>LR738713.1:406116155-406265721 GCA_902687465.1 Secale cereale
GGGGGGGGGGCGCCCCCACCCTCATGGACGCCACGTAAGCCCTACTCCATGGTTCTCAAGTCTCCCATGCGTATTTTTCTCCAAAAAATATCTCTCCCGAAGTTTCATTCCGTTTGGGCTCCGTTTGATATTCCTTTTCTGTAAAACCCTAAAATAGGCAAAAAAAACAGCAATCTGGACTGGGCCTTTGGGTTAATAGGTTAGTCCCAAAATTAATATAAAAGCGTATAACAAAGCCCATTAAGGGCCCGTTCGGATCCCATCCGTCTCCGCGCTTCTCCTGCTCCGCTCCTGCTCCACGCGAGGATCCAGCCGAACGCTGCAGCTCCACGAATCCAGCTCCGCGGAGACGAGCGCTCTCTCAGTGTAAAACCGCGAAGCAACAGAAGTGCAGCTCCCCGAAACGGTGAAGCAGAAGTTCATCGAAATTACATCAGGATTGCCACCGCCAAGTGAATACCGATTCGTTCAATTAGATCGATGCCTCAGCCCCGCGTTCGCCCAGCCAAAGCAGGCCGCGAGCTGCTGTAGTTTTCGGGGAAATGGGCCTTAAGCCCACCACATGCAGCCCATCTTCGCTTCCATGGATCGGAGAAGCATTTTCAGCAGCCGAACGCTCCTGGCTCCGCGAGAGAAGCTGGTGGTGGCGACGAGAAGCAGGAATCGAGCATTTCGAGAAGCCAGACGAGTTCCGAACGAGCCCTAAACATCCAAACCATCTTAAATGATAGCATGGAACAATAAAAAATTAGAGATACATTGGAGACGTATCAATGAGGAGTTGGATGAGATTCATCATGTAATCGAGTTAGTTTTGTTAGGGCCCGATCCCAAGTATCCACTATGTTCTTAGATTGATGTTGCTATGACTTTGCTATGCTTAATGCTTGTCACTTTGGGCCCGGGTGCCATGAACTCAGATCATAACCGTTTATGAATTAATCATTATATCCATGTTTTAGATCCGATCTTCCAAGTTATAGTCACCTACTACGTGTTATGATCCGGCAACCCCGGAGTGACAATAATCGGAACCACTCCCGGTGATGACCGTAGTTTGAGGAGTTCATGTATTCACTATGTGGTAATGCTTTGTTCTGGTTCTCTATTAAAAGGAGGCCTTAATATCCCTTAGTTTCCAATATGGACCTCACTGCCACGGGAGGGTAGGACAAAAGATGCCATGCAAGTTCTTTTAATAAAGCACGTATGACTATTTACGGAATACATGCCTACAGCCTACATTATATCAACGAACTGGAGCTAGTGCCGTATCACCCTAGGTTATAACTGTCACATGATGAATATCATCCAACAAATCACCTATCCAATGCCTACGAATTAATCCTATATTGATCTTGCTAAGTTACTACTGCTGCTGCTACTGTTACACTTCCTACAAAATTACCGCTATCACTGCTACTGTTACTATTGCTGCTGTCACTACTATCAAAACTATCAAACTACTTTGCTACTGATCATTTTGCTGCAGATAATTAATATCCAGGTGTGGTTGAATTGATAACTCATCTGCTAATACCTTCAAATATTCTTTGGCTCCCCTTGTGTCGAATCTATATATTTGGGTTGAATACTCTACCCTAAAAAATTGTTGCGATCCCCCATACTTGTGGGTTACCAAGACCTTTTTCTGGCGCCGTTGCCGGGGAGCATAGCTATATTTGTTGAGTCACTTGAAATTATTATCAATTTATCACTCTAAAGAATCTTGTAACATCCCAAATTTTCAATTTGGAATGTTCTACTTCGATCATCATATGCATATCATGTTTTGCTTGCATTGTTAGTTTTGATCCTAGAACCCTAAGCAACTCAAGGACCCTCGGAGAGAGTTGGGGATTTAATTATTATCATATTTGAATTTTCTCAAATATTGAAAAGTGGATCATTTGATTTTAATTATTTTTCTCTCTAAAATATTTCAATATTAAAAATATATGAGAGGAGATAATACGACTTCTCCAAAATAAAAGAAATATTAGAGGAAACATATTGAAATTGAATAAACAATTTTATTTGGATTTTTTGCTATTTTTTGCATTAGAAAAATATGCATTTTTCAAAACTGCATTTTTAGGCCAAGAAAATGTTCACCTAGTTCTAAATATTTTATTTGGATGGTGAAAATTATTTTTTGGCATTTTTAGGTTTTTATTTATTTAATTAGGATTTGTTTTCTGTTCGGGTGTTTAAAAAAATGTTAGGCCGCCCGACCAGCTGGGCCAAAGCCCACTGGCCAGCCCGCAGCGCCAGCCGCGCCAGGCCGCCTCGACCGCGCCCTCCTGGGCTGCCGCCCCAGCCCACGTGGCCCGTCTGCCCCGCCGTCGTCCGCTCGGACTCCGGGAGGAGTCCCGACTCCCCACGACCGCCGTTGGCGAGCCGTCTCTGCCCCGGACCCCCCTTTCCCTCTCTCCAAGCCGCCACACCCCCGTAGCCTATATATACGGGGCCCCAGCCTCGTTTTCCGCCACCCCGCTGCCTCCCGAGATCGCGCTGCCCTCGCGTCCAGCAGCCGCCGCCATGCCTAGCTCCGCCGTCCCGCGCCTCCGCCCGCACCGCCGTCCCGCGCCTCCGCCAGCACCGCCGTCCGCTCGGCCGCCCCGAGCCGCCTCGCCTCGCCCCCTCGCCCGCCGGAGCCGACCGCCGCAGCCGATGCAGCTGCTGCCGTTGACCTCGCCGTCGATTTTCGAGGTAAAACCGGGAGCGTTTTCTTTTTCTTTTTAGGTTTACTAGATTAGATCGGTTTTTTTATTTAAATCTAGCTAGTTAACGAACGTTCGTTCGTTTATGGTTTTAAATAAACAGATATGTTAGTTAGTCTTAACTAGTGAACATTCGTCTGTTAGTTTTTTTTTCTTTTTAGTTGTTTTTCTCAGCCAGGGACCTATCCGTAGTTTTTTTGCGGTTTAGTCCCTCATATTCTTTCGATCACAACTATTTGCTCGTTTATCGGAATTAGGTGAAACCAACGCCCATGTTTTTGTTGTAACCTCCTCTATTTAGTTAAGCAACTCAAACATGTTTTTGACAATTTTAAAACTAGTGTTCAATCAGTTTTGTATTTGAGCTTCGTTTGGTCATAACTTGAGTTTCGTAACTCCGTTTTCGTCGATTCTTTTTGCAAATCGAAGCTCTTGATGTGAACTTTCTGGTAAGACCAAATTCATTCAGTTTTGGTACTGTTAGAAATTGTTTTCTGTTGTTTTACTTATTTGCTTGCTTTCGAAATCTTCCGAGTTTCGTTCTTCAATTCTATTGCTTGATTGCTTATGTATGTTATTGTTTGAATGCGATAGAATACCCGGAGTGCGAAGCTTGCTACTACGAGTCTCTAGGTTTCAGCGATCATCAGCAAGGCAAGTTCATACTTTGATCATACTTTCCAATACCCAGTTTTTATTGCATTAGTTATATCCTCAAACACTTGCATGAGTAGGACTGGTTACTTAATATGATGCTTTGTAGTTCATGAGGTAGGAGCCCAATGACTTGAGATCAAGCCAAGGGAATATACGCTTTGTTATTTATTTCTTAGCCATGCTTGTAGACGTGGATTGGTATGAGTGATTTCATGAAAGTTGTGAGTGTAATTACAACTAAGGGTTTCTTTAAGGTGGAATTTAATACACATCTGGGTGGATTGGTTGTGGCACCCTGGGGATGGACCAGTGGTTGTCAGGGCACCTGGGGATTTACCAGTGTTGTCCAAGGAATGCCACTCAGGCTCAAAGGGATCATATATCATTCATGCCTAGGAACTTCCGTGTGCAGCCACAATGCCATTATAGGCTCTGGCATAGTTGAGTATGTTGGGTGACCTCTTTCCGTGGTAGACTAGCAGATGTAGCGGATGTAGGTGGTACGGTCTACCCAGGGTTAAGAGTTAATGCTTCTGAAAGACTGTGTCTCGGTCATCCATTTCCTAAACACCATGTAGTGCGAGAAATTAAACAGAGGAGATCGAGTCTTGTGGGGAAAAGTGCACAAACCTCTGCAGAGTGTACAAACTATTCATGAGTAGCTGTGTCCCCGGTTATGTACATCTTTGAGTATCCTGGTATTTGAATTATGGACTGATCTCATCACATGAATTAATTTGTTGGGTTAATAATGACTTGGTTTTGGGATTGAGATGGGGGTACCATTCTCAATGTTCATGCTTAATTTAAACTAAGTAGTAAACAAATATATTCCTTTGTTGTAGGGAAAAATTAGCTTTATGCAAAAATAAACCCTACAGCCTCCACCAGCAAAATATGCATGTAGTTGTAGGACTTGTTCATTATCTTTACAGTGTGTTCCCGCCAGCATATTCAATGTGCTGACCTACATGGCTGCAATGTATCATGTTGTAGAGTTTTCAGACGAGGACTAAGGTGCGACAGGTCATTGTCATGTAGTCAATGTTTGCCGTGGAGTTGGATGGACTCAACTACTCTTCATAGCTTCCACAATTTATTATTTTAGATGGCCTTCGACCAATATCGTGTATTGGATATTGCCTCTTCGAGGATCTTCGATGTAATAAAGTGTGATTGAACCTCTGTTATAAATCCTCGAGTACTGTGTGTGTGTCAGCATACCGATCCAGGGATGACACCGAGCACAGAGACTCCGGTCCATTCGGATTGTGGTCGCTACAAGATGGTATCAGAGCACACGTTGACTGTAGATGCGACCATTAGGATAAGCCACATGATGATTCTTCTCTACTCATTCTAATCCTTCTCTCTTTCTCTTCTATAGATGTCAAGCCCCGGGAGTAAGTTCACTCAGCCAGACGATGACACCCCTTTCAGAAAGCACTTGAAGGAAGTCACTAGATACTTGCACATTGGAATACCAAGTATCACTGGAGATCTCTACGCAACATCGCCAGAAGAGGAGTGATGGAAGATCAAAGTGAGTGTACCTGGGAGGACTATTGCACCATTCACGGAGCCACTTGAGCTAGCCTTTGACGCGCCGACATGGAGCCTGGGAAAGAGTATGGCAGCTCATATCACATTTGGACGCATATGTGAAGTCTACAACAAGGACCTTGAAGACAGCATCTACCAGATTTGTGGTTGTCGAGACGAGCAATGGGAGATGCTTCGCACCAAGAAGGATGGATAAATTGCAGCATACATCCAGGAGATGGACCAACACATACGCCGCTACGAGAATCACTTATGTAGAAAACCAACATGGTTACAAACCGGAATGTGGAGCTAGAAGAAGAACTCAAGACAGTACGAGATGGATACGAAGAGGAAATCGCCGTACTATTGGAGCAGAATGAAGCACTGAAGAAGAAGGCTGGAACTGGCACAATGAAGCCGGAACCAGAGGCTGGAATTACTATGGAGAACTACATTCTGATAGACGACACCGACAGTGATGGAAGTGACTATGAAGATGAAGCTGGAGTAGATATTATCGAATTTTCAGATGATATTGATTAGATGACTGCTACTTCTCGAGCTTGCGTTGTATTCTCTCGAAGAGGAAAGGGTGATGCAGCACAGTAGCGTAAGTATTTCCCTCAGTTTTTGAGAACCAAGGTATAAATCCAGTAGGAGACCATGCACGAGTCCCTCGCACCTGCACAAACAAATAAGAACTTCGCAGCCAATGCGATAAGGGGTTGTCAATCCCTTTACGGTCACTTACAAAAGTGAGATCTGATAGAGATGATAGTTTGATATTTTTGGTATTTTTGGATATAAGAACAGAAAGTAAAAGCGGAAAAGTAAAGTAGATTGTAGATTGTATGTTGAGAATAGACCCGGGGGCCATAGTTTTCTCTAGTGGCTTCTCTCATGATAGCGGTATTCTATGGCGGGTAAACAAATTACTGTCGAGCAATTGATAGAAAAGCGAATAATTATGAGACTATCTAGGCATGACCATTATATATAGGCATCACGTCCAAGACAAGTAGACCGAAACGATTCTGCATCTACTACTATTACTCCACACAGCGACCGCTATCCAGCATGCATCTAGAGTATTAAGTTCATAAGAACAGAGTAACGCCTTAAGCAAGATGACATCATGTAGAGGGATAAACTCAAACATAATGATATAAACCCCATATTTTTATCCTCGATTGCAACAATACAATACGTGCCTTGCTGCCCCTACTGTCACTGGGAAAGGACACCACAAGATTGAACCCAAAGCCAAGCACTTCTCCCATTGCAAGAACTATAGATCTAGTAGGCCAAACCAAACCAATAATTCGAAGAGACTTGCAATGATATTATAATCATACATAAAGAGTTCAGAAAAGAACCAAATATTTCTCATAGAAAATCTTGATCATAAACCCACAATTCACCGGATCTCGAAAAACACACCGCAAAAAGAGATTACATCGAATAGATATCCTCGAAGACCGAGGAGAACTTGGTATTGAGATCCAAAGAGAGAGAAGAAGCCATCTAGATACTAGCTATGGACCCGAAGGTGTGTGGTAAACTACTCACAACTCATGGTGAGGCGATGATGATGATGTGGAAGCATTTCGTGGAAGATCCCCCCTCCGGCGGAGCTCTGGAATAGGCCCCAAGATGGGATCTCATGGGAATAGAAGGTTGTGGCGGTGGAACTAGGGTTTTCTCTGTTGTTCTGATGGTTTCGGGGTACGTAGATATATATAGGAAGAAGGAGGGCACCGGGGGCCAGACGTGGTGCCCATGAGGCAGGGGGCGCGCCCTATAGGGGGGCGACCCCCACCCTCGTGGACGCAACGTCAGCCCTACTCTATGGTTCTCATGTCTCACGTGCGTATTTTTCTCCAAAAATATCTCTCCCGAAGGTTTCATTCCGTTTGGACTCCGTTTGATATTCCTTTTCTGTAAAACCCTGAAATAGGCAAAAAAACAGCAATATGGACTGGGCCTTTGGGTTAATAGGTTAGTCCCAAAAATAATATAAAAGTGTATGACAAAGCCCATTAAACATCCAAAACATCTTAAATAATAGCATGGAACAATAAAAAATTATAGATACGTTGGAGACGTATCAAGCATCCCCAAGCTCAATTCCTGCTCGTCCTCGAGTAGGTAAATGATAAAAAGAGAATTTTTGATGTGGAATGCTAACCTACATAATTTTCAATGTAGTTCTCTTAATTGTGGCATGAATGTTCAAATCTGAAAGATTCAAGACAAAAGTCTATATTGACATAAGAAATAATAATACTTCAAGCATACTAACAAAGCAATCATGTCTTCTCAAAATACTATAGCTAAAGAAAGTTATCCCTACAAAATCATATAGTCTAGCTATGCTCTCTCTTCATCACACAAAATATTCATATCATGCACAACCCCGGTTTCAGCCAAGCACTTGTTTTCATACTCTATTCTTTCAAACATTTCAATTTTCACGCAATACATGAGCGTGAGCCATGTACATAGCACTATGGGTGGAATAGAGTGGTGGTTGTGGAGAAGACAAAAAGGAGGGAGATAGTCTCACATCAACTAGGCGTATTGATGGGCTATGGAGATGCCCATCAATAGATATCAATGGGAGTGAGTAGGGATTGCCATGCAACAAATGCACTAGAGCTAAAAATGTATGAAAGCTCAACAAAAGAAACTAAGTGGGTGTGCATCCAACTTGCTTGCTCACGAAGACCTAGGGCATTTGAGGAAGCCCATTGTTGGAATATACAAGCCAAGTTCTATAATAAAAATTCCCACTAGTATATGAACGTGACTAAACATGAGACTCTCTATCATGAAGAACATGGTGCTACTTTGAAGCACAAGTGTGGAAAAAGATAGTAGCAATTGTCCCTTTTTTCTTTTCTTTTCCTTTTTTTCGGGCCTTTCTTTTTTTCTTTGGCCCTTTGTAGGATCGAAAGTAGGTCTAGAGGGGGGGTGATTAGACTACTTGACAATATAAAAAATCTGCCTTTAGATCATGCAAAGTTTTTGGCAGTTTCACAAACAAGATCAGTTCAAGTAACACCCTACACATGCAATTCTAGAGTTTATGCAGCGGAAAGTAAATTGCACATGTAAAAGAGAGGTGGAGAAGATCAAACGCAGTTTGGTGACACGGAGATTTTTGTCGTGGTTCCGATAGGTGGTGCTATCGTACATCCACGTTGATGGAGACTTCAACCCACGGAGGGTAACGGCTGCGCGAGTCCACGGAGGGCTCCACCCACGAAGGGTCCACGAAGAAGCAACCTTGTCTATTCCATCACGGCCTACGCCCACGGAGGACTAGCCTTACTCGGGGTAGATCTTCACGAAGTAGGCGATCTCCTTGCCCTTACAAACTTCTTGGTTCAACTCCACATAACGACGGAGGCTCCCAAGCGACACCTAACCAATCTAGGAGGCACCACCCCCCAAAAGGTAATAGACGGTGTTGATGGTGATGAACTCCTTGCTCTTGTGCTTCAAGTGATAAACTCCCCAACACTCAACTCTCCTCACTGATATGACTGTGGTGGAAGAAAGATTTGAGTGGAAAGCAACTTGGGAAGGCTAGAGATCAAGTTTCATATGGTAGGAATGGAATGGCTTGATCTCAACACAAGGGTAGGTGGTTCACTTCTCAGAAAGTGTGTGGTAGAAGTGGTGGTACTTTCTGATGGCTCTCCTCACGAATGAGGAGGGGGTGGAGGGGTATATATAGCCTCCACACAAAATCCAACCGTTACACACACATTTGACCAATCTCGGTCAGACCGAAGTGAAAACTCGGTTAGACCGAAAGTTCAAATATAGTGAACGTTGGGATTTTCGGTGGGACCGAAAATACCATCTCGGTGAGACCGAAGTGAGTCAAAGGTTAGGGTTTGCCATCTCGGTGAGACCGAAAATATAAACTCGGATATTCCGAATTGATGTCAACTGATCACAGAAGGTTGGCAGCCCTTTTTCGGTGAGACCGAAACTCAGAATTGGTGTGACCGAGAATTTAGGGTTTGGAGAAACAACTGAAGTGGTTCATCTCGGTGGGACTGAGTTGGAGAAATCGGTGTGACCGAGATTACTTATGGGTGTGTGTTAAGTAGTGAATAGTGCTGATAGTTGAGGGAGTTAGATCACCAAGCACTTGAGCAACGAGAACATTAACACAACCTCATCCCCTTTTAATAGTATTGGCTTTCCTATGGACTCAATGTGATCTTTGATCACTAAACCAAAAATGGAGTCTTGAGCTTTTGCCAATGCTTGTCTTAGCATTTTGAGGGGTCCACTTCTTCAGACATTTCCATACCCACATCATCGAACTTTTCTGAAATGATTCTCAAGAGAATATTAGTTCAATGATATATATGTTGTTATTAATTACCAAAACCACCCGGGGATTAGTTGCACTTTCAATCTCCCCCTTTTTGGTAATTGATGACAACATATAGATCAAAGCTTCGACAAAAGATATAATCAAAGAATAATATCGTCGCTTTGAGAAGTATGTGATAAACAAGAGCTCCCCCTAAATTTGTGCATTATTTAAATTTGCGTTTGAATGCAAATGCACAATCGATTAGGATTATGGGTCACTCTTCCATGTCACATACATCTTGGTGGAGCGCACAAAATGATAAGAATGAATAACATGCACTCAATCACCAAGACAAGAGTAAATAGCCATACAATAAGAAATAGCATATGATAAACAATAAGCACACATTAAAGCATAGTATGACTAAGCACTCATTAAGGTAGCATCAAACGTAGTAGCAAGCACACTTAAAGTATCTGGAACCAAAAGAAACCAATGTATCTCAAGGAAAACGGCAAAAGAACGAAAAGACGAAAGAGCACTCTCTCTCTCGAAGCCCTATGATCTATAACAATTTCTCCCCCTTTGGCAACAAGTTACCAAAAAGTTCGAAAAGGTATAGAGCTAAACGTCACTGCGGGCTCGGCTGGCTGCTCCCGTCTGGGTCGATGTCGGTGTAGAGATAGCTGCATCGGCGAAGACTTTTGCTGATGTCTGCGCTGGAGGAGTGGATGCTGGAGCTGAAGGAACTGCTGGAGCTGTAGCTGGTGCTGAAGTGGTAGCCCTGGAGTCTGTCACTGGGATAGCTGCAGACCTGGATCCTCTGGGAACCGGAGCAGTCTGGCGATGAGAGTCCTGGACTATATCATCCTGCATAAGCTCTGCTCTCTCCTGCCTAGTCTCCTCCATGTCTGCCTCAAGTTTGTTGACAGACACCTGAATCTCAGTCAGCTTCACGTCCAGAGCGTGGATCTTGTCCTCGACGATCCTCTCAAGGCTCTCCTGAGATTGCTCAATGCTGGCCAGGCGTTGTTCAATTCTCCGGGTTGCTTCAAGAATCTGATCTCCGAAGCTCTTTGGCTTAGCTGCTGCTGCTGCTGCCTCTCTGTCAGCTTTGGCTTTCTTTGCAGCTTCGATCTTGGCTTGCCCTTCAACTGAGGTGGGATCCTCTTCATCCATCACAACTACGTTGTCCTCATGCTCTGGCTGCAGTGGTAAGTGCTTCCTATCCAACATGAATTTGCCCGTGCCAAACTTGGCGTTGATAAGCATCTGTATCTGCGGTGCAAACCCACATGACCTCTTCTGGTCAGCTGCAGTCCTCTTAATGGTCTCTACCATCAAGTCCATCACCTTAAAAGGTGCCTTCTCATCGAGAATGTGCAGCATGTTGATAGAATAGCCTCGTATCATCCGGTGGTCACCTGACTTAGGCATCAAAGTATGCCTCAGGATAGTGTTAGTGGTGGTCAGACCTGCCTGGAGATAATACACTGAGCCGAGTTTCCATCCCTCCAAATCAGCAGCTGGGATCTCCTTGTACATATTCTTCATGGAATCATGACTCTTCTTAGGAATCCCATAGACATCAATGTCGTCCTCTCTCTGCACTGGAGCGTTCAGAAGTTCTGCCCATTCTGCAACAGTTGAAGAAAACCGTTGACCTTCAGTCATCCAGGTGATCTTGCCATCGGGGTAGAAATGAGCTGTGGCATAGAACTGCATGATCATCTCGTCGTTCCATGCTGTCAGTTCTTGACCCACAAAGTCAGCAACTCCACATGCAGTAAAGCTCTCATGCACATGGGGAAAGAAGTCCCGATGCTCTCTGCTGTCAATGTACTTCCAGTCGACATACCTGGTGTCAGCAACAATGGGCTTCTTATCCATTAGCACAGTCTCATAGAAATCCTGCTGCTCTCTGGTGTGGAATCTGGGGTCCACAGCAGTCCTTCTTCTTACGGCATATGGATCAGACTGTCTCCATAGCCTGAGACCTTTGTCCTTTCTTGCCTTCATGTCCTCAGCTTGAGGATGAGCATCATTGTGGAGTGGCCACTTGGGACGGAGCTTGAGCAACACATGCTCTTCATCTGACTCAGAAGGTGGCATCTCACCTTTGTTCTTCTCAGAAGCTGGAATGCTTCTGGTTGTCCTCTTGGGCTTGGCTGGAGCTGCCTTAGCTTGAGCAGGCTTCTTGGGCTTGGAGGAGGTTTGAGCCCGAATAGCATCACCCATGAACTTAGCTTTCTGAGGAGGAGGCTGGGGTGCATCTTCTTCTTCTTCTTCTGCATCATCAACTTGAGGTTCAGCATAAACAACTCTCTTCCTTTTGGAAGTCTTCTTCACCTTGCTTGGAGCTGGCTCTTCCAAGTTGAGCTTCTTGGCAACTGCAGACTGCTTCACTTTGCTCGTGCCTTTCTTTGGCTGCTGCCCTTGGAGCTCTTTGGCAACCACTTGCCTCTTTGGCTTGGAGGTAACTTCCTCAGCAACAAAATCGGAATCCTCAGAATCAGACGTTCTCTTCTTCCTGGTTCTCGTAGCAGCAGGAGGCAGACCACTAGGGGTGCTCCTCTCACCATCATCACTAGAGCTGCTAGCCTCAGGACTTGTACCTGCCTCTGGAATCTCAGCAAACGGTGATTCGGACCTGTTCTCGCTGTCACTGACATCTGACATGGCTGAAAGACCTGTGAATAGATAAGGTGTAGGCAGAGTAGAAGAGTTATCACAACTGCAGCAGTTTTTGCAAAAAAAATGAGTTAAAAACTTAGTTTTGAGTTTTCACAGAATGTATTTCGGTCAAACCGATTTCAAGTTTCGGTGAAATCGAAGTGTTCAACAGAACCTACACACCACTTTCGGTCAGACCGAAATGGGTTTCGGTCCTACCGAAAAACTAGGGTTTCATAGAAACTTCACTTCGGACATTCCGATTTTCACAACTCGGTCAGACCGAACTGTGTAGTGCAATGGTCAGAGACCAAATCGGTCAGTCCGAGTTTCAGGAATCGGCTTCACCGAGATGCATTCCGTGGAAACCTAAACCTAAGAATTTTCCTCGAAACTAAACGATCTGAACAATGTATTGGGAACATATCAAACGTGGATTGAATCAGGGCAGTCCTATCATGCAAGAATCAGAAGTGGAGCATGAATAGGGATCGAGACACACCCTAACTTGGTGGTGTCCCTCTACGGCGGCAACGGAGGAGAAGATTACCGTTGACGGCGGCGGAGACCTGCGGCAAGGGCACACAGGCGACGAAGGCGACGATCCTTAGATCAGGGCGGCGACAGCAGGGGTCTTGGAGGGCGAACGGTTTGAAAGGAATAGATCGCGCGCAGCCCTCAGTATATATAACCCCGTACTGTCGGTGGGACCGAGTTTAAAAACTCGGTGTCACCGAGATGTATTTCTGCTGTGCAGTTACACATATCGGTCAGACCGAGATTTTGAACTCGGTTTCACCGAGATGAAACCTAGATCAATCTAAGTGTTTCGGTTGGACCGAGATTGAGAAGCCGGTCAGACCGAAATAGACTTAGAAGGTTTTGGAAGTCAGCCTTAGACGAATCGGTGGTTCCGAGTGCTCCTCACTCGGACTGTCCGAAAAAGACTTGTTCAAAGTTGTGATATAAGCATGAATAGAATTTTGAGACAAGATAGCATAGATAGCTAGGGGAAGTGCTTAGGCATTCTTGTCCATCCATTTGGCCAGAAAAAGAAACCAAAACAATCAAAACAACAAATGGATGTCCTTGAATGGATAAAATCATGCATCCAACATGCTCACACAATAAGATAGCAACTGAAATATGTGTCAAACATGCACAACCAAAACTCTAGCTACTAGCACACAAATTGTCGATGACTAGGTCATCTATATATGAGTATATTGACTTAGGAGTCAAATGAGAACATTTGATCATAGGTCATACTCATCGTTTAAGCACAAGTGGGATTACCACTTTTACATAAAGCATTTATGTGTTCACATCATTTGGAGATGCTTTAGCTCATTTTTAGAGCAAAGCTCCCCCTAGATGTGAGAACCCCTTTTAAAGGGTCAAACTAACCTTGGGTTGTCGTAGAAGACTTCATGTAGATGTTGAAGATGTGGATGCTCAATGTTGATGTAGACCATCAAGAGTTGGGAGCAATCCTTTGGATTAGGGCACTTTCAATACCTACATGGGTTAGTCCCACAAGGAACAAACAAGAATATCCATGGACATAGAGTGAAGTACATAAAAGATGATGTCCATGAAAGCAATGATTACCTTGTCCCTTGACTTACCAACAAGAGGGTTTGTGACTCCATGAACAAGTGCATGATGTGGAAGTTGATTGCACAAGTTCTTGCCAAAATGAATATGAGTGAAGTTTGTTGGCGGAGTCACCCTCAAGAACCTACTAGTTCTTCTTCTTTGGGATCCACATCATCTTGATGGGAATCCTTGGTGTTGTAGTTGAGCTTGACGAAGTAGAACTTGATGTGTCCTTGGGAACCCACTTGACCATGGCTTGAGGTGCTTCAATGAATGCATCAATCTCCTCTTGAAGCTTGTCCTTGGCCTTTAGCTTGTGGTCTTGTGGTGGAAGGTCATCTTGAGCTTGTTCCACATTGGAAGAAGTAGGATCATACTTCTCCTTTTGTGAAACAAACTGTGGAGTAGGGTATTGACCTTCTTCCCACTCAACACCTTTGGCGTTGAACTTTTGCTCAAAACCAATCCCTTGATTCTTCCGGTGTCTTCCTTGTTTGCGAACAATCTCCTCAAAGTTCTTGCTTCCGGCAAGACTCTTGTAGACACCTTTCTCTATGATTTCCTTCAATAGGCTATTTTCTTGCTCAAGTGTAACTTGGCTTGAAACATTGTTAGTGGAATCAAGAGAACTACTAGAAGTAACAACATTGGATTTAACATTGTTATTGTTACTACTAGAGGAAGAATTTTTCTTATGCTTGTCATGCTTAGTCTTAATAGGTGGCAAGAAATTAGACAAGAGAAGTCGTTTGGCAAGATATGAAGAACTCTTCTTTCGAAGATCGTCATTGATCGCTTTTAGAAACTCATGTTCTTGCTCTAGAGTGAGCTTCTCGAAGCGTAGCTTCTCATGAGATCTTAGGAGCTCTCTATGATCTTCTTGAGTAGTTTCATGAGCTAACTTAAGAGTGTTTAGTTCTTTAGTTAGACGCTCAATCTCCTTCATAGCATTGTCATTCAACTCTTCTCGACTATAAAGACTACTAGCATTTTCATCATTACTAAGCTCACTAGATTTATCATGCAAGAGCTCATCTTCACCAAGTAAGTCATCCTCATCACTATCAAAGTCAATGAACTCAGGGTGTGTTACCTTGGGGCCTTTAGCCATGAAGCATCTTCCAATTCCCTCATTTGGTGAATCAAATAAGTCGTAGGAGTTGGAGTTGGAGGATACGAGTGCAAGTCCGGCAACACCTTCATCTTGACTATAGTCGGAGTCGGAGTGATAGCTTCCATCGGATTGACTGTCAGAGTCGGAGCCGGAGACCCATTCACCAACATGAGCTTGATGTCTTCTTCTTGTGTAGCTCCTTGATGACTTGTCTTTCCTCTCCGAATCCTTGCTTCTTCGAGAAGGTCTTCGTTCATAACGATCATCTCTACTCCTTCTCTCTTTCCGAGGTGACTCATCTCTTGCTCTTCTTCTTGGAGATTCTTCTCTTCTCTTGTGGGGAGCCGTACACTCATTTGAGAAGTGTCCGGGTCTTCCACAATTGTAGCAGTTTCGATCACGACTAGAAGATCTCTTTCCATCATATGATCTAGACTTTGAGCTTCTTTCTTTGCTTCTATTCTTGTAGAACGTGTTGAAGTTCCTGACCATTAGGCTTATGTCTTCATTGGAAACTAACTTGTCACTTGAGGTAGTAGGAGCATCACTTGTAGCTTTGTAAGCACCACTTGACTTGTTGTGAAGCTCTTCCTTATCCTTAAGTGTCATCTCATGAGCAACAATCCTTCCAATGACTTCAGTTGGCTTGAGAGTCTTGTAGTTTGGCATCATTTGGATCAAAGTGCACACGGTGTCATACTTTCCATCCAAAGCTCTGAGAATCTTCTTAATGATGAATCGGTCGGTCATTTCTTCGCTTCCTAAGCCAGCAATCTCATTTGTGATGAGAGCAAGCCTAGAGTACATTTCAGCGACTCCTTCACCATCCTTCATCTTGAACTTGTCAAGTTGACCTTGAAGAATATCTAGCTTTGATTCCTTCACAGATTCAGTACCTTCGTGCATTTCAACCAAAGTATCCCAAATCTCTTTAGCATTCTCAAGACGGCTGATTTTGTTGAACTCTTCGGGACACAAAGCATTGAAGAGAATGTCACAAGCTTGAGCATTGTTTTGCAACATCCTCAGTTCTTCGGGTGTAGCTTCGCGATCCGGAACTTTTCCTTCTTCAAAGAAGTCACCTTGCATGCCAACACAAATAATGCCCCATGCGGCTGGGTTATGACCAAGAATATGCATTTTCATTTTATGCTTCCAACTAGCAAAATTTGTACCATCAAAGTAAGGACCTCTACGATAATTACCCTCACTAGACGCCATACTCTCCTAGGTTGTGAAACCAAGCTTATGGAGTCCAATGCAATGGAAACCAAGGCAATGGAGACCAAAGCTCTGATACCACTTGTAGGATCGAAAGTAGGTCTAGAGGGGGGGTGATTAGACTACTTGACAATATAAAATTTCTGTCTTTTATCAAGGACAGATTTTGGCAATTTCACAAACAAGATCAGTTCAAGTAACACCCTACACATGCAATTCTAGAGTATATGCAGCGGAAAGTAAATTGCACATGTAAAAGAGAGGTGGAGAAGATCAAACGCAGTTTGGTGACACGGAGATTTTTGTCGTGGTTCCGATAGGTGGTGCTATCGTACATCCACGTTGATGGAGACTTCAACCCACGGAGGGTAACGGCTGCGCGAGTCCACGGAGGGCTCCACCCACGAAGGGTCCACGAAGAAGCAACCTTGTCTATTCCATCACGGCCTACGCCCACGGAGGACTAGCCTTACTCGGGGTAGATCTTCACGAAGTAGGCGATCTCCTTGCCCTTACAAACTTCTTGGTTCAACTCCACATCCCGACGGAGGCTCCCAAGCGACACCTAACCAATCTAGGAGGCACCACCCCCCAAAAGGTAATAGACGGTGTTGATGGTGATGAACTCCTTGCTCTTGTGCTTCAAGTGATAAACTCCCCAACACTCAACTCTCCTCACTGATATGGCTGTGGTGGAAGAAAGATTTGAGTGGAAAGCAACTTGGGAAGGCTAGAGATCAAGTTTCATATGGTAGGAATGGAATGGCTTGATCTCAACACAAGGGTAGGTGGTTCACTTCTCAGAAAGTGTGTGGTAGAAGTGGTGGTACTTTCTGATGGCTCTCCTCACGAATGAGGAGGGGGTGGAGGGGTATATATAGCCTCCACACAAAATCCAACCGTTACACACACATTTGACCAATCTCGGTCAGACCGAAGTGAAAACTCGGTTAGACCGAAAGTTCAAATATAGTGAACGTTGGGAATTTCGGTGGGACCGAAAATACCATCTCGGTGAGACCGAAGTGAGTCAAAGGTTAGGGTTTGCCATTTCGGTGAGACCGAAAATATAAACTCGGATATTCCGAAACGATGTGAAGTGATCACAGAAGGTTGGCAGCCCTTTTTCGGTGAGACCGAAACTCAGAATCGGTGTGACCGAGAATCTAGGGTTTGGAGAAACAACTGAAGTGGTTCATCTCGGTGGGACTGAGTTGGAGAAATCGGTGTGACCGAGATTACTTATGGGTGTGTGTTAAGTAGTGAATAGTGCTGATAGTTGAGGGAGTTAGATCACCAAGCACTTGAGCAACAAGAACATTAACACAACCTCATCCCCTTTTAATAGTATTGGCTTTCCTATGGACTCAATGTGATCTTTGATCACTAAACCAAAAATGGAGTCTTGAGCTTTTGCCAATGCTTGTCTTAGCATTTTGAGGGGTCCACTTCTTCAGACATTTCCATACCCACATCATCGAACTTTTCTGAAATGATTCTCAAGAGAATATTAGTTCAATGATATATATGTTGTTATTAATTACCAAAACCACCCGGGGATTAGTTGCACTTTCACCCTTCCTTCTTTTTTCGGAGGGGCTTTCTTTAATTAGCCTTTCCTCACATGGGACAATGCTCTAATAATGATGATCATCACACTTATATTGATTTACAACTCGATACTAGAACAAAGTATGACTCTATATGACTGCCTCCGGCGGTGTACCGAGATATGCAATGAATCAAGAGTGACATGTATGAAAAATTATGCATGGTGGCTTTGCCACAAATACGATGTCAACTACATGATCATGCATGGCAATATGACAATATGAAGCGTGTCATATGAATGGAACGGTGGAAAGTTGCATGGCAATATATCTCAGAATCTCTATGGAATGCCATGATAGGTAGGTATGGTGGCTGTTTTGAGGAAGATGTATGGTGGCTGTTTTGAGGAAGGATATATAGTGGGTGTATGGTACCGGCGAAAGTTGCGCGGTACAAGAGAGGCTAGCAATGGTGGAAGGGTGAGAGTGCATATAATCCATGAACTCAACATTAGTCATAAGAACTCATATACTTATTGCAAAAATTTACGAGCGATCAAAACAAAGCAATCAACTCATGCTCCTAGGGGAGAGGTTGGTAGGATTTAACCATCGCGCGCCCCCGACCTCCACACAAAGGATGACACTCTACAAATACCTCATGCTCTAACTTTGTCACATAGCGGTTCACCATACGTGCATGCTATGGGAATCACAAACCTTAACACAAGTATTTCTCAATTTCATAATAACTCTACTAGCATGACTCTAATATCACTATCCTCATATCTCAAAACAATTATCAAGTATCCAACCTCTCATCATATTCAATGCACTTAGTATGAAAGTATTTACTACATTAATCTTGGATGCCTATCATGTGAAGGCTAGTTTTTTAGCCAAAGCACATTACCATGCTGTTTTAATAGACTCTCAAAAGGATATAAGTGAAGCATGAGAGATCAAAAATTTCTATAAAATATAATCACCACCGTGCTCTAAAAGATATAAGTGAAGCACTAGAGCAAAAACTATTCAACTCAAAAGATATAAGTGAAGCATATAGAGTGTTCTAAGAATTCCTAGGCCATATTTAACTCTCTCAAATAGGTGTGTCTAGCAAGGATGATTGTGGCAAACTAACAAGAAAATACTCAAATAATACACGACGCTCCAAGTAAAACACATATCATGTGGTGAATAAAAATATAGCTCTGAGTATAGTTACCGATGGATGAAGACGAAAGAGGGGATGCCTTCCAGGGGCATCCCCAAGCTTAGGATTTTGGTTGTCCTTGAATTTTACCTTGGGGTGCCTTGGGAATCCCCAAGCTTAGGCTCTTGCCACTCTTAGTTCCATAGTCCATCAAAGCAATAACCAAAACTTGAAAACTTTACAACACAAAACTTAGACAAAAATCTCGTGAGCTCCGTCAGTATAGGAAAACAAACCACTACTCAAAGGTTGTATAATGAACTCATTCTTTGTTTATATTGGTGTTAAACCTACTGTATTCCAACTTCTCTATGATTCATATCCTCCAATACTACTCATAGATTCATCAAAATAAGCAAACAACACACGAAAAATAGAATCTATAAAAAACAGAACAGTCTGTAGTAATCTGTAACTTTCGCATACTTCTGTAACTCCAAAAAAATTGAATTAAACTGGTAAATGTGAGGAATTTGTCTATTATTCATCTGCAAAAAGAATCAACTAAATAACACGCTCCAGTAAAATCTGGTGACCATTCTAGCGAGCAGTAACGATTCTGTTTTTCACAGCACGATCATATAAACTTCACACAAGTCTTCCCAAAGGTTCTACATGGCACAAACACTAATTAAAACACAAAACCACATCTAAACAGAAGCTAGATGCAATATTTATTTCTAAACAGAAGCAAAAAAAAGATTGGGTTGCCTCCCAATAAGCGCTATCGTTTTACGCCCCTAGCTAGGCACGATACATGGATAGATCTAGGTATTGCCATCTTTGGAAGACAATTCTTTAATGAAGCACTTGTGATTCTTAGGATCTTTTTATCCCTATTGATAATCAAGCTTTTAGGAAAGAAATCAAGAAATTCAATCGTGTCAAAATGTTCTCTTGCAAAAGTGAGAAAATTAGATGAACACTTATAGATTTAAGATCCGCGATTCCTTTACTAGATGGTTCACCCTTGTCCTTAGGAACATACATGAACTTATACAATTTAGTGGCAGAATGATTTGAAGTAGTTTTCATAGAAGAAAGAGCAAAACCCACATTAGTAATAATATCCTCAAGTTTATCGATTCTAGTAGAATCTTGATCTAATTTTTCTTTAACTATGGGTACCTTTTCTTTAAAGTTTTTCAGAACAATTCCTATCTTGGATCCATATTGGGTAATTTTATTGTGGATATTTCGATCCAAGTTCTCTACCATCTCTATCGTAGCAACTTTGTTTTCAATGATTTCTAGCCTTTGCATAACATGCTCCGAAGTTAAAACGGTCCCATTAACCATAAGAGGTGGTGAGCCAAATAATTCAGTCATTGCATTATAATAATCAAAAGTATGGCTACCCAAGAAATTCCCTCCGGTAATGGTGTCTAAAATAAATCTATTCCACGGAGTGATGCCAACATAAAAATTGCGGAGAAGCACGGAAGTGGAAAGCTTCCTAGTAGATCTATTTTGAGCATTGAAAATTCTATACCAGGCATCTTTTTAGTTTTCTTCCTCCCTTTGTATAAAATTGAGAACCTCACTCTCGGGAGTATTGATAATGATAGGTCTGCTAGACATGATGACAAGCAAGCACTCCAGCACACAAGCAAACAAGAAGCAAGCGAACGGCAAAAGAAGGGCAACTAAAACGGCAAGGGTGAATTGGGGGAGAGGAAAACGAGAGGCAAAAAATGTAACGCGAAGGATAAGGGTTTGTGATAGGTACTTGTTATCTGACTTTTGTGTAAGCCTCCCTGGCAACGGCGCCAGAAATTCTTCTTGCTACTTATCGAGCTTGCGTTGTATTCCCTCGAAGAGGAAAGGGTGATGCAGCACAGTAGGGTAAGTATTTCCCTCAGTTTTTGAGAACCAAGGTATCAATCCAGTAGGAGACCACGCGCGAGTCCCATGCACCTGCACAAACAAATAAGAACTTCATAACCAACGCGATAAGGGGTTGTCAATCCCTTTACTGTCACTTACGAAAGTGAGATCTAATAGAGATGAAAGTTTGATATTTTTGGTATTTTTGGATATAAGAACAGAAAGTAAAAGCGAAAAAGTAAAGTAGATTGTAGATTAATATGTTGAGAATAGACCCGGGGGCCATATTTTTCTCTAGTGGCTTCTCTCATGATAGCGGTATTCTACGACAGGTAAACAAATTACTATCGAGCAATTGATAGAAAAGCGAATAATTATGAGACTATCTAGGCATGATCATTATATATAGGCATCGCGTCCGAGACAAGTAGACCGAAACAATTCTGCATCTACTAGTGTTACTCCACACATCGACCGCTATCCAGCATGCATCTAGAGTATTAAGTTCATAAGAACAGAGTAACGCCTTAAGCAAGATGACATGATGTAGAGGGATAAACTCAAACATAGTGATATAAACCCCATCTTTTTATCCTTGATGGCAACAATACAATACGTGCCTCGCTGCCCCTACTGTCACTGGGAAAGGACACCGCAAGATTGAACCCAAAGCCAATCACTTCTCCCATTGCAAGAACTATAGATCTAATAGGCCAAACCAAACCAATAATTCAAAGAGACTTGCAAGGATATTATAATCATACATAAAGAGTTCAGAAAAGAACCAACTGTTTCTCATATATAATCTTGATCGTAAACCCACAATTCATCGGATCTCGACATACACACCGCAAAAAGAGATTACATCGAATAGATCTCCTCGAAGACCGAGGAAAACTTGGTATTGAGATCCAAAGAGAGAGAAGAAGCTATCTAGATGCTAGCTATGGACCTGAAGGTCTGTGGTAAACTACTCACAACTCATGGTGAGGCGATGATGATGATGTTGAAGCATTCCGTGAAAGATCCCCCTCCGGCGGAGCTCCGGAACAGGCCCCAAGATGGGATCTCACGGGAACAGAAGGTTGCGGTGGTGGAACTAGGGTTTTCTCTATTGTTCTGATGTTTTCGGGGTACGTAGATATATATAGGAAGAAGGAGGGCACAGGGGGCCAAACGTGGTGCCCACGAGGCAGGGGCACGCCCTATAGGGGGCGCCCCCCACCCTCGTGGATGCCATGCCAGCCCTACTCCGTGGTTCTCAAGTCTCCCGTGCGTATTTTGCTCCAAAAATATCTCTCCCTAAGGTTTCATTCTGTTTGGACTCCGTTTGATATTCCTTTTCTGTAAAACTCTAAAATAGGCAAAAAAACCAGCAATCTGGACTGGGCCTTTGGGTTAATAGGTTAGTCCCAAAAATAATATAGAAGTGTATAACAAAGCCCATTAAATATCCAAAACATCACAAATAATAGCACGGAACAATAAAAAATTATAGATACGCTGGAGACGTATCAATGACCACCCTATAATCATTAGTGTTAATTCGAGTAGTTAGAATCGTTCGCTAGCTTTGTAATAGGATATTTTGTGTGCTCTTGATTAAAATTGACTGATATGATATGAATTTGTTTGTCTCATGTGCATATGGGCAGTGATTTCCCTCTAGACCTCATTCTATCCTAATCTCTCCCCTGTAAACCCTCAGATGCCTCCGAGACGTGAGCCCGGATTTCAGTTACCCCCTGAGCTCACCCAGTTGATCCAGCAGCAGAGCACTTTGATGCAACTACTTTTCCAGAATCAGAACAACAACAACAACAACAACAACAACAACCCACCACCTCCTCCCATGACAATTTGAGTCGGTTCTTAAGGTTGCAACCACCAGTGTTCTCTAGTAGCACTGAGCCGATTGTTGCAGATGACTGGCTCCGCAAGATGGGGTGAGAGCTAGCAACTGCAGGATGCACGGATGCATAGAAAGTGCGCTTTGCCGCACATCAACTTGAGGGACCCGCCGCTGCATGGTGGGAGAACTACATAGCCACCTATCCACTTGCCACAATTACATGGGATCAGTTTCAGCAAGCTTTCCGCACTGCCCATGTCTCAGCTGGAGCAATGAGCCTGAAGAAGCATGAGTTTTGCAACTTACGCCAAGGGAACCGTACTGTGGGGTAGTACGTGGATGACTTTAGGCAGTTAGCTCGCTATGCGCCAAATGATGTGGCCACTGACGCAGCAAAGCAGTAGAAGTTTCTAGAAGGGCTCAACGATGAGATGAGTATGCAGCTGATGCTAGCCACCTACAACAACTATCATGATCTAGTGGACAAGGCCATCATGATTGAAGGAAAGTAGCAACAGATTGAGAACCGCAAGAGGAAGTATGGCGCTAGGAAGTATAACTCTGGAGCTCAGCAGAAGCCCCGCTACACTCCATACTCAGGAGGACACAACCATCCCACCCATAACCATGGAGGCTATTCTAACAATGGAGGGAATGCACACAACAATAGTGGTGCTAGGAATGGCAATGGGAATGGAGGAAGCAACAATCATAATCTTTCCACTCCCTCAACACCTGCCAAGAAGGATCTGAGCCACGTTACTTGTTTCAAGTGTGGGAAGACCGGACATTACACCAATGAATTTTCTGAGTCGAAGAATGTGAATGGAAATGGAAGCTCAGGAAAGAAGCCCAACCCGTTCACTAGAGGACAAGTGAACCACGTTAATGTGGAGGAGATTGACGAGCAGCCCGACGCAATAGTCGGTAAGTTTTTGATTAATGCATTTACCGCCCTTGTTCCTTTTGACACTGGTGCATCACATTCATACATATCAAGGGGTTTTGTGGAAAAATATAAGTTGCCCACTGTAGCCCTTAGGACGCCTATGTTAGTCAGTTCCCCTATAGCAGAGTATATGGCAAGCCATGGATGCTACCAAGTGCCATTGACCATCGGAAGGCATGTATTTCCCATGGATCTCATTCTTTTGGGATCCCAAGGTTTGAATGTGATCATAGGAATGGATTGGCTATCCAAGTTTGGAGGAAACATCGATTGCGCTAGTAGATCAATTCTTCTCACCACACCGAAAGGAAAAAGGATCAAGTAGGTGTCAAAGCACACGCCCAGGAAAGCGCGTGTGAATGCACTCACGGGAGTTGTTCAGGAGAAAGTGACAGTTGTTAAGGATTACCTGGACGTATTCCCGGAAGAGTTGCCTGGCATGCCACCGGATATGGACATAGAGTTCTTAATTGAGCTACTACCCGGCACCGGACCAATATCTAAGAGACCATACCAGATGCCCGCTAATGATCTGGAAGAGATCAAGAAGCAAATCAAGGAACTAATGGATAAGGGTTACATACGACCTAGTTCTTCTCCGTGGGGAGCCCCAGTGCTCCTAGTTGAGAAGAAGGATGGATCTTTGAGAATGGTTGTTGACTATCGTGCATTGAACGAGGTTACAATCAAGAATAAGTACCCACTTCCAATGATCAATGATCTATTTGACCAGTTACAAGGGGCCAAGGTATTCTCTAAGATCGATTTGCGATATGGATATCATCAGTTGAAGATTCGAGAACAAGATATACCCAAGTCAGCTTTTACCACGAGGTATGGGCTTTACGAGTATACATTTATGTCATTTGATTTGACTAACGCCCCTGCCTATTTCATGAGTATGATGAACAAGGTATTCATTGAGTTCTTGGATAAGTTTGTGGTGGAATTCATTGATGACATATTAATTTACTCTAAGAATGAAGAGGAGCACAAGGAACATTTGCGTTAAGTTCTCGAGAAGCTGCGAGAGCATCAGTTGTATGCCAAGTTCAGCAAGTGTGAGTTTTGGTTGAAGGAAGTTGGGTTCCTTGGACATGTTATATCAGGAGACGGTATATCCGTAGATCCCGACAAGGTTGAGGCAGTCACAGAATGGAAGGAACCAACCTCAGTTGGTGAGATTCATAGTTTTCTTGGACTCGCAGGATATTATAGGAGGTTTATTGAGAATTTCTCGAAAATTGTGAAGCCCATGACAAAATTGTTGAAGAAGGAGACTAAGTACAAGTGGACCGAAGAGTGTGAGGCCAGTTTTCAGGAGTTGAAGAAATGCTTGGTTACAGCCCCAATGCTGATCCTCCCCGATATATGCAAGGATTTTCAAGTATATTGCGACGCTTCTCGTTAGGGACTTGGAGGAGTTCTCATGCAAGATGGAAGAGTTGTGTCTTACGCCTCACGTCAGCTTCGACCACATGAGTTGAATTATGCCATGCATGATTTGGAGTTAGCTGCCGTAGTGCACGTGCTCAAAACATGGAGACATTTTCTTATTGGCAACCGTTGTGATGTATACACGGGTCATAAGAGTTTGAAGTATATCTTCACACAGAAGGAGCTGAATCTCAGGCAAAGGAGATGGCTGGAGCTCATAAAAGATTATGATATGAGATTGCATTATCATCCAGGAAAAGCCAATGTTGTGGCAGATGCCCTAAGCCGTAAGAGTTATGTTAACACAATCATACCTGGAGGTTTACCGTGGAGTTAGCCGATGGTCTTAAGGATTTGCAGTTGGAGATAGTCCCGAGAGGCTATGTTGCCACCATGGAAATTCAGTCCACGTTGTTGGGAAAGATTCGCGAAGCCCAGAAGACGGACAAAGAAATTGCTGAAATAAAGGAAAGATTGGCCAAAGTCAAGGCAGAAGGATTTCGTGAGGATCAACACGAGACGCTATGGTTTGAAAAGTGTATCTACGTGCCCAATGACCCCGAGATCAGGAAGTTGATTCTCCAAGAGGCTCATGACTCGCTGTATTTCATACACCTAGGCAACACTAAGATGAACCTGGATTTGAAGCAAAATTTCTGGTGGACTAGAATGAAGAAGGACATTGCGGAATATGTAGCAGTGTGTGATGTCTGTCAAAGAGTTAAAGCTGAGCATCAGAAACCAACAGGGTTACTACAACCGTTAACCATACCCGAATGGAAGTGGGATAAACTTGGAATAGATTTCATCACAGGACTACCCAGGACACATTCAGGGTACGATTCGATCTAGGTGATAGTCGACCGATTGATGAAGGTAGCCCACTTTATTCCCGTGAAAACCACGTATACGAGTGCTAAGTTGGCCAAAATATACATGACCAGGATCGTATGTCTGCATGGAGTTCCGGGGACCATTGTATCAGACAGAGGAACATAGTTTACCTCAAAGTTTTGGAAGCAGTTGTATGAGACTTTGGGTACGAGGCTTGAGTACAGTACCGCCTTTCATCCACACACCGATGGACAGACCGAGAGATTCAATCAGATCCTGGAGGACATGTTGAGAGCTTGTGCGCTAGATTATTGATCTAGCTGGGATGATAATTTACCTTACACCGAGTTCTCCTACAACAACAGTTATCAGACCAGCTTGCAAATGGCTCCTTTTGAAGCCTTGTACGAAAGAAGGTGTAGGACACCGTTGATGTGGGATGAAGTTGGAGACCGCAAGTTATTTGGACCTGACTTAATCAGAGATTCAGAGGAGAAGGTTAAGTTGATCAAGGACAGACTTAAGATAGACCAGTCCAGGCAGAAAAGCTATGCGGATACGAAACGCAATGAGGTGACCTACGAAGTCGGAGATAGAGCATATCTTCGGGTGTCTCCGCTTCGGGGAGTAAAGCATATCGGAGTTAAGGGTAAACTGGCACCAAGATGTGTAGGACCGTACAGAGTTTTGGAGCGACGAGGAAAGTTGCTTATCAGCTAGAGTTGCCCAAAACTTTGTCCAGAGTTCATGACGTGTTTCACGTTTCCCAGTTGAAGAAATGTCATGCAGAGATGGCAGACATTCCACTACGAGATACCGTACCCTTGGAAGCAATTAACTTAGAGAGTGAACTGACATACGAGGAGAAACCAGTTAGGATCCTCGAGTTTGCCGACAGAGTTACCCGCAACAAGGTTATCAAGTTTTATAAAGTATAGTGGAGCCACCATACAAAGGACGAAGCCACTTGGGAACGAGAAGATGATCTACGCCAGGACTACCCACGCCTATTTTCAAGCCAACCTGAATCTCGAGGGCGAGATTCATCTTAAGGGGGTTAGGTTTGTAACATCCCAAAATTTCAATTTGGAATGTTCTACTTAGATCATCATATGCATATCATGTTTTGCTTGCATTGTTGGTTTTGATCCTAGAATCCTAAGCAACTCAAGGACCCTCGGAGAGAGTTGGAGATTTCATTATTTTCATATTTGAATTTTCTCAAATATTGAAAAGAGGATCATTTGATTATAATTATTTTTCTCTCTGAAATATTTCAATATTAAAAATATATGAGAGGAGATAATATGACTTCTCCAAAATAAAAGAAATATTAGAGGAAAATATTAAAATTGAATAAACAATTTTATTTGGATTTTATTGCTATTTTTTTGCATTAGAAAAATATGCATTTTTTAAAATTGCATTCTTTGGCCAAGAAAATGTTCACCTAGTTCTAAATATTTTATCTGGACGGTGAAAATTATTTTTGGCATTTTTTGGTTTTTATTTATTTAATTAGGATTTGTTTTCTGTTCGGGTGTTTAAAAAAAATGTTAGGCCGCCTGACCAGCTCGGCCGAAGCCCACTGGCCAGCCCGGAGCGCCAGCCGTGCCAGGCCGCCTCGCCTGCGCCTCCCCGCCGGGCCGCCGCCCCTGCCCACCTGGCCCGTCCGCCCCGCCGTCGTCCGCTCGGACTCCGGGAGGAGTCCCGACTCCCCACGACCGCCAGCGGCGTGCCGTGTCCGCCCTGGACCCCCCTTTCCCCCTCTCCAAGCCGCCGCACCCCCTAGCATATATATATACGGGGCCCCGACCTCGTTTTCTGCCACCCCGTCGCCTCCCGAGCCCGCGCCGCCGCCGCGTCCAGCAGCCACCGCCGTGCCCAGCTCCGCCGTCACGCGCCGCCGCCAGCACCGCCGCCTGCTCCGCCGCCCCGAGCCACCTCGCCTCGCCCCCTCGCCCGCCAGAGCCGACCACCGCCGCCGGCCGGTTTCCTTTCTGCCAGTTTTCAAGGTAAAACCGGGAGCGTTTTTTTTCTTTTTAGGTTTAGTTCGGTTTAGTAGATTAGATCATTTTTTATTTAAGTCTAGCTAGTTAACGAACGTTCGTTCGTTTAGTGTTTTAAATAAACAGATCCGTTAGTTAGTCTTAACTAGTGAACGTTCGTCTGTTAGTTTATTTTCTTTTTAGTTGTTTTTCTCAGCGAGGGACCTATCCGTAGTTTTTTTTTGCAGTTTAGTCCATGATCTTCTTTCGATCACAACATTTTGTTCGTTTATCGGAATTAGGTGAAACCAACGCCCACGTTTTTGATGTAACCTCCTCTGTTTAGTTAATCAACTCAAACATGTTTTTGACACTTTTAAAACTAGTGTTCAACCAGTTTTGTATTTGAGCTTCGTTTGGTCATAACTTGAGTTTCGTAACTCTGCTTTCATCGATTCTTTTTGCAAATCGAAGCTCTTGATGTCAACTTTCTGCTAAGACCAAATTCATTCAGTTTTGGCACTGTTAGAAATTGTTTCCTGTTGTTTTACTGATTTGCTTGCTTTCGAAATCTTCCGAGTTTCGTTCTTCGATTCTATTGCTTGATTGCTTATGTATGTTATTGTTTGAATGCGATAGAATACCCGGAGTGCGAAGCTTGCTAGTACGAGTCTCTAGGTTTCAGAGATCGTTAGCAAGGCAAGTTCATACTTTGATCATACTTTCCAATACCCAGTTTTTATTGCATTAGTTATATCCTCAAACACTTGCATAAGTAGGACTGGTTACTTAATATGATGCTTTGTAGTTCATGAGGTAGGAACCCAATGACTTGAGATCAAACCAAGGGAATATAAGCTTTGTTATTTATTGCTTAACCATGCTTGTAGACGTTGATTGGTATGAGTGATTTCATGAAAGTTGTGAGTGTAATTACAACTAAGGGTTTCTTTAAGGTGGAATTTAATACACATCTGGGTGGGTTAGTTGTGGCACCCTAGGGATGGACCAGTGGTTGTCAGGGCACCTGGGGATTTACCAGTGTTGTCCAAGGAATGCCACCTAGGCTCAAAGGGATCATATATCATTCATGCCTAGAAACTTCTGTGTGCAGCCACAATGCCATTATGGGCTCTGGCATAGTTGAGTAGGTTGTGTGACCTCTTTCCGTGATAGACAAGGAGATGTAGCGGATGTAGGTGGTACGGTCTACCCAGGGTTAAGAGTTAATGCTTCTGAAAGACTATGTCTCGGTCATCCATTTCTCAAACACCATGTAGTGCGAAAAATTAAACGGAGGAGATCGAGTCTTATGAGGAAATGTGCACAAACCTCTGCAGAGTGTACAAACTATTCATGAGTAGCCGTGTCCCCGGTTATGGACATCTTTGAGTATCCTGGTATTTGATATATGGACTGATCTCATCACATGAATTAATTTGTTGGGTTAATAATGACTTGGTTTTGGGATTGAGATGTGGGTACCATTCTCTATGTTCATGCTTAATTTAAACTAAGTAGTAAACAAATTTATTCCTTTGTTGTAGAGAAAATTAGCTTTATGCAAAAATAAACCCTACAGCCTCCACCAGCTAAATATGCATGTAGTTGTCGGACTTGTTCATTATCTTTATAGTGTGTTCCTGCCAGCATATTCAATGTGCTGACGTACATGGCTGCAACGTATCATGTTGCAGAGTTTTCAGATGAGGATTAAGGTGCGATAGGTTGTTGTCATGCACTCAATGTTTGCCGCGGAGTTGGATGGACTCAACTACTCTTCATAGCTTCCGCAGTTTATTATTTTAGATGGCCTTCAGCCATAATAAAGTGTGATTGAACCTCTGTTATAAATCCTCGAGTACTGTGTGCGTCAGCATACCGATCCAGGGATGACACTGACCACAGAGACTCCGGTCCATTCGGATCGTAGTCGCTACAAATCTTAAGGATCCAAAGACTAAGATATTTTCCTCAAAGACGAGGGGAGGTAAGGAACTGCCATCCAGTTCTGCTTTAGATTCACCTTCTGTTATGAGTAAACTTGCAACACCACCACATGCTATCAATTCTAATATATCACAAGTTGTTGATGATGCTACTTCTGCTATGAATGATACTTATGATGATGCTAGTACCTTGCATGATGATGATGTGTCACTTGGTGAATTTCTTGATGATCAAATTGCTAGAGTAATACAACATGATGTTGTTGAATCTGATGATGAGCTTGAAACTGAAACTCCTGAAATACCTGCTAGAACTAGCCTTCCTAGATATGAATTGCCTAAGGTACCGGAAGGTTATGTTATGAGTGAAGAATCAACTAGAGATATTCTTGCTTGTAATGATAGAGATGATCTAGAGAAATTACTACACAAGTATAAAGAAAAATCTCTAAATGCTAGAATGAAATGTGATCCTAAGTTTGCTACTTCACCTATCTGTATTGATGATAAGGATTATGAATTCTCTGTCGACCCAGAGTTAATCACTTTGGTTGAATCTGACCCTTTCCATGGTTATGAAATTGAAACTGTTGTGGCACATCTCACTAAGTTAAATGACATAGCTAGCCTTTTTATTCATGATGAGAAAACTCTCTACTACTTTATTCTCAAATTATTTCCATTCTCATTAATGGGTGATGCTAAAGCTTGGTACTGTACTCTTACTCCTGGTTGTGTGTGTAGTCCACAGGATATGATTTATTACTTCTCTGAAAAATATTTTCCTGCTCATATGAAACAAGCTGCCTTACAAGAAATATTTAACTTTGTGCATACTAAAGAAGAGAGTCTCCCACAAGCTTGGGAGAGGCTTTGCCAGTTACTTAATGCTTTGCCTGATCATCCTCTTAAGAAAAATGAAATACTTGATATCATCTATAATGGACAAACCGATGCTTCTAGGGACTTCCTAGATAGTTGTGCTAGTTGTGTTTTCAGGGAACGAACTATTGGACAAGCTGAAGAATTATTGAATAATATATTGAAGAATTATGATGATTGGACTCTTCCTGAACCACCGCCTAAACCCACTCCGAAGAAGAGGGGTATATTATATCTCAGTCCTAAAGATATGCAAGAGGCAAAGAAATCTATGAAGTGAAAATGCATTATAGCTGAGGATGTTAAAAAATTACATCCTATTGAAGAAATACATGGGCTTAATGCACCACCACTGCCTAAGGTGGTAGAGGTAAATTCTCTTATGAAATTCAATGACAATGATAATACTCACAATACGCACCCTAGCCAATGCCTTTATGAGTTTGAAAACTATATTAGAAAGCAAGATCACTTCAATGCAAATGTTATGAAGCAATTGAAATACAATTCCGATAAGCTAATCAAAAGTGGTTGTTAATAAGACCTGATCGACCTTATTAATGAATCATTTTTGAACGGTATGAAGTTGATGAATTTAGTATGCACTACTCACTGTCCTTACTTTTATTTTCTATTTTTACTAGTTAAATAAAATAAAATGCCATGTTTAGCCTATATTCTGAATTTCCCGTGCAATAAAAAAATGACCCAAAAATAAAAGTTCTTAGAATGCCCTGAAAATTTTATATGTTTTTTTCTGAATATTTAAGGATTTTTTATGCAAATAATACTAGAGGGGGGTGTACCAGGTGGGCACAACCCACCTGGGCACGCCAGGACCCCTGGGCGCGCCCTGGTGGGTTGTGGTCCCCGTGTGGGCCCTCTCACTTACCTCTTTAACCCACATCATCACTTACCTCCAGAAAAAAAATCTCCATTGCTCTCTCTCCCGTGTTCTTGAGCTCGAACCCACGGATTTCGATCTCTTTGCTCGAAGCTCCATTTCCGAAACTATTTTGGGGGATTGTTCATAGGAAAAATTGTACGCGAACATGAATATCTTCAGGAAGTTTGGCTCAAAGAAGAACTCCAAGGGTGTTATTGGGGAATCTTCTGACAGTGATCTCCACCCTCGAAGGTTGGCGGAAGTACGACTGTGTGAATGGCCACACATTCCATTCCCGCAAGAGGCTAGAATCTTTGAGGAGTTCGTGCAATATATTGCTAATGCTGGCCTCACAGATTTCATTGCAGATGAGTGTAACCAACACCAAATCCTCACAAACATCTTTGTTCAAAGTTTTACTTTCCAGCCTAGAAATAATCCTCCTGAAGTGAGCTTTGATTTATATGCTGAAAACCATCAGATACCACTTACTGAGTTTTGTGACATATGCATGATCCCGTCTGATGGGAGCTTGGCTGAGCCTAGAGGCCGGCCGAGTTTGAGGCCTTTTGTCGCACTTTGACAATGGGTGATGAGAGAGGAGTGTCAGCCATCACTGCCGCTGGCTTACATTTTCCTGCCATTCATTATTTTGCACTTTCTATCATCAAATGCTTGCTTGCTAGGGAGAAGGTGGGTGCACTTAGTTCACCAGACCTTGTCGTTTTGCATCGTGCATTGGAGGGCGACAACACGCATAGCTTGGGAGCTATCGTGTCTCATCGCCTGCATCTTAATAAATCCCAGGGTAAAATACATGGTGGGATTTTTGCCACTCATTTGGCAGACCATTTCGAGGTTGTGAGACGCCCTCATGATTACCCTCTGACTAAGGTTTACCTAGACTATGCAGCCATGGATCACCATCACTTTCTTGCACATGATCGTCCTGATATTGCCATTCCTTACAACCTGGTCTATAGCGTTAACACTCGTGATGTTATTCCATTATCTGCGCCTGCTTTGTTTGATTCAGCTGCCAGGGGCGGATACCGGATTATGCCTGCATACATCATCGCCTACTAGAATGCCCATGCTGCTGCAGATGCTGCGGAGGAGCCTCAGCAGTGGGATGAGTGGATGCTTGCTCCTCAGGATCCCTACTACCCTCCAGACTACTGATCGACTACCAAGCTAGGCCAAGAGCCTAAGCTTGGGGGAGTATGTGTTTCTCACCGACATTACATTTATGTTTACATATCATTCTATTTATCGGTGCTAACACTTTTTCATTGTATCATCCATGCTTAGATTTATTTTCTTGCTTTCTTCTCATGTGTTTGAAAAACTTTAGAAAAACCAAAAAATTAGTTGTAGTAATTTACTTTCTATGCATGCTTATTAGTAGCACTAAAAAGAAAATCCAAAAAGATTTCCTTGTTCTTCTTTTGCTTGTTAGGAGCCTTCCCGTGTAAATTGTTTTTCTAGTTTTTGCTTTTTCCTTGTATTTGCGTGTTCAAGAAAACCAAAAACTCCAAAAATAATTCAGTGTGTTTCTCTGAATTTCTTTTCCTTTTATTCGAGTTGTACCGAGGAGAAGACCACGATGAAAATGTTGAGTGGCTCTCATATGAATAATTGTTGAACTAATAAAGAGCACATATTACCTTGTCTTCTCCTGTTGAATAAAATGTTTTGCAGATTCCAGCTTAGTCCACGACACTCTTGCACTATTATTATTTTCATATCATTCGGTCGTGCAAGTGAAAGGCAATAATGACGATATACGATGAACTGGTTGTGGCAAGGAGAAACTACTTATCAACTGAATTGCTTGAGGACAAGCAAAGGTTTAAGCTTGGGGGAGTTGATACGTCTCCAATGTATCTACTTTTTCTCACACTTTTCCTCCTGTTTTGGACTATAATTTGCATGATTTGAATGAAACTAACCCCGGACTGATGATGTTTTCAGCAGAACTACCATGGTGTTGTTTTTGTGCAGAAATAAAAGTTCTCGGAATGAAATGAAACTTTGTGAGGATTTTTTATGGAATAAAAAAGAATTACCGGATCCAAGACCCACTAGGGAGGGGGCCCTGTGTGGGCACAACCCATTAGGGCGCGCCCCCCTCTCCTGGCGCACCCAGGTGGGTTGTCCCCACCTGGTGGCCCCGCAGACGACAACCCTGACCCTATAAATTCCTATTTTTGGAGAAAAAATTAGAAAAAAAAGAATTATCGCGATCCACGAGACTGAGCCGCCGTCACCTTCTGTTCTTCCTCGGGAGGCCATATCTGGAGACCGTTTGGGGCTCCGGAGAGGGGGATCTTCGTTCTTCGTCATCACCAACCCTTCTCCATTGCCAATTCCATGATGCTCCCCACCGGGAGTGAGTAATTCCTTTGTAGGCTCGCTGGTTAATGAGGAGTTAGATGAGATTCATCATGTAATCGAGTTAGTTTTTTAGGGCCCGATCCCTAATATCCACTATGTTCTTAGATTGATGTTGCTATGACTTTGCTATGCTTAATGCTTGTCACTTTTGGCCTGTGTGCCATGAACTCAGATCCGAACTATTTATGAATTCATCATTATATCCATGTTTTAGATCCGATCTTGCAAGTTATAGTCACCTACTACGTGTTATGATCCGGCAACCCCGGAGTAACAATAACGGGAACTACTCCCGGTGATGACCGTAGTTTGAGGAGTTCATGTATTCACTATGTGTTAATGCTTTGTTCTGGTTCTCTATTAAAAGGAGGCCTTAATATCCCTTAGTTTCCAATATGGACCCCGCTGCCACGGGAGGGTAGGAGAAAAGATGCCATGCAAGTTCTTTTAATAAAGCACGTATGACTACTTACGGAATACATGCCTAAATTATGTCGATGAACCGGAGCTAGCTAGTGCCGTATCGCCGTAGGTTATAACTGTCAAGTGATGAATATCATCCAATAAATCACTGATCCAATGCCTACGAATTTGTCCTATATTGATCTTGCTAAGTTACTACTGCTGCTGCTACTGTTACACTTGCTACAAAATTACCACTATCACTATTACTGTTACTATTGCTGCTGTCACTACTATCAAAATTATCAAACTACTTTGCTACTGATCACTTTGCTGCAGATAATTAATCTCCAGGTGTAGTTGAATTGACAACTCGGCTGCTAATACCTTCAAATATTCTTTGGCTCCCCTTGTGTCGAATCTATAAATTTGGGTTGAATACTCTACCCTTGAAAACTATTGTGATCCCCTAAACTTGTGGGTTATCAATGACCCACAAGTATATGGGATCAAGTGTAGCTCTTTTCGATAAGTAAGAGTGTCAAACCGAACGAGGAGCAGAAGAAAATGACATGTGGTTTTCAACAATGTAATGTCTGCAAGTGCTGAAATTGTAAGTAACATAGTAGTTTGGTAGTAAGATAATTTGTAACGAGCAAGTAATGATAATAGTAACAAAAGTGTAGAAAGGTAGCCCAATCCTTTTGAGGCAAAGGACAGGCCAAAACAGTCTCTTATAGTAAGCAAATCGTTCTTGAGGGTACGCGGGAATTTCATCTAGTCACTTTTACCATGTTGATTCGATTTGTATTTGCTACTTTGATAATTTGATATGTGGGTGTACCTATGCTTAGGTGCTGTTCTTGCTTGAACAAACCTCCTACTTATGATTAACCCCCTCGCAAGCATCCGCAACTACGAGAAAAGTATTAAGAATAAATTCTAACCATAGAATTAAACTTTTGGTTCCAATCGCCCCCTTACGGAATAGCTCACAAACTAGGGTTTAAGCTTCTATCACTCTCGCAACCCATCATCTAATAACTACTCCACAATGCATTCCCTTAAGACCAAGTATGGTGAAGTGTCATGTAGTCGACGTTGACATGACACCACTAAGGGAATCACAACATACATACTATCAAAATATCGAACACATATCAAGTTCACATGATTACTCGCAACATGATTTCTCCCGTGACCTCAAGAACAAAAGTAACTACTAACAAATGATGATCATGCTCAAGATCAAAGGAGTATTAAATAGCATATTGGATCTGACCATATAATCTTCCACCAAATAAACCATATAGTAATCAACTACAAGATGTAATCAACACTACTAGTCACCCACAAGCACCAATCTATAGTTCCGGTACAAAGATAGAACACAAGAGATGAGCTAGGGTTTGAGAGGAGATGGTGTTGTTGAAGATGTTGATGGAGATTGCCCTCCCCACGATGGGAGAGTTGTTGGTGATGATGATGACGATGATTCCCCCCTCCCGGGGGAGTTCTCCCGGCTCCACCGGAGGGCAAAAGAGCTCCTGCCCAAGTTTTGCCTCAAGACAGCGGCGCTTCGTCCCGAAAGTCCTATCCTGATTTTTTTCTAGGTCAAAATGACTTATATACCAGAAGATGGGCACGGGAGGTGGGCCTGGGTGAGCAAAACCCACCAGGACGGCGCCTGGGCTCCCTGGCATGCCTAGGTAGGTTGCGCCCACCTGGTGGGCCCCCACTGGAACTTATTGGCTCCAATATTCCTCAAATATTCCATAAAAAATCACCGTAAAGTTTCAGCTTGTTTGGAGTTGTGCATAATAGGCGGCCTGACGTAGCTTTTCCAGGTCCAAATTTCCAGCTACCGGAATTCTCCCTCTTTGCGTGTACCTTGCATATTATGAGAGAAAAGGCATTAGAATTAATCCAAAAAGCATTATTATGCCTAAAAGCATTATAAATAACAGTAGGAAAACATGATGCAAAATGGACGTATCAACTCCCCCAAGCTTAGACCTTGCTTGTCCTCAAGCGAAAACTGAAATCGAAAAACATGTCCACATGCTTAAAGAGAGAGAGAGAGAGAGGTGTCGATAATAAACAAAATATGGACATAGAAGCATCATGTTGATTATTATAACAACAACAAACATAAACATAAGACTTTTATCATATTCTCATGAATAAGTGACAATTCATCACACACTTGAAGTATAAAGCATAAAATCTAGTAGAAACCAACAAACTATGTTCTCAGTCAACTTTGCAACTACAATTCATCATCTTTTTAGGAAGGGTCACGTATCGGAGCCTTTAGGCAAGTCCACATACTCAACCATCATATAGTCTTCTATGATTGCTAACACTCACCGCATACACATGAGCAAAACTTTCAACCAGACACGTAGAAAGATAGGGGCTTATAGTTTTGCCTCCCAACGTATTCACCTCAAGGGTGATGTCAACAATAATAACTCATGCCACCCATATTAAACTGGACATATGTGCCTAGATCTTTCCTCACCACATGATGCTTGCCAAAGCAGAAAATAAAAAGAGGTAGAGAGAAGAAACTTTGACTCTTGCATAAAAGTAAATACATAAAAGTAAAAGATATGCCCTTTGCAGAGGGAAGAAGAGGTTGTCATGCGCTTATTTGTTTGTATGCTCAACCCCTTAGTGCAAAAGAACGTCACGTTGTATCGCCCCTTGTGATAGCGACCTTTATTATGCAGTCTGTTGCTTTTATTCTTCACCATCACAAGTTCGTGCAACGCTCAATTTTCTCTTACACTAAATGATCTCACACTTTTAGAAGCAATTTTTATTGCCTTATTGCACCGATGACAACTTACTTGAGGGATCTTTCTTGATCCCTAGGTAGGTATGGTGGATTCTTGAAAATAAGATTTGGGTTTAAAGGTTTTTTGATACACTAGTATTTCTATTTAGTGCGGAATTTTTGGCTAGCAAAGATAGGGGGCAAGCACCACATGTTGAAGGATCTATGACAATATAACTTCTATGTGAATATGAACAAACATAAATCATTACTTGTCTTCCTTGTCCAACGTCAACAATTTTGGCATATAATATTTTGATGGGGGCTCACAATCACAAAAGATTTCTAGGATAGTGTATTTATATGTGAATCTTCTCTTCACTTATTAATTCTTTAATGAGTTGCATCATTGACCAATTCTATGTTTGTCAATCTCTAATAAAATTTCCAACTTTTACTTTTCCTTATGTGGTGTCATCACTTACCATAAGATCAGCATATGACCCTTTTAATTTATTTCCTTTCTTTGTATTGCAAAATGAAAGTAAAGAAAGCAAAACTCAAACTAAACTTTATTATCTCGCACACGATTACAAAGATAGATCACTAAGCAAACTCACAAGAAAAGAGGATCGAACTAAACTTTTATTCATCTAAAGCAAAAGATAACTATGGATCGAACTAGGATAAGTAAAGGCAAAAGATAATGGGGATGATACGATTCCGGGGCACCTCCCCCAAGCTCATACGATACCGGGGCACCTCCCCCAAGCTTGGCGGAAGCCAAGGGGAGTGCACATACCTGAAACTTAATTTTCTTTTGGTGATGAAGAGGAGGGTGGTGGTGATGAAGTAGATGTGATCTTGTCCTTGGGTTTCCATGATAGGGTCCACAATCGTAAGAGGAGGAATGAGTCTCACGGGTCCTACAACTGGCAGCCAAACTCATACCTTTAAACCTCGCCTCATATTCAAAGACTTGGTCTTGAAGTTCATACATCTGGCTTTGGAGGAAGTTGATTTGCTCGTTGAGGGTGAAGATGATGTCCTTCATGGACTTGCCATCCATCGTCATATCACGGGTAAGGTCCGTAATCATGAGGTGATTAGCATTGAGTCCACGCTCCACCATACCCTTGCACCGGAAGACTTCCTGCTCCATAGCTTCGAGCCTGGACTCCATGGTTCCCGTCCCCTTGGGTCCTTGCACATTGCGGATGTGCAGCACCCCCTCATGCATCTGGATGGCTTGAGGGTGCTACACCACCTCCCGCAAATATGGGTTGATGACGTTCTTGAAGAAATTGTTCTTAGAGGAGCTTGAAGCGGCCATGGTAGATGGGATCTGACAGAAACAACAAGGCAAATAAAACAAAAGATTTCTCCGTGATACGGTGGTCAATAGGTTCGGGGGGTATATGAAGATTTTTTATCTTGGCGGACAAGCAAACTGTAGAAAAACGGAGTCCGAAGGTGCCCTAGGTGGGAATAACCCACCTAGGTGTGCCAGGCAAGCTAGGCGCGCCCTGGTGTCTTGTGCCCACCAGGGTACGCTTCCTGGTTGTTTCTTATTTTCCTAATTTTCTAAAAATTCCAAAACTGACAAAAAATATTTTTGCGGATTTTTCGGAGTCCATTTACTTACCGTACCACGTACCTCCTTATTTTCATGATTCTAGAGTGTTTCGGAAGGACTATTTTATGTGTTCTTTCGGTGTCAATATTTGGATAACATTACTTTCAACATTAATGGGTGTACCTAAGATGTAATGCTTTATTCGTTGCCCATTAACAACCTTCAGGTTAGTACCTTCGGCAATATTTATTTTGATAGCTCCAGACCGATAAACCACCTCGATAACATAGGGTCCTTCCCATTTGGAGAGGAGTTTTCTTGCGAAGAATCTGAAACGAGAGTTGTACAAAAGAACATATTCTCCGACTTTGAAATCACGCTTTTGGATTCTTTTATCGTGCCAACTTTTAACTTTTTCTTTAAATTATTTGACATTTTCATAAGCTTGGGTTCTCCATTCACCTAGTGAGCTAATATCAAATAACCTCTTTTCACCTGCAAGTTTGAAATCATAATTGAGTTCTTTGACTCGTAGTATGCTTTATGTTCCAACTCAAGAGGCAAATGACAAGTTTTTCCATAAACCATTTTATAAGGAGACATACACATAGGATTTTTATATGCTGTTCTATAAGCCCAAAGTGCATTATCTAATTTCTTAGACCAATTCTTCACCTGTTGGCAGTCTTTTGTAAAATTAGTTTTATTTCTCTATTGCTAAGTTCAACTTTCCACTAGAACGAGGATGATAAGGTGATGCAATTCTATGGTTAACATCATACTTGGCAAGCATTTTATGGAAAGCACCATGAATAAAGTGTGAATCACCATCAGTCATTAAATATTTAGGGACTCCAAACCTTGGGAAGATAAATTCCTTGAGCATTTTAATAGAGGTGTTGTGATCATCACTACTGGTTGGAATAGCTTCTACCCACTTAGTAACATAATCAACAACAACCAAAATATGTGTATACCCGTTTGAAAGAACATGCGGTGCCCCTATGTTTGATTATGGTAATTGATGACAATCTCTATGGACTAATGGTTGCCTTGAGTTATATTTGAAGGGTTTGTCCATAGGCTTTTCTTGGAGTCCATTTGTTGGTTTCAAGGAGAGTTTGTGATGGCCAAGGTGCTATTAAGGAATTATCCAACGATTGGTCATATGAGTGTTGAGCTTATAACAAGCATGTCTTGAAGAAGAAGAGTGTGTGATCATTCATGTTTACCTTCAAGACATCATCCAAATGAAGAGAGTTGGAAAGATTCAATGTTGATCAAGAGTAAGTCAAAGAGTGAATCAAGTTGATCAACACACAAAGCATAGAAGATGTACCGAGAGGGATCAAGTGATCCCAGGGTATTGTAAGCATTGTCAATTATGCTTTGGGTACTAACCCATGGTATTCGTGAGAGTTCTTATAAGCGGTACTACCTCTCCCCTCAAGCGGTAGTACCTCTTATAAGCGGTACTACCTCTCCCTCGAGCGGTACTACCTCTCTGGCAGAAATTCAGCTCGTGTTTTCTCTCTCATTGGGCTGTTTTGACCATGCTAAGCGGTAGTACCGCTCCTCCAGCGGTAGTACCGCTTGTGTGCGGACTGAGCACATAACAGTTGGATTCAGGAGGCCCTATAAAAGGGGGTCTTCCTCCCCAATGAACTTATCCTTCGATCTCATGTTCTTCCCCCATTGTTGACCTTCTTCGAGCTTGCTATCTCTCAATCCCTCCATGGATTCTTGCTAGTTTTGGGGGGGGGGGGGAAGAGAGAGGAGATCTAGATCCACATTTCCACCAATCACTTTCTCCTCTAGGTGAGGGGAACCCCTTGGATCTAGATCTTGGAGTTCTTGGTGTTCTCCTTCTTGTTCTTCCTCTCTTTTCCCTCCCTAGCATTAGTTGCTTTGGTGGGATTTGAGAGAGAAGGACTTTGGCACTCTGTGTGCCCTTGCCATTGCATTTGGTGCATCGATTTGAGTTCTCCACGGTGATACGTGGAAGTTAGAAGTTGAGAAGCTTATTACTCTTGGGTGCTTGGTACCCTTGAGCTTGTTCCTCTTGGGTGCTTGGGCGCCCTAGACAGTTGAGGTCACCGTAGAGCCATATTCCATTGTGGTGAGGCTTCGTGGTGTCGTTGGGAGCCTCCAATTAAGTTGTGGAGGTAGCCCCAACCTTGGTGGTGTTCGGAGCTCAATCATTGTGGGGTAAAGCTCCGGGCAAGCGTCGGGGTCTCCAATTAGGTTGTGGAGATCGCCTCGAGCAATTTGTACGGGTTCGGTGACCGCCCCCAAGGGTTGCCATTTGTACGGGTTCGGTGACCGCCCACAAGGGTCCCTTAGTGCAATCACGGCATCTTGCATTGTGCGAGGGCGTGAAGAGATTACGGTGGCCCTAGTGGCTTCTTGTGGAGCATTGTGCCTCCACACCGCTCCAAACGGAGATTAGCATCCGCAAGGGTGTGAACTTCGGGATACATCATCGTCTCTGCGTGCCTCGGTTATCTCTTACCCGAGCCCTTTACTTATGCATTTTACTTTGTGATAGCCATATTGTTTCTTGTAATATATCTTGCTATCACCTAGTTGTTTGTCTTGCTTAGCATAAGTTGTTGGTGCACATAGGTGAGCCTAGTTGTTGTAGGTTTTGTGCTTTACAAATTAACCGCTAGGTTTATTCCACATTTGTTCGAGCCTAAACCGTAATTATTTTAAAGCGCGTATTCAACCCCCCCCCCTCTAGGTGACATCCGCGGTCTTTCAATTGGTATCAGAGCCTCGTCTCTCTTTTTAGGGCTTAACCGCCTAGAGAGTAAGGATGTAGACTAGGGGTTTAGGATTCTCTGACACTCTTAGTTTCGATGGCACAATTTTTGATGTTTGTGTTATTCGCATGCTTAATCTCTTTAGGGTCATGGACCCAAATTTAGACCGAATTGTAGAAATGGGTTTTCTCCTACAAAGGATCCCCAAAGATTATCTTTAGAGGATGAGAAAAACTCTTATCTCAATGCTCAAGCTTCTAATATGCTTTTCGATGCTTTGAGCAATGTAGTTATATTTTAACTCATGCCGTTTCGGGATGCTCACGAGTTGTGGACAAAGCTTCAAGATAAATATGGTGTGTCCAAGAATTGTGGGAATGTTTGTTCTCCCTCCACCTCCGGTCGTATAGTATTCTCAACTTCTTCTACTTCACCTACATTTCGTTTTCCACAAGGTAATGATATGTTGAGTAGTGGTGTTCATTGCAATGATTATGGTGGGCTTATTATTGATGACCCTTCGTCCCTTTATTATTGCAATGCTTCATCTTTGGACTTTAACACTTCGAGAACTCCAAATGTTTCACATGCTTGTGTTATAGTTCTTGCATATCATGTAGAAATTTCTTGACTAAATCTCATGATGATATGCTTGCTATGTCTCGTTGCCATGATAAAAATGTATATATTTCCTCGAATTGCTGTGCTAACAATGTAGAGGAGGTCCAACACCCCATGGAACAAGATGCAGCCTTGAATGGTGCTTCGAGGGATCCAACATCATCATCTATTGCATATTGCCTTATGGATAAGGCTTCAAAGGTATCTCCAACTTCGAATCCCAACATATCTTGTGATGATAGTGATGATGACAAGAATGATGATGATATTGATAGTGATGAAGAGAGTGATAATGTTGCCTCCTAAAAAATTAAGAGGGAAATGATTTTTAAAGCTCTTCATAAGAATAAGATTGCTTGTTCCAACTTCATGGAAATCATGTCTATTGCCATTGAGGGCAAGAAATATATTGATGAGTTGGAATCTTGTCTAGAGGAGCATGAGGTCACCATTGAGAAAATGGAAGGCCATGAGCGTGATTACACTAATGAGATCGCAGACCTCTCTCAAGCTGTTGAACTTGAACAAACCACCAAGGAATCTCTTGAGGAGACTTTTGCTCTAGAATTATCTATAATGAGGGAATCTCGTGATAGAGCTCTTGAGGTGGCCAATGATTTTGAAACTAAAAATGAGAAGCTTGAACTTGCGCATTCTAAACTCCTTGAGGACTTTGAGCACCTCGAAAATGGCTCAAGGGTCATTAAGAGTGAGCTCATCAAACTCACCGAGTCTCATGCTCAACTTGAAGCTTCATATTCAAAAGAGCTTGCCAAGTTGTCCTCTCCTCTTGTTGTTAATGATGATGCTTGTGCTACTAACCGTACATCTTGTGAAGTATCCATTTTGAAGGAGAATGTTGAGCTGAGGGCTCAACTTGAGTTGCTATCTAGCAATTATGGGAAATTGGAAGAAAGTCATGTAAAGCTCACAAGCTCTCATGATGATCTTCTAGTATCCCATAATGTGCTTAAGATAGCTCATGAGGCTATGATTATCAAGGTAACATCTAGTGACTCTCATGTGGTCGCTAGCACTACTTCTAGTCAAAATGCTATATTGCCATGTGCTAGTCCTCGTAATTCATCTATGCATAACATTGGTACATCTTGTGATGAATTGCTTTCCTTGCCTTGTTGCTCTAATAATGAAGCCTATACTTCCTCTAGTACTTGTGTTGATACTAACCATGTAGAGGAAATCAAAGAGCTCAAGGCCCAAGTCTCTTCCTTGAAGAAAGACTTGGAAAAGTGTCATGAAGGGAAATCCACACTCAACAATATCTTTAGTGTGCATAAATCCCCCAATGACAAAGGTGGACTTGAATTCATCTCCAATAAGAAGAAGAAGTCCAAAATTCATAAGAAGAAGAAGGGCCAAGAACAAGTCAAGAATTCAGCCAAGATTATTTTCTTTGAGTGGAAAATTGAAGGGCACCAAGTTAGATCTTGCCCATTGAAGAAGAAGACCATTAGTGACAAGCAACAAGGGAAGACGCCACAAATTCAATCCCATAATCAACCACAAGTTGAAGAAAGGGCACTTCCCAAGAAGACTCAAGTTATTGCTTCACTTGTTGAGAAATCAAGTGAGAAGAAAATGAAGAGTAGATGTTGCTACTTATGTTGTGAGAAAGGTCATGTCGCTTCTTCATGCACTAGTGGTAACCTACCCAACCCAATTATTATTGATGATATCTATTCTCTTGGTAAGCATGAGGTTGGCAATGTGTTTGCCAAGTTTGTTGGTACCCTAAGTGGTGTCAAGAAAAGAACTATTTGGGTGGCCAAGCCTATTGTGACTAACCTATTAGGACCCAACTTTGTTGGGGACCAACAAATAGGTGTTATTGGAGGGCATTGGAGACTTGGCTACATTATGAAGAATTAAGGGGTCTTCATCATTCATATTGTCTCAAGTCAAGCAATTTGAATTATCAAGTTTCTATATTATATCCATTGTTCCTCCCTGCGGTAACACATGCTTAAATTGTTTACATTGAAAGTTACTTGCCCTTTAGCATGTTGTGGTTTTGTACCTTACATGTGCGTGTATATGTTGTGCTTCCAATTTGCTTATCTTGAGAAATCAAGTATGTGTATGTTGGTTTGCACATCATGTACGTGTTGGAAATATGCCCTAGAGGCAATAATAAAATGGTTATTATTATATTTCCATGTTCATGATAATTGTCTGTTATTCATGCTTGAATTGTATTATCCGGAAACAGTGATACATGTGTGAATACATAGACCACAACGTGTCCCTGGTAAACCTCTAGTTACTAGCTTGTTGATCAACAGATGGTCACGATTTCCTGACCATGGACATTGGATGTCATTGATAACGGGATCACATCATTAGGAGAATGATGTGATGGACAAGACCCAATCCTAAGCCTAGCACAAGATCGTGTAGTTCGTAATGCTAAAGCTTTTCCAATGTCAAGTATCTTTTCCTTAGACCATGAGGTTGTGCAACTCCCGGATACCGTAGGGATACTTTGGGTGTGCCAAACGTCACAACGTAACTGGGTGGCTATAAAGGTACGCAACGGGTATCTCCAAAAGTATCTATTGGGTTGGCACGAACCGAGACTGGGATTTGTCACTCCGTATGACGGAGAGGTATCTCTGGGCCCACTCGGTAAGACATCATCATAATGAGCTCAATGTGACTAAGGAATTGGTCACGGGATGATGTATTACGGAATGAGTAAAGAGGCTTGCCGTGACGAGATTGAACAAGGTATCGGTATACCGACGATCGAATCTCGGGCAAGTACTGTACCGATAGACAAAGGGAATTGTATACGGGATTGATTGAATCCTTGACATCATGGTTCATCCGATGAGATCATCGAGGAACATGTAGGAACCAACATGGGTATCCAGATCCCGTTGTTGGTTATTGACCTGAGAGTTGTCTCGGTCATGTCTACGTGTCTCCCGAACCCGTAGGGTCTACACACTTAAGGTTCGGTGACACTAGGGTTGTAGAGTTATATGCACATGGTAACCCGAATGTTGTTCGGAGTCCTGGATGAGATCCCGGACATCACGAGGAGTTCCGGAATGGTTCGGAGGTAAAGAATTATATATAGGAAGTCCAGTTTCAGCCATCGGGAGAGTTTCGGGGGTCGCCGATAGTGTACCGGGACCACCGGAAGGGTCCCGGGGGTCCATCGGGTGGGGCCACCTATCCCAGAGGGCCCCATGGGCTGAAAGGGGAAGGGAACTAGCCCATAGTGGGCTTGTGCATCCCCTTGGGCCCTCCCCCTGCGCCTAGGGTTGGGAACCCTAGGGGTGGGGGCGCCCCTTGTGACTTGGGGGGGAAGTCCCCCCCTAGGCCGTTGCCCCCCTAGAGATCCCATCTCTAGGGCCGGCACACCCCCTAGGCCCCCTATATAAAGTGGGGAGGAGGGAGGCCAGCCGCACCCTTGCCCCTGGCGCCTCCCTCTCCCTCCCGTTACACCTCTTCCTCCTACCGCAGCGCTTGGCGAAGCCCTGCAGAAATACCGTTGCATCTATCACCACGCCATCATGCTGCTGGATCTCCATCAACCTCTCCTCCCCTTGCTGGATCAAGAAGGAGGAGACGTCGCTGTACCGTATGTGTGTTGAACGCGGAGGTGCCGTCCATTCGGCGCTAGGATCATCGGTGATTTGGATCACGACGAGTACGTCTCCGTCATCCACGTTCTCTTGAACGCTTCCGCTCGCCATCTACAAGGATATGTAGATGCACTCCTTTCTCCCTCGTTTCTAGATGACTCCTTAGATTGATCTTGGTGAAGCGTAGAAATTTCTTGATTTCTGCTACGTTCCCCAACAGTACGTGAGTGTCACGTGTTGAGCCTTTTTGCCTCTTGTTTGTATCCTAGTTGGCTCTTGTGAGAGATTAATGGGACATCCCATTTTGGGGGAGTGATGTGCTTTGTGCACCTCACAATCCTATAAATGTGTGTACATGAGGAATACCACTTAGTATTGATATTACAAGATTATCTAGTCTCCATGTGGTATGTCTTCTCATGAGAAATTCAAATTCTATTTGGTCCATTAATTATCTCTTTTTGGTTCTATTTTTCATCTTGTTAAGTCTTTCATTGGTATCACATTATGGGGGAGTAATATGCTATGTGTATATTAAAAGCCTAGAAAAGGTGTAAATTTGAGATATTGTCACCTAGTGTTGATATTATAAATTATGTTGATCCTAGGTGGCATGTTAGCTCTACAAGTTGCAAATTTGCTTTTGTGTTTGGTGTGAAGATGATGTTGGATTTGTTTGCAATCTACCACCGGGAATTATTTCCAAATACCTCTTGTCTTTGACAATTGGTAATCAATTATGTGGTGAAAATTATTGATCATCTTTACATTGTCCTTTGGTTTTATTTGTCTTATCTCTTGCCAAGTTTGTGTCAACTCCCATTGCCTTCCATGCCACTTGTGGATCTTGTTGTTTTACTGATTTTGTCGAGTGTTTTCTAGATATAGTAAAAGTCGTGATCCCACCTTGTGCATTTTGTATTCAAATGCAAATTCTCTTCAATGCACAATTCTTGGGGGAGCTATCCTATTTTCGATAGAACACTCATCTTGTGATCCATATAAAGTGTGTGTTGATGGAAGGCAAGCCATTTCTTTTTGGTACTTGTTCCATCATGAAATTTTATAGAGGCCTTGATTTGTTTGGAACCATCCTCTCTTTTGGGAGTTCGATATTTTTCCGTTTGCGTGTATCATTGGATATCTCATTCCTTGATGTATCTTTTAAATAGATATCTTCCAAGTGATGATTTCTCCATTTGATATCCTATTTTCACTTGGTATTTCTTTTTCATTTGGTTTCGTTTCTTAAAAGTCTTGAGCATGCATATTTACTACATGTATTTTCTTTGGCATGCTTTCTTTCTTTAACCCAATATATAGGGGAAACTCCGCCTAGTCTCAATTTGGATGAGATGTGCATGAAATTAATTTTCATATCTAAATGCACATATGTTTGTGGAGTTTGCCCTATGTATTGGTGCTTCTAACTCTTTGGTCCCAATGAGTTCGGGTACCATTTTGTTTGTGTGGTTGTTCTAGGAACAACTGAAGATGCATTGGATGCTCGGCTCACTCATAAGGAAGGTGTTGTCACCATGTGCTTATTGGAGTCTAGCTAGGATGATCAATGAACTACTATCTACCTTCAATTGGTACCTTCAATATCATTCCAGTGTTATCTCGGTCACAAGTATCATCATCTACTTCATGCACACATTTCTTGCATCAACCCTGTGTAGGTTGTATCATGGCATGTATTCATTCTTTCTTGTGATACTTGCTTCATTTATCAAAGCATCCCAACAATGATCTCTTGTTTATAGTTGTGATGTCTTTGATGTTCGTGTGGTTGGAATTCATTTATATACAATAAGACCATATCTAGCCATGTGCTATGCTTTCAAGCAAATATCTCATTGGTATATTTATGACTTCCTTGTGGGTATCCTATTCGTTTCTTGAGTAACCATTTCTTGTGTGCATCCTTCTTTGTGGATTGATATCATCATGATTTTCATCTACCTAGAATCTTATACACTTGAGATAAGTTACTTCTTTAGTGGATATCCTTATTCTTTCATGTCCACCATTCTTCTTTTGTATTTCCTAGGTGGCTCCGTGAAAGGATTTGTCTTGAGTGCGGATCTTATATCTTTGCATTTTGTTGCACTCCTTTGTGGTGAATATTGTTTTCCTCTTGATTGTCTTGACAAGGTTTTTACCATTTAATTGGTATCCCTCATCCTGATAAGGCTCTCATTTTCTATCTTCACCATGGGTTGTCACAAGCTTGGTTGTTATTTCTCTTTTTAGTGAGCTTGTGAATCCATTTGTAGTTGTGTGTGTGGGAAGGACATGTCATGCACCTTGTATCTCAACTATTAAAGACTATGTTGATTCTTAATGCTCATCCTTATATTAGTCTTCTCAAGTGCTTTGCCATGACTCACACACATCTTTTTGGTTGAGCCTATTTCCAAGTTGCCTCTTTTATATGTTGCTCAACCATTTGTTTATTGCAAGTGCTAGGCTTTGTTTCCTACATGCTCACTTGCACTTGTTGTGAGTTTCTATTGATTTTGGGGGAGTGATGATCCTATTTTGCACACTTGGTATCCTAATGCAAATATTCTAAGGAGTGCACAAATCATGGAGAACTTTACTGTCTTTTAGGACGCTCCGTTGGTCTCTTGCACTTGTGATGAGGTTCTATTGATCTTGGGGGAGCGAAGATCCTATTTTGTGCTCGTTGTATCCAAATACAAAACTAAATTGTGCACAAAACATGGGGAGCTTCTATAGTTTCTCTAGGACACTCCTTTGCTCATATCATAATATCTTTTATTCTTGTGGCTCGTAGGATCATTGGTCTAGTTGGCTCAATTGGTATCTTTTGCTAGCTTGCTTCAATTGGTATCCTTTGATTGCTTGATTGCATGTGTATCTCTTGTTATGTCTTTGTGGCATATCATTCTTTTGTAATCTTTGGGCCTCAATATAGTTTGTCTTCCTCCAAGTATTTATCGTTTGATATGTGTATTGCATTCCACTCTCTAGTTGAGAAATACACAATTTATGGAGGAACACAAGTTATATTGGCCTTTTAAGCCTTTAGCCCATTTTGGCAATCGATGCCAATGGGAGAGAAGTATCACAGAGTTTTGTGAGGAAGTTGATAGAGTTGTTTCCTCTCTTCTTGCTTTGGTTTTGTTCCTAAGCTTTTGCATCTCATTCCTTATATAAACTCTCTTGAAAGTGATTGTCATCAATTACCAAAATGGGGGAGATTGAAAGAACATGCGGTGCCCCCATGTTTGATTTTGGTAATTGATGGCAATCCCTATGGACTAATGGTTACCTTGAGTTATATTCGAAGGGTTTGTCCATAGGCTTTTCTTGGAGTCCATTTGTTGGTTTCAAGGAGAGTTTGTGATGACCAAGGTGCTATTAAGGAATTATCCAAAGATTGGTCATATGAGCGTTGAGCTTATAACAAGCATGTCTTGAAGAAGAAGAGTGTGTGATCATTCATGTTTACCTTCAAGACATCATCCAAATGAAGAGAGTTGGAAAGATTCAAGGTTTATCAAGACTAAGTCAAAGAGTGAATCAAGTTTATCAACACACAAAGCATAGAAGATGTAGAGGGATCAAGTGATTCCATGGTATGGTAAGCATTGTCAATTACGCTTTGTGTACTAACCCATGGTATTCGTGAGAGTTCTTTGTAGGGTTAGGTTGCGATGTGCAAGTTCAAGCAAGATCATCACAAAGAGATCATATGCTTGAAGCTTGCCGTCCATTGTTGAAAGGATCGATAAGGTTGACTAGAGGGGGTGAATAGGCAACTAACAATTTTTAGATTTTCTTAACCAATTTAAATTAAGCAACAAAGTAAGTTGTCTAGATATACTACTATGATGACAACTTATAGGAAGCAAAGATAACAACCTCACAAGCAAGCTATGTAAGATAAACAAGTAAAGCTTGTACAAGTAAAGGGAAGAGATAACCACAAGTGGAACCGGTGAAGACGAGGATGTGTTACCGAAGTTCCTTCCCTTTGAGGGGAAGTACGTCTCCGTTGGAGCGGTGTGGAGGCACAATGCTCCCCAAGAAGCCACTAGGGCCACCGTATTCTCCTCACGCCCTCACACAATGCAAGGTGTCGTGATTCCACTAGTGGTGCCCTTGAAGGCGGCAACCGAACCTTTACAAACAAGGTTGGGGCTCTCTCCACAACCGAATTGGAGGCTCCCAACGACACCATGAAGCTTCGCCACAATGGAATATGGCTCCGAGGTGACCTCAACCGTCTTGGGTGCTCAAACACCCAAGAGTAACAAGATCCGCAAGGATTAGTGGGGGGAATCAAATATCTCTTGGTGGAAGTGTAGATCGATGCCTTCTCAAGCAATACCGAGGAAATCAACAAGTTTGATTGGCTAGGGAGAGAGATCTGGCGGAAATGGAGCTTTGAGAAACAATGGAGCTTTGGGGAGGAAGAGGTGAGTCTTCTTGGAGAAGAAGACTCCCTATATATAGTGGGAGAACAAATCCAACCGTTATCCCACATTTCTGCCCGCAGAGCGCGGTACTACCGCACGTAAGTTACGGTACTACCGCTTGGCCAGCGGTAATACCGCTCTGGGTGCGGTACTACCGCTGGTGCAGTACTAGCCTAGACTTAACTTTGTTGCATTGACACAAGGGCGGTAGTACTGCTTGAGCGGTACTACCGCTCGTCCATGCGGTACTACCGCAAGGCAGAGATAAGCAGGCTGAGGACAAGCGCCGATGAAATAAAATACACCCGTAGCTACATCCGCAGAAATGAGGTAGTAGGAAAAACACGACACGGTACTACCGCGTAGGATGTGGAAGTAAAAAATTACTTCCGCACCTACTAGCGTACTAGTTACTACGCCGGGCCAGCTACACGGTACTACCGTGCTCATGGTGCGGTACTACCGTGCTGTGAGGCGGTACTACCGTGTGGCTGTGCGGTACTACCGCTTACAATGAGCGGTACTACCGCCTACCAGGCAGTTGTATTAGTAGGAAGCCATGGTTTTGTACTTACGATGAGAACAGCCGGAGCTCCAGAGAAGCAAAGGAAAGGTGGTGTGAAAGTATAGACGTGTACGTGTTGATTCCACCCAAACCTTTCCGAAGCGGACCCCCTCTTAATAGTATGGCTTTCCTATTACTCAAATCCACCGAAAAAGAAGCAAAAGGAAACACCGTCTTCCATAGATTCCGAGGGGCACATAATCGTCTTGTGCCTAGGTGAGATATATCTGAAAGAGCTTAGAGCACACGATTAGTCCGCAAAAGCATTGTCATCAATCACCAAAACTACTTAGGGAGAAATATGCCCTTACAATCTCCCCCTTTTTGGTGGATTGATGACAATACGGGATTTGCACAAGGATATATAATAAAGTAGGCAAACCTAGTAAAGCAATAGAATATAGGTAAGCTCCCCCTAGATGTGTGCATACAAGGGAGAGTGCTTTGGACTGCACAACACACATACTAGGATCAATGCTCCCCCTATATTCTACAAATAATATACTCCTTGCATATAAAGAATAAGAGTCTACGCATAATAGTAAGGAGGATAAGGTGAGCATATATTAAGGGAAAGTAAATCAACTGCTCATAACCTAATAGCAGAGACATAATAACGACTTCAACGATAGAGGAGCATATGTCTTACACCATACGAAAGTCGCACGCACACGACACAAACACAAAACAAGCAAACAGAGTTCGACCAACGAAAAGCAAAAAGAAACGGCACAAGATGCAAATCCCACTCTCTCCCCCTTTGGCATCGAGACACCATAAAGGGAAAGAGGACAACTAAGAGAGGTGGTAGCTCTGGCAGAAGATCTAAGTCGTCATGCTCTCCATCAGACTCCTGCTGCTCCTCGTCAGACTCAGACCACTTGTAACCCTGTTGGGCCACCCACTCTGCCTCTGGAGTGATGTTCTCCTCGGATCCACTCGACACATGCTCACCAAAGATCCTCATGATCTTCTTGTCACGCTGGCGAGATTGCTTGTGAGTGACATGTGCCTTGTACTGACCCTGAGCTTGCATACAGAAAAGGGCCTTCATCTTCCTCTTCAGCTTCTTAGCCCAAGATGGCTCAGACGAGGGAGCAGCATATCCTCCAGAACTGTCCTCAGCTGGCTCCTCCTCCACAGGCTCCTCGTCAATACCCATCTGTGCTACAGCAGCTTGTGCACGAGTAGCAGTGTTGGCCCAACGAGTCTTGATGCGAAGACGGATGGGGTCATGACGAATACACTGCGGGGCCTCGAACTCCTCATCAGGGTAAAGGTGCTCCCAAGTCTTGGAGATGAGCAGAAACAGGAACGGACCGTAGATGGGCACCTTGCGAGTATAGATCGCAAAGCGAAGCTCACACCACATGATATGGGAGATGTCAAGTGATGGAGTCTGAGCAGTGCGAGCCTCCTCACACATCAGCAGCATGTCAACGAGGTATGCATGTATCTTGTCCTTGTCCCCAACTCGAGGAAACAAGGTGTTGCAGAAGATCCTATGCATGATGTCGAGAAAGGGGTTCAACACCCATGTCTTCTTGCCACTCGCAAGTGTCTTCTCCACATAAAACAGTAACAGACGGTCTTTGTTGGCAGCTTCTAGGTTGGCATGAGGCCTAGCTCCAATTGGGTTGTGGAGTCCCTCGTCAGCAACCTGAATCAGATCCATGATGTCCTTCCAAGTAGCAGTCATCTTGTGACCATTGGTCATCCAAGTCATGGTGCGGTCTTCCTTGGTATGGAAGTGCACCGAAGCATAGAACTGAGCCACGATTTCTGGGTCAAAATCATTCTGAAAAGACATGATGTGCTCAAGCCCAAACTGCTCTACCAGATCCAGAGCCTCAGTAAAGTAGGCCAGGTTATCATCCCTCCGCATGTGGACCATGTCAACCCAATGAGCATCCACATACAGGTTGTGCTTGCTCTTGAGTACCTCTGTGTAGATGCGATACTGCTGCTTGGTCCAGAATAGTTCATCTCCATGAAATTGTGCCCAGGGTTCTCCATAAGGATTGATCTTCCTCCTTGCCATGAACTCATTAGCTGGCATTTCCTCCATGGTCATAGATGATTCCTTGTGCTTGTTGGCGGCGGTCTTGAACTTGCATTGGGGATTGGAGCCCTCTGGCTCATCACTGGGGCTGCGCAGATGCTTGGATCGGGTGTCACGGGTGGGATTGGTGTGACGAACATTAGAATCGGAGCCACCAGCTAAGACACAAACACAAGAACACGACAGAAACACAAAGACAATCAATGCACAAGCCACAAGAAGGCATATGAAACAAGTAGAAAGGATAATATGCATGTGCTATGAAGAAATTATGAACCAAGTGGTAGTACTGCTTGACGAACACTGAAGTAACAAATTAGTACCGCTTAGGGAGTGGTAGTACCGCTTGGAAGTTGCGGTAGTACTGCACAGAATGCGGTAGTAAAAATTTACTTCCGCGTAGTTACGGTAGTACCGCTCAGCAGAGAGGTAGTACCGTTACGCGACAGAGCGGTAGTACCGCGGTTAGCCAGCGGTAGTACCGCTCGGGTCAGATCTGAAAAGAACGGATCTAGACTAGAACGCGTAGAACGACGAACGGTACTACGGCTGTTCATAGTAACTTAGTAGCAACATACTTACTAGCATTTCTATTGCAAAACCACTCTCCTACATCCTAATCTTCCATGGATAAGAACAAGAAGAACACTAGAACAACATGCATCTCCCCAAAACCTAAAAACAACAACCGGTCAAAAAAGAAGAGGGGATTTGGGGAGAAACCTTCATCCATGGCAAGAGGTCGAGGTGGGGAACGATCCCACCGGTCGGAATGCGAGGAGAGTGGTCGGGGGAGGAGATCCGGTGAGGTCCTCCGGCAGCGTTCTTGAGAGGGAGAGAGAGAGAGACGACGTGGGGATATGAGATGAATGGGTATGGGGGAGTTAGAACTCCCCCTGCCCGCTTATAACCCCCAGCCGTTCGGATAAGTGCGGTAGTACCGCGGTCATCGCGGTAGTACCGCCCGGGCGGAAGTACCGCACACGGAGCGGTAGTACCGCTCGACCAGCGGCAGTTAAAAAATTATAGCCGTGCTGGTTGCGGTAGTATCGTACTCTCTTTGCGATAGTACCGTGACTACTCACGGTAGTACCGTCCCTCCAAGAATTTGCAATGCTCGACAAGAGGCATTTAGCAAAGAAAAAATGCACACGCAAGGCAAACGGGAAGAGAGACAACACACACTAAAAACAGCACACAAGACACTTCTCCAAGGAGGAGGTCGGTGGCCGAAGCCACCTATGTTTGAGTTATTTGGTATGGCACCGCCAAGAACTATCCTTGGGCCCATGACCAATACTCGTCTTGAAGCACTTATACCATCTAACATGGCAAATGACAAAGACTTGATCGATTTATGCATAATGGGGGGGGGGAGGAATAGTTCATTGAGAGAACAATACTTCCCCCTATGTCCATGCCTACATCTAGACAAGATAACTATATTGAGTGGGAGGTGTGTGTGCAAAGTCTCAAGCCACATTGCTCAAATCGATGATATTTAGCTCATGCCTTAACTCGCGAAATCTTGCTTCATCCAACGGCTTCGTGAAGATATCTGCAAGGTTATCATGAGTGTTGACATAGTGAAGCTCGATCTCTCCTTGCCGTATATGATCCCGGATGAAGTGATACCGAATCTCTATATGCTTCGTCTTGAAGTGTTGCACTGGGTTGAGAGAAATCTTGATGGCACTTTCATTGTCACACCAAAGAGGCACTTTGTCACAGGTGACACCGTAATCCTTTAAAGTTTGCCTCATCCATAGGAGTTGAGCACAACAACTGCCAGCTGCCACATACTCAGCTTCGGTGGACGAGAGAGACACACAACTTTGCTTTTTGGAAGACCAACTAACGAGAGAGCAACCAAGGAATTGGCACCCTCCGAAAGTGGACTTCCTATCCACTTTGTCTCCCACCCAGTCCGAATCAGAGAAACCTACAAGGTTGAAGTTTGCTCCTCTTGGGTACCATAAGCCAAAGTTTGGGGTATGAGCCAAATATCGAAAGATTCGCTTGACTGCCACAAAGTGACTTTCCTTAGGTGAGGCTTGAAACCGTGCACAGATTCCCACACTCAACATAATATCCGGTCTAGATGCACAAAGGTAAAGCAAAGATCCAATCATAGAGTGATATACCTTTTGATCCACCGCTTTACCATTGGGATCAATGTCAAGTTGGCACTTGCTTGGCATTGGAATAGTAGCCGGCTTAACATCACTTAGATTGAATCTCTTGAGCATGTCTTGAGTATACTTGGATTGTTTGATGAAGATTCCTTCTCTTCTCTGCTTGATCTCAAACCCAAGGAAGTACTTCAACTCTCCCATCATGGACATCTCAAAATGTGTGGTCATGAATGCGGCGAACTCATCATTGAAAGCTTTGTTAGGAGAACCAAAGATAATATCATCAACATATAGTTGGCAGACAAACAACTCCCCTTTGACCTTCTTAGTAAAAAGAGTGGGGTCGATTTTCCCAATTTCAAACCCACGATCTTGTAACAACTCGGTAAGATGCTCATGCCACGTACGTGGGGCTTGTTTAAGGCCATAGAGTGCCTTATCGAGTTGATACACGTGATTTGGGAACTTGGGATCCTCAAACCCCCGGGGTTGTTTAACATACACCAACTCATTAATAGGACCATTGAGAAATGCACTTTTCACATCCATTTGTTGCAACTTAAAATTATGATGTGAAGCATAGGCAAGCAACAAACGAATAGATTCAAGGCGAACACCGGGGGCAAAGGTTTCACCGTAGTCGATACCCTCGACTTGGGAGTAGCCTTGAGCTACCAGACGTGCCTTGTTGCGGATGACAATGTCGTGAGCATCTTGCTTGTTCTTAAATATCCACTTGGTTCCAATGATATTATGGTTCTGCTTTGGCCTCGGCACTAGACGCCACACTTTGTTGCGCTCGAAGTTGTGGAGTTCTTCATGCATGGCATTAAGCCAATCAGGGTCTTCGAGCGCCTCATAGACCTTCTGAGGTTCAACACAGGAGACAAAAGCTTGATGAGCACAATAGTTTGCTAATTGTCTACGAGTGCTTACCCCCCTTTTGATGCTTCCAAGAATATTCTCCATGTGATGGTCTCTGGAAGCCAGCCTGGAGGCAACTTTTGTAGCACGATGCTCCAATTGCTCTTCAAGAGATAATTGAGGAGCACTGAGTTGATCATCTTGAGCGACATCAGGAGCTTGATCTTGATCTTGAGCTTCTGTCACGACTGACATGAGGGCCACGGACGCACCACTGGAAGGATCCAGCGGTCAGCCACTGCTAGAAGCACCCAAGACGTGAGTCGTGTGTGTGGTGGTATGTCAGGGGTGCCTACCTGGCTGTAACGTGCGTGGGCGAGAGCGTGGTGTTGGCCCTGTGTTATAAAGGAACCAAGCACCGACGCGTGAGGCATGGAAAAACTATCTGTAAACTGATATAGAGCGAAGCTGCCCTTCCTCTACCTGGCATCCTACCTACCCCTCCTTCTCCTTCCCCCTTCTCACCGGTGAGATCTAGATCGGGCACGTTACAAGTGGTATCAGAGGTCAGGCGACCTGGAGACGGCCTACCCCCGACCCCGCTACGCCACCAAGCAGGCGCTGAAGATGGCGGCCATGGAGGAGCAACTTGCAGCGCTCATCCAGTCCGTCAATGAAGGACGGGCCGCCGCCGACGCTCGGCTGGAAGCGATCCAGACCTCCCTCGAGCTCTAGCGCCCGGCGGTGACGAACCTTCAGAAGCAAGTCAACGAGCTCCGCACGCAGGTGGGGCGCATCGCCCTCCACCACGCCTTGGCGGATCCGACGAGTACCGCGGCGGATCTCACCAGAACCACGCCTGATCTCGGGCGATCGAATGTGGAACAAGTGTTGGGCACCGCGGTGGCGCCCACATCGCCCGACTCAAGGCACCACGGGCCAAGTGGCCACCATGACATCGCCGAAATCGTGGGCCGGGCACGTGGGGTGGTCACCACCCTGGCGCCGCCTCCGGCCAACGGTACGTTTCCACCCAGGCCTCCATCCCCTTCCTTCCGTACCGCTGGTCTGAGTGGGAGGGAGAACCACTACGAGTCCTCTCATCAGAGTTCACATGTCAATTGGTCTCTGCCCAAGCTTGATTTCCCCTAATTTGATGGGGACAACCCACAATTTTGGAAAATGAAATGTGAAAAATACTTCGAGGTCTATGCTGTCCAACCAGAGTTATGGGTTAAATTAGCTACCTTGCATTTTAATGGTAACGCTACTAGATGGTTACAATTACATGAAGCTAAGAGTCAAAAGTTCACGTGGGGAGAGTTGTGTGAGGCTCTCTGCACCAAATTTGGGAGAGAGCAGTACCAGTCTCATATTAGGCAGTTCAATAACCTTCGTCAGAGTGGGTCAGTTTATGATTACATGCATAAGTTTGAGGAACTTATGCATAACATTTTAGCTCATAATTCGGGGTTTGATTCTGTTTACTTTACCACCCAGTTTTTGGAAGGGCTTAAACCTGAAATCCGAGCAGGTGTTATGTTGCACCAACCCCATGACTTGGACTCTGCGTTTTCCTTGGCATCTATGCAGGAGGAGCTGCTGGAGGCGCTACCTCGCCGTGAATACCGCCGCCAAGACCAGCGTGGCGTTTCTCCACGCCCTCTTTTAGCGATGGGCGCGCCAGGGCGACAGATGTTGCCGGGACCGCCGTCGGCTGCGGAGGACCGATGCGGCATGGACGCGGCGCGACCTCCAAAGCGTCGGGATCGAGAACAAGATCGCGGCGACGACCGCGTGGCGGCTTTGCGCAACTACCGTCGTGCCCATGGCTTATGCTTCAAGTGCGGCGAGCTGTGGGGGCAAGGCCACCAATGCGTCCCTACCGTCCAGCTTCATGTTGTTGAGGATCTGCTGGACCTGCTTCAAGCCAATCCAATGGAGCCAGTGGGCCTCGAGCACGACTCAGATGATGAAGTCTTGATGTCCATCTCAAAACTGGCAACCACAGGACATACGACGCCGCGCACCGTCAGATTGGTCGGGTGCATTGAGGGTCATGAAGTGCTAATCCTGGTCGACTCGGGAAGTTCCCACAGTTTCATTAGTGAGTTTGTCGCATCACAAATTCAGAATCAAGTTCAGCGAATAGCACCAATTACAGTCAAGATCGCGGATGGAGGGGCTCTCCAGTGTTCAGGTTACATCCCAGACTGCCGATGGGCATATCAAGGGCACAAATTCACAACGGATCTTTGAGTACTGTCACTGGGCTGTTATGATATGGTGGTCGGCATGGACTGGCTTCAGTAGTGCGGGCCAATGTGGGTTGACTGGACGGCGAAGACGTTGAAATTTATGCATGAAGGGCAGCAGGTTTCTCTTGTGGGAGTGCAGACTCAACTCGATTCCTTACATCAAATTTCCTTGGACCAGTTGTGCGCCTTGGAAGCATCAAATGCAGTGGCACACATTGTGGCCCTAACGCTATCCCCATCTGGCGCGACGATTACTGAGATACCACCGGAGATTCAGCAAGTTTTGGACCAATTTTAAGGTGTGTTTGAAGAACCGACAACACTTCCACCGCACAAAGATTGGGATCATTCGATTCCTCTAATTCCGGTGGTCAAGCCTGTTAATGTGCGTCCATACAGATACACGCCAGAGCAGAAAAACAAGATTGAAGCTCAAGTTAAGGAACTCTTTAAGTCAGGACTGATTGTGGAAAGTCTCAGCCCCTTTTGCTCGCCTATTCTGTTAGTGAAAAAGAAAGATCAGACATGGCGACTGTGTGTGGATTATAGGCACCTCAACGCTGTGACCCTGAAGACTAACTACCCCCTGCCCGTGATCGATGAGTTACTAGATGAGTTGGCCGGCTCATGCTGGTTCTCAAAGCTTGACTTGCGCGCCGGATACCACCAAATCCGTCTTAAGGAGGAGGACGAGGCAAAAACTGCCTTCAAAACGCATCAGGGACATTACCAGTTCAGGGTGATTCCATACGGAGTCACGGGAGGTCCTACTACATTCCAAGGCGGCATGAACACAGTCTTGTCATCGTTGTTACGCCATGGTGTCCTTGTTTTTATGGATGACATTCTAATGCATTCCAAAGATCTTGCAGGGCATATAGGATTGCTACGACAGGTGCTGCAGCTATTGTCCGAGAACGAACTCAAGGTCAAGCTTTCCAAATGCACATTTGCTCAGCCTCAGATTGATTACTTGGGTCATTGCGTCAGTGCGCAAGGAGTGGCCACAGACCAGAAAAAGGTTGTAGCTGTCAGAGACTGGCCGACACCTTCATCACTACGTGAGCTGAGGGGCTTCTTGGGGTTAGCCGGGTACTACCGGAAGTTCGTAAAAAACTTTGGAGTCATCAGTCGACCACTCACTGATCTACTGAAAAAGAACACACTCTTTATTTGGACACCCACATCAGAGGCGGCTTTCTCCTCCCTGAAACAAGCCCTGATTGAAGCACCTGTGCTCGCATTACCTGACTTCAAGAAGATATTCGTGGTGGAAACTGACGCTAGTGCCACCGGTGTGGGAGCCGTACTTATGCAAGACCATCATCCCTTGGCGTATCTCAGTAAGCCGCTCTGCTCCAAGAATTTGGGATTATCAGCTTATGAGAAGGAATGTTTGGCATTGCTCTTGGCCGTTGACCACTGGAGACCATACCTGCAACATGCACCCTTCATTATCCGCACGGACCAGAAAAGTTTGTTGAACTTGGCAGACCAAAGGTTGAACACGCCGATTCAACAACGAGCATTTACTAAATTGGTTAGACTCCAATTTCAGATACAGTATAAAACAGGGAGCTCAAATAAGGCGGCGGATGCTCTCTCCAGACGAGTGCATGATGACATTCCTGAAGTGTCGGCCGTGGCAATATGCAAACCGGCATGGTTAGAGGCAGTGCTGGCTAGCTATAGGGAGGACGTGGAGATACAATGACCGGTAGCCCAATTAGCATTGGACCTAGCTGCCCACAAGGACTACTCTCTTCAACAAGGTGTGCTTCGCTATCGAAATCGCATCTGGATTGGCAATGACTTTGATACACAAGTTTCCATCATTCGAGCCCTGCACGACAGTGCGGTGGGAGGCCACTCAGCTTCCATGCAACTTATAACAGAGTGAAAAGACTGTTCACTTGGAAAGGGCTCAAAGAAATGGTCAAGGAGTTCATTCGGGCGTGCATCACTTGTCAGCGCGCCAAAACTGAAAGGGTCTCACCTGCGGGGCTGCTTCAACCTTTGCCGATCCCGAAAAGACCGTGGGCCCTCATCTCCTTAGACTTCATTGAAGGATTGCCAAAATCTGGAGGTTACGATGTCATTATGGTGATAGTGGATAAGTTTTCCAAATATGCCCATTTCTTACCACTGAAGCACCCATACACAGCCCTGACGGTAGCGACAACGTTCATGAAGGAGATCTTCGGGCTGCATGGACTCCCTCTTGCTATTATCTCGGATCGTGATCGTATTTGCACCAGCACCATCTAGCAGGAGCTATTCAAGTTGTACAAGACTCAATTACGACTCAGCTCATCGTATCATCCCCACACCGATGGGCAGACCGAGAGGGTGAACCAATGCCTCGAAGGATACCTCCGCTGCTCTGTACATTCTTGCCCAGCCAACTGTGTTAAATGGCTTTTCCTCGCGGAGTATTGGTATAATACATCCTTCCATTCCTTGCTGGGACGAACACCCTTTGAAGTGATCAATGGTCATTTACCCTGAGAGTTTGGCATCGATCAAGTTGAGGAGTGATCTGTTCCGGATCTGACAACATGGCTTCATGAGAGAGAGAGGTCATGCTCGAGCATCTGCAACAGCAATGGAAATATGCCCAGGACCGTATGAAGAAGCAAGCAGACAAGCATAGGACTGACAGAGAGTTTGAAGTGGGTGACCTGGTGTTTCTTAAACTCCAACCATTTATCCAAACGTCCATTGCACAGAGGCCGTACCAGAAACTGGCATTTCGCTACTACGGGCCTTACTGTGTCGAAGCTCGTGTGGGTGCTGTTGCCTACAAGCTGAAATTGCCGGAGGGCGCCAAAATACACCCCGTGGTGCATGTGTCACAACTGAAATGAGCGATCGGCGCCGATGTGTCTGTAAGTGCTCAACTTCCTCCCGCTAACCACATTCTGCAGGCGGAGCACCAGCCGGAGGCGATCCTTGACAGCAAGAAAATTCAAGTCTAAGGGAAGTCTGCATCACGCATCTTGGTGTTGTGGGACAACTTGCCATCGTCATTGGCAACCTGGGAAGACCCTGCAATGCTTCAACAGCACTTTCCAGCCTTCAAAGCGCCTTGGGGTCAAGGCGCCTTCCAAGGGGGAGGCAATGTCATGACTGACATGAGGGCCACAGACGCACTGCTGGAAGGATCCAGCGGTCAGCCACTGCTAGAAGCACCCAAGACGTGAGTCGTGTGTGTGGTGGTATGTCAGGGGTGCCTACCTGGCTGTAACGTGCGTGTGCGAGAGCGTGGTGTTGGCCCTGTGTTATAAAGGAACCAAGCACCAATGTGTGAGGCATGGAAAAACTATCTGTAAACTGATATAGAGCGAAGCTGCCCTTCCTCTACCTGGCATCCTACCTACCCCTCCTTCCCCTTCCCCCTTCTCACTGGTGAGATCTAGATCGGGCACGTTACAGCTTCCTCTTGATCTTGATCTTGCTCAGGGGATAGAACTTGGCCTTGTGCATCATTTGGTGGCTCCCCACCATCTTGTGATTGATCTTGCACTTGGCCTATTTCGTCCGGTTGAGGGCCTTTACGTTGTTCTTCGGAAGCGTGTGGGTCTTGGGTTGGTGATGGTTCCACATGTGTGGAACATTGTCCTTCTCCTTCGGCCACAAGGGGTTCCTCAATGGGTAGGATATATCCAACACCCATTCTTCTTATGGCGTGAGGAGGAATTTCATCACCTACATCACAAGTACCACTTTGCTCCACTTGGGAGCCGTTATTCTCATCAAACTCTACGTTACTCGTCTCCTCAATGAGTCCATTGGACTTGCTGAGGACACGGTAAGCATGAGAGTTTGTAGCATAACCAACAAATATGCCCTCATGAGCTCTAGATTCAAATTTAGACAAACGAACACCTTTCTTGAGGATGAAACACTTACACCCGAACACCCGGAAGTACTTGAGATTGGGCTTGTTACCGGTAAGTATCTCATATGGAGTTTTGTTCAAGCCTTTGCGGAGATAGAGCCGATTGGATGCATGACAAGCGGTGTTGATGGCTTCGGCCCAAAATTTGTATGGAGATTTGAATTCCGCCATCATGGTCCTTGCCGCGTCCATCAGTTTCCGGTTTTTTCTCTCCGCTACACCGTTTTGTTGAGGGGTATAGGGTGCTGCATATTGATGTTTGATCCCCTCATCACTAAGAAACTCATCCAAGGTATAGTTCTTGAACTCGGTGCCGTTTTCACTTCGGATCATCAAAATCTTCGCTTCATGTTGTCGTTGAGCTTCATTTGCAAAGTTGATGACGGTTTGTTGGGTCTCACTCTTCCTCTTGAAAAAGTATACCTAGGTGTATCTTGAATAATCATCCACAATCACCAAGCAATACTTTCTACCCCCAAGACTATCAAAAGATGGAGGCCCAAAGAGATCCATGTGAAGGATCTCTAGGTGTCTTTTTGAGTAGATGATATTAGTGGGAGGGTGAGCCGTCTCATGTAACTTTCCTTCAATGCAAGCCCTGCAAGCACAATCTTTGGCAAAGCTAACATTTGTTAGTCCACAGACATGGTCCCCCTTGAGAAGACTTTGCAAAGATCTCATATTGACATGGGCTAACTGGTGATGCCAAATCCATCCCACATCAACTTTAGCCATTAGGCATGTCGCGGTCTTAGTAGGTTGCTTCGAGAAGTTAACCACATAAAGACCGTTCTCGACATGTCCAACATAGGCTACTTTAAGAGTCTTGCTCCACAAGAGGGCCACGATATCAATATCAAAGAATGTAGCAACGCCCATGAGTGCAAGTTGGCGAACAGGAAGTAAATTATATGCAAGGGACTCAACAAGCATGACTTTCTCGATCGTGAGATCTTGAGAGACAACAACTTGCCAAGCCCCAATACCTTAGAAGATGAAGCATCACCACATTCGATGTTGGTGGCCATAGATGAACCTAGATACACGTCCAGCACCAAGTCTTTGCTTCTGGTCATATGATTTGTGGCTCCACTATCGAGCAACCATGATCCCCCACCGGAAGCAAACTCCTACAAGAGATCAATGCTTGGATTTAGGTACCCATTTGGTAATGGGTCCTTTGAGGTTAGTAACAAGGTTCTTAGGAACCCAAATAGACCATTCAATGTACTCATAAGAAGAACCAACAAATTTATCAAAGACATGACCATCACTAGCACGACATAAAACATATGAAGGATTAAAGTCGCCGGCCATGTTTGATGGTATGGTGGGGTTTTTCTTGACCCCACCACCCTTCACATTGTTCTTCTTCTTAGAGGCGCCCTCTCCCTCTTTCACAAAGGTTTGCCGGAGAGGGGGAGGTAGCTTGGTCTTGTCATTCTTCTTCTTCTTGGGCTTAGGAACAAACCAAATTCCTTCCTTTGCCACAACCTCCTTTTGATTACTCAAAAGATTGTTGAGGTTCTTCTCACCTTGTATGCATGTCACAAGGCCTTTCTCAAGTTGCTTCTTCAACTTGGCATTTTCTTCAACAAGATGCACATGCTCGCAACATGGGTTAGTAGCATTTGCATTATCAATCAACACCATGCGAGGAAAGATAGCCTTTTCCTTGGTTAGCAAAACTTGGAGTTGATCATGAGACTCCTTGAGAGAAGCATGCATACCTTTCAAGGCCTTGTGAGCCTTGTCGAGTATAACAAACTCCTCCTTGAGTCTAGCATGGTCAACCCCAAGTTTTGCCTTCTCAGAATTAAGCATACGAGAGACAACTAAAGCATGATCGAGATCTTTCTTTAATTTAGCATGATCATCGTTGTGTGACTCCTCAAGAGCCAAACGAAGACCACGCTCTTCCTCTAGAGCATTAGAGAGATCCGATATCTCATCGGCATAGTCTCGACTATGTCCTTCCATTTTAGCAATGGTCTCCTCGTGAGCCTCGATCATGTCATTGGCCTCACCGAGTTGTTCCAAGAGAGCAACAAAGTGCTTCTTGGGTTTGCACTTGAGTTTGCTCATGAACAACTCAAATTCATTATCTTTCTCCTTAGCTCCCTCACTCTCATCAATACTATCCGTCAATGAAGGATTATAAAGGATGGTAGTGTTGATGTTTGGGGTTACCTTGTTGGTGGCCTTGGCCATGAGACACTCGGCGGTGATGTTCTCATTTGGTGAGTCGAAGAGAGATGAGCGCGGAGTAGTAGCAATAGCAATTGTGGCCATGGTGACCACCTCATCATCTTCATCATTATCATCACCCTCAACATATTCTTCTTGGGCCACCAACCCATTAGGAGGGGTCTTCTTGTTGAAGTTGTTCTTGTTGGGATAAGACTTGGCCTTGTCCTTCCAGATGAGCTTTCCTCCAAAGTCTTCTCTTTTCTCATATGGGCAATCTACAACAAAGTGGCTTACATTCCCACAATTGAAGCAATTCCTCACTCGTTGCTTACCCTTGTTGCCACTTGAGTTGTTCTTGCTGAAGTTGGGCCTTGTGTTTTTCTTGTTGCCCCAAAATTGTCGTGAAGCAAGAGCCATGTGCTCATGAAAGGCATATTTGGTGTCCTCGGGGCAACTCTCATCATCCTCCTCCTCCTCCTATTCTTCCACACAAGCCTTGGCCTTCAAGGCAAGGTTCAGCTTCTTTGATCGTTAAGCTCTTAAGACCGCATTGTCGGCGGTCTTATCCAAGATCCTCATAGCAACGAACTCATCCAACACTTCATTTGATGACAAGTGGTGGAAGTCCGGTCTTTGGCGAATGACGGAGGACATGGCCTTATGGTAGGGCATCATGGCCTTGAGAAACTTGCGCTTGATCCAATTGTCATCTGTGTCCTTACTCCCATGATCTCGAAGAGAGACCTCAAGAGTGGTTAATCTCCGATAAAGTTCACGAGGATCTTCTTCTTCGATCATAGCAAACTCATCGGCTTCATCTTGCTCAACTTCATAGTTTGAGCGTTGAATGCTAGCGCTCCCTTGTACATGGTGCCAACATGCTCCCAAGCTTCCTTGGCCACAGTGAAGGGTCGAAGATGTGCAATGTCTTCGGGAGGGATAGCATCTTGAAGTATGCAAAGAACGGACTCGTTGAATTGATGATCCGCAGCTTCTCTTGGAGTTAAGTTGTTGGGATCATGTGGATAAAAACCTTGCTCAATAATTCTCCAAAGATTAGTAGAGCAATGATTTAAATGACGTTTGAAGCGAAACATCCAAGTAGAAAAATCCGAATTTTTTATAAACTTAGGAGGAGGCCCAACGGAATTTAAATGCGGTGTGGGAACGGGTCCTCCATAGTGAGTAGGAGGAGCGGAGTGGGCAAAGATCCCATTCTCATTCTTAGTAACCGGGGCTTGTTCACTACTAGCTTCTCCCTTGTTGGGAGTAGCCTCCGACACGATAGTAGCGGGACGAACCACTTCCAACGGTGTGGTGGATAATTTAAGCCCCTCAAGCAAATCTTTAAACATGCCTTTGACATCGGTCGCTAGTGATTCTTTCAATGTGGTCATAGCCACATTGAAGTCCGCACGAGAGACCGCGTAGGCAAGGACGGAGTTCCATCGGAATGTTCCTCCGTCTCGACTATGTTGTCACCCATACTCTTTGGACGGTAAAGTCCTTAAAAAGAGACGAGGCTCTGATACCAATTGAAAGGATCGATATGGCTGACTAGAGGGGGGGGGTGAATAGGCAACTAACAATTTTTAGCTTTTCTTAACCAATTTAAATTAAGCAACAAAGTAAGTTGTCTAGATATGCTACTATGATGACAACTTATAGGAAGCAAAGATAACAACCTCACAAGCAAGCTATGTAAGATAAACAAGTAAAGCTTGTACAAGTAAAGGGAAGAGATAACCACAAGTGGAACCGGTGAAGACGAGGATGTGTTACCGAAGTTCCTTCCCTTTGAGGGGAAGTACGTCTCCGTTGGAGCGGTGTGGAGGCACAATGCTCCCAAGAAGCCACTAGGGCCACCGTATTCTCCTCACGCCCTCACACAATGCAAGGTGCCGTGATTCCACTAGTGGTGCCCTTGAAGGCGGCAACCAAACCTTTACAAACAAGGTTGGGGTTCTCTCCACAACCAAATTGGAGGCTCCCAACGACACCACAAAGCTTCACCACAATGGAATATGGCTCCGAGGTGACCTCAACCGTCTAGGGTGCTCAAACACCCAAGAGTAACAAGATCCGCAAGGATTAGTGGGGGGAATCAAATATCTCTTGGTGGAAGTGTAGATCGATGCCTTCTCAAGCAATACCGAGGAAATCAACAAGTTTGATTGGCTAGGGAGAGAAATCGGGCGGAAATGGAGCTTTGAGTAACAATGGAGCTTTGGGGAGGAAGAGGTGAGTCTTCTTGGAGAAGAAGACTCCCTATATATAGTGGGAGAACAAATCCAACCGTTATCCCACATTTCTGTCCGCAGAGCGCGGTACTACCGCACGTAAGTTACGGTTCTACCGCTTGGCCAGCGGTACTACCGCTGGTGCAGTACTAGCCTAGACTTAACTCTGTTGCATTGACACACGAGCGGTAGTACTGCTTGAGCGGTACTACCGCTCGTCCATGCGGTACTACCGCAAGGCAGAGATAAGCAGACCGAGGACAAGCGCGGATGAAATAAAATACATCCGTAGCTACATCCGTAGAAATACGGTAGTAGCAAAAACACAACACGGTACTACCGCTTAACCCAAGCGGTACTACGGCGTAGGATGCGGAAGTAAAAAATTACTTCCGCACCTACTACCGTACTAGTTACTACGCCGGGCCAGCTATACGGTACTACCGTGCTCATGGTGCCGTACTACCGCTTGGTGTGGTACTACCGTGCTCTGAGGCTGTACTACCGTGTAGCTGTGCGGTACTACCGCTTACAATGAGCGGTACTACCGCCTGCCAGGCAGTTGTATTAGTAGGAAGCCATGTTTCTGTACTTACGAGGAGAACAGCCGGAGCTCCAGAGAAGCAAAGTGAAAGATCATGGATGTCGCCTAGAGGGGGGGGGGTGAATAGGCGCTTTAAAATAATTACGGTTTAGGCTCGAACAAATGCGGAATAAACCTAGCGGTTAATTTGTCAAGCACAAAACCTACAACAACTAGGCTCACCTATGTGCACCTACAACTTATGCTAAGCAAGATAAACAACTAGGCGATAGCAAGATATATGACAAGAAACAATATGGCTATCACAAAGTATAGTGCATAAGTAAAGGGCTCGGGTAAGAGATAACAGAGGCACGGGGAGAAGACGATGTATCTCGAAGTTCACACCCTTGCGGATGCTAATCTCCGTTTGGAGCGGTGTGGAGGCACAATGCTCCCCAAGAAGCCACTAGGGCCACCGTAATCTCCTCACGCCCTCGCACAATGCAAGATGCCGTGATTCCACTAAGGGACCCTTGAGGGCGGTCACCGAACCCGTACAAATGGCAACCCTTGGGGGCGGTCACCGAACCCGTACACTTTGGCAACCTTTGGGGGCGGTCACCGGTACCCGTCAAATTGCTCGGGGCAATCTCCACAACCTAATTGGAGACCCCGACGCTTGCCCGGAGCTTTACACCACAATGATTGAGCTCCGAACAACACCAACCGTCTAGGGCGCCAAGGCACCCAAGAGGAACAAGCTCTAGGGTGCCCAAACACCCAAGAGTAATAAGCTTTTCAAACTTCACTTCCACGTATCACCGTGGAGAACTCAAACCGATGCACCAAATGCAATGGCAAGGGCACACGGAGTGCCCAAGTCCTTCTCTCTCAAATCCCACCAAAGCAACTAATGCTAGGGAGGGAAAAGAGAGGAAGAACAAGAAGGAGAACACCAAGAACTCCAAGATCTAAATCCAAGGGGTTCCCCTAACCTAGAGGAGAAAGTGATTGGTGGAAATGTGGATCTAGATCTCCTCTCTCTTTTCCCCCAAAAACTAGCAAGATTCCATGGAGGGATTGAGAGATAGCAAACTCGAAGAAGGTCAACAATGGGGGAAGAATACGAGCTCAAAGGATAAGGTCCAATGGGGAAGAAGATCCCCTTTTATAGGTCCCCACGAATCTGCCCGTTATGTGCAGAAAACTGTAGGACCGGTACAACCGGTGCACGAACCGGTACAACCGGTCAAGGCAGAGGAAAAACCAACCTGTAGGAAAAAGCATTAAGCGGTACAATAGCCCGGGGAACCGGTAGTACCGGTTATACTAAACTAACCGGTACAACCGGTCAACAACCGCCCAAGAACCGCTCCAAAACAGAAACTATTCCGGTGGTAGAGCGGTACATGGCCGGTACAACCTTCAAACCAATTTTGGACTGGTACTACCGCTCCAAACACCGGTAGTACCGGTCAACCGGTAAAACCCCTCTATGGGGTGGTACAACCTCTCTATCGAAAACATGTAAGATCAAAACAGCCACAACTTTCGCATACGAACTCCGAATTCGACGAAATCAAGTTTGTTGGAAAGCTAAGGACAAGAGAAAACACAATCTTGATAGAAATATCAAGAAAAAGCAATTGGGAAAATATCCAAAATAAAATGGTGAGAACCTTTTCTCAATTAAGACTAGTAAAAACTCCAACACCGAAAACATCATAGAAGACGCATGTGAACTCCGTTTTCGATGAACTCAAGCTTGTCATCAAGATGACCATAAGCTCTAAGACTCACAAAGAGAATCAAACAAGAACCAATAAAGATGATGCAAGGATGCAATGGTTTGAGCTCTCTACGAACGATACGATCAAGCTACTCATCGAGAGCCCCCCTTGATAGTACGGCAATCGATCCTATAACCCGGTCTCCCAACTACCACCATGAGACCGGTAAAATAGAAAACCTATCAAGGGCAAACCTTTGCCTTGCACATAGTACACTTGAGTTGGATGATGACGATCTTGACTCCCTCAAGTTGGACCATCTTTCTTGATTGCGTTGGCTTGATGAAGACTAGTATATTGCTCCCCCATACTCCACTATGGGTGAGCCACTCTTCGCACATCTTCACAAGTCCATTGTCACAACAATGGACGGCAAGCTTCAAGCACTTGATCTCTTTGTGATGCTCCACTTGAACTTGCACACCGCAACCTAACCCCACAAAGAACTCTCACGAAGACCATGGGTTAGTACACAAAGCGTGATTGACAATGCTTACCATACCATGGGATTGCTTGATCCCTCTCGGTACATCTTCTACACTTTGTGTGTTGATCAACTTGATTCATTCTTTGACTTAGTTTTGATCAACCTTGAATCTTTCCAACTCTCTTCATTTGGATGATGTCTTGAAGGTAAACATGAATGATCACAAACACTTCTTCTTCAAGACATGCTTGCAATAAGCTCAACACCCACAAGACCAATCTTTGGATAATTAATAGCACCTTGGTCATCACAAACTCTCCTTGAAACCAACAAATGAACTCCAAGAAAATCCTATGGACAAACCCTTCAAATATAACTCAAGGCAACCATTAGTCCATAGAGATTGTAATCAATTACCAAAACCAAACATGGGGGCACCGCATGTTCTTTCAATCTCCCCCATTTTGGTAATTGATGAAAATCACTTTCAAGAGAGTTTATATAAAAAATTATGCATCACCATACCATGCAACAAAAATGTATGCGCATGAGATGTAAAAGCTTAGGAACAAAACCAAAGCAAGAAGAGAGAAGAGACAACTCTCTAAACTTTCTCACAAAACTAAACTCTCTGAAACTTCTCCCCCATTGGCATCGATTGCCAAAATGGGCGAAAAGCTTAGAAGGCCAATATAAATTGTGTTCCTCCATAAATTGCGTATTCATCAAAATAGAGAGTGGAATGGAATACATATATCCAACTGTAAATACTTGGAGGAAGACAAACTATATTGAGGCCCAACGATTGCAAAAGAATGATATGCCACAAAGGCATAACAAAGGGAGAAAAACACGCAATCAAGCAATCAAAGGATACCAATTGAATCAAGCTATCAAAAGATACCAATTGACCCAACTAGACCAATGATCCTACATGCCAAATGAATAAAAGATATTATGATAAGAGCAAAGGAGTGTTCTAGAGAAACTAGAGAAGCCCCCCATGATTTGTGCACAATTTAGTTTTGTATTTGGATACAACAAGCACAAAATAGGATCGTCGCTCCCCCAAGATCAATAGAACCTCACGACATAGCAATGAAGTGTTCTAAGGACACTAGTGAAGCTCCCCATAATTTATGCACTCCTTAGAATATTTTTATTAGGATACCAAGTGCACAAAATAGGATCATCACTCCCCCAAGATCAATAGACACTCACACCAAGTGCAAGTGAGCATGAAGGAAACAAAGCCTAGCACTTGCAACAAACAACTGGTTGAGCAATATATAAAAGAGTCAACTTAAGAGTAGGCTCAACCAAAATGATGTGAGTCATGGCAAAGCACTTGAGAAGATTAATGTATGGATGAACATTAAGCATCAAAATACTCTTGAATGAATGAGATACACAGTGCAAGGCCTATCATTCCCACACACAACAACAAATGGGTTCACAAGCTCACTACTAATCATATAAATAACCTATGCTTGTGACAACCTGTGGTGAAGATATAGAAAGGATAGCTTTGTCATGAGGAGGGATACCAATAGAAATGGCAAAAGCCTCGTCAAGACAAGCAAGAGAAAAAAATGATCTTCACCACAAAAGAGTGCATCAAGATGCAACGATATAAGATCCGCACTCGAGACACACACCTTCACGGAGCCACCAAAGAAATAAAACAGGAACGAAAAGGTGGACGTGAAAGAAGGAGATATCAAATAGATATGCAACTTCTCTCAAGTGTATAAGATTCTAGGTAGATGAAGATCATGATGATATCAATCCACAAAGAAGGATGTACACACGAAATTGTTGCAAAAAGGAATGAATAAGATATCCCCAAGGAAGTCATAAATATACTAATAATATATTTGCTTGAAGGCATAGCACATGGCTAGATATGTTCTTATTGTATATAAATGGGTTCCAACCACACGAGCATGAAAGACATCACAACTAGCAACAAGAGATCATTGTTGGGATGCTTTGAGAAAGGAAACACGTATCATAAGAAGGAATGACTAACATGCCATGATACAACCTACACAAGGTTGGTGCAAGAAATGTGTGCATGAAGTAGATGGTGATACTTGTTACCGAGATATCATTGGAAGGATGTAGTAGATACCAATTGAAGGTAGATAGTAGTTCATTTCATCCTAGCTTGACTCCAATAAGCACATGGTGACACCACCTTCCTTTTGAATGAGCCGAGCATCCAATGCATCTCCAATTGTTCCTAGAACACCAACACAAACAAAATGGTACCCAAACTCATTGGGACCAAAGAGTTAGAAACATCAATACATAGGAAAAACTCCACAAACATATGTGCATTCATATATGAAAATGAATTTCATGCACATCTCATCCAAATTGAGACTAGGTGGAGTTTCCCTTATATATTGGGTTAAAGAAAGAAAGCATGCCAAAGAAAATACATGAAGTAAATATGCATGCTCAAAACTTTCAAAAAATGAAACAAAATAAAAAAGAAATACCAAGTGAAAATAGGATACCAAATGGAGAAATCATCACTTGGAAGATATCTATTAGAAGATACATCAAGGAATGAGATATCCATTGAGACACGCAAAAGGAAAGATATCGCACTCCCAAAAGAGAGGATGGTTCCAAACAAACCAACCCATCTACAAAGTTTCATGATGGCACAAAGTACCAAAAAGAAACGGCTTGCCTTCCATCAACACACACTTGCTATGGATCACAAGATGAGTGTTCTATCGAAAATAGGATAGCTCCCCCAAGAATTGTGCATTAAAGAGAATTTGCATTAGAATACAAAATGCACAAGGTGGGATCACTACTTTCACTATATCTAGAAAACACTTAAAAACAATAAAATAACAAGATCCACAAGTGGCACGGAAGGCAATGGGAGTTGACACAATTTGGCAAGAGATAAGACAAATAAAACCAAAAGACAATGTAAAGATGATCAAAAAATTCCACCACATAAAGGATTACCAATTGTCAAAGACAAGAGGTATATGGAGATAATTCTCGATGGTAGATTGCAAGCACATGCAGCATCATCTTCACACCAAACATGAAAGCAACTTTGCAACTTGTAGAGCTAACATGCCACCTAGGAACAACATAATTTATAATATCAATAATAGGTGACAATATCTCAAATGTACACATTTTCTAGGCTTGTAATATGCACATAGAATATTACTCCCCCCATAATGTGATACCAATGAAAAATTACCAAGATGCAAAAGAGAACCAGCAAGAGATAATTAATGGAACACTTAGAATTTGACTTTCTCATGAGAAGACATACCACATAGTGACTACATAATCTTGTAATATCAATACTAGATGGTATTCCTCATGTACACACATTTATAGGATTGTGAGGTGCACAAAGCACATCACTCCCCCAAAATGGGATGTTCCATTAATCTCTCACAAGAGCCAACTAAGATAAAAGCAAGAAGCACAAAGGCTCAACGCACGACACACACATACATGATGTGAAAACCAATATACACATATGTGATTTCTCAAGATACGCAAATTGGACGCACAACATATACAAACACATGCAAGGAACAAAACCAAAACATGCAAAGGGGCAAGTAACTTTCAATGTAAAAAATTTAAGCATGAGTTACCGCAAGGAGGAACATTGGATATAAGATAGAAACTTGATAATCCGAATGACTTGGATTGAGACAATATGAATGATGAAGACCCCTTAATTATTCATAATGTAGCCAAGTCTCCAATGCCCTCCAAAACACCTATTGATCAAGTTTGAGCTAGTTGGTCCCCAACCAAGTTGGGTCCTAAGAGGTTAGCCACAATATGCTTGGCTACCCAAATGGTTCTTTTCTTGACACCACTTTGAGTACCAACAAACATGGCAAACACATTGCCAACATTATCCTTCCCAAGAAAATAGACATCATCAATAATAATTGGGTTGGATAAGTTACCACTAGTGCATGAAGAAGCGACGTGACCTTTCTCACGACATAAGTAGCAACGTCTACTCTTCACTTTCTTCTCACTTGATTTCTCAACATGAGACGCATTAACTTGAGTCTTCTTGGGAAGTGGCCTTTCTTCAACTTGCGGTTGAGCATGGGATTGAACTTGTGGCCTCTTCCCTTGTTGCTTGTCACTAATGGCCTTCTTCTTCAATGGGCAAGATCTAACACGATGCCCTTCAATTTTGCACTTGAAGCAAATAATCTTGGCCGAATTCTTGAGTTGTTCTTAGCCCTTATTCTTGTTAATGATCTTGGACCTTTTCTTCTTGTTGGAGTTGAATCCAAGACCACCTTTGTCATTGGGGGATTTTTGCACACTCAAGATATTGTTGAGTGTGGACTTCCCTTCATGACACTTTTCCAAGTCTTTCTTCAAAGAAGTGACTTGGGCCTTGAGCTCTTTGATTTCCTCTACATGGTTAGTATCAACAAAAGTACTAGAGGAAGTATAAGCTTCATTGTTAGAGCAACAAGGCAAGGAGAGCAATTCATCACAAGATGTACTAACATTGTGAGTAGATGAATTACGAGGACTAGCACATGGCAGGATAGAATTTTGACTTGAAGTAGTGCTAGTAGCCACATGAGGCTTACTAGATGTTACCTTGATACTCATAGCCTCATGATCTATCTTTAGCACATTATGGGATACTAGAAGATCATCATGAGAGCTTGTGAGCTTTACATGACTTTCTTCCAATTTCCCATAATTGCTAGATAGCAACTCAAGTTGAGCCCTTAGCTCAACATTTTCCTTCAAAATGGATGCTTCACTAGAAATAGAGTTAGTAGCACAAGCATCATCAATAATAGCAAGAGGAGAAGGCAACTTGGCAAGCTCCTTAGAATATGAAGCTTTAAGTTGAGCATGAGACTCGGTGAGTTTTATGAGCTCACCCTTAACGACCCTTGAGCCATTTTCGAGGTGCTCAAAATCCTCAAGGAGTTTAGCATGTGCAACTTCAAGCTTCTCATTTTTAGTTTCAAAATCGTTAGCCACCTCATGAGCTCTATCACAGGATTCCTTTATTCTAGATAGTTCTAGAGCAAAAGTCTCCTCAAGAGATTCCTTGGTGGTTTGTTCAAGTTCAAGAGCTTGCGAGAGGTCGGCGATCTCATTAGCGTAATCACGCTCATGACTTCCCATTTTCTCAATGGTGACCTCATGCTCCTCTAGATGAGATTCCAACTCCTCTATATATTTCTTGCCCTCAATGGCAATAGACATGATTTCCATGAAGTTGGAACGAGCCATTTTATTCTTATGAAGAGCTTTAAAAATCATTTCCCCCTTAATTTTGAAGGAGGCAACATTATCATTATCTTCATCATTATCAACATCATCATCATTGTCATTCTCACTATCATTACAAGATTTATTGGGGTCCAAAGTGGGAGATACCTTTGAAGCCTTAGCCATAAGGCAAAACACGATAGATGATGATGTAGGATCCCTTGAAGTACCATTCATGACTACGTCTTGTTCCATGGGGTGTTGGGTTTCCTCTACATTGTTAGCACAACAATTCGAGGAAGTAGATGCATGTTTATCACGGCAACAATACATAGCAAGCATATCATCATGAGTTTTAGTCAAGCAATTTTTACATGATATGCAAGGACTATCAACACAAGCATGTGAAACATGTAGGGTGCTCAAAGTGTTAAAGTCCAAAGAAGATGCATTGCAATAAGATAGTGATGAAGGATCATCGACAATAAGCATACTATCATCATTGCAATGACCAACACTACTCACCATATCATTACCTTGTGGCAAACCACATGTAGGTGAAGTAGAAGAAGTTGAGAAGACAACACGGCCGGAGGTGGAGGGAGAGCAATCATTTCCACAATTCTTGGACACATCATATTTATCTTGAAGCTTTGTCCACAACTCATGAGCATCCCTGAATGGCATGAGTTGAAATATAACTACATTGCTCAAAGCATCGAAAAGCACATTAGAAGCTTGAGCATTGAGATAATAGTTTTTCTCATCCTCTAAAGATAATCTTTGGGGATACTTTGGAGGAGAAAAACCCACATCTGCAATTCGCTCAAGATTTGGGTCCATGACCCTAAAGAGATTAAGCATGCGAATTACCCAAACATCAAAATGTGTGCCATCGAAACTAAGAGTGTCAGAGAAACCTAAACCCCTAGTCGACATCTTACTCTCTAGGAGGTTAAGCCCTATAAAGAGAGACGAGGCTCTGATACCAATTGAAAGATCGTGGATGTCGCCTAGAGGGGGGGGTGAATAGGCGCTTTAAAATAATTACTGTTTAGGCTCGAACAAATGCGGAATAAACCTAGCGGTTAATTTGTCAAGCACAAAACCTACAACAACTAGGCTCACCTATGTGCACCAACAACTTATGCTAAGCAAAATAAACAACTAGGTGATAGCAAGATATATGACAAGAAACAATATGGCTATCACAAAGTATAGTGCATAAGTAAAGGGCTCGGGTAAGAGATAACAGAGGCACGTGGAGAAGAAGATGTATCCCGAAGTTCACACCCTTGCGGATGCTAATCTCCGTTTGGAGCGGTGTGGAGGCACAATGCTCCCCAAGAAGCCACTAGGGCCACCGTAATCTCCTCACGCCCTCGCACAATGCAAGATGCCGTGATTCCACTAAGGGACCCTTGAGGGCGGTCACCGAACCCGTACAAATGGCAACCCTTGGGGGCGGTCACCGAACCCGTACACTTTGGCAACCTTTGGGGGCGGTCACCGGTACCCGTCAAATTGCTCGGGGAAATCTCCACAACCTAATTGGAGACCCCGACGCTTTCCCGGAGCTTTACACCACAATGATTGAGCTCCGAACAACACCAACCGTCTAGGGCGCCAAGGCACCCAAGAGGAACAAGCTCTAGGGTGCCCAAACACCCAAGAGTAATAAGCTTCTCAAACTTCACTTCCACGTATCACCGTGGAGAACTCAAACCGATGCACCAAATGCAATGGCAAGGGCACACGGAGTGCCCAAGTCCTTCTCTCTCAAATCCCACCAAAGCAACTAATGCTAGGGAGGGAAAAGAGAGGAAGAACAAGAAGGAGAACACCAAGAACTCCAAGATCTAGATCCAAGGGGTTCCCCTCACCTAGAGGAGAAAGTGATTGGTGGAAATGTGGATCTAGATCTCCTCTCTCTTTTCCCCCAAAAACTAGAAATAATCCATGGAGGGATTGAGAGATAGCAAGCTCGAAAAAGGTCAACAATGGGGGAAGAATACGAGCTCAAAGGATAAGGTCCAATGGGGAAGAAGATCCCCTTTTATAGGTCCCCACGAATCTGCCCGTTATGTGCAGAAAACTGTAGGACCGGTACAACCGGTGCACGAACCGGTACAGCCGGTCAAGGCAGAGGAAAAACCAACCTGTAGGAAAAAGCATTAAGCGGTACAACAGCCCGGGGAACCGGTAGTACCGGTTATACTAAACTAACCGGTACAACCGGTCAACAACCGCCCAAGAACCGCTCCAAAACAGAAACTATTCCGGTGGTAGAGCGGTACATGGCCGGTACAACCTTCAGACCAATTTTGGACCGGTACTACCGCTCCAAACACCGGTAGTACCGGTCAACCGGTACAACCTCTCTATGGGGCGGTACAACCTCTCTATGGAAAACAGGTAAGATCAAAACAACCACAACTTTCGCATACGAACTCCGAATTCGACGAAATCAATTTTGTTGGAAAGCTAAGGACAAGAGCAAACACAATATTGATAGAAATATCAAGAAAAAGCAATTGGGAAAATATCAAAAATAAAATGGTGAGAACCTTTTCTCAATTAAGACTAGTAAAAACTCCAACACCGAAAACATCATAGAAGACGCATGTGAACTCCGTTTTCGATGAACTCAAGCTTGTCATCAAGATGACCATAAGCTCTAAGACTCACAAAGAGAATCAAACAAGAACCAATAAAGATGATGCAAGGATGCAATGGTTTGAGCTCTCTACAAACGATACGATCAAGCTACTCATCGAGAGCCCCCCTTGATAGTACGACAATCGATCCTATAACCCGGTCTCCCAACTACCACCATGAGACCGGTAAAATAGAAAACCTATTAAGGGCAAACCTTTGCCTTGCACATAGTCCACTTGAGTTGGATGATGATGATCTTGACTCCCTCAAGTTGGACCATCTTTCTTGATTGCGTTGGCTTGATGAAGACTAGTATATTGCTCCCCCATACTCCACTATGGGTGAGCCACTCTTCGCACATCTTCACAAGTCCATTGTCACAACAATGGACGGCAAGCTTCAAGCACTTGATCTCTTTGTGATGCTCCACTTGAACTTGCACACCGCAACCTAACCCCACAAAGAACTCTCACGAAGACCATGGGTTAGTACACAAAGCGTGATTGACAATGCTTACCATACCATGGGATTGCTTGATCCCTCTCGGTACATCTTCTACACTTTGTGTGTTGATCAACTTAATTCATTCTTTGACTTAGTTTTGATCAACCTTGAATCTTTCCAACTCTCTTCATTTGGATGATGTCTTGAAGGTAAACATGAATGATCACAAACTCTTCTTCTTCAAGACATGCTTGCAATAAGCTCAACACCCACAAGACCAATCTTTGGATAATTCCTTAATAGCACCTTGGTCATCACAAACTCTCCTTGAAACCAACAAATGAACTCCAAGAAAATCCTATGGACAAACCCTTCAAATATAACTCAAGGCAACCATTAGTCCATAGAGATTGTCATCAATTACCAAAACCAAACATGGGGGCACCGCATGTTCTTTCACAAAGGAAAGGTGGTGCGAAAGTATAGACGTGTACGTGTTGATTCCACCCAAACCTTTCCGAAGCGGACCCCCTCTTAATAGTACGGCTTTCCTATTACTCAAATCCACCGAAAAAGAAGCAAAAGCAAACACCGTCTTCCATAGATTCCGAGGGGCACATAATCGTCTTGTGCTTAGGTGAGATATATCTGAAAGAGCTTAGAGCACACAATTAGTCCACAAAATCATTGTCATCAATCACCAAAACTACTTAAGGAGAAATATGCCCTTACAATTGTGGTGGCAATGGACTTGCGAAGATGTGCCGAAGAGTGTCTCACCCATAGTGGTGTATGGGGGAGCAATCTACTATTCTTCACCGAGCCAACGCAATCAAGAAAGGTGGTCCAGCTTGAGGGAGTCAAGATCGTCATCATCCAGCTCAAGTGTACTATGTGCAAGGCAAAGGTTTGCCCTTTATAGGTTTTCTATTTTACCGGTCTCATGGTAGTTGTGGGAGACCGGGTTATAGGATCAATTGCTTTACTATCAAGGGGGGCTCTCGATGAGTAGCTTGATCGTATCGTTCGTAGAGAGCTCAAACCATTGCATCCTTGCATCATCTTTATCGGTTCTTGTTTGGTTTTACTCCTTGTGAGATTTGGAGCTTTTGGTCATCTTCATGACAAGCTCGAGTTCATCGAAAATGGAGTTAACATGCATATTCTTTGATGTTTTCGCTATTGGAGGTTATGTCGGTTCTTCTCGGTTGGAGGTTTCTCTCCTCTATATATTAGGCATGCCTCCACTACCTCTTCTCATTATAACCTTTTGCTGTTTGGATGCTACTCGTTGTCATCTATCCAACAAGCTTGAGTTTGCTCAATTCAGAGTTCATTTGCAGAAGTTGTGGCAGTTTAGGCTTTATTGCATCCTCTGTTTTCTTTGTTGTGTTCTTGAAAGCCTCAAGCGGTAGTACTGCTCTCTCTCGAGCGGTAGTACCGCTTGTAAGCGGCAGTACCGCGGCCCTGTGTCGTGCGTAGTACCGCTGCTTTTGGGGATGCGATTTTTCGTGTCGGGTTTCGCGGTAAGCGGTACTACCTCTCCCCTCGAGCGGTAGTACCTCTTATAAGCGGTACTACCTCTCCCCTTGAGCGATAGTACCTCTTATAAGCGGTACTACCTCTCCCTTCAAGCGGTAGTACCTCTTATAAGCGGTATTACCTCTCCCCTCGAGCGGTAGTACCTCTTATAAGCAGTACTACCTCTCCCTCGAGCGGTACTACCTCTCTGGCAGAACTTCTGCTCGTGTTTTTCTCTCTCGTTGGGCTGTTTTGACCGTGCTAAGCGGTAGTACCGCTCCTCTAGCGGTAGTACCGCTCTTGTGCGGACTGAGCACATAACGGTTGGATTCGGGAGGCCCTATAAAAGGGGGTCTTCTTCCCCAATAAACTTATCCTTCGATCTTGTGTTCTTCCCCCATTGTTGACCTCCTTCGAGCTTGCTATCTCTCAATCCCTCCATGGATTCTTGCTAGTTTTGGGGGGGAGAGGTGATCTAGATCCACATTTCCACCAATCACTTTCTCCTCTAGTTGAGGGGAACCCCTTGGATCTAGATCTTGGAGTTCTTGGTGTTCACCTTCTTTTTCTTCCTCTCTTTTTCCACCCTAGCATTAGTTGCTTTGGTGGGATTTGAGAGAGAAGGACTTGGGAACTTTGTTTGCCCTTGCCATTGCATTTGGTGCATGGGTTTGAGTTCTCCACGGTGATATGTGGAAGTTACTAGTTGAGAACCTTATTACTCTTGGGTTCTTGGTACCCTTGAGCTTGTTCCTCTTGGGTGCTTGGGCGCCCTAGATGGTTGAGGTCAGCGCGGAGCCATATTCCATTGTGGTGAAGCTTCGTGGTGTCATTGGGAGCCTCCAATTAAGTTGTGGAGGTAGCCCCAACCTTGGTGGTGTTCGGAGCTCAATCATTGTGGTGTAAAGCTCCGGGCAAGCGTCGGGGTCTCCAATTAGGTTGTGGAGATTGCCTCGAGCAATTTGTATGGGTTCGGTGACCGCCCCCAAGGGTTGCCATTTATACGGGTTCGGTGATCGCCCTCAAGGGTCCCTTAGTGGAATCACGGCATCTTGCATTGTGCGAGGGCGTGAGGAGATTGCGGTGGCCCTAGTGGCTTCTTGGGGAGCATTGTGCCTCCACACCGCTCCGAATGGGGATTAGCATCCGCAAGGGTGTGAACTTCGGGATACATCATCGTCTCCGCGTGCCTCGGTTATCTCTTACCCGAGCCCTTTACTTATGCATTTTACTTTGTAATAGCCATATTGTTTCTTGTAATATATCTTGCTATCACCTAATTGTTTGTCTTGCTAAGCATAAGTTGTTGGTGCACATAGGTGAGCCTAGTTGTTGTAGGTTTTTTGCTTGACAAATTAACCGCTAGGGTTATTCCACATTTGTTCGAGCCTAAACCGTAATTATTTTAAAGCGCCTATTCACCCCCCCCCCTCTATGCGACATCCACGGTCTTTCACCCTTAGAGGAAGGAAAAGGTCCCATGTAATCAAATCCCCAAATGTCAAATGGTTCAACAGCAAGTGAATAATTCATAGGCATTTCTTGACGCTTACCTATATTACCTATTATTTGGCATTCATCACAAGGTAAGACGAACTTACGGGCATCCTTGAAGAGAGTAGGGCAATAAAATCCTGATTGCTATACCTTGTGAGTAGTTTTGTCTGCAGCATGATGCCCTCCATAAGCTTCGGAGTGACATTTTTGTAGGATTTGTCCATGTTCATGCTCAGGTACAAAACGTCTAATAATACCACCTACTCCTTCTTTATAAAGTTGTGGGTCATCCCAAAAGTAATGTCTTAAGTCATACTCCCTCCGTTCCTAAATATTTGTCTTTCTAGACATTTCAAATGGATTAAACATACGGATGTATGTAGACATATTTTAGAGTGTAGATTCACCCATTTTGCTTCGTATGTAGTCACTTGTTAAAAACTCTAGAAAGACAAATATTTTGGAACGGAGGGAGTAGAAGATTTTATTCTTTTGTTGGTAAGTAAGGTGGTAAATATTTAGCAACAATGTAATTAGCATAGTCAGCATACCAATGAGTATTATTAGAAACATTTATTGCAGCTAACTGCTCACCAGGGAAACTATCATCAGTAGGTAGTGGGTCATCAAGCACATTTTCAAGCCTAGACACAGCTACGGGATTCTCAGCCCCTTCTCTATCAGTAATATGTAAATCAAATTCTTGTAGCAAGAGAACCCATCGATTAAGTCTAGGTTGAACATCTTTATTTTTGATAAGATATTTTATAGCAGCATGATCGGTGTGAACAATTACTTTTGAGTCAACAATGTAAGATCTAAATTTATCACAAGCAAACACCACTGCTAGGAATTCTTTTTCAGTAGTTTCATAATTTCGTTGAGCACTGTCTAGAGTTTTACTAGGATAATGAATAACATTCAGTTTCTTATCAACTCTTTGTCCTAGAACATCACCAACAGCATAATCTCTAGCATCACACATAATTTCAAAAGGCAAGTTGCAATCAGGTGGTTGAACAATAGGTGCAGAAATTAAGGCTTTCTTGAGTGTTTCGAAGGCTTCTAAACAATCATCATCAAAAACAAAAGGAACATCATTTTGCAAAAGATTTATAAGAGGCAAAGAAATTTTAGAAAAGTCTTTGATAAATCTCCTATAGAAACCAGCATGACCTAAGAAACCACGAGTACCTTTGATATCTTTAGGACATGACATTTTCTCAATTGCATCAACCTTAGCTTTATCCACTTCAATACCTCTTTCAGAAATTTTATGGCCCAAAACAATACCTTCATTAACCATAATGTGGCACTTCTCCCAATTCAAGACAAGATTTGTTTGCTCGCATCTCTGCAAAACTCGATCAAGATTGCTTAAACAATCATCAAAAGACTTTCCATAAACTGAAAATCATCCATGAAAACCTCAACAATCTTTTCACAAATGTCAGAGAATATAGCAGTCATACATCTTTCAAAGGTAGCAGGTGCATTGCATAAACCAAAAGGCATACGTCTATAAGCATAAATTCCAAAGGGACAAGTGAAAGTGGTCTTTTCTTGATCAGGTAGAGAAACAAGTATTTGTGAAAAAACCAGAATATCCATAAAGGAAGCAAAAGTGTGTGTGCTTAGATAATGTTTCTAACATTTGATCAATAAAAGGCAGAGGGTAATGATCTTTTCTAGTTGCTTTGTTTAATTTTCTAAAATAAATTACCATTCTATAGCCTGTAACAATTCTTTTGGGAATAAGTTCATTCTTATCATTGGGAACAATAGTAATACCTCCTTTCTTAGGAACACAATGAACATGACTTACCCATCTCCTATCAGCTATAGGATAGATTATACATGCTTCCAAAAGTTTTAATATCTCCGTTCATACCACTTCTTTCATCTTCGGATTTAACCGACGTTGGTGATCAACAACGGGTTTAGCATCAGGTTCCGTATTAATCTTGTGCTGACATAGAGTGGGACTAATGCCCTTTAAATCATCAAGAGTATATCCAATAGCAGCTATGTGCTTCCTTAGAACTTTCAATAATCTTTCTTCTACATGTTCTGAAAGGTTAGCACTAATAATAACATGATATATCTTTTTTCATCAAGATAAGCATATTTCAAAGTGTGTATTAACTGTTTTAATTCAAACACAGGGTCACCTTTAGGTGGAGGAGGACCTCCTAGAGTTTCAATAGGCAAATTATGTTTGAGCAGAGGACGTTGTTCAAAGAAAATCTCATCTATTTCATTTCTTTCATGCATATGTAAATCATTTCATAGTCTAGCAAAAATTATTCTAGTGGATCAGTAGGAGGCACAGCAATAGAAGCCACACGAATTATTTCATCCTTACTAGGTAATTCTTTTTCATGAAGCTTTCTACTAAACTCGAAAAAATTAAACTCATGAGACTCATCACCAAAACTAACACTAATAGTTTGTTTCTCACAATCTATTTTAGCATTAATGGTGTTCAAGAAAGGTCTACCAAAGTTAATGGGACAAAATTCATCTTGTGGGGAACCAAGAACAAGAAAATCGGTAGGGTACTTTATTTTTCCACACAAGCCTTCAACATCTCAAACAATCCCAATTGGTGAAATAGTATCTCTATTGGCAAGTTTAATAGTAACATCTATGTCTTCTATCTCTGCGGGTGCTATGTCATTCATAATTTCTTGATATAAGGCGTAAGGAATAGCACTTACGCTAGCACCTAGGTCGCATAAACCATGATAACAGTGATATCCTATTTTAACTGAGACACCGGGCATGCCAACAACGGGTCTATGATTATCTATTTTATCGGGTTTGACAATTCTAGTAGCTTCATTACAGAAATAAATAACATGCACATCTATATCTTCTTCCAAGAGATCCTTAGGCTCTACTTTAATTTAGTCATCAGGTTTAGGTGTTCTAATATAAGTTTTGTTGACCACATTCGATAATTTAGCATGTTCCTTTATCCTAGCAGGGAAAGGTGGTTTCTTAATATAAGCAGTAGGAACAATTGGATCAACATTATAAAGTATAGTTTCCTCTTTGACTGATACTGGTTCTTTAATTTCTTCTTTAATAGGTGAGTGATATTTAAACCACTTCTCTTTAGGGAGATCAACATGAGTAGCAAATAATTCACAAAAGGAGGCCACTATCTCAGAGTCAAGTCCATATTTAGTGCTAAACTTTTGAAAAGCATCGGTATTCATAAAAGATTTAACACAATCATTGTAACGCCCCGGACACACCCGCCGGTGGTCGTTACTCCTGGCGGGATCTAGACTGGCCTCACATATCAATACTAGTCTTTTCTGCGCACTTTGTCCTCACTTGTGCGCACCCGGGAGCAACTTCCCGGTCGGTCACCCATCCTGAAACTACTCCAAGCTGAGCACGCTTAACTTTGGAGTTCTATCCGAATGGGCTCCTGGAAAAGAAGGAATTCCTTATTGATATGAGTAGTCTATCATCCCTAATAAGCCAGGCCATCACATACACCCTGACTCAGAGGAACCGACGTCCTCGTCGGGCCACATGAACGTTCCCTCTTGGCACAACCATCTGTGCTTCCAGGACAGCACATGTGCCATGCCGTGTGCCACGACGGGTCACAAACGTCATGCACAACATGACTGTAAATTGTCCGCAAACATCCGTGTAACCGCGAGGGTCGGCTCTGATACCAACTTGTAACGCCCCGGACACACCTGCCGGTGGTCGTTACTCCTGGCGGGATCTAGACTGGCCTCACATATCAATACTAGTCTTTTCTGCGCACTTTGTCCTTACTTGTGCGCACCCGGGAGCAAATTCCCGGTCGGTCACCCATCCTGAAACTACTCCAAGTTGAGCACGCTTAACTTTGGAGTTCTATCTGAATGGGCTCCCGGAAAAGAAGGAATTCCTTATTGATATGAGTAGTCTATCATCCCTAATAAGCCAGGCCATCACAATCATACTTAAGCTTAATACCTAACTCCTTACCTTCTCGAGTTCCCAGTCTTCAGAGTTGCATTTAATTCTTTCCAAAAGATCCCACCGGAATTCAATAGTCTTCTTCATAAAAGAACCAACACAAGAAGTATCAAGCATGCATCGATCATTATGAGAATGCCGAGCATAAAAATTCTGGATAATAATTTCTCTTGAGAGCTCATGATTGGGGCATGGATATAACATTGATTTAAGCCTCCCCCAAGCTAGAGCGATACTTTATCCTTCACGAGGCCAAAAATTATATATGTAATTCCGATCACGATGAACTAGATGCATAGGATAATTTTTTTGGTGGTACTCCAATTTCAGTCGATTCTGATTCCAAGATCCAATATCATCGCAAAGCCTATACCATGCTGATGTCTACTACGCAACTTTATTCTTGTAGACATGTGTTGGGCCTCCAAGCACAGAGTTTTGTAGGACAGTAGCAATTTTCCCTCAAGTGGATGACCTAAGGTTTATCAATCCGTAGGAGGTGTAGGATGAAGATGGTCTCTCTCAAACAACCATGTAACCAAATAATAAAAAGTCTCATGTGTCCCCAACACACCAAATACAATGTGAAATTGTACAGGTGCACTAGTTCGGCGAAGAGATGGTGATACAAGTGTAATATGGATAGTAGATATTGATTTTTGTAATAGTAACAATAAAAAACAGAAATGTAGCAATTGATAAAATGGAGCACGAACGGTATTGTAATGCTTAGAAACAAGGCCTAGGGTCCGTACTTTAGCTAGTGCAATCTCTCAATAATACTAATATAATTGGATCACATAACCACCCCTCAACGAAACCACCTCAAAGTTATCCTTTCCATTCAATCTATCAAGAGTTCATACTAAAACAACATAAAGTTATCCTTTCTGATCTATCTATCAAGAGTCCGTACTAATCATAACCCCAAGGCAAATTCAGATTCATAATACTCAAAGAGTGCCCTTTCTACCGGAGAAACAAAGACAAGAACGTGCATCAACCCCTATACATAGATTATGCCAATGTCACCGCGGGAATCCGCAAGTTGATTGCCAAAACATATATCAACTGAATCAATACGATACCCCATTGTCACCACGAGTATTCAATTGCAAGACATATATCAAGTGTTCTCAAATCCATAAAAGTATTCAACCCAAAGAAATCTCAAAGGGAAAACTCAATTCATCACAACAAGAGAGCGGAAAACACCATATGATCCGACTATATTAACAAAGCCCGCGATACATCAAGATTGTGCATCTCAAGAACACGAGAGAGAGAGAGAGAGAGAGAGAGAGAGAGAGAGATTAAACACATAGCTACTGGTACAAACCCTTAGCCCCGAAGGTGGACTACTCCCTCCTCATCGTGGTGGCCGCCGGGATGATGAAGATGGCCACCGGTGATGATTTCTCCCTCCGACGGAGTGCCGGAAAGGGCTCTAGATTGGATTTCATGGAGTACAGAGCCTTGCGGGGGCCGAACTTCTGATCTAGGTCTACCCCGAGGGGTTTTGGAATATTTGTGAATTTATAGGATAAAGAGGTGGTGCGGGAGGCCACCGAGGTGGGCACAACCCACCTAGACGCGCCAGGGGGGCCTAGCGCGCCCTAGTAGGTTGTGCCCCCCTTGGGCCACCCCCAGGTGCTGCTTCACCCCATTGGGTGTCTTGTGGCCCATTAAAAACCCTCCAAAAAGTTTCGCGTTGTTTGGACTCCATTTGATATTGATTTCCTGCGATGTAAAAAACATGTAGAAAACAACAGCTGGCACTTGCCACTATGTCAATAAATTAGTCCCAAAAAATGATACAAAATGATTGGAAAACATCCAAGAATGATAATATAACAGCATGGAACAATCAAAAATTATAGATACGTTGGAGACGTATCAACATCCCCAAGATTAATTCCTGCTCGTCCTCGAGTAGGTAAATGATAAAAACATAATTTTTTATGTGGAATGCTGCCTATCATGTGATATCATATTATTTTCATTATAGCATGGATATTTGGACTTTTATATGGTTCAAAGAAATAGTCTAGTTTTGACATGAGATTTAAATACTCAAGCATATCAACAAGAAATCATGTCTTTCAAAATATCAAATGCTAAAGAATGTTGTCCCTACAAAATCGTATAGTCTTGTCATGCTCTGTCTTCCCAGCTCAAAGTATAAATCATGTACTACCCCAGTGTATGTACTACCCTGGTGTCAGCCAAATAATTGGTTCATTCTTTTTAATGCGCTTCAACATTTTCAACTCTCACGCAATACATGAGCGCAAGCCATGGATATAGCAATATAGGTGGAATAGAATGCGGTGGTTGTAGACAAAAGAAGGGAAGAAAGTCTGACATCAACTAGGAAAACTAATGGACTATGGAGATGTCCATCAATCGATATCACTGTGGGGAGTAGGGATTGCCATGCAACAGATGCACTAAGACCTATAAGTGTATGAAAGCTCAATATGAAACTAAGTGGGTATGCATCTAATCCTATAATGAAAATTCCCACTAGTATATGTAAGTGACAACATAGGAGACTCTCTATATGAAAAATATGGTGCTACTTTGAAGCACAAGTGTGGTATTTGCATGCCCCTTCTCTTTTTTCTTTTCTTTCATTCATCAATTTTTTTCTTTTTTCTTTTCTTTTTCTTTCCCCTTTTTTTCTTTTAGTCCGGAGTCTCAACCCTACTTGTGGGGGAATCATGGTCTCCATCATCCTATCATCATTGGGACATGCTCTAATAATGGATAATGATGATCATCACACTTATATTTACTTATAACTCAACACAAATAAAAATTACAACTCGATACCTATAACATAGTATGAATCTATATGATAAAAATGAATGCTCAAGTCAACTATATTATGGAAGTGCATGGCAATATGACTCGGAATGGCTATAGAAATGTCATAATAGAACTCACATACTTATTGCAAAAGTTATAGCCCTCGAAGCATAGTAATACTACGCATGCTCCTAGGGGGAGGTTGGTAGGAGTTAACTATCGCACGCCCCCGACCTTCACACAAAGATATGACAATCAAGGATAAATTGTGCTCCAACTTCCTGGCATAACGAGAGACTATACGTGCATGCTTCGGGAATCACAAACCTTAACACCAATATCTTACTAAAGCACAATTACTCATCAACATGACTCACATATCACATCATCAAGTCTCAAAAATATTACAAGGAATCAAGTTTATTTTGTCCAATGATTTTCATCAAAGTTTTTATTATATCCTTGGATATCTATCACTTTGGGACTAATTTTGTGTGTTGCTTTTGATAAGCTCAAACAAATATAAGCAAAGATCATGAGCATAATATATTTTCTCTCAAATTAATCTAAGTGAAGCAAGAGAGAATTTCTTCAAAAATTCTGAAGCATACCGTGCTCGAAAAGATATAAGTGAAGCACTAGAGCAAAGGTGCTAGAAAAGAGCTTCGTTGACGGGGTGTGAATTCCACTTACTTAGTTTTTCCGGCAACTATTTGGGGGCTCTATTTTATTTAAAAACTTCCAGATCTAAGTATTTTATTAAAACAGCAAGCAAACAAAATAAAATGACATTTCAAGAATAGCACATCTCATGTGAAGAAGCAAAAACTTAGGATCAACCGATACTAACCGATAATTGTTGATGAAGAAAGGTGGGATGCCTATCGTGGCATCCCCAAACTTAGATGCTTGAGACTTCTTGAAATATTGTATTGGGGTGCCTTGGGCATCGCCAAGGTTGAGCTTTTGTGTCTCCTTAATTCTTCTCATATCACGGTTTCCCTAAATCTCAAAAGTTTCATCCACACAAAACTCAACAAGAACTCGTGAGATAAGTTAGTATAAATCAATGCAAAACCTTATCATTATCTACTGTAGGAAATCACTAAAATTATTATTCAACATTGCATACTAAATGCCTGTGCATATTTAATATCGTATACTCAAAAAGAATCATTAAACACGGAAACATATGCAAACAATGCAAACATAATAGCAATCTGCCAAAACGGTATAGTCTGTAAAGAGTAGAATTGTTCTCATACTTCCTTAGATCTAAAAATTCTGAAAATTTACCACGTTACATAGAAGTTATTCATGCTAACTTTGTAAAAATTTCAAGATTTTATCACGTTCTGACTATCCATAAGAATCCATACAATGATAGAAAACTGTCGGGGAAACTGATCGCCCACGAACACCTATGGGACCGGAGCCCCTTTTCGGTCTGGCAAGGGAGCGGAGGGAGCATGAAGAGCAGATCGAGGGGCACACGCGAGCAGTTTACCCAGGTTCGGGCCGCACGGATGCGTAAAACCCTACTCCTGCTTTGGTTGTATTGAGTTCTTGGCTCGGGAGCAAGAAGATCTACCGTGTTAGCTACACCGAGCGTGGGAGTGATCCAGTTTCTGGGATCGAACCCCCTCTACGTTGTGCATGGGCCTCCTTTTATAGCTCAAAGGGGTCACCGACAGGTGTCAACATAGATGAGGGTAAAAGCGTAAAATAGGTGGTAGTTGTAACAGTGTATGTACAGTGGACTATACCTAACCCTGGCGGTGGGGGACAAGGGCATTGAATGCCCGTCGCCGTCACCCCAAAAGCGTCCGCCTGGGCGTCTCCGTTCGCCACGATGGTGGCCTCGACACCGTGGCGCGCCACTGTGTACCCCAGGCTGCACAGCCGTCTGCCACGTGCCCCTGGAAGGGCCCCAGGGCGACGCGTGGACATATGAGCTGGAGTGCGGGCACACAGTGAAAGCTTCCCCCGGCAAGCACCTTGCCGGGGTCGCTCTCTTGCCGGGCCCGGAAGCTTGTCGCTCCCCGGGTCCTGCCGGGGCGCGTGATGCGCCACGATGTGTCTTCTGAGATGTTGTTTTCTGGTCTTCCTGGCAAGCTCCTCTTGCCAGGGTCCTGTGAAAATAGAGTGGTCTTGTGCTTGGAGCAGCCTTCCCGGCAAGCTCCTCTTGCCGGGGCTTTGTTCTTCTGACTTGTATACTTTGTTCTTGAATGGCTTCAAGGGAACTAGAGCGGGCTTTGGCGGGCACGTGGTGAGCCCGACCACGGGACGCTGCTACTGCCCGTGCACAAGTCGGTATACTAAGGTACCCCTACTTTAGTACACCGACAGGAGCCCCCGGGCCTGGGCCACACACGGTGCCGAGCGCTGTTGGGCCAGGCCCAAAACAGTGCACGGGCACACGCGGCCCACGGCGCGCCGTATCCCTCTCCGTATCCGCCGCATCTCTCCCTAACGGCACGCGTCGATTGCGGCGTCGTGGGAGAGATCGTGGCCTGTTTCTTTAATGGGAAAATGCAGAACGTCCCCCACTTCCCCCTTAAAAGCAAAGGAAGCAGGGGCAGTTTCCCCCCATTGCTTTCATTGTGTCTTCAATCTCCAGAAACCCCCGCCGCCCTCCGCCTCCCCAAAGGTCGACAAAGAGCCAAGCTCCACCCTTCCTCCGCCGTCTCCAGCATCCGCAGCGCCATCGACCTCCCTCGCCGTCCCCGCCATGGCCCCGAAGAGCGACAAGGCAAAGAGCGACAAGGCGAAGAAAGAGAAGTCCGACAAGGCGGCGAAGCTGGCAACCATGTGGAAGAGGATGGTGGTCTTCCCGCCGAGGCTCGGCGCGAGGGAGCTGCGGGACAAGTATTACCTGTTCTGGGCGAGGGAGACGAAAGCTCACCCACGCACCAGGGTCCTCCGCGCCGAAGCCATCGACATGTACCCGGGAGGTTACCACTACTTCGCTTTGTTCTTCCACTGTGGCCTTTGTCCTCCGTATTCTGAGTTCTTCTGCGATGTGATGAACACGTACGGCTTCCACCTCCTAGATTTCACCCCGAATGCCGTTCTTACAATGGTCGTTTTCGCACATCTGTGCGAAAACTTTGTCGGGGTTCATCCAAACGTAGCTCTCTTCGGCCACTTCTTCACACCTAGAGTAGAGTCTGGATCTCCACTCTCCGGTGGCATCTCCTGGATCTTCAGGCTTAACAAGAAAGAGGCGTACTTGATTGGAGAGCTTCGCGGGAAGTGGGAGGAGTGGAGAGCTGATTGGTGCTGGGTTATGGAAGAGGAACCCCAGCAGTTTACCTCCCCGCGCCGAGCGGCAATAGTGCGCGGCAAGGATTGGAGTGACTTGGCCCCGGAGGACAATAAGCTGCAGATTGCCCTTACTAGGATCCTTCGCCTCCGGGCCGCCAACCTTACTGTAGGTGAGGTCGGGGCGGATTTCCTTCGCCGCCGCATTGCCCCCTTGCAGGATAGGAAGAGGCCTGCTTGGGAGTTCGGCAACGCGGCAGACTTCATGAGGCTGCGCCCCGGGCTGAATTATAACTTCACCATCTTGGAACTCAAGGGGATGATCCGGGAGCTGTTCAAGCATGACCCCAAGCACCCGGAGTGGTTCACCCCGTCGGACGGAGTGGTTCCATTATGCAACAACTCTGCCCTTAGTGCCATCCGTGCGGCAATGCCTCAGTGCGACTCCCATGGGGTTGTTCCTACTTGGCTGATGCCTTCAGAAGAGACCGTGCAAACCTTCTTCGACAACCTGGTTGAACGGCCGCGCAACCCCGACGAGAAGAAAGGTCTCACCCGCGCGACCACTGACCGGGACGTGGCATACATAGCCAACAGGATGGAGGAGGCCGCCGCAGCGGCGGCCGCGGGTGAGTTCGGGTACACCGTGGAGGAAGCAGAAGCAGCGGATGCAGTGAGCCGGGCCGAGGAGGAAGAAATCCTCAAGCTGCTGAGGCCTGCCGGGAAGCCTGCCGGGACGAGCGAGGCTGCCGGGCAAGGCACTGAGTCCAGTGAGCCGCCGAGGAGGACGCCGAATCGGGCGATTCCGACGAAGACTCGGGCGGGTCACTGAACCTCGACGATCTTTCCTCATCCTCGGAGAACTCTCCGCCACCGCCAAGTCCTCCGCCACAGTCGAAGAAGCGCCTCTGCAAGACCACTGAGACGGTGAAGCAGCCGGCGCCCCGACAGCAGCCGAAGCGTCGGGCAACGCGTGCCACCACGACGAGCAAGGTCGTCAAGGAGGCGCCCCGTGTCCCAGCGGCGAGCGGAGGGGGATCTTCCCGGAGCGGTTCTGGTGTTCCTTCTGCTCCTCGGTCCTCGGCGACGACCGGCGCGGGGTCTTCGCAACCCACGGCTCCAGAGCCCGCCAAGCGTCCGAGGGAGCCTACTCCTCCAGCTCCTCGCGCTGGGATGCGCGAGGCGGAATTTGACTTCTCCGCCCTTAGCTCCGACGAGGAGGATGAGTAAGCACTTGCAACTTTTATTTCCTTTGATTTTTGTTCTTGTCTTGAATTCTCTTGCTTGGTTCTGATCTTGTTTGGCTTCCAGGACCCTGACCCAGAGGATGGCGAAGAGGGCCAAGATCCCTGTGGTTGACCTTGAGGACGACGAGCCCGTCGTCGCGGCAGGAGACGTGCCCGCGACAGGCTTGCCGGACCAGCCTGCTGCTCCGGAGAGCAGCCCCCAGCGCAGCCCCCAGCGTAAGTTCCTTGTTCACTTTTCTGCTTATCGGGCGCGCTTGAGCTTCTTATCCTTATTGATGTCTTGTTTGCTTGTTGTCTTGTGCAGAAGTGGAGCTGCAGCCACAGGAGCGTCAAGAGATTGCTCCCGATGAGCCGCTTGTCCCATCGTCCCCGCCAAGGAGAAGCTCCCCAGCGAGGGAGGGTGCTCCGCCAAGGGCGGGTACTCCGCCAAGGGCGAGTACCCCGCCAAGGGCAAGCACTCCGACAAGGGGGGGCACCCCGCCAAGGGAAGGCGCCAGCAGCCCTCCGCCGGCGGGGGCCACTACTACTCCGCCAAGGGAGAACTCCCCGGCGAGGGACCCCGTCATTGAAGAGGCCCGCGCAGGTAAACCCTTGTACTTTCCTTCTTCTGAACTCTTCTTTTTTTTGGATATTTGCTTGACGATTCTTCTTTTCTTCTTTTTCTGTTGCCAGATCCACCTCCCCCGGAGCCGATGGAGATGGAGACCATCGCCGAGGAGGAAGTGTGTGACAATGCTGGCGACGCCGCCACTACTGACGAGCCCGTCGCCGACGAGACCCCCGCGGCCACTGACGCGGCAGCCGGGGAGGGGACCGGCGACCGCACTGACGGCCCCGAGGCCGCAGGAGCGCCGGACACTGCACCGGCCGCCGACCCCTCCGCCGCCGCGACTGGGCCGGGTATCTATCTGGAGGCCGCCAACGGGGTCTTCATCCAAGTCCCGTGGGCGTCCTCATCAAGGGAACCCGTGGAGGGTGAGAGCTTCGATGGAGAAGTCCTCGCCTCCGCCGGGCTGAAGGTTGTCGACGCGCCCGGCAGTAGCAGTGAGCCCGAAGAGGAGCAGCTCCTACGCCGGCTTCTGGCCTTGTACCGAGCCAGGCAGGCCAAGCTGGAGTCCCGTGAGGCTCTGGCCGCCAAGGCCAACATCGACTTGGAGAAACGCGCCGCGGAGCTTCGCGCCGCCAACCAAGCGGCCCTCTGGAACTTGTCGGAGGTGCGCGAGGAGCTCGCCGAAGCACACCAGGCGTTCATCCTCGAAAAGGCCGAGGTTGAGGAGCAGCATCGACTGGCCGCCGAGGATCTGGCTCGGCGGGAAGGAGCGCTGAACCAGTGGAAGGTCGACCTCGATAGCCACGAGGACGACCTTACCGCGCGCGAGCAGTCCATTGGCGGGGCTCTGCAGGAGGCGAGGGACGCCACTGCTGCCACAAAGACCGCCAAGAGGGACCTGGAGGCGAGGGTGGCGCAGTTGGAGCTTGATCGGAAGACGAGCGAGGAGAAGGTTGCCGCGCTCAAACTTGAAAGGGAGAAGGACGCCCACAGCCACTCGGAGCTGCAGGTCCAAGTCTCCGAGAAGGGCAAAGAGCTCAACGACGCCAAGGACTCCATCGCAGACTTGGAGCTGAAATTGTCCACTCTCACTGAGTCGCTTGACGGGGCCCGGGACAGGGAGTCTAAGTTGAAGGACGATCTCAGGGCTGAAAGGGCGCTGCTGGACAGTGCCGCTTTGTCGCAGAACAACTTCCAGCGGGCGGTGGAGCAATGGACCGAGGAGCTCGTCGCCTCTGCCGCCAACATTGACAAGGAGATGGTGGCGTTGAGGGCGGAGCACCTCGTGTACTCCCCCGACGAGAGCCTCCCCCACAGTGCCAAGCTGAGCTTGTTCTTCCGGGGAGTGGCGCCGGCCCTCGCGCAGCTACGGGAGAGGGTCCCCACCTAGCTGGCTAACGAGGCGCGCCGGCTTTGCATGGGCACCTTGGAGCGGGTGTTGACGAAGATCGTCTACCGCAACCCCGGGATTAATCTCGAGAACGTCCTCCGGACCTTGCCGCCCGAAGCTGACCTGGAAGCGTTGAAGGCACGAGTTGCCCACATCGTGGCCAAGGCGGGCAAGATCAAGAGGGTTGACGGAGACCGTGTAGACTAGGCTCCCTTCTTTCTGCTTCCCTTGCCGCTGTCGATTAAGTCATGGATAGTAGTTGGTTAGAACAGCGGCAAGTTATTTTGTAATATAACTTTATTTTGGATAGTCAATGCAGTGATATCTCTCTTGCTTGATCCCTTCACTTTGTATGCTTTCCACCTTACGCTTTTAGGGAACTTGCCGGCAAAGGGACCCTTGCCGTGAGCGCTGAGTGCGGGACTCTTAGCAGCCTGCTGGCAATGCCCTCGCCGGCAAGAAACCTTGCCGCAGCTAGTCGCAGGACACTTAGGTTGCCGAGCGAACTCGGAAACGAAATAAGGGCGCGACACTTGTCGCAGCTCACTTAAGCCGTTGAGCGTGCTCGAAGCAAGGTAAGGGCGCGGCTAGCCACGGGTAGGTTCCTCCGCGCACAGGTTTTCCATACAAAGTGTGGTCGTTCAAGGAAGATAACTAAGAATTTTAAAATTTTAAATGCTCAAACTTTGGCAACTTAGCTTTTGTGTTCCGTTTGCTTCCCGGCAAGGCCTTCCTTCCTTGAACAGCACTTGGTCCATACCACTATCTCCTTCCCCCCGGCAAACTTGTGCGCGGGGAACACTCCTTCTGCTTGAGAGAAAAAAGGAAGAGGGGAGGAAACACAGATATGGAGCCTTACGGCCTATTGTCGCTTACCGGGATCGTGTGCTGCACGATGTGTCAGATAATACATGCAATGAAAACAAGAATGCATGAAAGGACAAGCTGTGCGAAGCACAAAAGCTTTACTGATGTACGGGGTCTGCGCCCGGCTTTGTACAAAGGTTTACATGCAACTGCGGCAAGACTTGTAAAAAAGGTGGTTGCCGGAGCGGGTCACGGCAACCGCGCCTCATGGGTGAAACTTGCGAAGATGCTCAATGTTCCAGGAGTTGCTCACCGGTAAGCCTTCTTCGGTCTCAAGGCGGACAGCGCCGGGCCTTGTGACTTGTCTCACCCGATAAGGGCCTTCCCACTTCGGCGTCAACTTGTTGGAGTTCTTGGCGGACTGAATGCGCCATAGAACAAGGTCGCCTTCCTCGAGACTCCTGGCCTTGACCTTGCGGCTATGATAGCGACGCAAGGCTTGCTGGTATCGAGCAGCTCGTACAGTAGCCTGGAGACGGTCCTCCTCGAGGAGCAGTGCATCATCTTGCCGCAGCTGCTCTTGCTCGAGCTCATCGTAAGCGAGTACTCGAGGAGACCCGTAGACGAGTTCCGTGGGGAGGACTGCCTCTGCTCCATAGACAAGAGCAAAGGGCGTCTGCCCGGTGGCTCGATTTGGTGTCGTCCTGATTGACCAAAGGGCCGCCAGCAACTCCTCGATCCAGTTTCTTCCGCAATTGTGCAGCTTGTCGAAGGTCCTTGTCTTGAGTCCGCGCAGCACTTCAGCATTTGCCCTCTCCGCTTGACCATTGCTTCTCGGGTGAGCAACAGAAGCGAAGCAGACCTTGGCGCCAAGGTCTTGGACGTATTGCATGAAGGTGCGACTTGTGAACTGTGTGCCGTTGTCGGTGATGATCCTGTTAGGGATTCCGAAACGGCAAACGATCGATCTGAAGAACCTGACTGCTGACTATGCGGTCACCTTTCTCACCGGTTCCACTTCCGGCCACTTTGTGAACTTGTCGATAGCAACGTACAAGTACTCAAAGCCCCCGACAGCGCGGGGGAAGGGGCCGAGGATGTCGAGCCCCCAGACCGAAAAGGGCCAGGACAAAGGGATCGTCTGGAGAGCTTGAGCTGGCTGGTGTATTTGCTTGGCATGGAACTGGCACGCTTCACACTTGGTTACTTGTGCCGTCGCATCTTGGAGGGCTTCTGGCCAAAAGAAACCATGCCGGAACGCCTTCCCGGCAAGTGCTCTTGCGTCAATGTGGTGTCCACATATGCCTCCGTGGATTTCTGCCAGCAGCTTCTGTCCATCTTCCTGGGAAATGCACCTCAATCTGACACCATTGAGTCTTCTTCTGTACAGTTCATTGCCGACGAACTGGTACATACTTGACTGCCTGGTTATCCTCTCTATCTCTTCTGGTTCTTCAGGAAGTTCTCCTGTTTGAAGGAAGCGGACAATTTGCTGTGCCCAGGTTGGAGCTTGAGGCTCAACAACAAGGACTAAAGGCATCAGAGCTGCCGCGGGAACGTCAGCTTCCACGGCAAGAATCTGCGGCTCTGCCGGAGCTAAGCGTTCCCCGGCAAGCCTGCCGGGGCAAGACTTGTCAGGAACGCCTGCTTCAACTGTATGAACCCTAGGGTCCACAGGAGCAGACTGTTCCTCAGCAACTTGGTCGTCGATCTTGGGGACCTTGGCGGCGGCTTCAGGAAGATCCGCCGGCAAGTAGTCACTGGAGACCAGCTTTCTTTTCTTGTTCTGCCCAACTGATGGTGTAACGGACGGTTGAGTTAACTTGAGCAGGAAGGTCCCTGGTTCCACAGGTAACTTCATTGCAGCACACTTTGAGAGGCCATCTGCGATATCATTTTGAGCTCTTGGAATGTGCTCCATCTGCAGGCCTTCAAAGTGTTCTTCAAGCTTCCTCACTTCATCGACATAAGCTTCCATCAAAGGACTCTGGTAGCTCTTGTTTACTTGTCGGACCACCAACTATGAATCTCCCCGTACAATCAGCTTCTTGATCCCAAGTTCGGCTGCAACTCTGAGGCCGGCAAGCAAACCTTCATACTCTGCAGTATTGTTTGTCGCTTGCTCCTTGGGAAAGTGCATTTGAACAACGTACTTGAGGTGCTCCTCGGTGGGCGCTACGAGTAACACACTAGCACCGGCGCCTTGCAGCGAGAAGGCACCATCGAAGTACATTATCCATTGCTTGCTTGCTTCCTCGACGGGGATGCTTGTCTCTGGAACTTCTTCGTCTGGTGTTGGCGTCCATTCCGCTATGAACTCTGCCAAAGCTCTGCTCTGTATAGTTGATGTGCTTTCAAACTTAAGACCAAAGCTTGACAGCTCCAGTGCCCACTCGACAATCCTACCCGTTGCTTATGGGTTTTGCAATATCCTCTTTAGTGGAAAGCGAGTGACCACTGTTATCTCATGTGCTTGGAAGTAATGGTGCAGCTTTCTCGAGGCCATGAGGAGGCCGAAAAGCAGCTTCTGCACCCCAGAGTATCTTGATCTAGCCCCCTACAAGAGGGAACTTACAAAATAAACTGGGCATTGCACCATCTTCTTTCGCACTTCTCCTTGTTCCTGCGCAGACTCGTCCTTGTCGGGTTCAGAGCTTGTCGGGGAAGCCCCCTGCTTGTCGCTGGATGTGCTTGCCGGGGCTGTGGGCTCCTCATCTGCCTCCCTCTCTGCTACCAACGCAGCACTAACCACTTGATTGGTTGCTGCTAAGTACAGCAGCAACTTCTCTTGCGGCTTAGGTGCGACAACTATAGGAGTGGAGGACAGGTATCCTTTCAAGTCCTGCAGCGCTGCCTCCGCTTCCGGAGTCCATTTCATTGGACCTGCCTTTTTCAAGATTTTGAAGAAAGGCAGGGCGTGTTTTGCAGACTTTGAAATGAACCTGCTGAGGGCAGCCACACAACCAGCAAGTCTCCGTACATCCTTGACACGCTTCGGGGCTTCGATCTGCTCGATGGCCTTGATCTTGTCGGGATTGGCTTCAATCCCCCTCTGTGACACAAAGAACCCGAGAAGCTTGCCGGAGGGAACTCCGAAGACGCACTTCTCGGGGTTCAGCTTGAGTTGTATCTTGCGCAGGTTTGGAAAAGTCTCATCCAGGTCTTGGATCAGGGTATCCTTGTCCTTGCTCTTGACCACTATATCATCCATGTAGGCTTCTACATTCCTGTGTATCTGTGGCTCAAAAGCAGTGTGGACCACCCTTGCAAATGTTGAGCCCGCATTCTTCAATCCAAAGGGCATGCGTATGAAATAGTAAGTGCCACACGGAGTAATGAATGCGGTCTTCTCTTCATCTTCCTCAGCCATGAATATCTGGTGATATCCGGAGTATGCGTCAAGAAATGAAAGCAACTCACATCCAGCCGTGGAATCAACGATCTGGTCAATGCGCGGCAAGGGGAATGGATCCTTGGGACAAGCTTTATTCACATCGGTGAAGTCTATACAAAGTCTCCATTTCCCATTAGCCTTGCGCACGACAACTGGATTGGCCAGCCATGTGGGATGAAGTACGCCTCTAACAAGGCCTGCTGCTTCCAACTTCTTGATCTCATCGGCAATGAACTCTTGGCGCTCCACCGCTTGCTTCCTGACCTTCTGCTTGACGGGCCGCGCGTGAGGACAAACATCAAGCTTGTGCTCAATTACCTTCCTGGGAACGCCGGGGATGTCAGACGGTTGCCATGCAAACACGTCGACATTCGCCCGCAGGAAGGCAACGAGCGCGCTTTCCTATTTGGGGTCGAGCGTAGCACTGATGGTGAAAGTACCACCAGTGTCGTCCTCCTTGGCGGACACCTTCTTGGTTGCGGGTGGAGCTGCCATTCCTTTCTTGCACTTGCCGGTGGAGCTCGATGGTGCGTCCTCGACGGCAGCGCAGCACTCCGAAGAGGTGCGTTTGCCGGAGTGAGCCCCAGAGCTCTTGCCGGACTTGGTCTTGGTCTTCCCCCCGGGAGCTTCAGCGGCAAGTGTCTTGCTGTCTGCCGCGGCTGCTGCATCCCGGTAGATCTTGTCGGCACAAATAAGCGCGTCCTTCTTGTCGCCGGGGACAAAGATGACGCTTATTGGCCCTGGCATCTTGAGCATGTTGTATGCATAGTGAGAGGCTGCCATGAACTTGGCGAGCGCTAGGCGGCCGAGTATTCCATTGTATGGAAACGAAATATCGGCGACGTCGAAGGTGATCCTCTCAGTCCTGAAGTTTAGTTCTCCGCCAAAGGTTACCGGCAGTGTTATCTTCCCCTTCGGCTTGCTCCTTCCTGGGTTGATCCCCTGGAAAGTTCTGGTTTCTTCGAGCTCGCTGTTGGGGATCTGCAGCTTCCGGATTACAGCAGAGGAGATCAAGTTTAGGCCGGCCCCGCCGTCAACCAGCATCTTGGTGACCTTGAGGTTGCGGATGGTTGGTGAAACCAACATCGCAAGCACCCGTCCGCGGTGGTGCGGTCAGGGTGGTCCTCAAGGTCGAAGATGATGGGCGTGCTGGACCACTTCAGTAGTTTGCGCGACTCGACGGGTGGCTCTTCCGCATTGACTTCCCGCACCCATTGCTTGAGTTGGCGGTGGGAAGTGTGCAGAGAGGCACCTCCATTGACGCACAAAACTTCTGTGGCCTTCTGGAACTCCTGCTCACTGTTATCTCCGTCGTCCATGTCCTTGTCGTCGTCTTCGTCTTCATCCTTGTCGCGGCCCCGGGGAGGTCTATCTCCTTGCCGCTGCTTGGCCTTGCCGCGGCGTCCTCCCCAGCCATTGAACGGCCGCTTCTTGCCGGTCTCACTTCCACCTCCCTGGGCCTTCTCCTTGTCGCGTCGCTTGTATTCGGCTTTCTGCTGCTCTACAAGGTATTCGACCCTCTTGCAGTTCTGGAGATCGTGGCCCTTGGTGCGGTGGATCTTGCAGTACTGCTTGTCGGAGCCGTCCTGCTTGTCGGCGGCGGCTACAGTGGCAGGCTCCTTGCCGGAGCCACCAGCCTAAGTTTTCTTGTCGCCAGCCTCCTTGCCGTACTTCTCCATAGCCAGTACTTCCTTGTTCTTCTTCTTCTTGTTGTTCCGCCGCCGGTTTTTCCTTGCCGGGGCGGCATCCTCGCTGTCCGTTCCTCCTGCTCCAGCATCCTCTCCGGGGAGTCTCCTCCCTTCTTCAGCGCGCGCACACTTGTCAACTAGAGCGTAAAGCTCGCTGACATCCCGTATCTTGGTCATCGCCATCTCCTCCCTCATCCGGCAGTTACGCACGTTCTGGTGGAACGCACTGATAAACGCGGCAGGGTGGACAACCGGGATGTTGTGCTGAACGCGGCTGAATCTCTAGATGTACTTTCGTAGGGACTCTCCCTCCTTCTGGGCGAGAATGTGGAGATCGCTCTCCTGGCCGTGGGGTTTGTGGCCGCCCGTGAAGGCGCCGACAAACTGATGGCACAGATCTGCCCAAGAAGAGATGGAGTTCTCCGGCAAGTGCATAAGCCAAGATCTGACGTTTGGCTTAAGCACGAGCGGGAAGTAATTCTCTAGAATCCTCTCGTCGCGTCCCCCGGCAGCCTGCACCGCGATGGTGTAGATGCTGAGGAACTCCGAGGGATGGGTCTTGCCGTCGTACTTCTCGGGTACGTCGGGCTTGAAGTTCTTCATGCTGGGCCACTGGACTTGCTGCAGCTCTCGGGTGAACGCAGGGCAACCTGCCGCATACGGCAAGTCGCCTGGTTCACCGGGCGCGTGCAAGTCGACAGCGGTCCCAGCGCGCTGGTCGGACTGTCGCCATGCTTCTCTTCGACGCTCGATGCGAGTTCGAGCGTCCTCTTGTCGCCTGTCGTCGAGGACTTGGCGCTGATCGTGGCGAGCTCGCGGATTCGACGACGCCGTGGAGTCGTCGTGGACGTTGATCAGGCGAGCCGGCGATTTTTGCTTCTGCGGCGGGGAGTGCACGGTAGTTGCACCCCCGGCGGTCTTGTCTCCATCAGCCTTCGCTTGGCTGACTTGCCGCGGCCGTGATGTTGCCGGCTGTTGCGGCATGTCGTTGTTGGCGAAGGCGATGAGGCTCTGGATTGTAGCCCTCCGGTCTTCGGCCTTGTCCGCCGCTGGAGGGAAGTCGAGGAGCAGCTGAGCCCTCGCTAGAGCTTCTGCTGGAGAGGAGGGAAGTGGTGGCGAGCGGTGCGAGGAGCGAGATATGCTCGGACTTCTAACAGCGTTAGAAGGAGCGGGTTCTCGCCCCGGCGACCGTGCCTTGCTCGTGCCGGCACGCTGGCCTTGAGCGTCTCGCGACCCGCTGGCTTGGCTACGTCCCAGCAAGCGTATGGTACCCCCGGTACCACGCCGCTGCTGGTCCAGCACCTCCTGAGAGGGGCGTGGAGCGTGCACGGACACCGAGGTCTTGGAGTGGGCTCGGTCGTCCGTCTTGTCCTTGGACTTGGCGACGCCGTGAGTGTCCTCGCCGGCGTCCACCCTTCCGCCAGCGTCTACCCCACCAACCGTTGGTTCCGGTGGTGGTGGGATCGACGCGGACGGGCCTCCTACCTCCGAAGCCTTCTTCTTCGGAGGCATGCCGATGTAGTCGATGAGGTTGATGAAGCTGGTGAAGTTGTTGAAGATTGCGCCCGCGCGAGCGCCGGAACAGGTTCGCGCAACCTCGACGCCCCCCTACCTGGCGTGCCAAAGATGTCGGGGAAACTGATCGCCCACGAACACCTATGGGACCGGAGCCCCTTTTCGGTCCGGCAAGGGAGCGGAGGGAGCACGAAGAGCAGATCGAGGGGCACACGCGAGCAGTTTACCCAGGTTCGGGCCGCACGGATGCGTAAAACCCTACTCCTGCTTTGGTTGTATTGAGTTCTTGGCTCGGGAGCAAGAAGATCTACCGTGTTAGCTACACCGAGCGTGGGAGTGATCCAGTTTCTGGGATCGAACCCCCTCTACGTTGTGCATGGGCCTCCTTTTATAGCTCAAAGGGGTCACCGACAGGTGTCAACGTAGATGAGGGTAAAAGCGTAAAATAGGTGGTAGTTGTAACAGTGTATGTACAGTGTATGTACAGTGGTCTATACCTAACCCTGGCAGTAGGGGACAAGGGCATTGAATGCCTGTCGCCGTCACCCCAAAAGCGTCCGCCCGGGCGTCTCCGTTCGCCACGATGGTGGCCTCGACACCGTGGCGCGCCACTGTGTACCCTAGGCTGCACAGCCGTCTGCCACGTGCCCCTGGAAGGGCCCCAGGGCGACGCGTGGACACATGAGCTGGAGTGCGGGCACACAGTGAAAGCTTCCCCCGGCAAGCACCTTGCCGGGGTCGCTCTCTTGTCGGGCCCGGAAGCTTGTCGCTCCCCGGGTCCTGCCGGGGCGCATGATGCGCCACGATGTGTCTTCTGAGATGTTGTTTTCTGGTCTTCCTGGCAAGCTCCTCTTGCCAGGGTCCTGTGAAAATAGAGTGGTCTTGTGTTTGGACCAGCCTTCCCGACAAGCTCCTCTTGCCGGGGCTTTGTTCTTCTGACTTGTATACTTTGTTCTTGAATGGCTTCAAGGGAACTAGAGCGGGCTTTGGCGGGCACGTGGTGAGCCCGACCACGGGACGCTGCTACTGCCCGTGCACAAGTCGGGATACTAAGGTACCCCTACTTTAGTACACCGACAAAAACTTTGTGTTTTCAAACAGCAGCATATAGACTTGCAAAATAAGCATGGTAAAGGCTATCCTTGACACTTTTATTGAAATAAAAGATACAAAACAGTATTATAAATACCAGCAAGGAAATTCTAACAAAATAAATTGACACTCCAAGCAAAACACATATCAGGTGACGAATAAAAACATAGCTCCAAGTGAAGTTACCGATAATGTTGGAGACGAAAGAGGGGATGCCTTCTGGGGCATCCCCAAGCTTTGTTGCTTGGATCTTCCTTGGATATTACCTTGGGGCGCCTTGGGCATCCCTAAGTTTAGGGTACTTTCACTCCTTGTTCTCCTCATATCGACATCTCACCCAAAACTTGAAAACTTTAATCACATAAAACTTAACAAAACTTCGTGAGATGGGTTAGTATGATAAAACAAATCATTCACTTTGGGTACTGTCAAAGACAAGATTCATAATTTTTCTCACACAATGCTTACTTCAGCATATCATTTCTACAATTTATATTGATCAATATAAGCCATAGAAACTAGAAAACAAGCAAACTATGCATTGAAAACAGAATCTGTCAAAAACAGAACAGTCTGTAATGATTTGAACATTCACCATACTTCTGGAACTCTAAAAATCTTGAAAAAAATATGACCACATGGGAAATTTGTTTTATCAAACTTCTGCAAAAATAATCAACTTAAAAGCGCTCTTTTGTTAAAAATGAGATTTTTTTTCTCGTGAGCGCATAAGTTTCTGTTTTTTCAGCAAGATCAAATCTACTATCACCCAACATGATCCTAAGGCTTTGCTTGGCACTTTATTGAAGCAAAAGCTTTAAAGCATAATTACTACAGTAGCATAATCATGTGAACACACAAAAACAGTAGGTATAAGTGTTGGGTTGTCTCCCAACAAGCGCTTTTCTTTAATACCTTTTAGCTAGGCATGATGATTTCAATGATGCTCGCATAAAAGATAAATGTTGAAACATAAATAGAGCATCATGAATCACATGGCAAGCACATTTAAGTCTAACCCACTTCATATGCATAGAATCAACTAGCATAGGGAGGCAAAACAAGCAGAACTTCAAGATTTTCAACACATAGAGAGTAAACTTGATATTATTGCAATACCTACAAGCATATGTTCCTCTCTCCTAGTAATTTTGAGTAGCATCATGAATGAATTCAACAATATAGCCATCACATAAATCATTCTTTTCATGACGCAAAAGCATAGAAATTTTTCTACTCTCCACATAAGCAAATTTATTCTCATGAATAGTGGTGGGAGCAAACTCAACAAAATAACTATCATGAGATTGAAAATTAAAGTCACGATGAAAAGTTTCATGGTTATCATTATTTGATATAGCATACATGTCATCACCATAATCATCATAGATAGCAACTTTGTTATCATAGTCAATTGAAACATCCTCCAAAGTAGTGGATTCATAACTAAATAAAGTCATGACCTCTCCAAATCCACTTTCATCAATATAATCATCATAAATAGGAGGCATGCTACCATCATAATAATTTTTCTCATCAAAACCTGGGGGACAAAAAATATCATCATCATCAAACATAGCATGTGACGCCCGGATAATCAAGCTGCAGTAAACCATTGCTAATGATGCCAGGTCATCAAAATCAAAGTTTGCTAAACCTCACTTGTTTCAAACTGAGATCAAATTCAAATACAAATAACAAGTTAATTATAATTTCATAAAACGGAAAATTGAAAATGTTGAAAAGGTTTTAAATATTCACTAACTAATTAACAAACATCAACCAACATTTTTAGAAGTGTTTAATTGCCTTATATTAATTAATATAGTGGCTGAAACAATTATTAAATGCCCTTCTAAAAGGTTATAAAATTATAAACTACTTTATTAATGTGCCGAACTTTTTGTGGCAGTGGGTTAGTTAGCAACTCAAATTATGGAGCAAGTTTTGCATTTCACAAAACTAGAATAAAAGTGTAAATAAAAAGAAACAGAAACAGATATAAAAGAAAAGAAAACAAAAAACAATTGGAAAAGGGAAAGAAAAAGAAAGAGGCCCACTCTGCACTCGGGCGAGTGCACAGTGCTGGCCCAGTTAGCCCAGCCCACCAGCACCACTATCGTCTCCCTCCTCTGTTCACAGAGGGGAGGTGGACGCCGGGCAGCCAGCCGTGGCCGCGATGGCCACGTGTCGTCCATCCCACACTTCCCCGTCGTCTCCCCCAGTGGATATGGCCACCCGTGACCCCATGGACGAACCCTAGCTCCCCCGCTTCCCCTCTCCCTCGTCCGCTCTCTTCCTCCCTGCGCACTGCCGAGCCATCTTCGCCATGGTTTTGCTCGCCGCCGCGGCCAACGTCGACCTCGCGCTCTGAGATCCAGTCCATGAGCTCCATCTGCCTCCGCTACTTTGTCCTCGCACCCCAGTGCGAGCTCTGCGTCACTGCAGCGATTGGAGTGGGTCCTTCTTCATCCTACGGCCGCCACCGTTTGCCGCTCTGATTCGCCGCCATGACTCTGCCCCTGCTTCGCCCCAGTAGCACCTCTTCCTCACTGTGAGTGCGCACTCCTTCTGCCCCTTTCCTGAGCTCGATTTCTAGCTCACACGCGTAGTTGCGATGTGTCCATAACCCCACCGCCGCCAATGAGCTTCACCGACGCCTCCACGGCCATCGTTCGCCTCGCCCGAGCCCAACACAGTGCTCCTGGTGCTCCCAGGAGCACATAGCACACGCCCACGCGCCTCCTAGCACCCTGTAGCCCCACCTCGACGACCACTCGAATGCCGCCACCGCTAACCTCATCATCGGCCTCGTTCCCAGCGACCTTGTGGTCCAGCCCCGCTGCCATTTGCTTGCGCACGAGCCCAGGGACCCAACACGTTCCTTCGCTGGCTTCGCCGGTTCCGTCGATGCCCGACTCCGGCCGTCCACCCATGTGCTCGCCGCCGTCACTTCCGGCCACCTCCAGCCATGCCACTGGCGCCAATGGATGCGGCTCGCCGCCCTCGTACGAACGCTACCTCCCGTGCTCGAAACGAGCGACCGTAGCCGAAACCTGGCCACATCCCCGTCGCGCGCCGCCAGAAAACGTGGTCGCCGGAGTTACTCCGGCGACGGTGCTGACCTGGCGCCACCTGGCCGCCTACTGGGCCGCCGACCCTTGGGTCCCGTTGACCAGTTGACCCAGTCAACTGGCTGACTGGGTAACCCAGGGCCACTAACATGTGGACCCCCCGCACACAAAATTAGTTTGTTAAAACTAATCTAATTACTAATAAGCCACTAATAGCTGGGCCCCACACATAATTAGATTAATTAGGTATAATATAAAACCCGTGTTACTAATTATTTCACTAACCAGTGGGGCCTACTGGTCAGGATTGACCAGTCAACCAGTCAAAAGTTGACTGTTGACTCAGCTCAGTGGCCCCACTGTCAGCCTCTGAGTGCACTCCACCAGGTGCACCTAACAATTTACCATTAATTTCGAAATTAATATAAATTCAATAAATGTTTAAAACTTTGGAAAATCCTATAAAATGATCCGTAACTCGGATGAAAATAATTTACATATGAAAAATGATCAGAAAATTATAACGAATCCGAATATGCCATCCACATACCTGCCACATGCCCCGAACCCAAAAAAATGGAACATTCCACTCCGTTTCATCTGTCTGAAATGCCTAACACCGGGATAACATTCCGGTTGGATTCTCCCTTCATCTATATCGTGTAGACATACGTTATGTGGGCGTCCGGGGAACGGGGGTACCCAGACTTGCCTACCTGCGACCCAGGGCGTGGCTCATCCAGTGGCCTCGTACGGCCCAACCTCGCCAGCAACCACTCAAGACCCTCGCGAGGGGCCAAGCCTTCCGAGGCGGACGACATAAGACGTCCCCTAGGGAGGCCTCACTAGGCAAGCTCCCGAGGAGCGGAGATATCAAGGCAAGGGGCACCTCGCGAGGTCCCCATGACGTGAGCCATGACGACCAAGGCCAGGCGGGCGCCAGCGGGCGCAGGATGCCAGTTTCCTCTTTGGTGCTAAAGGGGCAGGTGCAGGCGAGGAGTCCTCAGGCATCAGGCAAAGGTTCCCATATCGGTGCAACAAGACCAAGACCAATAGGATGGCAGAGCGGAGGTCATCGCGGAGCCCATGGCGGTGTCACCACCAGAACCTTTGGCAGGCGAAGACCACCTTTTGTGAGGACAGCTTGTACTAGCTGCCCCCTTCAAATTTGGCCGTTGTGGGATCCCTTCCCGCTCAATATTTGGGAAGAGGACCCGAGCCTCTATAAATAGGACTAGACACCACCATATAAGGGTATTAGATCGAGAGCCAACGAGAGACACACCAGCAAGCTCATCTGAGCGCAAGAACACCTCTCCTTAGGAGGCTATTCTTCCCTTGTACTAGTTCTTCCTCAGCCTATAAGGCAATCCACCACACCACACTGGATTAGGGTATTACACCACAATGGTAGCCCGAACCAGTATAAACCTTTGTGTCCCTTGTTCTTCGAGTTCATCGAGCTAGGCCTAGGGATCAGCGAGTAGACGAGCTAGGGCGGAAGGGGAGATCTTCGTGCGCACCCCAGTGTTCGAACCACAAGGGTTTTGCTGGAACCCAGGATCCGACATTTGGCGCGCCAGGTAGGGGCGCGCCGGAGTTTTGCCCCTCCGCCGACCCTGCTCTCATGGCGAGCGCCTCTTCTTCAACCGGCTCGGTGGGCACGCGCGGCGGTGTAGCGGGCCACCGAGCCTTCACCCCCGCCTTGCGACAGGTGCAGTGGCCATCCAGGTTCAGGCCAGATCTACCGCTCGTTACAATGGGGCGGCAGATCTAATCATCTTCCTCCAGGCCTACAAGGTGGCCGTCTCGGCGGCCGGCGGCGGCAGCAAGGTCATGGCCAACTGGCTCCCCTTGGCGCTCACTGGAGTTCCGCGTGCCTGGTTTCTCAGATTCCCAGAGTCATCTATGGCATCCTGGGAGGAGCTGCGCGGCCTCTTCATCGCGCGCTTCGGGGCGCCAGTGCCCCACATCGCAGTGGCCCTCCTCGGCCGCTCCCAAGCGCCACCCGCGGACCGCCACGTCAAGCAGATCTTCCGCTGGATCGGCGTCACCTCTGTACGCTGGGGCCCCCTCCCGGATGGGCGGCGCCTAAGACCGACCTCACCTTCGACTCAGGTGACCACCCCACTTCAGCTGCGGGCTCAGGCGCTCTCGTGATGCTTTGCACACCCACCATCTGCAACATGGCATTCACAAAGACCCTCATCGACGGTGTGGCTGGCCTCAACGTGCTCTTATTAGAAGCCTTTAGCCTGCTCCACGTGCCGCTCGAGTGGCTACGCCCCACCAAGCCTTTCTCCGGAGTCGGCAGCGGTTCCGCCAGCCCTCTGGGGCAGATCCACCATCTGGTCACCTTCGACACCCGCGACAACTACCACACTGAGTTGATCGACTTTGACATCGCAAGTATCGGACTCCCGTACAACACCATTCTTGGGTATCCCGCGCTAGCTCAGTTCATGGCCGCGACCCATCCGGCCTACAACCTAATGAAGATGCCAGGGAGCAGCAGCGTGCTCACCGTGGCGGGAGATGCCAAGGAAGCTCTAATGGCCCTTAACCTCACCTTCTGGGCCACTGCGGTGGCATACCCGGCCAACGGGGCTACCCCAGGAGCCAAGGGGGCTGCACCGGCAAAGAAGAAGCAACTTTTTTCCCAAGACCGAGCCGAGACGAAGGAGGTGCTGGTAGATGAAGATGGGACATCCACCGCCACCTTCACCATAGGCGCCGGCCTTCCCCCATCTCAAGAAAAGGCGCTGGTCGGATTCCTGCACGCTCACAAGGAGGTGTTCACGTGGGAACCCAAGGACCTGGCGGGAGTCCCGAGGGGGTGATTGAACATCACCTGAACGTATGCCCGAACGTGAGCCCTGTGAAGCAGAAGGCCCAGTCCTTCATTGTACAAGAGACTCGCAAGCTAGAAGCAGCGGGTATTATCCGCGAGGTCTGGTACCTGGAGTGGCTGGCAAACCCCATCGTTGTACCCAAGAAAGGCGGAAAAGAACGCATGTGCGTCGACTTCACCAACCTCAACAAGGCCTACCCGGAAGACCCGTTTCCTCTGCCCCACATCGACCAGATTGTCGACTCCACCGCCAAGTGTGACCTACTGTGCTTCCTGGATGCCTTCGCGGGCTACCACCAAATCAAGATGGCAATGCGAGATGTTGAGAAGACTGCCTTCCTCAGCCCATGCAGAGTATACTGCTACACTTGTATGCCGTTCGGGTTGCGGAATGCAGGAGCAAACTTCCGGCGATTTATGCATATCAGTCTGGGAGAGCAGCTCGGGAGGAACGTTGAGGCATACGTCGATGTCATCGTGGTGAAGTCTCAGGAGGCCAAGACCCTCATCGAAGATTTGGAAGAAACCTTCGCCAGCCTGCGTAAGGTAGACCTGCGGCTCAACCAGGAAAAGTGTGTGTTTGGTGTCCCGTCAGGTAAGCTTTTGGGCTTCCTGGTGTCGTACAGAGGGATCGAGGCCAACCCCGAGAAGGTCAAGGCCACAGAAAAGATGAGTCCATTGAAGACCCTCAAGGAGATGCATAAGTTGGCCGGCTGTGTAACGTCACTCGGGTGCTTCATCTCCAAGCTGGGGGAGCGAGCCCTCCCTTTCTTCAAACTGATGAAGAGGAAGGGCCCGCTCCAGTGGTTCCCTGAGGCTGATGCAGCATTCGAACACCTCAAGAGATACATCACTAGCCCGTCGGTCATGGTGGCACCCAAACCTCAAGAGCCCTGGTGCTTTACCTGGCCGCTACACCACACTCTGCCAGCGCAGCGTTGGTGGCTGTCCGGGAGGAGCGCCAAGACAATAGCCCACAACCCTGGAACAATGCTCCCGAGGCTCCCGCAGCGCCAGCAAGTGACCGCGCCCTGCAAGACGACATTCATGGGGCCATAGTTGTCCCTTCTGGCGACCAAGCTCCTGAAGCTCCTTTACCCAATCAGGCTTCACAGCCCCAGGCGAGCCTGGGCTTCACTCCCATCGAGAACCCGGTGTACTTCATTAGCACGGTGCTCTGTGATGCTCGGGCACGCTATCCCATGCCGAAGAAGCTTCTACTTGCGCTCCTCGTCGCTTCGTGCAAGCTGTGCCACTACTTCCAAGGCCATCCCGTCAAGGTCGTCTCGGCCTACCCGCTGGAGAGAGTCCTCCGGAGCCCCAACCCTGTGGGAAGAGTCGCTGAATGGAATATCAAGCTGCAGGCATTCCAGTTGTAATTCGGCACAACCAGAGTCATCAAAGGAGTCGCGCTTGCTGACTTTGTGGCATAATGGACTGAGGCCCCGGAGCTCGAAGCCGGCGAAAACCGATCCCTCTCGCCGGGAAGTGAAGCACCAGACGACTGGGTAATGTACTTCGATGGCGCATTCGCGCGTCTGGGCGTGGGGGATGGAGATGTGCTCATCTTGCCCACTCAAGACAAGCTCTACTACGCCGTGCATCTCTGCTTTCAGCTGGGCAATAAGGTCTACAACAACATTTCAGAGTCCGACGGCCTCATTGCTGGTCTCAAGGCCGCGGTGGCCCTGGGAGTGAAACGCCTCGTCATCTGGGGCGACTCACAGCTCCTCGTCAACTTCTCCAACAAGGTGTACGAGCCAAAGGACGAGCATATGGAGGCATATCTCGCGGAGGTGCGCAAAATGGAGAAGCAGTTCTTAGGCCTGGACCTGCAGCACGTGCCCCGTGGCACCAACAAGGAAGCCGATGACATCGCCAAGAGAGCATCCAGGCGCCTGCCCTAGGAGCCAGGCGTCTTCGAGGAGCGAATCCTCACGCCCTCGGCGTCACCCCCGCGAGAGGAGCCGGCAACGCCTCAGGAGGAACTCCCCCAACCATCAACCTTGGGAGCCCCCGCCTGCGGCCCGACCTCAGGAGCCCACCTGCTCCTGGCAGTCGAGCCTCAGAGGGATGCTGGACCGAGGAGCTCAAGGCGTACCTGGTGCGAGGAGCGCTGCCAGGAAAGGACGAGGATGTCGAACGCGTGGCCCGGCAGGCTACGACATATTGCATTCAAGACGGTGAGCTTTACAGGAAACGACCAAATGATGTTTCTTTGCGATGCATCTCCAGTAAGAAGGGAGGCGAGCTGCTAGCTGACATCCACGCCGGGGACTGCGGGCATCACTCATCGTCACGCACCCTGGTCGGCAAGGCGTTTCGCAGCGGTTTCTACGGGCCCACGGCGCTCAACGATGCCGCCGAGCTGGTGAAATCCTGCGCGGCTTGTCAATTCCATGCCAAGAAGATCCACCAACCGGCTCAGGGCCTCCAGACCATACCACTCTCCTAGCCGTTCGCGGTCTGGGGGGTTGGACATCTTGGACCCCCTCCTTCGAGCGCCCGTGGGCTTACACTACCTCTACGGCGCCATCGACAAGTTCACCAAATGGGCGGAGGTGGAATACATCTGAACCATCCCGGCCGGCTCCGCAGTCAAGTTCATTAAGGGTCTCATAAGCCGGTTCGGGGTCCCCAACTGCATCATCACCGACAACGGCTCATAATTCACTAGCAACCTTTTCAAGACATATTGTGCTAACCTTGGAACGCAAATTTGCTATGCCTCAGTAGCGCACCCCAGGAGCAATGGCCAGGCCGAACATGCCAACACAGAGGTCTTAAGAGGCCTCAAGACTACGACCTTCAAGAAGAAGCTCGAAGCTTGCGGAAGGGGTTGGCACAACGAGCTCCAATCCGTGTCGTGGTCAATCCGCACCACCACCACCAAGCCTAATGGCGAGACCCAGTTCTTCCTCGTCTACGGAGCCGAGGCGGTTCTCAATCACGAGGTCAGGTACCGCTCCGCACGAGTCCTAGCATTCGAGGAAGCACAGCAGTACGCCATGCGGGGGACGGACCTCGTGATGGGAGAAGAACGCCAACGGGATGCTTCGCTCCAAGCAGCAAGGTACCAGCACGTGTTGTGGCGATACCATTGTCGCAACATCCGCTCCAGGACACTCGAGGTAGGCGACCTCGTCCTAAGGCGAGTTCTCTCTAGGGAAGGGCTTCACAAGATTTCACCCATGTGGGAGGGCCCGTTCAAGATCACCCACGTCTCCAGGCCTAGCATCGTGCGCCTGGAAATAGGGGACGACGCCCCAGCCCAGAACGCGTGGAACATCCGGCACCTCCAGAAGTTCTGCCAATAAAGCAAGGCCCCATGCCTGTGAAGACAAGGCCCTGTGCCTGCGAAGCAAGGCCCCGCGCCTGTGAAGACAAGGCCATGTGCCTGCGAAGCAAGGCTCCGTGCCTGTGAAGACAAGGCCCTACGCCTGAGAAGCCAAGGCCCAGTGCCTGTGAAGCAAGGCTCACGCCTGTGAAGTTCTCCGCTCGTGACACTCTCACATAATAATGAGTGGGGATGTACATGCCCCGGAGTCTCCGGAGTGCCGCCCTCGGGCCTCGGGGACTCCCTCCAACGTCCTAGTGCCAGCACTTAGCTCCGCGTTGGTGAGAAGACTATACTAGGTGCCGGACGCGGCTGTTCATTTGCCTTTTGGAGTTGGCTTGCCCCTTCCTTCTTTTTAATGTATTTTGAAAGTTTTGGCATTTCTCAAAAGGCTTGGTCGAATCATCTCTCTCTTTGGTTCTTCCCTCGATTTTTGGCCTTGCATCAGAGGGAGCGGTAGTTGCCCGACGCTCTCCCTAGCGCACCTCCCTTAGCCTCCGCGAGGAATCCACGTCTAGGGCTTGTGATCGACGCACCCCTCTCCTTCTGTTCGTGCCCCTCAGGTACCGCGACAGGGTGTGTTTGACCATGTTCAGCCCATGCCAGGGACCTCGCGCCGTGAAGGATAATAACCTCCTAACAAGTTTTCGCAGCCTCCCAAAGGGCCACGCATCATAAGATGAGGGATATTCCTATTACGTCAAGATAAGTCTCCTCACCCTATGGGCGCATAATAACAGAACCCGTAATGCTAGTTGGGGACACTAAACATGGCGCCAAGCATCATAAAAACCATAGTTCATTACAGGCCCTTCCAGGGCCCCATATTCGTTTGCTTGGATAATGCAGGAAGAAAGGAAGAGCGAGAACAGGCGATGACGGCTCCTGAGATGCGGCTGCTCACGAGGACCTGCTCCCCGAGCTCAGCCGGAGCCTTCCTCATGCTTCACCTGGGCGTGACGACGAGACGACCCAGCACCACCCTTAAAGCGGGCGCGGCGGCTGGTCGTAGCCACCATTGCTGGAGCTGCCGCTGAAGAAGGACTACCGTAGCTGGATGAAGTGCGGCCGTCACCAAGGCCAAGAACCTTGCCGCTGTCGTTGTCCTCAGGGTAGCACCTGGCACGGCGGTCGTCTTCCCCGAACACCCTCACAAAGAGGGTCGAGTCGCCATCATACCTGAAGTGAAGGGTGCACCGCCTGCCCAAGCCGCGCGTGCGGGCAGACGTCTGGCAGCCGTGGGCCAGGGTCACGGCGCCTGCGACAGAGATCTCCACCTTAACCCACGAAGCCCTACTGCAGCAGCCGTCCGCATGCAGCCAAAGGCCGCCGGAGCTCGCGGCCGGGAGCTCGCCAGCTAGGGAGTGCGGGAGCTGGAGCCGAGTACCGGCTGGGCTCACCGACCACACGACGAACTCCTGCGTCACCTTCGCCGAATGAAAGCGCGGTCGGAGAGGCCGGGCGGCCCCGGCGCGCCTCTCCTCACTCACAAAGCTGCAACGGCCTCAGCGATCCCCACCATGAGAGGAACCACCGTCGCGGTTGCCGAGGGTGGTGCCGGGCGCTGAGGGGGTCCGCCCACGCCCACGAAGAGCCGCGGCATGGGTCGCGACGCACTTACGGGGGCGGCCTCGTCCCCTCTTAGGTGGTGGTGAACCGGGCCCCTCCTGACGGGTCTTCCCCTTCTCCACGGACAACAGCTTCCTCACCGGCGTCTTCGGTGGCTCTGCCAGGCAAGGAGCAAAGAGGAAGAAGAAGAAGCAAGAGGAATGAAGGGAGAAGATGGGCAACAAGGGCTCCGCCAGTCGCCTTATTTATAGCTGGGAGAAGGCCAACCGCTGGCCTCAATAATCATAGTTAATGATGGTCTTTTTTGCATGCAGGGACTTGTCGAGTCGCGAAGTTACCGAGGCTGCGTGGGGAAGTGGAGACGCCCACGTCCCATCAATCGCCACACGTCAATCAAGGCCGCAGGCTTTTGGGGCCCATGATGCTCCGCACTTGACCCTTGGCTTCGCCGCGAAGCCAAGCCCTAGCGCGCCTTGGGCCCGGGGGCTACTGTCGGCGTCCTGGGAACGGGGGTACCCAGACTTGTCTGCCTGTGGCCCAGGGCGTGGCTCATCCAGCGGCCTGGTACGGCCCAACCTCATCATTAACCACTCATGGCCCTGACGAGGGGCCAAGCCTCGCGAGGCGGATGACACAAGACCTCCCCTAGGGCGGCCTCACTAGGCTAGCTCTCGAGGAGCAGAGATATCAAGGCAAAGGGCACCTCGCGAGGTCCCCGTGACGTGAGCCATGACGACCAAGGCCAGGCGGGCGCCAGCAGGCGCAGGATGCCAGTTTCCTCTTTGGTGCTAAAGGGGCACTTGCAGGCGAGGAGTCCCGAGGTATTAGGCAAAGGTTTCCATATCGGTGCAACAAGACCAAGACCAGCAGGATGCAGAGTGGAGGTCATCGCGGAGCCCATGGCGGCGTCACCACCAAACCTTTGGCAGGCGAAGACCACCTTTTGTCAGGATAGCTTGTATTAGTTGTCCCCCTTCAAATTTGGCCATTGTGGGATCCCTTCCCTCTCAATATTTGGGAAGAGGACCCGGGCCTCAATAAATAGGACTAGCCACCACCATATGAGGGGATCGGATTGAGAGCCAAGAAGAGACACACCAGCAAGCTCATTCGAGTGCAAGAACATCTCTCCTTAGGAGGTCGTTCTTCCCTTGTACTAGTTCTTCCTCAGTCTATAAGGCAATCCAACACACCACACTGGATTACGGTATTGCACCACAACGGTGGCCCAAACCAGTATAAACCTTTGTGTCCCTTGTTCTTCGAGTTCATCGAGCTAGGCCTAGGGATCGGCGAGTAGACGAGCTAGGGCGAAAGGAGAGATCTTTGTGCGCACCCTAGTGTTCGAACCACAAGGGTTTTGCCGGAACCGAAGATCCGACACGCTGGATCAACCGTAGCACCGCTTATTGCCATGTTATGCTTTGTGATGCTTTGTTTGCTCCGTATTTACTATTTCTCCCCCCTCTTATTCTCCGGTAGACCCCGAGACGGGCCCTGATGCCACCGAGTACGACTATGTCACCGAAGACCCTTCCTTCTCGACCAATCTTCCAGGCAAGCCCTGTTGGGGAACATAGCAGAAATCAAAAAAATTCTACGCTTCACCAAAATCAATCTAAGGAGTCATCTAACAACGAGGGAGAAAGGAGTGCATCTACATACCCTTGTAGATCGCGAGCGAAAGCGTTCAAGAGAACGTGGATGATGGAGTCGTACTCGTCGTGATCCAAATAACCGATGATCCCAGCGCCGAACGGACGGCACCTCCACGTTCAACACACGAACCGTACAGCGACGTCTCCTCCTTCTTGATCCAGCAAAGGGGGAGGAGAGGTTGATGGAGATCCAGCAGCACGACGGCGTGGTGGTGGATGCAACGGTATTTTTGCAGGGCTTCGCCAAGCGCTGTGGTAGGAGGGAGAGGTGTAACGGGAGGGAGAGGGAGGCGTCAGGGGCTATGGTGCAGCTGCCCTCCCTCCCCCCACTTTATATAGGGGGCCTAGGGGGTGTGCCGGCCCTAGATATGGGATCTCTAGGGGGAGGCGGCCTAGGGGGGACTTGCCCCCCAAGTCACAAGGGGCGCCCCCACCCCTAGGATTCCCAACCCTAGGCGCACGGGGAGGGCCCAAGGAGGGCGCACCAGCCCACTATGGGCTGGTTCCCTTCCCCTTTCAGCACATGGGGCCCTCCGGGATAGGTGGCCCCACCCGGTGGACCCCCGGGACCCTTCCGGTGGTCCTGGTACACTACCGGTGACCCCCGAAACTCTCCCGATGGTCGAAACTGGACTTCCTATATATAATTCTTTACCTCCGGACCATTCCGGAACTCCTCGTGACGTCCGGGATCTCATCCGGGACTCCGAACAACATTCGGGTTACCGTGTGCATATATCTCTACAACCCTAGCGTCACCGAACCTTAAGTGTGTAGACCCTACGGGTTCGGGAGACACGTAGACATGACCGAGACGACTCTCCGGTCAATAACCAACAGCGGGATCTGGATACCCATGTTGGTTCCTACATGTTCCTCGATGATCTCATCGGATGAACCACGATGTCAAGGATTCAATCAATCCCGTATACAATTCCCTTTGTCTATCAGTACAGTACTTGCCCGAGATTCGATCGTCGGTATACCGATACCTTGTTCAATCTTTTCACGGCAAGCCTCTTTACTCGTTTCGTAATACATCATCCCGTGACCAATTCCTTAGTCACATTGAGCTCATTATAGTGATGTCTTACCGAGTGGGCCTAGAGATACCTCTCTGTCATACGGAGTGACAAATCCCAGTCTCGGTTCGTGCCAACCCAACAAATACTTTCGGAGATACCCGTCGCGTACCTTTATAGCCACCCAGTTACGTTGTGATGTTTGGCACACCCAAAGTATCCCTACGGTATTTGGGAGTTGCACAACCTCATGGTCTAAGGAAAATATACTTGACATCGGAAAAGCTTTAGCATTACGAACTACATGATATGTGCTAGGCTTAGGATTGGGTCTCGTCCATCACATCATTCTCCTAATGATGTGATCCTGTTATCAATGACATCCAATGTCCATGGTCAGGAAACCGTAACCATCTATTGATCAACGAGCTAGTAACTAGAGGTTTACCAGGGACATGTTGTGATCTGTGTATTCACACATGTATCACTGTTTCCGGATAATACAATTCAAGCATGAATAACAGACAATTATCATGAACAAGGAAATATAATAATAACCATTTTATTATTGCCTCTAGGGCATATTTCCAACAGTCTCCCACTTGCACTAGAGTCAATAATCTAGTTACGTTGTGATGAATCGAACACCCATAGAGCTCTGGTGTTGATCATGTTTTGCTCGTGGAAGAGGTTTAGTCAACAGATCTGCGACATTCAGATCCGTATGCACCTTACAAATATTTATGTCTCCATCTTGAACATAATTCCGGATGGAGTTGAAATGGCGCTTGATGTTCTTGGTCTTCTTATGAAACCTGTGCTCCTTGGCAATGGCAATAGCTCCACTGTTGTCACAGAAGAGAGTCATCGGGCCCGACGCGCTTGGAATGACTCCTAGCTCGGTGATGAACTCCTTCATCCAGAATCCTTCATGCGCTGCTTCGCAAGTAGCTATGTACTCCGCTTCACATGTAGAATGCGCCATGACGCTTTGCTTGCAACTACACCAGCTGACTACCCCACCATTCAAAATATACACGTATCCGGTTTGTGACTTGGAGTCATCCAGATCTGTGTCGAAGCTAGCATCGACGTAACCCTTTACGACGAGCTCTTCGTCACCTCCATAAACGCGAAACATATCCTTAGTCCTTTTTAGGTACTTTGGGATGTTCTTGACCGCTGTCCAGTGTTCCATACCGGGATCACTTTGGTACCTCCCTACCAAACTTATGGCAAGGTTCACATCAGGTCTGGTACACAACATGGCATACATAATAGAACCTATGGCTGAGGCATAGGGGATGACACTCATCTTTTCTCTATCTTCTGTCGTGGTCGGGGATTGAGCCGTTCTCAATCTCATACCTTGCAATATAGGCAAGAACCCTTTCTTGGACTGGTCCATATTGAATTTCTTCAATATCTTATCAAGGTATGTGCTTTGTGAAAGACCAATGAGGTGTCTTGATCTATCTCTATAGATCTTGATGCCTAATATGTAAGCAGCTTCTCCAAGGTCCTTCATTGAAAAACTCTTATTCAAGTAGGCCTTTATGCTTTCCAAGAATTCTATATCATTTCCCATCAGTAGTATATCATCCACATATAAAATGAGAAATGCTACAGAGCTCCCACTCACTTTCTTGTAAATACAGGCTTCTCCCCAAGTCTGTATAAACCCAAATGCTTCGATCACATCATTAAAGCGAATATTCCAACTCCGAGATGCTTGCACCAGCCCATAGATTGAGCGCTGGAGCTTGCATACTTTGTTAGCATTCTCAGGATCGACAAAACCTTCCGGCTGCATCATATACAGTTCTTCCTTGAGGAAGCCATTAAGGAATGCCGTTTTGACGTCCATTTGCCATATCTCATAATCATAGTATGCGGCAATTGCTAACATGATTCGGACGGACTTTAGCATCGCTACGGGAGAGAAAGTCTCGTCGTAGTCAATCCCTTGAAATTGTCGATAACCTTTAGCGACAAGCTGAGCCTTATAGATGGTCACATTACCATCCGCGTCAGTCTTCTTCTTAAATATCCATTTATTTTCTATGGCGTGCCGATCATCGGGCAAGTCCACCAAAGTCCACACTTTGTTTTCATACATGGATCCTATCTCGGATTTCATGGCTTCAAGCCATTTGTTGCAATCCGGGCCCGCCATCGCTTCTTCATAGTTCGAAGGTTCACCGTTGTCTAACAACATGATTTCCATGACAGGGTTGCCATACCACTCTGGTGCGGAACGTGTCCTTGTGGACCTTCGAAGTTCAATAGTAACTTGATCTGAAGCTTCATGATCATCATCATTAACTTCCTCCCTAGTCGGTGCAGGCACCTCAGGAACTACTTCCTGCGCTGCGCTACTTTCCGGTTCGGAAGGGGTGACTGTCACCTCATCAAGTTCCACTTTCCTCCCACTCACTTCTTTCGAGAGAAACTCTTTCTCCAGAAAGGATCCATTCTTGGCAACGAAGACCTTGCCTTCGGATCTGACGTATAAGGTGTACCCAATAGTTTCCTTTGGGTATCCTATGAAGACACATTTTTCCGATTTGGGTTCGAGCTTTTCAGGTTGAAGTTTCTTGACATAAGCATCGCAACCCCAAACTTTTAGAAACGACAGCTTAGGTTTCTTGCCAAACCAAAGTTCATACGGTGTCGTCTCAACGGATTTAGACAGAGCCCTATTTAAAGTGAATGCGGCAGTCTCTAAAGCATAACCCCAAAATGATAGCGGTAAGTCGGTAAGAGACATCATAGATCGCACCATGTCCAACAGAGTGCGATTAGACGTTCAGACACACGATTACGCTGAGGTGTTCCGGGCGGTGTCAATTGCGAAACAATTCCACGGTTCCTTAAGTGCATGCCAAAATCATGACTTAAATATTCTCCTCCACGATCTGATCGTAAGAACTTTATTTTTTTATCACGTTGATTCTCAACCTCATTCTGAAATTCCTTGAACTTTTTAAAGGTCTCGGACTTGTGTTTCATCAAGTAGACATACCCATATCTACTTAAGTCATCCATGAGGGTGAGAACATAACGATAGCCTCCGCGAGCTTCAACACTCATTGGACCGCACACATCGGTATGTATGATTTCCAATAGGTTGGTCGCTCGCTCCATTGTTCCGGAGAACGGAGTCTTGGTCATCTTGCCCAAGAGGCATGGTTCGCACGTATCGAATGATTCATAATCAAGAGATTCTAGAAGTCCATCTGCATGGAGCTTCTTCATACGTTTGACACCAATATGACCAAGGCGGCAATGCCACAAGTATGTGGGACTATCATTATCAACTTTACATCTTTTTGTATTCACACTATGAATATGTGTAACATCATGTTCGAGATTCATCAAGAATAAACCATTGACCAGCGGGGCATGACCATAAAACATATCTCTCATATAAATAGAACAACCATTATTCTCGGATTTAAATGAGTAGCCATCTCGCATCAAACAAGATCCAGATACAATGTTCATGCTCAAAGCTGGTACTAAATAACAATTATTAAGGTTTAAAACTAATCCTGAGGGTAGATGTAGAGGTAGCGTGCCGACGGCGATCACATCGACCTTGGAACCATTCCCAACGCGCATCGTCACCTCGTCCTTCGCCAGTCTCCGCTTATTCCGCAGCTCCTGCTTTGAGTTACAAATGTGAGCAACTGCACCGGTATCAAATACCCAGGAGCTACTACGAGCGCTGGTAAGGTACACATCAATAACATGTACTCCCTCCGTCCCAAAATAACTGTCTCAACTTTATACTAGCTCTAGTGTAAAGTTGTATTAAGGTCAAAACACTTATTTTGGGACGGAGGGAGTATATCATATATACCTTTGACGTTGCCGACCTTCTTATCTGCTAAGTATTTGGGGCAGTTCCGCTTCCACTGACCCGTTCCCTTGCAATAAAAGCACTCGTTCTCAGGCTTGGGTCCATTCTTTGGCTTCCTCCCGGCAACTGGCTTATCGGGCGCGGAAACTCCTTTGACGTCCTTCTTGAAGTTCCTTTTACCCTTGCCTTTCTTGTACTTAGTGGTTTTATTCACCATCAACACTTGATGCTCACTTGATGCTCTTTCTTGATCTCCACCTCCGCTGATTTCAGCATTGAATACACCTCGGGAATGGACTTCTCCATCCCTTGCATATTGAAGTTTATCACGAAGCTCTTGTAGCTAGGTGGGAGTGACTGAAGGATTCTGTCAACGACCGCTTCGTCTGGGAGATTCATTCCCAACTGAGACAAGCGATTGTGCAACCCAGACAATTTGAGTATGTGCTCGCTGATGACCCACAACCGTAAGGGATCTATTGCAGCGTTTTCGATAAGTAAGAGTGTCAAACCCAACGAGGAGCAGAAGGTATTGATAAGTGCTTCTGAGCAAGGAATAACTGCAAGCACTGAAAGATAACTTTTTAGGGGTTTTCTTGATATAAGCAACAGGAAAGTAAAAGCGAGCAAAGTAAAAGGCACTGGAGAGTAACAAGTGGCCCAATCCTTTCTGAGCAAATGAGAGGCCTAGCAACTGAACTTATAAAGGCTAAAGTGTTCTTGAGGACACACGGGAGAGGTAGTCATGTGCTTTCGCCATATTTCGTATCGGTACTATGTGATGTGTTGATAAGTGTTGAGTGGGGATCTATGCTAGTACACCCTCTAGACTAAGATGAGTGCACTCTTATGAATAAACACCTTGCAAGCATCCGCAAATACAAGATAGTATTTAAGGCAAAAGCCTAACCATAGCAATACGATCGATGATCCATTGTTCCCTTATGCAAAAGCGTGCGAACTGGGGTTCAGGTTTCTGTCACTCCGGCAACCCACCGTAAGCATTCTTTGTACACAATGTATTCCCCTAGGTCCTTAATAAGGCGAAGTGTTGAGTGTTCGACTCACACAACACCACTAGGAAAATAACAACACAACTTAAGTATCAAACAACACATATTACTTCAACATCATATGACTACTAACAACAAGACTTCTCCCATGTCCTCAAGAACTAAAGTAACTACTCACAAGACATAAAACAGATCATGATCAGTGGAGATAGATGGATGATAAACAATCTGGACACAATGATATTTCTCCAACAAAACTCAATAGCATTCACCACAAAGTAGTAATCAACACCGATAGGGTAGAGAGGATAGATAGTACGGATTACAACACAAGTTGCAATTGTGAGATGAGATTGGATGAAGATGGAGATGGTGCTGATGTTGGGGATAATGTTGATGATGATCTCGATGATGCCCGTGATGATGGTGATGACGATGGCGATGATCTCCCCTTCCGGGAGGTGATCTCCCCGGCGGAATCTGCCCGCCGGAGATGGCTTTTCTTCTCTGTAGGTTTCCGCCACGGAGCGGCGGCGGAACTCCGTAAACTCTCCCCCTTTTAGGGTTTCTAGATGACGAGGAGTATATAGGCCAGAGGGGGGAGCCTGGAGTGGGCCAGGGGCTCCAGGCGCCCTCCCGGCGCGGCCAGGGTGGGGGCCGCGCCAGGTGGCCGCCTGGGCACCCTGTGGCCCCCCTCTGGTTGCTCTTTTGCATATCTTCGTGATTCTTCTGGAAAATACCCTCCGTCAATTTTCAGGTAATTTGGAGGTATTCTTCTTCAGCAACTCAGCGTCCACTTTTTACCGCTGAATCCTGCGTCTGCTGCTTCGGCACCGGAAAGTTGCAAACTGTGTAAAATAGGCCAAAACAACATAAGAACATCATCGTAATGTGAAATATATCAATGAATAAGGATGAATTATGATATAAAATAGTGATGCATTTTGGACGTATCACTCGCTGACAGAACTATTCTCCTCCATCTTACAACTGTAGAATGCGTCGGAGACGTCATATCTCTCGACTCGGGCATGAGCTTGGAAAACCATTTTTAGCTCTTGGAACATCTCATATGCCCCGTGGTGCTCAAAACGCTTTTGGAGCCCCGATTCTAAGCCGTAAAGTATGCCGCACTGAACCAGGGAGTAATCATCACAATGCAACTGCCAAGCGTTCATAACGTCTTGGTTCGCTGGGGCGGGAGCGTCACCTAACGGTGCTTCAAGGACATATGTTTTCTTGGCAGCTATGAGGATGAGCCTCAAGTTACGGACCCAGTCTGTATAGTTGCTACCATCGTCTTTCAGCTTGGCTTTCTCTAGGAACGCGTTGAAGTTGAGGGTAACATGAGCGTGGGCCATTTGATCTACAAGACATATTGTAAAGATTTTAGACTAAGTTCATGACAATTAAGTTCATCTAAACAAATTTAATGAACTCCCACTCAGATTGACATATCTCTAGTCATCTAAGTGATACATGATCCGAATCGACTAAGCCGTGTCCGATCATCACGTGAGACAGACTAGTCATCAATGGTGAACATCTTCATGTTGATCGTATCTTCTATACGACTCATGTTCGACCTTTCGTTCTTCCGTGTTTCGAGGCCATGTCTGTACATGCTAGGCTCGTCAAGTGAACCCTAAGTGTATTGCGTGTGTAAATCTGGCTTACACCCGTTGTATGCGAACGTTAAAGCCTATCACACCCGATCATCACGTGGTGCTTCGGAACAGCGAACCTTAGCAACGGTGCACAGTTAGGGGGAACACAATTCTTGAAATTTTAGTGAGAGATCATCTTATTTACTACCGTCGTTCTAAGAAAAAAAGATGCATAAACATGATAAACATCACATGCCATCAAATAGTGACATGATATGGCCAATATCATCTTGCTCCTTTGATCTTCATCTTCGGGGCTCCATGATCATCATCGTCACCGGCATGACACCATGATCTCCATCATCATGATCTCCATCATCGTGTCTTCATGAAGTCGTCTCGCCAAAAACTACTTCTAATACTATGGCTAACGTTTAGCAATAAAGTAAAGTAATTACATGGCGTTATTCAGTGACATGCGGGTCATACAATAAATAAGACAACTCCTATGGCTCCTGCCGGTTGTCATACTCATCGACATGCAAGTCGTGATTCCTATTACAAGAACATGTTCAATCTCATACATCACATATATCATTCATCACATCTTTTGGCCATATCACATCACACGGCACATGTTGCAAGAACAAGTTAGACGTCCCCTAATTGTTGTTGCAAGTTTTTACGTGGCTGCTATAGGTTTCTAGCAAGAACGTTTCTTACCTACGCCAAAATCACAACGTGATATGCCAATTTCTATTTACCCTTCATAAGGACCCTTTTCATCGAATCTGATCCGACTAAAGTGGGAGAGACTGTCACCTGCTAGCCACCTTATGCAACTAGTGCAGGTCAGTCGGTGGAACGTGTCTCACGTAAGCGTACGTGTAAGGTCGGTCCGGGCCGCTTCATCCCATGATGCCGCCGAATCAAGATAAGACTAGTAGTGGTAAGAGAATTGAACAAATCTACGCCCACAACTGCTTTGTGTTCTACTCGTGCAAGATACTACGCATAGACCTAGCTCAGATACCACTGTTGGGGAACGTAGCTGAAATAAAAAAATCTACGCTTCACCAAGATCAATCTAAGGAGTCATCTAGAATCGAGGAAGAAAGGAGTGAATCTACATACCCTTGTAGATCGCGAGCGCAAGCGTTCAAGAGAACGTGGATGATGGAGTCGTACTCATCGTGATCCAAATCACCGATGATCCCAGCGCTGAACGGACGGCACCTCTGCGTTCAACACACATACAGTACAGCGACATCTCCTCCTTCTTGATCCAGCAAGGGGGGAGGAGAGGTTGATGGAGATCCAGCAGCACGACAGCGTGGTGGTGGATGCAATGGTATTTCTACAGGGCTTCGCCAAGCACTGCGGTAGGAGGGAGAGGTGTAACGGGAGGGAGAGGGAGGCGCCAGGGGCTAGGGTGCGGCTGCCCTCCCTCCCCCCACTGTATATAGGGGGCCTAGGGGGTGCGCCGGCCCTAGAGATGGGATCTCTAGGGGGGTGGCGGCCTAGGGGGGGACTTGCCCCCCAAGTCACAAGGGGCGCCCCCCACCCCTAGGGTTCCCAACCCTAGGCGCAGGGGAGAGCCCAAAGGGGGCGCACCAGCCCACTATGGGCTGGTTCGCTTCCCCTTTCAGCCCATGGGGCCCTCCGGGATAGGCGGCCCCACCCGATGGACCCCCGGGACCTTTCCGGTGGTCCCGGTACACTATCGGTGACCCCCAAAACTCTCCTGATGGCCGAAACTGGAATCCTATATATAATTCTTTACCTCCGGACCATTCCGGAACTCCTCGTGACATCCGGGATCTCATCCGGGACTCCGAACAACATTCAGGTTACCGTGTGCATATATCTCTACAACCCTAGTGTCACCGAACCTTAAGTGTGTAGACCCTACGGGTTCGGGAGACACGTAGACATGACCGAGACGACTCTCCGGTCAATAACCAACAGCGGGATCTGGATACCCATGTTGGTTCCTACATGTTCCTCGATGATCTCATCGGATGAACCATGATGTCAAGGATTGAATCAATCCCGTATACAATTCCCTTTGTCTATCGGTATAGTACTTGCCCGAGATTCGATCGTCGGTATACCGATACCTTGTTCAATATCGTCACGGCAAGTCTCTTTACTCGTTCCGTAATACATCATCCCGTGACCAACTCCTTAGTCACATTGAGCTCATTATGATGATGTCTTACTGAGTGGGCCCAGAGATACCTCTCTGTCATACGGAGTGACAAATCCCAGTCTCGGTTCGTGCCAACCCAACAGATACTTTCGGAGATACCCGTTGCGTACCTTTATAGCCACCCATTTATGTTGTGACGTTTGGCACACCCAAAGTATCCCTACGGTATCCGGGAGTTGCACAACCTCATGGTCTAAGGAAAAGATACTTGACATTGGAAAAGCTTTAGCATTACGAACTACACGATCTGTGCTAGGCTTAGGATTGGGTCTCGTCCATCACATCATTCTCCTAATGATGTGATCCTGTTATCAATGACATCCAATGTCCATGGTCAGGAAACCGTAACCATCTGTTGATCAACGAGCTAGTAACTAGAGGTTTACCAGGGACACATTGTGGTCTGTGTATTCACACATGTATCACTGTTTCCGGATAATACAATTCAAGCATGAATAACAGACAATTATCATGAACAAGGAAATATAATAATAACCATTTTATTATTGCCTCTAGGGCATATTTCCAAGAAGCCCTCCCCCCTTGATCACTAGATATCGCCCATACTCCTCTCTCTTATTCTTGCATTAGGTTTGCTACTGTTGATGATTCGATAACTCCTCTTCTTCTGCATAGCCTGTCATTGTTGCTACAACTGTTGATACCTTTAATTGCACTCCTAAATGCTTAGTATAGGATACTAGTATTCCATCAGTGGCCCTACATTCTTGTCCGTCCGCCATGCTATACTATCGGGCCGTGATCACTTCGGGTGGTGATCACGGGTATATACATACATACTATACAAGATACGTGATGTGACTAAAGTTGGGTCGGCTCATTGAGTACCCGCAAGTGATTCCAATGTGGGGGCTGAAAGGATAGGTGGCTCCATCCAAGTAGTGGTGATCCTGGGTTCCCGACGGCCCCCGAGTGGATCTTTGTGGCGGAGTGACAGGGCAGGTTGAGACACCCAGTCGAAAGGTGGCCTGGCCCTGGTCGTTGTCCATGGTTATTTCATAATAACATGCTTAATGAGTTTGGATATATTTGATATGAGTATGGCCGCTAGTCTATACGCACTAACCAGCTACGTGGGAATAGATATGGGCTCTCGACGTCGTGGTATCAGCTGAGCCTTCTTGACGTCAGCGACTTAGCGGCGCGCGCCGGGTTGGACCGCGTAACGTAACTTCCTTAGTGATGGAGGTTGCTAAGTCTGCTCACCGGCCGTGTACGCAATGTGCAGGTGTGCAATGGGCGATGAGCCCAGACCCCTACGCGCTTAGGACTTAGATCGGCGTGCTGACCTCTTTGTTGTGCTTAGGTAGGGCTGCCACATGTTGATCTTCCGAGGCCAGGCATGACCCAGGAAAGTGTTCGGCCAAATGGGATCGAGCGTGCTGGGTAATGTGGTGAACCCCTATAGGGAAGTTTATCTATTCAAATAGTCGTGTCCCTCGGTAAAAGGACGACCCGGAGTTGTACTCCGACCTCATGACAACTAGAACCGGATACTGAATAAAACACACCCTTACAAGTGCCAGGTACAACCCGGTGATCGATTTCCCACAGGGCGATGAGGGGAGGATCGCTGGGTAGGATTATGCTATACGATGTTACTTGGTGAACTTACCATCTACCCCCTTCTACTACTGCAAGACGGAGGCTGCTAGAAGCGAGGATACTTGTTACTTTCCAGCTACTCTCTTCTACTACTGCAAGATGGAAGTTGCCAGAAGCGTAGTCTTCGATTGGATTAGCTATCCCCCTCTTATTCTGGCATTCTGCAGTATAGTCCACCGATTTCACCCCTTTACATAGACACCATTGCATATGTAGTGTACATACTTTCTTGCGAGTAATTTGGATGAGTACTCACGGTTGCTTTGCTTCCCCTTTTCCCCTTTTGTCCCTTCTTCTCGGATGACGCAACCAGATGGTGGAGTCCAGGAGCTAGAGGATCTCGATGATGTTTCTACGTGGAGTTTGGCTTCGAGGAGTAGTTATGAGGTCCCGGGCAGGAGGCCTTGCCTTTTTGATCGTTGCTACCTTTGTGCTAGCCTTCTTAAGGCAAACTTGTTTAACTTATGTCTGTACTCAGATATTATTGCTTCCGCTGACTCTTCTGTATTCGAGCTTATGTATTCAAGCCCTCGATGTCCCTGGCTTGTAATATAAAGCTTGTATTATTTTAATTTGTGTCTAGAGTTGTGTTGTGATATCTTCCAGTGAGTCCCTGATTAGTGTTAGGTCAAATCAGGGGCGTCACATAGCATCCCCAAGCTTCTAGCTTTACATGTCATTAGCATCATGAATATTGATAACCCAAAAGTATAGGGGATCAATTGTAGCCTCTTTCGATAAGTAAGAGTGTCGAACCCAACGAGGAGCTAAAGGTAGAACAAATATTCCCTCAAGTTCTATCGACCACCGATACAACTCTACGCATGCTTAATGTTTACTTTACCTACAACAAGTATGAAACTAGAAGTACTTTATAGGTGTTGTGGGATAGGTTTGCAAGAATATAAAGAGCACGTAAATAAAAACTAGGGGCTGTTTTAGGTAAAGAAGCAATAAAGTTAGTATAGCGAGTGTGGAAAAGTGGTGGTAGGAGTTGCGAAATTGTCCCTAAGAAATTGACTACGTTACTAGACCGATAGCAAGTTTTATGTGGGAGAGGCCACTGCTAGCATGTCATCCTTGACTTGAAATTCTATGCACTTATGATTGGAACTATTAGCAAGTATCCGCAACTACTAACGTTCATTAAGGTAAAACCCAACCATAGCATTAAGATATATTGGTCCCCCTTCAATCCCGCATGCATCATTTTCTATGCTAGGTTGAAGCTTCTGTCACTCTTGCCCTCCAATACATAGTCATATCAACATATAAATAACCCTATGGTGTGATCCACGCACACGCTCATATAATGTGCACCAAATTACAACAACATAACCACAAGCAAAATAAACCAATCATAGCAATTCACCAATTACCGATAGGACAACGAAAATCTACTCAGACATCATAGGATGGCAACACATCATTGGATAATAATATGAAGCATAAAACACCATGTTCAAGTAGAGGGTACAACGGGTTGCGGGAGAGTGGACCGAGGTAGATAGATGGGGGAAGGTGATGAAGATGTTGGTGAAGATGACGGAGGTGTTGGTGTAGATCGCTGTCACACGATGATGGCCCCGGCGGCGTTCCGACGCCACCGGGAGAGAGGGGAAGAGGGCCCCCTCCTTCTTCTTCTTCCTTGACCTTTCCCCTAGATGGGAGAAGGATTTTCCCTCTGGTCCATGGCCTCCATGGTGGCGGAGGGGCGAGACACCCTCAGAGATTGGATCTGTCTCTCTATCTCTCTCTGTTTCTGCGTTCCAGATTCTAGCCTTTCACCGTTTCTTATATTCTCGGTGATCAGTAACTCCGATTGGGCTGAAACTTTAACACGATTTGTATCTGGATATTGTATTTCGTGCGGCGAAAGAAGGGCACCAACCACCTTCCGGGGCGGCCACGAGGGTCAGGGGCGAGCCCCCTACCTCGTGCCCCCTCGGGCATCGTCTCGCGTTGATTCTTCTTCCCAAAAATCACCTATATTCCAAAAAAAATCTCCGTAAGTTTTTATCCCGTTTGGACCCCGTTTGATATGGATTTTCTGGAAAACAAAAAACATGCAACAAACAGGAACTGGCACTAGGCACTGGATCAATATGTTAGTCCCAAAAATAGTATAAAAAGTTGCCAAAAGTATGTAAAAGTTGTAGAATATTGGCATGGAACAATAAAAAATTATAGATACGACGGAGACGTATCAGATATTAAAAGAATCCATACTAAAAACATTGCAATCATGCACATCATTCAAATATTTTGTGCCAAACATTTTATTAACTTCTTCTTCTAACAATTGAGCACAATTTTCTGATCCATCATTTTCAAGAAAGATATTATAAAGATGATCAATAATATGATGCAACCTCAATTCAATTTTTAGTTTCTTTTTATAAACCAAACTAGTGATAAAACAAGAAACTAAAAGATTCGATTGCAAGATCTAAAGATATACCTTCAAGCACTCACCTCCCCGGCAACAGTGCCAGAAAAGAGCTTGATGTCTACTACGCAACTTTATTCTTGTAGACACGTGTTGGGCCTCCAAGCGTAGAGTTTTGTAGGACAGTAGCTGTTTTCCCTCAAGTGGATGACCTAAGGTTTATCAATCCGTAGGAGGTGTAGGATGAAGATGGTCTCTCTCAAACAACCCTGCAACCAAATAATAAAAAGTGTCTTGTGTCCCCAACAGGCCAAATACAATGGGAAATTGTATAGGTGCACTAGTTCGGCGAAGAAATGGTGATACAAGTGTAATCTGGATAGTAGATATTGATTTTTGTAATAGTAACAATAAAAAAACAGCAATGTAGCAATTGATAAAACGGAGCACGAATGGTATTGCAATGCTTAGAAACAAGGACTAGGGTCCATACTTTCGCTAGTGCAATCTCTCAGCAATACTAATATATTTGGATCACATAACCACCCCTCAACGAAACCACCTCAAAGTTATCCTTTCTGTTCAATCTATCAAGAGTTCATACTAAAACAACATAAGGTTATCCTTTCCGGTCTATCTATCAAGAGTCTGTACTAATAATAACCCCAAGACAAATTCAGATTCATAATACTCAAAGAGTGCCCCAAGATTTCTACTGGAGAAACAAAGATAAGAACGTGCATCAACCCCTACACATACATTACCCCAATGTCACCACGGGAATCCGCAAGTTGAGTGCCAAAACATATATCAAGTGAATCAATAGGTTACCCCATTGTCACCACGAGTATTCAATTGTAAGACATATATCAAGTGTTATCAAATCGATAAAAGTATTCAATCCAAAGAAATCTCAAAGGGAAAACTCAATTCATCACAACAAGAGAGGGGAAAACACCATATGATCTGACTATATTAACAAAGCCCGCGATACATCAAGATTGTGCATCTCAAGAACACGAGAGTGAGAGATTAAACACATAGCTACTGGTACAAACCCTCAGCCCCGAGGATGGACTACTCCCTCCTCGTCGTGGTGGCCGTCGGGATGATGAAGATGGACACCAGTGATGATTTCCCCCTCCGGCGGAGTGCCGGAAAGGGCTCTAGATTGGATCTCATGGAGTACAGAGCCTTGCAGCGGCAGAACTTCTGATCTAGGTCTACCCCGAGGGGTTTTAGAATATTTGTGATTTTATAGGGTAAAGAGGAGGTGCGGGAGGCCACTGAGGTGGGCACAACCCACATGAGTGCGTCAGGGGGGCCTGGAGCACCCTGGTGGGTTGTGCCCCCCTTGGGGCACCCCCTAGGTGCTGCTTCAGCCCATTGGGTGTATTTTGGCCCATAAAAAATCTCCAGAAAGTTTCGCGGTTTTTGGACTCCGTTTGATATTGATTTCCTGCGATGTAAAAAACATGCAGAAAACAGCAACTGGCACTTGGCACTATGTCAATAGGTTAGTCCCAAAAAATTATACAAAATGATTGAAAAATGATTGTAAAACATCCAACAATGATAATATAACATCATGGAATAATAAAAAATTATAGATACGTTTGAGACGTATCACATGCCAATGCTTTTCCCTTCAAAGATAAAGGGAAAACCTTCGTCTTAACTTCATCTCCGGGTAAATCTGCAAGCTTAAAGAATCCATAAATTTGTTCCACATATATCAAATGCATATGAGGATGTTCGGCTCCGTCTCCTGCATAAGGATTAGCTAGAGGTTGTTCTGTCATACCCGAAGGAATTTCATATTCAATATTTTTCAGTAGGTGCAGTAGGTTGAGGGGTAGCTAATTGTGGTTTTGGTCGAGGTGAAGATACCCCGAACAAACCCCTCAAAGGATTGTTTCCATAGTAACAAGTGACAATAAATTTCAGCACACAATATAAATGTTTCCTTACCAAATTCCACTTACCAAAGGCGCTTAACTCCCCGGCAACGGTGCTATAAAATTTCCTTGATGACCCACAAGTATAGGGGATCAATTGTATCTCTTTTCGATAAGTAAGAGTGTCGAACCCAACGAGGAGCGGAAGGAAATGACAAGTGATTTTCAGCAAGGTAATGTCTGCAAGTGCTGAAATTGTAAGTAACAGAGTAGTTTGGTAGCAAGATAATTTGTAACGAGCAAGTAACGAACAAAAGTGCAGCAAGGTAGCCCAATCCTTTTGAGGCAAATGACAGGCCAAAACGGTCTCTTATAGTAAGCAAAGCGTTCTTGAGGGTATACAGGAATTTCATCTAGTCACTTTTACCATGTTGATTTGATTTGTGTTCGCTACTATGATAATTTGATATGTGGGTGGACCGGTGCATAGGTGTTGTTATTACTTGAAAAAACCTCCTACTTATGATTAACCCCCTCGCAAGCATCCGCAACTACGAGAAAAGTACTAAGAATAAATTCTAACAATAGCATTAAACTTTTGGATCCAATCGGTCCCTTACGGAATAGCGCATAAATAGGGTTTAAGCTTTTGTCACTCTCGCAACCCATCATCTAATAACTACTCCACAATGCATTCCCTTAGGCCCAAATATGGTGAAGTGTCATCTAATCGACGTTCACATGACACCACTAAGGGGATCACAATATACATACTATCAAAATATTGAACACATATCATGTTCACATGATTACTTGCAACATGATTTCTCCCGTGACCTCAAAGAACGAAAGTAACTACTCACAAATGATAATCATGCTCAAGATCAAAGGAGTATTAAATAGCACATTAGATCTGAACATATAATCTTCCACCAAATAAACCATATAGTCATCAACTACAAGATGTAATCAACACTACTAGTCACCCACAAGCACCAATCTATAGTTTCGGTACAAAGATAGAACACTAGAGATGAGCTAGGGTTTGAGAGGAGATGGTGTTGTTGAAGATGTTGATGGAGATTTCCCTCCCCAATATGGGAGAGTTGTTGGTGATGATGATGATGATGATTTCCCCCTCCGGGAGGGAAGTTCCCTCGGCGGAATCGCTCCGCCAGAGGACAAAAGTGCTCCCGCCCAAGTTCCCCCTCGAGACGGCGGCGCTCCATCCCGAAAGTCCTCTCCTGATTTTTTTTCTAGGTCAAAATGACTTATATACCAGAAGATGGGCACCAAAGGTGGGCCTGGGTGAGCACAACCCACCTGGGCGCGCCTGGGCTCCCTAGCATGCCCAGGTGGGTTGTGCCCACCTGGTGGGCCCCCTCTAGTACTTATTGGCTCCAATATTTCTCAAATATTTCATAAAAAATCTCCGTAAAGTTTCAGCTTGTTTGGAGTTGTGCAGAATAGGTGGCCTGACGTAGCTTTTCCAGGTCCAGATTTCCAACTGCCGGAATTCTCCCTCTTTGTGTGAACCTTGCATATTATGAGAGAAAAGGCATTAGAATTACTCTAAAAAGCATTATTATGCATAAAAACATCATAAATAACAGTAGGAAAACATTATGCAAAATGGACGTATCAGCCTATTATATAAAGGGGGTTCTTGGGACGTCGAAGGACAAGTTAGATACCCTCGAAACCAAGGTAGCGAAAGGGCACCCTTGTAACCGAGATCATCATCATCAATTGCAATCAAGCAAGAGTATGCTTTTAACTCCACTGCGAGGGGATGATCCTGGATAACTCGCGCCTCTCGTTTCCGATCAACCCCTTCCAAGTTTTCATCTAGCAGCGATGGACTCACAACTAAGTTCTCCTATGAGGATTTCTGCCGTGACAAAACCACGACAACCCTCCTTTCCCCAAGATAAAAGAAATTCATACCAAACCTGCCTGCCAAACACATAGGCAACAAGGAGATGATCCATTGATTCCGAGTGTTGGTTGTAGAAAGGGCAAGCGCTCTAGTATGGCAGCCCTCTCCTAGCTAGCTTGTCGGACGTCCAGCATGGTTATGCAAAGCTAGTCAGGCGAAGAAGTGGTGTCTCAGTGGGGCACAAGACTCCCATACAACCATAGTCATCGGGTCAAGAAGGCTGGCAAATCTACACGCGTAGGTTGAATACATGACATTGAGCTCCCAAGCCCATCTCACAGTGTCCATCACGCCCAGCTCTAGGGTGACCACGCTGACTTGCTCCCATAGGTGCAGGTACTCCTCAATTTCTACCCATTTAAGTATGGACGACATCACTAGGCCATGCATCGTTTACCGCCTCTTCCGCTGTTAGCAGCCCTAATTCATGGCCGGACTCAATCATACAATTTTGGGGCAATCTCATGAGTGCTCATTCCATTAATCCATCGGTCCTCCCAGAAGAAAGTACCCCGCCCATCTTTGAGATCCACGAACATAGCGGCATGATATATAGCACGAAACTCTGGCAGCACATTGAGATGAAACTCCGACACGGTCGGGATCCATCGACATAGTTTAGCCATAGCCATCTCGCACAAAGTGCAAAGTTGAGCCAGTGTAGATTGGGTATGGCTAATCCACCCGACCAATTCGGTGTATACACGGTGCTCCAAGCACCGCACACTATCCACCTCTTGCGTCTGCACTCCCAGCCGTCAGGAACCCTTGTAGATTTTGATCACACTGGCTATAACCTTTGATGGCACATCGTGGGCGATCATAGCATGGATGTGCATCACACATAGCACCGATAGGAGAAGAACCAGGCGCCCAACCTTGTCCATGGAAGCGGCTCCCCGTCTTGGTAATTTGTTGGCGATCCCACCACATTCTATTGGAATTGCACCGTTGTTGGCTTCCTTAAGCAAAGTTGAAGGCCCAAATGTCTGCATGGAAAATTTCCAACTATGCATCCAAGTCCATCCCGAAGTAGATCCACTTTATCCCAAGAACATCTAATCGGCAGAAGCACACACTTTTCCGGGTTGATCCTTAAACCAAAAGCTTAAAGTCCTCAAGAATTGTCGCACACATCCCAATGGAAACCCTTACAAATGGAAACCCTTGGGGACGGTCACGAACCCCTACACTTTGGCAACCCTTGGGGGCGGTTACTGAAACTCGTCAAATTGCTCGAGGCGATCTCCACAACCTAATTGGAGACCCCGACGCTTGCCCGGAGCTTTACACCACAATGATTGAGCTCCAAACACCACCAACCATCTAGGGCGCCCAAGCACCCAAGATGAACAAGCTCTCGGGTACCAAGCACCGAAGAGTAATAAGCTTCTCAACTTGTAACTTCCACGTATCACCATGGAGAACTCAAACTGATGCACAAAATGCAATGGCAAGGGCACACGGAGTGCCCAAGTCCCTCACTCTCAAATCCCACCAAAGCAACGAAAGCTATGGAGGAAAAATGAGAGGAAGAACAAAGAAGAGAACAAGAAGAACTCCAAGAACTAGATCCAAGGGGTTCCCTCACATAGAGGAGAAAGTGATTGGTGGAAACATAGATATAGATCTCCTCTCTCTTTTCCCTCAAGAACTAGCAAGAATCATTGGAGGGATTGAGGCATAGCAAGCTCGAAGAAGGTCAATAATGGGGGGAAAATACGAGCTCAAAGGATAAGGTTCAATGGGGAAGAAGACCCCCTTTTATAGGTGGGGAAAAATCCAATTGTTATGTGCTTAGCCCGCACACGAGCAATACTACTGCTCCATCGAGCGGTACTACCGCTCGGACGGTAGTAACAAGAAAAATAGAGCAACGACTATGAACCTTGGGGCGGTAGTGCCCCGGAGTGGTACTACCGCGAGAGTAGCAGAACACAGGAGCAGTAGAGATAGGGCAGAGCATAGCAGAACCACGGGAGTAGCAGAACCATGGGAGTAGAAGAACCACGGTAGTACTGCAGTAGCGGTACTACTGCCCAGCAGGGGCGGTACTACCGCTTAAAGGCGGTACGGCCGCACCTCACAGCCGCCCCTACTACCACTGAACCTGGCACGAAAAATTGAACCCGAAAAAGCAGCGGTAGAAGCCGCGGAACTGGACAACATAAGTACCTCTTACAAGTGGTACTACCGCCCTACAGGGATGGTACTACCACTTACTAGCGGTACTACCACTTCACAGAGCAGTACTACCGCAGGGGTGCATCAAGCAAGCCCCAAGCAAAACAGATGCAACAAGAAAAGCCAGAACTGCCATAAGTTCTGCATATGAGCTCCGAATTGAGCAAACTCAAGCTTGTTGGATAGATGACGACTCTTAGCATCCAAATAGCGACATAACCTCCAGCATTTGTAGGGGAGGTATGCCTAGGATATAGAGGAGTGAATCTCCAACAAAGAAGAACCAACATAACCTCCAACATCATAGAAGATGCATGTGAACTCCGTTTTTGATGAACTCGAGTTTGTCATGAAGATGACCATAAGCTCTAAAACTCGGAAAGAGAAACAACAAACAAGAACCAAGAAAGATGGTACAAGGATGCAATTGTTTGACCTCTCTACGAATGATACAATCAAGCTACTCACTTGAGAGCCCCCCTTGATAGTACGACAATCGATCTATAACCCGGTCTCCCAACAACTACCATGAGACCGGTAAAATAGAAAACCTATCAAGGGCAAACCTTTGCCTTGCACATAATCAACTTGAGCTAGATGATGACGATCTTGACTTCCTCAAGTTGGACCACCTTTCTAGATTGCGTTGGCTTGGTGAAGACTAGTTGATTGCTCCCCCATACTCCACTATGGGTGAGCCACTCTTAGGCACATCTTCACGAGTCCATTGTCACCACAATGGACGACAAGCTTCAAGGACATGATCTCTTTGTGATGATCCACTTAAACTTGCACACCTCAACCTAACCCCTCAAAGAACTCCACGTAGACCATGGGTTAGTGCACAAAGCGTAATGGACAATGCTTACCATACCATGAGGTCACTTGATCCCTCTCGGTACATCTTCTACGCTTTGTGTGTTGATAAACTTGATTCACTCTTTGACTTTATCTTGATCAACCTCTCACATGATCAATCTTTAGATAATTCCTTGAATAGCACCTTGGTCATCACATACTCACTTCGAAACCAACAAATGGACTTCAAGAAAAGCCTATGGACAAATCCTTCAAGTATAAGTCAAGACAACCATTAGTCCATAGAGATTGTCATCAATTACCAAAACCAAACATGGGGGCAGCACATGTTCTTTCAGCATGGATAAAAAAACTCAAACCAACTATTCAACAATTAATCAAAATGGAAAATTGTGCGGTGACAGCAAAAGAGCCTTCAATAGGTAGCTGCAAGTAGCACTATGTGAGCCAAGTATTTTTTGTATTGCATGTCTCTCCTACATTTCCCACTTCATATTTTTTATGTCTCTTTTCAGTTGGCTCTACCATTGTAATACACGTACATAAAAAGGGCTATTTCCAAGACTCGAACCCATGGCCTCCTGGTCATAAGGCAATAGGTTTAACACCAAGGCTCCCCTTCATACAACACATACATGGATGACATTAATATGGCAGGACGATTTTTTCTTCTCATGTACAATAAATCCAATCCTTTATTTCACCTTGGCTAATTTAAAACATCTATATCTTTTAAACCATATATTCGGTTTTGAAACCTTTCCTATATTTGAACTCCTTGCCCCAAAACCTTTTAAGTGAGATCAATCTTGGGTATTTTTCAAGCACGTTTAAATTCAAACTTATATTTCACATTTTGAAAATAATCAGTTTCACAAGGATACATTGTAATTTCACTTTAAGTAGTTACTATTTCACAATTGATAACCTACATTTCACTTTTCACTGACTTGTTCACAAATATCATATATATTTCAATTACACATTTTTTAAATAACGTTTTCACTCTTTTGAAATGATCAATTTGACAATGATACATTACAATTTCACTTTCTGTAGTGACTATTTCACATTTCAGAACCTACATTTCATTTTCCACTGGCTTGTTTCACAAAAAATACATCTATTTCAATTGCACATTTTTCAGATTACATATTTCACCCTTTTGAAATAAATTATTACAAATGTCCACATAGTCAGTTTCATGATTCACTGGCTTATTTCACAAAAATCACATCTATTTCAGTTACACATTTATGTAAATGACATATTTCACGCTTTTGAAATAATCAATTTCACATTGGTACATTATCTTTCTATGGTTACTATTTCACAATTCAGAACCTGCATTTTACATTTCTTTTTTGAAAATAAAAAGGTGGCTCAGTGCCAACCATATATTTCAAAACAGGCTGAATCCTGTGAGTGAAATGTTAGTTACATGGAACTTGTGAGATGCACCCACGTACAAGGCCACAAGTAGCCGAGTTGAGAAAAGACGGGGGAAGCAGGATAGAAGACAACAGGAGAAAGGAAAGAGATTACAACATTTCACTTGCATTTTACATTTCACTTGCTTCAGTTTGAAATGTATCCAAAACTGGTCTAGTTCTATAGGTCTTGGCGTCAGTAGTTTTAATATATAAATTATTTCACAAACGAACTTATGGTTTAAAAGATATGAATATTTTTACTTGGGTAAAATGAAATGGATTTATTTGCAAGGGAGAGATAGATTAATCTCACGAAGAGAAAATGGGATCAGAGAGATTGGAGGTGCAGATATCTAACATTCTTAAGAAGTTGATCCCCACTACTACCAATTCTCTCAACATGCACACTATCCACATCATCATCATGCCACCTCATCATTTAGTGCCACCTCATCATTTTCCCCCACGAATCATGTGATTAAACCCCAGTAATTAATTGAAGCGGGCATGTTCCATCTTCCATTACCAATGAACCGGTGTAAAAAACTGATAAAAGAAGCCCATCGGTCCATCTCTTCGTATCTTTTTTTTTTTTTTGCAACGGCATCTCTTCGTATCTATAGGAGTATTACTTTTCCGTCTGTATCCTGGCAGAGTAGGCGACGCCATCGACCCGCACCTACGCAGCAATGGACGACGCCCAATAACCCAGCCAGCCAGCCCTCCGGCATTCAGCCAAGGTCGCCCCAGCAAGATCCTGTCCGTGAACGCCGCCGCCTCCAACAGACAAGGATTGAGCTTCTCTGTTGTTGGTTGCCATTCACCCTCCACGGATCCAGCTGCGCCAATCAGATCCGCCGCCAGGAGGTGCAGCCCCGACGTGCTCAATCTCGGCGACCTCAACGACCTCCTCAAGAGCGACCTCCACCACCGACCGGTTACCCAGAAGCAACGACGCGCCGCCAGCTCTCTGCCTTTAGCGCATGTGAATCCGTCCATCTACGCCGCAGAAGAGCCGACGATCGCTATCCCCGTTGAGAAGTGGAGCAGCTCCGTTCCCATCGACGGTCGTCTCAGGTATTTCGTGCCAACGCCCCTGATCGAGTTTCTCCCCCTCCTATCTTCTCAATTCCCTTCATCTCCACCACCATCAACCTGTCTGCGTCTTCTCGAGATTTGTTAATTTCGGGCCGTGAAAAATCAACCAGAATGAAGCCTCGCCGTCGACGTGTATCTCCTGCTGGTATTACATGTATCAGACATCGCAAATTTCAAGGCCTCTCCGTCGCCACTGCACAGTGCACACCGTCATGGCCACCCGCTCAGCGAATCTGAAATCATTGTCATCTACGTGCATCTCCTGCTGGTACTACATGTACTGGAAAGGGTGACTTTCGAGCCCTCGCAGTTGGCACTGCACCGTCGTTGCCGGTTCTGAACCCCTCTATAGGTACACTTTCGGACCTTTCTCTGTTATGATGAGTTTATTAATCCCCAATCTATGGACTCTTGCATCTTTGCTTTCTACCCATTGAATTTGTTTATGTACCAGATTTAGATTCAAGGCGTTTGGATTAATTGATGAAACCGGTCAATATTTTTCCATTCGCAATTAATTGGCTACAACATCGAAGTACACACTTGGCTGCAGGTTGCAATACTGTTGATCTTTTTTGAAACTGGTCGATGGATGATGCCTTAGCGAGTCATGTCGCTCATCTTGATCTACCACCTCCAATTCTCTGTCAGGTTTGATATAAATTCAGATAGCTATGTTTATTATCATCCATTTCCAATTTCTCAGGTTTGATCTATATTCAGATAGCTATATTTATGCGGAATTTGACTCTTCACTATATGAATGCCCACAACATGTTGTGTCTACCAGTAGTAGCAGCCGGCTGAAGCGTCAACTTTGTCGGGAGAAGGAGCAGTGTTCTCACAAGAGGTTTCAGGACATATAAAATGCATTCAACTACTGCCGAAAATATGTGTAATGACTATCTAGGTACATCAAAGATCCCTCATCAATTAAGGTTTATAAAAATGTTATGTACTGATCTAATTTTCCCTGATACAATGTATTTGCATACAACATTAGATTTTATCAACCATGTTACTAAATCATCGAGGAAGACAATGCTATCGTCCTCTTGATGCAACTCATTTTCTTTCATTTCCTTTGTAGGTTCACATTTGCACATATCTTACTATCATGCATTGCGGAAGATGGCTGATGATATTACTTTGTAAAATTGCACATTTTTGCTTTGGGGAATGATGATGCACGTAGAGGGAAATGGTTATGTAAACAAAGAAATTTACATCTTTTGCAGAAAATATTTACCCATACTATGCAATTATTTTAAATCATTTTCTCTCTTTCTCATTCTTGCTCAAGTCTCAACTATAAATTCTCCTGACGAGGAATGGTTGGGAAGTGAACTTTACTCCGCACTCGGTGTGGTCTGGAGCTACCTTCTGAGTTGTTTACTAGGGTGAGACCAGTTTCATTTCTTATTATGGTCGACAAGGTAGATGAACACTTTGTAAGCTTGGCACCACCTAAATTATGCCATTTTTTTATTAAGGTAATGCAAGGCGATGGATGAAAATTTAAGGATTATATGTTTCATTTGAACCTTTCAAAGTTGGTCCTTGGGTTATTATGACCATATAATCCTTAAATTTGATTATTCACCTATTCTTCAGACTTTGAATGATACAAGTTAGGAGGATTAATCTTCCCAGTGTACCATCATTCTAATGTATGTCGGTCAAAAGAGAATCATATTCTTTTGCTGGTCCTTTCAGGAGAGTTGGTTTGTGAAGTAAAACATTAATTTTTGGCAATAGTTCCCGCAGCAACGCGCGGGGGAATCGTCTAGTTTATTAGGTTATGAGTCCCATATCCGTATTGTGTCAGGGTATTCGTTTGTGTATGGCGGGAAGAAGTGATTCCTACGTGGCAATCTCACCGATCTTGATGCAAGCATGGACGCTGGATATCTTGCTGGAACCAGTCGGTATCGCTTAAAATGGCTTTGCGTATGGATAATCCACTCGACCACTTCGGAGTACACACGGTGCTCGAAGCCACCGCACACCGTCCACCTCTGTCTGCTCTCCCAGCCCACAGGAACCCTTGTAGATTTTGACCACACTGGTTATAACCTTCGATGGGACATCGGGGGCCATCATGGATGGATGTGCATTGCACAACATAGCACCGATAGGACAAGAACCAGACGCCCAGCCTTGTCCATGGAAGCGGCTCTCCATGTTGGTAATTTGTTGACGATCCTATCCACAATCTCTTGGGAAGTTGGGATTGCACCCCTGTTGGCTTCCTTAAGCAAAGTGGAAGGCCCAAATATTTGCATGGAAAATTCCCAACTGTGCGTCCAAGTCCATCCCGAAGTAGATCCACCTGATCCGGAGAACGTCTAATCGGCAGAAGCACACACTTTGTCGGGTTGATCCTTCAGGGAGAGCATGACATCATCGGCCAATATCGACAGACGGTGGGAGCGTCCACGATTACTCAAGGCAGAAAGCATTCCATGCTAAGTCGCAAATCGGAACAGATAATGAGGGGCCTCTATCACAATATGTTATTCTTGATTGCTCATCGTTCCAACATAAACTATGTGTACGGACGGAAATAAAAGGTGCGTGCGCGGTGGCAAAGATGTTTCTCATTAATTACCCGAATACATAGTCGACAGATTGTATAATATTATGTGCATGTGCATATACATAGCCATCGATAGCATTCACATACGAGCATGCTTTCTGGAGCCATGTTGGTACATGAACATGGATATACACATATTCTTAGGAACAAACAAGAAAGATAAATGGAGAAGGAGAATCCAAAGCAATGTCAGAGTTGACAAAACTGCAATGGCACTTTATATGTGGCCCGTGGCGAGTGAGCTGTTTAGGCCTTGCCGGACTCCTCGCAGCCCGGTGGCTTGAAGGCGATGAAGCTGACGCACTGCACCTGGCGCATGTTGTCGAATCCGATGATGCGGACGTACGCGTCAGGGTACTCCTTCTTGACCTCCTCCACCTCGTTGATCACCTGTGTGGCGTCGGTGCACCCGAACATAGGCAGCTTCCACATTGTCCAGTACCGGCCATCGTAGTACCCGGGGGATGCGTTGTGCTCACGGAAGATGAACCCAACCTTGCTGAACTCGAGGCAAGGCACCCACTTGGAGCGGATCAGGTAGTCGACCTGCTTGAGGAGGGCCTCCGTGCTGAGCGGTGGCAAGTAAGACAGGGTCTCGAACTTCTTGATGCCCTCGATGGGCCACACCTGCAAATCAGATTGATACATTAACTATAGTTCTAGTTCTACACATTTGATTGTTACTGACTTCCGTCCGTCAGCAAGAAAATGAGTAGAAAGAAAGGCAGAGACGATGCTGTTTACCTGCATGCACCTGATCCTTCCACCGTTGCTGACGCTGCCGAGGCTAGCGCCGTTGGAGCGGCGGCTGACGGGGAGGCCGGCGGTGGACTTGAGCCCCTGGAAAGGAGCGACGGAGGTGGCCGACGAGGCCATCACGGTGGGGGCCATGGCTGTACTATGTAGGTATATAGCTTGCTAGGAGGAGGCACTCTGGCTTGAGGACTGGTGCGTTGGGTCAGCAAGGCTTATATAACCCTTGGGCCATCGCTCAACAAGATGTGGAAGGAGTGGCTGCCGTTCCGCAGCGGCGATTAGCCCCCGCGCATCACCGGCGTCCTGATAAGGTCGGGATAAACAACCACATGTCTGCGCGCCTTATCCTCTGCACCATCGAATCAACGGCCGTGTGCCCTTCTAGCTGCGGTCCTACTCCTTCCTGGCTATACTTGCACTCGTGCCCATTTGCATTATTCTCTAGGTTTGCTGTACCGTATATATGGCGAGATAGCGACATGTATCAGCATTCCTTCTTTTTCTCTGGGTTAATGTATCAGAGAGTGAAATGCGTCATTAGTCCACAAACTCAAATTGATTGCACATTTTAGGCCAACAACTCGAAAAGTGATCGGATTTAGTCCGTAAACTTGTTCATTTGATCAAATAAGGCCAAGACCGGCCCGATCGGGAAAAAACCGGCCAAGTGGATGCCATGTCATCGTTCCGTTGACCGCTTGTGAGTTCACTATTCTTACAAGTGTGTGTCTGTAAATTGACTTTTTTTTCTCACAAGCCATTCTAAGGGCGTATGGAGTAAAAACATATTAAAACCTTGCGTCGCCCAGGACTTGAACCTGTGTCGATCGGAATTTGGAATACCTCAGCCTCTATGGCCACCGCACCAACACCAGGCACACAAAATAATTTTCAGCCCATCGCCTATATCTTTATGTATAATTATTAGGAGAGAGAAAAAAATCAAAAGATCCCTCAGGATCGTTTTTCAATCATGCGATCCCTTTCCTTCAATTTTGCTTGGTTGTTGCCTTGTTTGTCGCTAGATCGTAGCGTTTCATGGTTTCGTCTGTGTTCTGTGACAAGCAGGTTAGGACGATACATCTCTGCAAACGACCACGGCAGTCGTCCTCTCGACGCCGTCTAGCCGCAGATGGCGCCGTGGCTGCGCGAACGGAGCGCCCCTGCACCCTCATATGGTATGTACATTCTTCCGTTGTCCCAGTTCTAGAGAGAGACAGAGTTCGATCCAATCCATCAAAGCTAGTGCAGGCGAGAGTCACTTACGTATAACAATCCGCGGCTAGACGTGCGAACACTGCGCTTGGTTGCTTGCTTTGCACAAATACGTTTAGTAGCATCTGGGCAAATCATGCTAGCTACGTGAGAAATCATGATGACTGGACGTTAGATCAGAGAGAGGATGCATTTGTAGAAAAATCTACCCTTTGTCGGAAAAAAACCAGTCTGCATGTGTTCAAATACTACAGGACACACGTTTTAGTATTTATTTTTTCTCCTGATTCAACGTAAATATATATTCTTGGAAGCATATTACTTTGTGAACTTCGTGTTACTCTAGTGGTTGGTGACCTGTTGCCTATTCTGAACGGCCAAGGTTCAAGTCTTGGCCAACACAAAAATTTTAAATACCTTTTCACCCCAAATGCACTTACCATGGTCTATGAGAAAGAAAAAAAAAATCAACAAATTTGCAAATAAAACCCTAAAAAATAGGTCTTGGCCAACATAATTTTTTTAAATACCTTTTCACCCCAAATGCACTTACCATGGTCTATAAGAAAGAAAAAAAATCAACAAATTTGCAAATAAAACCCTAAAAAACAGTGAATTCACGAGCAGTCAAATGATCAATGACATGGCATCCACTTGGCAGGTTTTTCCCCGGTCGGGCCGGTTTTGGACTTATTTGACCAAATCAACGAGTTTGCGGACTAAATCTGATCACTTCTCGAGTTGTTGGCCTAAAGTGTGCAATCAAGTTGAGTTAATGGACTAGTGACGCATTTCACTCCTATTAACTAGAGGTAATTATATTGTGAAAGGGCATCCGCATTAGGTACACTACCAAAGTAATAGTATGCATGACAAATACGGCTTCCTTCATCTCACACGGTTAGTATGCCGCCTATGAAGTCATGACAGTGATATGATGGTCTCGAGTCTCAACGCAGATAGTTCGTGAGATGGTTGTGTCGCTGTGATAACCGGTCGAATTTGGTCACCGTTGGTAATCGTCTTTTTTATTCAAAATAAAGATACTCCAACGCACGGCATTACTAGCTACTTGCTGTCTCCCGTGTAGAATTATCTTTTTTTAAGGAGAATATATTAATATTGCGAAGATACCTGTTACACTTAGCCTCTGCACCTACAGATATACTACAAGAATAAATGGATACTTTATTAAGAAATCTGAGTCTTGAACAAAAGGGTGATTCTATCCCGATGCAAGGAAAATTTCGGAGAGTTCCCGGTTACGGTGGGTGGTCGGGGCGGAGTGATGCAGTGTGGTTGCACGTTTCTCTCTTGTAAGCGCACGTGGTGCGAGCTATGTTCACTATAACTGAAGCCGAGCGAGGCGTTCACTTACTAAACCCAAGGCATCACACTGCTATGTACTGAAGCCGACCGATCGATCCCTTCGCTGCTAACTAAACCTGACCGACTCATTCGCTGCTAACTGAACCTGATCCATCGTTGTTGCTGCTTATCGAAGCCGCTCAAACCTCTTCATAAACAGTGACCGTTGGGGGGTTAGTTGAACGAGTTGAGACGTGTTGAGTCTAGCCGATTGGTTGGGGTTGGATGAAAATTCGCAGTGGGGGTTGGATGAAAAGGACCCCGTGGTAGTAGGCCATTGCCGCCGGATGAACATGACCGCGAGAGGAGGCTGCCACGCCTGGGCCAGTTGGGGGTGGATGAACATGACCCCGTGGAGGGATGGCTGAGCAGTAACCGGTGGAGGCTGGGTGAACAGTACCTTGTGGAGACAGGAGGAAGCCGCGGTGGATGAACAATGGCAGGTGGAGGCTGGAGGAAGTCGATGGTGGATGAATAGTAGACCATGGAGGCTGGAGCGAGTGAGTAGACGGTGGATGAACAGTAGCCCATGAAGTCTCGTTTTGCGGTATACCATACCGGTCGCAATAAACATGGAGCTCCGTTTCGATCATAGCGCTCTAATAGAAGTTTATTTCCTCCATTTTGCGGTACGCCGGACCCCTCCCAATGAACAGGATACCGTTTCGACCGTAGCTGGTTGAGCAGAAGGTTGTTTCCTCTGTTTTGCGGTATGCCATACCCTTCCCGATGAACATGACTCTGTTTTGACCGTACAGGCTCGTATATAAGGTCGTTTTGCGGTACGCCATACCCCGGTTTGATTATTCCGTCCAAGTCGGTTGGCTCCCGATAAACACGACGCGTTTTGTTGCCTCCCGATGAACACGACGTTGTTTCTCCGTTCCAACATCGCCGATTGGTTCTCGATGAAAACGATGGTGTTGCTGCCGTCTCCATGTACACGAGCACTGCCGAACGTATGCGCGAGTACGGGTTCAAGACCCCGCCCGTATGTACGTATGTAGCCGTAGTTTTTTTAGCGTGGTTGTACGTACGTGTACTCCATTTAGATAGGACTGCATGGACTGCTAAGTAGGGGCTGGACTGTAGTATGACACGTGCCGCTGCTTCCTCGGCCACGGTTCATCCTTGCAGAGATACCGATCGGCCAGTACGTACGTACACGTTGGTGACCAGACAAACAACGCTACGTACTCTTCGACCAGGTGTGTCCTAGCTGTCAGGGAGGATAAAGAGGCACTTCTTCGCATGCGAAGATATAGCTGGTGGGTCCCAGCTGTCAGCAGTAGGAATCATTTTTTTGTGCGTAATATGGAGGCACTTCCTTGCGTCCGAAGATGTAGCTGTTGGGTCCAGCTGTTAGCGTCACCACGTACAGTCATCTTCTGATGGCTGTCATTCGTTGATCACATTGACCATGCCGCGCCGGGAGCACCAAGGCGGTGGACGACGGCGAGGCCTAGGGAGGGAACGACGCGGAGTCGGGGAAGACGCGACAGTGGATGGCCACACGAAGAGGGGTATGAGGGTTGACTGGTTCAGCTACGGTGTGAGGCTGTCATCGCCGCAGAATAACAGAGATGTGGGTGAGTAGAGGGATGGTCTGGCCAACGGTTCGAGTAGAAAGGGGCGGTGAGGCCTGGGCGGTAGCATAACCGGCCACGAAAGGCAGGAGGACGCGGTCCCACCGACGCTGATTTGGACGGCTGCATCAACAAAATTAGAGGTTGGAGAAGCAGAACAACCTTTGGATTAACATCCAACGCTCACTGCTGATAGAATCATTTGGTAACTACGTTGACAAAGCCCTGCGTACACATTAACTTAGTAAGGCAACAAGTCTGCCTCCAAATATGATGTGCCCCAGTTGTCAAGGGGAGCAATCATTATTTTTCGCTTAGTAAGGAGGCACTTCCTTGTATGCGAAGATATAGCTGGTGGGTCCCAACTGTCAGGGAGAGGATTCATTTTTTCGCGTGATAAGGTGGCACTTGCTTGCGTGCGGCCATGGACCATGTGGGTCCCTACTGTCAGCCACTCCACGTGCATCCCTATTCCAACGGTTGTCGTTAGTTGACAAAGTTGACCACACCGCACCGAGAAAACCAACTCGTTGGACGAGGGCGAGGCCTAGGAAGAGAACAACCCAGAGCCGGCGAAGACACAACAATGGATGCCCACGCGGAGGGGAGTACGAGGTTTCACTAGTTCGGCTGTGGTGTGAGGCTACCATCGCTGAAGAATAACATGAGGTGTTGATGAGTACAGGAATAGCCTGGACTACCATGAGACTAGGGTAGGCCGGTGAGGTCTGCGCGGCAGCACAACCGGTCACGAGAGGCGGTAGCAGGTGATACCGCCAGCGGTGGTTTGGATGGCTGAAGCAAGAATATCTAATATTGAAGAAGAACAATAGTCGTTGGATGAACATCCAATGACCACTGCTGCTAGAATCGTGTGTTAACTATAAATTGAAAAGGCCTTGCGTACGCGTCAACTTTGCAGGTCCACAAGTGAGCATCACATCTGTGGTAGAGAGCATATAGCTCATTTTCGATTTGTAATAATTTACAGCCCATTTCTTAATTCTAATGGAATTTACTCCGGTCCATTTACTATTTCTTAACATTACAACCCATTCTAGTCAGGATAACGGTTTACAATTTGAACCAGATTTCCCACATTTTAATGGGATCCAAAATATTTTTTTATCTCGAATTTTGAGTCAGATTAAATCGAATTTCAAAATGAATTCCTATTAGTTAGAAATTCAACAAAATTTTGCGCACAACAAGTAATGAAATAAAAAAAAATCCAAAAAATGCAATGTTGGAGCTCCCCGCCCTCTGACGAGGTTTCGTTAAAAATATATCCAAAAATGATAATTTTGAAAGTAATTAACTTTTCGATGCTTTTTTATATTTACAACACATTTTTTATAATTACATCCCATTTATTAGTTCTTCAAGCCTATTTTGTAGGCAAGCCTAGTGTGTCCCTCGTAGAAAAGATTAGCAGCCGAGCGGGCTGGGGAATAACAAGTTAGGCTGGGTTGGGTATTCCTCAAGAAAGTATAGCTGGGCAAGCCATTTTCACATTGAAAAATTAATATCTGGGCTGGATATTCGGTCGACATAAAATAATTAGCCTGGGCTAGACGGGCCACAACCCTGCTCCTCTAAACAACAAAAAAACATCGCTAAAAAATAATTCTACTCACCCCTAAAAAAATACTGCTCGAGCTGTTGGGTCCCGACTGTCGGTCGCTCCTTGTGCAAATCTCTCGTTTATTGACTATATACGTTGACAATGGTGTGGGGCCGTGATATCAGGAAACCAAGAGGAAGCAATTTTTATATAGTTGTAATAAGGAGGCACTTGCGTACGTACGAATATGGCCCTGGTGTGTCCCTATTGTCATCCTCTCCACGTAAAGTCATTTCATGATTCCTCATGTTCCTTGACCATGTTGACAACGTGAGACGGCTGTGCCACGGTGACCGCAACAACTCGAAGGTCGACGGAGAGCGCCTCGTGGGCCCTATCGATGGTCTGATACAACGCCCGCTGTTTATTCAGGAAGCCAGGATCATCGGGTCACATGTCTGATATGTCTCCAACGTATCTATAATTTTTGACTGTTCCATTCTATTATATTATCCATCTTAGATGTTTTAAATGCATTTATATGCTATTTTATATGATTTTTGGGACTAACCTATTAACCTAGAGCCCAGTGCCAGTTTTTGTTTTTTTCCTTGTTTTTGAGTTTTACAGAAAAGGAATACCAAACAGAGTCCAATTGACGTGTCAATTTTTGATGATTTTTTATGGACCAAAAGAAGCCCCCAGGGTAAAAGAGTTGGGCCAGAAGAGTCTCGGGCTGCCCACGAGGGTGGGGGGCGCGCCCACCCCCCTAGGCACGCCCCCCTATCTCGTGGACAGCCCGGAGACCCCCCTGACTTGTGCCCTACGCCAAAAAAACCTATAAATACCCAAACCTCCAGAAAATAACCTAGATCTGTTGTTCCGTCGCCGCAAGCCTCTGTAGCCACCAAAAACCAATTGGGACCCTGTTCCGGCACCCTGCCGAAGGGGGGGGGGATCCCTCACCGGTGGCCATCTTCATCATCTTGGCGCTCTCCATGACGAGGAGGGAGTAGTTCACCCTCGGGGCCGAGGGTATGTACCAGTAGCTATGTGTTTGATCTATTATAGTTGGATCTTATGATGTTTCTCCCCCTCTACTCTCTTGTAATGGATTGAGTTTTCCCTTTGAAGTTATCTTATCGGATTGAGTCTTTAAGGATCTGAGAACACTTGATGTATGTATTGCATGTGATTATCTGTGGTGACAATGGGATATCACGTGATCTACTTGATGTATGTTTTGGTGATCAACTTGTGGGTTCAGTGACCTTGTGAACTTAGGCATATGGGTTGGCACACATTTTCGTCTTGACTCTCCGGTAGAAACTTTGGGGAACTCTTTGAAGTTCTTTGTGTTGGTTGAATAGATGAATCTAAGATTGTGTGATGCATATCGTATAACCATACCCACGGATACTTGAGGTGACATTGGAGTATCTAGGTGACATTAGGGTTTTGGTTGATATGTGTCTTAAGGTGTTATTCTAGTATGAACTCTAGGATAGATAGAACGGAAAGAATAGCTTCGTGTTATTTTACTACGGACTCTTGAATAGATCGATCAAAAAGAATAACTTTGAGGTGGTTTCGTACCCTACAATAATCTCTTCGTTTGTTCTCCGCTATTAGTGACTTTGGAGTGACTCTTTGTTGCATGTTGAGGGATAGTTATATGATCTAATTATGTTATCATTGTTGAGAGAACTTGCACTAGTGAAAGTATGAACCCTAGGCCTTGTTTCAACGCATTGCAATACTGTTTACGCTCACTTTTACCATTAGTTACCTTGCTGTTTTTATATTTTCAGATTACAAAAACCTATATCTTTCATCTATATTGTACTTGTATCACCATCTCTTCGCCAAACTAGTGCACCTATACAATTTACCATTGTATTGGGTGTGTTGGGGACACAAGAGACTCTTTGTTATTTGGTTGCAGGGTTGTTTGAGAGAGACCACCTTCATCCTACGCCTCTGATACGTCCAAAACGTATATATAATTTCTGCTTGCTCCATGCCACTTTTGGGTGATATTGCTATGATATTCATACACTTCCATACACTTTTGATCATATTTGGACTAACTTACTAATCCAGTGCACCCCAGTGCCAGTTTCTGTTTTCGGCTGTTTTTGTATTTCAGGTTTTCACGTTTCGAGAACTGCCCAGAAAAATCCAGAAAAATTATATAAAAAATCAGCGTTCCGGAAACAACACTACGTCCGAAGGGCAGCCTGGGGGGGCCACAGGGGCTCCAGGCGCCCTGTGGGCGCGCCCCCCCTGGGCCGCGCCGGGGGGGCGCCTGGGCCCCCCGAGGCTCCCCCGGTGCCCTACTTTGGCATATATTTAAAGGGTCCTCCGTAACCCTCAGAACAGGAACTCTTTTCGCGATCCCATCTCTGTTCCGCCGCCGCCGCCGCTTCCAAGATCGGGAACACCAGGAGAACTCTTCCCGGCACCCTGCCGGAGGGGAGGATCACTACCGGGAGCTTCTCCACCACCATGGACGCCTCCCGGATGACTCGTGAGTAGTCTCCCTTGGACCATGAGTCCATGACCAGTAGCTATGTGATGTTCTCCTCCCGTTCTTGTGCTTCACTAATTAGTCCTCGTGAGCTGCCCTACATGATCGAGGCACCTATGTAATCCTTATGCTGTTGCTATGTTGAGTTTGCTGGGATCCGATGGATTATGAGATTATGTTCAGATTGATCTTGAGTAATATATTTGATTCACCTCTTTTATATTTTAGTTCATAAGTAATTCTTGCATGTTCTCCGTTGTTACTTATTGCTTTGGCCGAGTAGTAGGTAGTGACTCCAAGAGGGAACGTTATGCTTGATTGTGGGTTCATGCCCCTCGATGACTAGCTTGAGTGACAGAAACATGAGTCTAGGGGATGTGCTGTTGCCACAAGGGGGAAAACAACGGTGCTTGT
>LR738713.1:406265731-406290447 GCA_902687465.1 Secale cereale
CCCCCGAGGCTCCCCCGGTGCCCTACTTTGGCATATATTTAAAGGGTCCTCCGTAACCCTCAGAACATGACTTCTTTTCGCGATCCCATCTCTGTTCCGCCGCCGCCGCCGCTTCCAAGATCGGGAGCACCAGGAGAACTCTTCCCGGCACCCTGCCGGAGGGGAGGATCACCACCGGGAGCTTCTCCACCATCATGGACGCCTCCCGGATGACTCGTGAGTAGTCTCCCTTGGACCATGAGTCCATGACCAGTAGCTATGTGATGTTCTCCTCCCGTTCTTGTGCTTCACTAATTAGTCCTCGTGAGCTGCCCTACATGATCGAGGCACCTATGTAATCCTTATGCTGTTGCTATGTTGAGTTTGCTGGGATCCGATGGATTATGAGATTATGTTCAGATTGATCTTGAGTAATATATTTGATTCACCTCTTTTATATTTTAGTTCATAAGTAATTCTTGCATGTTCTCCGTTGTTATTTATTGCTTTGGCCGAGTAATAGGTAGTGACTCCAAGAGGGAACGTTATGCTCGATTGTGGGTTCATGCCCCTCGATGACTAGCTTGAGTGACAGAAACATGAGTCTAGGGGATGTGCTGTTGCCACAAGGGGGAAAACAACGATGCTTGTGCCCGCGGGTGCAAGGATTGTTTACTTTACGCAAAGTTCTTTTAATGCAGTTGTCTGTTGCATTGAGTTTACACTATGGGTGGGACTCGCAACTTAATACCAGCGAGATGTTCTGGATAGATATCTCAAGGTGGATGATTAGTAGTAGATATTGATGGATTTCGGTCTACTTACTTTGGCGTACAGCCCATGCTTTGAACCTCAACCTTTCTTGCAATGTAATCAGCATTGGTTTGCATTCGTGGTCCTGTCAATTGCCCAGCTGTAATTTGTTTACCTCACATAGCTGTTTTATCGTCTTTTGGGAGAGAGACATCACTAGTGAAGATCATGAGACTCCGGTCCATATTACCATCATTGACCACATCCACTATTTACTTTTCGCTATTTACTTACTATTGCAAAACACTATCTATCACTACTATCATATTGCTTTTAACCCTTTGTGAACTACAAGGCCGGAGAGATTGACAACCTCTCTGTACTCGTTGGGAGCAAAGTTATTTGTATCTGTGTGCAGGTCCACGTTGATTGCTAATTGCGCCGTTAGCAATTGACACCTACTTGTTGAACCTAGGAGTCTCTGGGGATTCGATCCTTGGCATCTTTGCTAGGGGAAAACACTTCTACTTACTGCATCTTACACCTTCCACTTGGGGTAACCAACGAGGGGTTCGAGGCCCATCAAGGAGTATTTTCTGGCGCCGTTGCCGGGGACTCCACTCTTCAGGATAGGGGAGTTGCATGCTATCTTTTATCTTTGCTTTTTAGTCTTGTTAGTTTACCTTTCAGTTTTTGCTTTAGTTCTTTTTATCGAAAATCACAAAAATAGTTATCTTGTTCTTTAGTTATCATTATGTCGGGTCCTTTTGTCTTTGACGAGGCAGAAGTTCTCACCTTTAAACAAAGAGGTGGGGAAAATTTGAAAGATGCTTGGTATAGAATTAATGATTCACAAAAAAGAGCCACCAAGAAGCAACCTACTACTATCTTGCTTAGAAATTTTTATGTTGGAATTACTTCTTGGAATAGGTTTATTCTAGATATTGCTATCAATGGGAATTTCCTAGAGGCCCCAGTTTGGGAGTCTCTTAGTATTATTGAAAATCTTGTTGGGAGTCCCCCTGTTGTTAGCATTCGAGAGGACATCACCCTAGCTCACATTATGAAAAAACTTGAAAAAATAGAGCTAGAGATGCCAAGCACTAATAAGATGAATGAGTTGGATCGAAAGATCCAAGGGAATTTGAATAGACTTGATAGCTCCATGCATAAAATTTTCAAAATTTTGGAGACCGTCAAATTCCATGATTCTGACTCTTCTAGGATGAACAAGATTGAGGAAATATTTGATACCTTAGGAACTACTTTCTCCTCGATCAAAACCGAAAAGGTGGAAACTCCGGCAAAGCGGGAGCCTAAGTTCGTTCACGTTCCAAAGGCTCCCCGTTCTAAAAGTAATCCATCTACTGCCAAAGGGGTTGAAACTGTAAAGACTTTGGAAGAAACACCTATCGTTGATGAATTTATAAATGAATCTTCCCTTGACTTTTATCATTTTGGTCTTCTACCTAGAAGTATCTCTATGAGGCCTTTATTTGAGAGTCCTCTTAAGACTAGTTGTATTATTGAAGAGCTTTTTGATGATCTTGATGATGGTTCAATTGATACAACTTGATCTATGCATTATGCCTAGCTTAAAGGCATAAAAGAAAGCGCTTTTGGGAGGCAGCCCACATGAATAAATTTTTTGCTTTTGTTGTGTCTTGATGTTGTTTACTGCTGTAGCATCATCATTGTATCTTTGCTTTTCATATTTGTGCCAAGTATAGCCTCTGATTGCTAGAAAGTTCAAAAGTTGTGAGGTGCTGTCCAGGAAACAGATTCTGTCCTTGGATAGAAAAATTCGTATAAAATCACCAGATCATCTTTTTGGTCTGAATGTTTTCGACAGCGTTCTCTATATAATTTTCTTTCGTGCGTCAGTTCTGAGTTTTTTGATTTGAGTTGCAGAAGTATCCCGAACAGATCAATTACTGCCTGCTGTTCTGTTTTTCACAGATTCTGTCCTGTTTTGCCTTACCTTCACTTTGCAAATTAAGAACTTGCTTTTTCTTTGCAAAAACCTTTTGGCAATCTTGAGAAACAGTAGAACTTCAAGAATATCCTTATTTCCAGCAAGGTATAATTATTTTATTAAGGGTACTAACCTCGCTAATCAGATTATGATGAGTTGTGTATGAAGGGAGTTTTCAAGTGTGCGAGGGAAGATGATAAAAAGATTCAGGAGTGTCAAGCGCTCAAGCTTGGGGATGCCCCCGTGCACCCCCAAGAAATATTCAAGGATACTCAAGTGTCTAAGCTTGGGGATGCCCCCGTGCATCCCCTTCTCCATCAACACTATCAGTTCGTCTTTCGTTTCGCTATATTTTTATCACTTCATATGTTATGTGCTATGCTTGGAGCGTCTTGCTTTTAGTTTTCTTTTCAGTTTTTCATAACGAGTCGGAACCCAGCATTCCTTTATGTGGGAGAGAAACACGCTCCACCTCTACCTAGAACATTACATAGAATTTTCATGTCTATCTATGCTGTGTGTGTTCTTTATCTTTTAATAGCTACTATCGTGCTCTGCTCTTAGTATTCATGCTTATCTTTTCAAGAGCTTTTATTTAGTTGGTTGCTTGAACTCTCTTTAATTACCATGCTCACCTTGTTAAGAGAGTTTGCTTCCGTTGCATTGGTTAATGTGTCTATGATAAAGATGCTACTTTCATGATGGTGCTTAGTAGTTCAGGTTTTCTTGTGGTTAATCTCAAATAGCTGGGGGGTTCCCAATGTGTTATTGGAGTACCAACTTGGTTTGTTTGCCTATGATGTGGTATGGTTTAGTAATATCTTCCTTCGAGAATTTATTTTGATTGACTTGGTGTATGCTCACGCATATTCAAGACTATAAATAAAGTCTGTCAAGCCTTGATGATCTTTTGTTTCTAAGTAGCGATATAACTACCATGCCTGATTCAATATTGCTTTGTCGCTCTGCATGATTAGGACCGTCATTGCTCTCTTAGTTGGTCGCTCCCAGTCTTTTGCTAACCTCCACCTGCACTAAGCAAACTAACCATGCAATACACAGCTCATGGCAAAGTAGCCTAAAAACTATTGTGGTAAAGAATATGTTGCCTATGTATCTTATTTCTTATAAGTTGCTTGCTGAGCGGTAACCATGTTTCCGGGGACGCCATCAACTGTCACACTTTTGTTGAATATCATGTGAGTTGCTATGCATGTTCGTCTTGTCTGAAGTAAGGGTGATTTACCGTGGGTTGAATTAATATGCATATTGTTAGAGAAGAACATTGGGCCGCCAACCAAAGCCATGCATCATGGTGGAAGTTTTAGCTTGGACCTTAATCCTCAATCTCTCATGAGAATATGCTTATGCATTAAAGAGGAGTCCATCATCTATTTTCTATGTTGTCCCGGTATGGATGTCCTCAAGTTGAGATTTATCAAAAACGAGAAATCAAATGCGATCTATCTCCTTGGACCTTTGTACAGGTGGCATAGAGGTACCCCTTTGTGACACTTGGTTAAAACATATGCAATGCAATGATAACCCATGGGGATCCGAGCTAATTAGGACAAGGAGCGAGCACTATTGGTATTCGATGCATGAGGCTTGCAACTTATAAGATGTTTTATGCATGACACATATGAAGTACTACTACCGTTGACACAATTGCTTCCATGTTTTCAAAATAAAAAGCTCTAGCACTTAACCTTTCTTTTACCTTTATGTCGAAGCACCAACTACTGAGAGCATGATTGTCATTCTGAGTGTAATGTGCATTGTCCCAAAGTAGCATTGTCTTTTGCATGATTGTGATATCGTTTATTCTGAAATGATTGTATCTAGTCATCACTTAAACCTTGAAGGTGCCCTTGCATTTATGTTTTGCATCACTAAAGGGGGCAAGCTAGATATCACTTTATCATATTTGCACATCATGTTCATTGCAAATCTTTTTGATGTTTCAGTTTCATATTGTAAAACTTTCAGTCATTTGTGATTTTCTCTTGAGACAACTTAATTACTTTAGAATCATTGTCTCAGTAAGCTTTTGTCATATGACTATGAGAAAGTCCTATATGGTTAATAGCATGTCACCACAGAAATTATTCTTGTTATCATTTACCTACTCGAGGACGAGCAGGAATTAAGCTTGGGGATGTTGATACGTCCAAAACGTATCTATAATTTCTGCTTGCTCCATGCCACTTTTGGGTGATATTGCTATGATATTCATACACTTCCATACAATTTTGATCATATTTGGACTAACTTACTAATCCAGTGCACCCCAGTGCCAGTTTCTGTTTTCGGCTGTTTTTGTATTTCAGGTTTTCACGTTTCGAGAACTGCCCAGAAAAATCCAGAAAAATTATATAAAAAATCAGCGATCCGGAAACAACACTGCGTCCGAAGGGCAGCCTGGGGGGGGCACAGGGGCTCCAGGCGCCCTGTGGGCGCCCCCCCTGGGCCGTGCCGGGGGGGCGCCTGGGCCCCCCGAGGCTCCCCCGGTGCCCTACTTTGGCATATATTTAAAGGGTCCTCCGTAACCCTCAGAAAAGGAACTCTTTTCGCGATCCCATCTCTGTTCCGCCGCCGCCGCCGCTTCCAAGATCGGGAGCACCAGGAGAACTCTTCCCGGCACCCTGCCGGAGGGGAGGATCACCACCGGGAGCTTCTCCACCACCATGGACGCCTCCCGGATGACTCGTGAGTAGTATCCCTTGGACCATGAGTCCATGACCAGTAGCTATGTGATGTTCTCCTCCCGTTCTTGTGCTTCACTAATTAGTCCTCGTGAGCTGCCCTACATGATCGAGGCACCTATGTAATCCTTATGCTGTTGCTATGTTGAGTTTGCTGGGATCCGATGGATTATGAGATTATGTTCAGATTGATCTTGAGTAATATATTTGATTCACCTCTTTTATATTTTAGTTCATAAGTAATTCTTGCATGTTCTCCGTTGTTATTTATTGCTTTGGCCGAGTAGTAAGTAGTGACTCCAAGAGGGAACGTTATGCTCGATTGTGGGTTTATGCCCCTCGATGACTAGCTTGAGTGACAGAAACATGAGTCTAGGGGATGTGCTGTTGCCACAAGGGGGAAAACAACGGTGCTTGTGCCCGCGGGTGCAAGGATTGTTTACTTTACGCAAAGTTCTTTTAATGCAGTTGTCTGTTGCATTGAGTTTACACTATGGGTGGGACTCGCAACTTAATACCAGCGAGATGTTCTGGATAGATATCTCAAGGTGGATGATTAGTAGTAGATATTGATGGATTTCGGTCTACTTACTTTGGCGTACCGCCCATGCTTTGAACCTCAACCTTTCTTGCAATGTAATCAGCATTGGTTTGCGTTCGTGGTCCTGTCAATTGCCCAGCTGTAATTTGTTTACCTCACATAGCTGTTTTATCGTCTTTTGGGAGAGAGACATCACTAGTGAACATCATGAGACTCCGGTCCATATTACCATCATTGATCACATCCACTATTTACTTTTCGCTATTTACTGACTATTGCAAAACACTATCTATCACTACTATCATATTGCTTTTAACCCTTTGTGAACTACAAGGCCGGAGAGATTGACAACCTCTCTGTACTTGTTGGGAGCAAAGTTATTTTTATCTGTGTGCAGGTCCACGTTGATTGCTAATTGCGCCGTTAGCAATTGACACCTACTTGTTGAACCTAGGAGTCTCTGGGGATTCGATCCTTGGCATCTTTGCTAGGGGAAAACACTTCTACTTACTGCATCTTACACCTTCCACTTGGGGTAACCAACGAGGGGTTCGAGGCCCATCAGCCTCCCACGGATTGATAAACCTTAGGTCATCCACTTGAGGGAAATTTGCTACTGTCCTACAAACCTCTTCACTTGGAGGCCCAACAATGTCTACAAGAAGAAGGTTGTGTAGTAGACATCAATGTCCGCGGTGTCATTAATGTTCGCTTGTTCGTCGGTGATTCGTCCCTCCGCAAGCCGGTGCTCGTTAAGGAGATGGAGGTTGTAGCACTGGTCCTCCTGCGCTTGCCGAAATGCCGATTCCGGCGGCGCTGGTAGCTCTTCCGTCAATAGGGCGTCGAAGTGCGGCCACACCTGTTCTATGGTGAACAAGGCATGAACCGGCTTAGGTGGTGGCGTTGGCTCCTGGTCAGAAGCCTCGTCCATTGTATGGTTGTCATCGCTGAGCTCTGCGAGCTCATTGGCGAGCCAGCGTGTTCGGCTACAGGACCAGACCGCTGCCAAGTAGGAGTCTGACTGCCCTGGCCCACCCAGACTTCTGCCGTGCTTGTGCGCACTTCCCGCCCGAAACGGCCAGCACCGCCCGCACCACTCCTCGATGCACGCAACTGCTCCATGTTCAAACCACACAACTGACGTCTATCCGTCCATCTACCGCCCACATTAATGATATGCGGTTCCCGAGGCGGCTACTCCAGCGCTACCTGTCCGTCCCTCTATCGCCACCATTGCTATATAAACTCATGCCCCGGTCATAGCCGTAGTCACCCGCCTTCGTTCCCTTTCTCCTCTCCACACCACTCCCACCATGGCTTCCTTGATCTCCATCGCTCTCTGGAACGGGCGGATGATGGACCAGAAGAACGACGACGTCCCAATGGAGAACATGGTCATCGAGGAGCCGGCTCTAGCCTCCTCCTCCGCTCCATCCTCGACGGTGCATTACACCATGACCATTGTCGAGGCCAGTGCCCAATACATGGACATGGTGAGGCAGCAACGAGAGGAAAAGTTCCGGGAGGCGAAGGCCGGTGCCGCCTACAACCACCAGGTCATCAGCGAGCACCTGCAGGCGGAGGAGTAGATTGACGCGGAGCGGGCGGAGTAGGAGGCATTGCTTGAGTCATATCGCTCCGCCTGCGAGAGCTGCCTCGAGCGCTGGCGGTAGCGCATGCGGGTGGCAGAGATTGCGGCCGCCTACAAGGAGGACAATGAAGCAGACGAGGCGCTATTTGGCGACACCGACGGCGAGGCGGAGGATTTCGCCGGCTCTGCCGAGGACCAGTCCGTTCAGGAATAAGGTAGATAATATCACCGGCTCTGTCAAGGGCCCTCCGTGCCGGCAACAAGCGGAAGGACTTTGCCGGCTCCGCCGAGGCCCCGCCCCGCCGGCAATGTTGCAGAGGACATCGCCGTCTCCGCCGAGGCCCCGCTCCACCGAGGCACCGCCCCACCGATGTCGGGGCCGGATTTCGGGAACACAATATTCCAGAAATTAACCCCTAGTGTCATCACCAGCCCAGGATTACTGTTACTGGTGGACACACCCTTGTTACAGATTACCAAGCATTTTCAAGAATTTGATACAAGACCATAAAGGTCTACTGATACAACAATGACTCCGGTGGTGGATGAAGGAATTGGCTTGTGGATCTCCACATCGATGGGGCTCCATTCCCATAGGAACAGCTGACCCGGATAACTCCTATCCCGCGTGGCTGTACTCCTAGGCTTCACACGGACGTCACTGTGGTACTCCTTGTAGAACCCCTAACCTGGCCAAGTAAATAGCCAGGGACAAGCCTGTGAGTACGTTTGAATGTACTCGCAAACATCATGGACAAATGATATAACAAATGCAGCAAACAAATATATGGTCATGATGAATTAAACTATATGCATATGCTCATGATGGACTTATATTAAATGCATGCTGACAGGAATTAAAACATGGCATGGTGAATAATGGTTAGTGCAGGAAATAAATATTAGCATCAATAAAATATAAAAGAAATGCCGGTCGGATGTCAAGTGACACCACGGTCGGTCTTGAAAAGAAATGCCAGTCGGGTGTCTAAAAGAGAAATCGAACGATACCATACGAGAACTCAGGCGACGCCACGAAAGGACTTGAAAAGAAATGCCAATCGGGTATCCACAAGAGTAGTGGCGTGATAAACCGCCTGACACTCGAGGGACGCCACAAAAGGACTTGAAAATAAAGGCGAGTGTCCGGGGTAGTCTAGCCAGCCCCTGAGACACTCTAAGGAAATAAAATAAGAGAAACGGGTTAGTCCACAATAATAATCATATCATCAAATAGACTAATGATAACACCAGTAGCAACGATAATTATCGTGCAAAATAACCATGCTCAATTTTTAAAATATTTCCTCCGGAGACCGACTCTAAGACCGACACTTGACCAACCCAGACTGTAGCCCTTAACCGCGGACACGGCTGTTCGAATAGGTTTTTAAACTCTGCAGAGAGTGTACTCTTTACCCACAAGTATAGGATTTCTTTAGTCAGTATCGTGACACTGACTAATTCCCATTATGGTATTTGGGTTGAAAACACACCTAACCAGCACACACCAGCTTAACTTTTCTGCTGCCAGGGATCACCCAAAACAACAGTTAAGTAAAACTCTAAGTGGGAAGGCTACAACCTCCAATAGCATGGGATCACTATTCAAACGCGCGGATTACAAGGGTACACTCCCTCTCGGCATCACGACAGCCGGAAACACCCATGCCCCCTTGACCCGATGACTGGATTTAGTCCAGGGCCCTGGAAACCCTCATCGTGGCCCTCTGTACGGTGTGTGCATGGAAAGGGGTTAACAACTTACTAAACCATACCTTACCCGAGGCAGGGACAAGTGGTAGCACGAAACAAGTATGGGGGTTACCGGAACAAGACTCGATCTATGGTCGACTCTGGAGGCTTATGATTCCTGCAGTGGTTAGCACAACAAAATTATTCTTTCAATCATATCACCAGGACAGGGCCACAACCCTTGCCTGCTTCCACATCTATCTCATGACACCACCGTGTCAAAAAAAATGGCCCGTGCCCACCGGCACGTCCAAAACAAGTGCACACTCCTGGATTCTCATAAATTATGCATGTTGCAAGTGGAATGCATGCAAGAGAAAATATGCACATGATCATGTATGCACTACTAGCATTATGCAAGTTAAATTTGAATTCAACATAGTCAAGCTTAAACTATCCTAGCAAATAACTCACTATGCAATCATCATAACAAGTGTTCAAGATGCTCGCCTTGAACATGCAGAAGTATTGAGAGCACTCCACAAGTTTGAAAAATATTATCTCCTCTCCATTTCCTATTTTCAAAAATATCTAAATCACCACATAATTCAAAAACAGCACTAAAAAGTATTTCAAATATTTTTGAAATAAATACTAAAATAAACTAGAGGATATTTAAGGAATATCAGAAAAAGAATTAATTTATTTAGAGTTCATATGAATTAGTTATGGAAATTACTAAGATGGAAAAATATGATTAGAAGCAATATTAAATTCATTAAACAGAAACTATGCACAGTAAAAATATTCACTTAATTTAGATACATAGATCATGATTTTAGAAACCTACAGAAATTAGAATAACTGGAGTTGGGTTTGGAATGTGCTCTGCGGAATTATTTGAACGCTACTGAAAAGAAATAAAAAGAAGAGGGTAGAGAAGCGCCCTGTGCGCGGATTAGCTGAAAAAGTAATTGGGCTGAGCCCAGCCGCACGGGAGCGAACCAGTGACCCACCGACAGGTGGGTCCCACCTGTCGGGTTCGTCCTCTCCCTTGCGCGCGCCTGGACAGAGGCAGAGGCGGGGCTTCGGCGACGATCCCCGGCGTACGGCGGCTCCCCTCGACGAGCCGAGCCCACCAGGGTGCTTGGCTGGCCCGTGCGGTCCCTCCGGTGTATGGGTTGGTCGGCGGGGAGCACGGGATTGCCGGCGGCGAGCTTGCCCGGGAGACTCCGGCGAAGGGAATTTGGGCATCTCGTCTACGACAGTCCCCGGGCTAAATTGACGACGGGGATGGATCGGTGGGACGGTGGTGAAGCTCCGGTGCTGAGAGTGGAGAGGGGGAGGTACTGGAGAGGTGGGTGGCTTCGAAGTGAGGGCGGTGGCAGTGGCTGCCGGAGACGGGGATGACGACCGTTTCCGGTCGTTCTGTGGCTTGGGGTGGTTCTCAGAGGGAGGAGTGGGAATGGTGTGGAGCTGGGAGAGCTCGGGGGTGGCTTATATAGGCGGGGCGACGCGGTGCCGCGACTTCCAGAGAGCGGACACGGTGGCGATGCCTTTACTCCGGCAGGTGAGGTCGTTGGGTGGCCGGTGAGGGTCGGTGAGGACGGTGGCCGGCCGTAGTTACTTCCCAGGCGAGCTGGCTGGCCCCGGGTAGTGCCAGGTGGCTCAGACGGCGCCGTCCATGGCAGACTGCGGCGGCGGCCATTAATGGCGCTCCGAGGCCGGTGGCGAGGTTGGTGAGGGCGGCGGGGGTCGGTGTGTCTCTTGTGCGACCGGTGAGCTGAGGATGAGCTCGAGCTGTTGGCAATAAAGAGAGAGGGGCCCAGGGAGAGACGTGGTGAGGCGGGACTCGTCGGGCGGCGCCTCCGGACGGCGTGGACGGCGGTGGCCGGCGCAAGCGGCCAAGGGAAAGGTGTCGGCGAAGTAAATGATGGTCGAGCTAATCCAGGGGAAGATTAGGATGAGAGGGGAAGGCAGCAGAGCGGTAGGGGCGCGGGTGCCAGTGGCTGCAGTCCAGGCGCTCTGCTCGCGCCCTAGACACGCACAGAAGTTGCTTGACGAAATGCTAATGGCATCTAGAGTGACGCACATGAGCTGCAAATTAGCAGGGTGGTGCTTTAGGGTATGAGAGAGTTCATGGACATGCTGGTTTGGCCAAAAGTGCAAGTCTCCAATGTAGTTAAGAGAGAGTCCAATTTCCTGCCATGCCCGCAGGGTGTTTGATGAAATGCTAGGTCTATCTAGAAGAGTTTGCTCGTTGTGGTACTTGGTAGGATAGTGTCTCTTTGGACGATATAGAGAGTGGTGAAGTTGGTTTGTAGAAGGAGCAAACTTGCTAGTGCAAGTTTTGCAAAAATTCACTTCTGGACAGAAACTATAGAGAGGTATTTGGTGGGTCTAAATGATGCTAATGGAGCTGATCTTCTGGGGTCAAGGGTTTGGTAGGAGGAACTAGAAGATGGCCAAGTATCAGAAATATTAGAGCAAGGAAAATTGGGGTTGCAGTAGAAACCTAGAAAATGGACAGAAATGAAAAAGAGGATGGTTCACTCAAATTTTGCAAAACACCAAGTTGGGTTTTTGCACCAAAGTGACATATAGGCATCACAGGACCTCTCAGAATTATGGTGGAATTTTTAGAGAATTATTTAAAATAGTAGTAGTGCAACAGAAGCATTTAAAACACTGCAAAAGCTATTAAGATAATTTTCTAAGGCAAAATTTTATTATGAACATAATTCTAATGTTATCAAACAAATAATGAAATGACCCAAGATACAACTAGAGCCCACAAAAATTATTTCCAAAAAAAAAAGTACTATATGAAGAGAAGATTTTTGAAGGACATGTATAGAGAAGGCTCAAAAATTATTAAAGAACCTAATATAATTCAAAATTTTATTTCTAGCCAAATTTTATTTAATGAAAAAGTAATTAATTTTTTGGGGTGTTACAACCGACAATGACGCAGAGGACATCGGCGGCTCTGTCGAGGCCTCATACCACCAGCAACGAGGCCGCGCCACATAGAAAACGAGGAAGAGTAGAAGACATGGAGTCAGACAGGTTCACATCCTATGGCTCCGAAGGCGGAGCTGAAGAAGAAGCTTTAGTTCTTGGGGCTCAGCTGGACACAGGGAACGGGCGCCGGAGATCATAGATTAGGTTAATTAATTACCTTTTTAGTTGAAGAATGTCCAAAATGTAACGAAATCTGGCATGTTCATATGAAATCAGGCCATGTATGAATGAATTTAGACAAGTTAGTTCGAATTCTGTATTAGTGGTATTAGATGAACATTCAAAACAATACGTATTAGTATTATTCTCAGGACGCACGGTTATCACGACGTTAGCTGCAGTTTCACACTCCACAAAATGTTTGGGCAGCTTTTTAGTGTGCATGTACATTGCAATTAAACTCACATGCCTAGGAATGGATCATCGCAATTATTCACATGTCAGAGCCAATATTTACTTCATAATTAAAATCAAAATAAAGAAAAAAAATAAACAATGCATCTCAATTATTCACATGTCAGAGCCAATATTTACTTCACAACTGAAGACACAAATAAAGAAAATTGATCGATGGTGCTGACGGCAAAGGGTGTCCCATTCCAAAATATCAAATGCATGTCTTATTGTCACACCAATGAGCAAAATTGAACAAGGTTGCATTCCAAAATATCAAAAGCATGTCTTCTCGCGAACATCAATGAACAAACTTTGAGAAGGTTTTCGCATTCCAAAATATCAGATGCCTACGATTGTGGAATGGGCAGGGTGTGCCATCAGTTTGCACATTGGCATGTCACCTCGTGCTAAATAAACCAGCTATTCTTTTTGTGCAGTTCCACTCAAATCAACCAACTTCGCACATAGTGATACGTCTCCAACATATCTATAATTTATGAAGTATTCATGATGTTTTATTATCAATCTTGGACGTTTAACAATCATTTTATAGCAATTTTATATCATTTTTTGGGACTAACCTATTGACCCACTGCCCAGTGCCAGTTGTTGTTTTTGCTTGTTTTTTACATCCCTGGGAATCAATATCAAACGGAGTCCAAACACCGCAAAACTTTTTAGAGATTTGTTTTGAGCCAGAAGACACCCAATGAGCCAGAGCTGCACCTTGGGGGTGCCCCGAGGGGGAACAACCTACCACCTGGCGCGCCCAGGTGGGTTGTGCCCACCTCGGTGGCCTCCCGCACCCCCTCTTTACCCTACAAATTCACAAAAATTCTGAAACCCTTCGAGGCAGACCTAGATTAGAAGTTCCACTGCCGCAAGGCTCTGTACTCCACGAGATCCAATCTAGAGCCCTTTCCGGCACTCCGCAGGAGGGGGAAATCATCACCGGTGGCCATCTTCATCATCCTGGCGGCCACCATGATGAGGGAGTAGTCCACCCTCGGGGCTGAGGGTTTGTACCAGTAGCTATGTGTTTAATCTCTCTCCCTCGTGTTCTTGAGATGCACAATCTTAATGTATCGTGGGCTTTGTTAATATAGTCGGATCATATGGTGTTTTCCCCTCTCTTGTTGTGATGATTTGAGTTTTCCCTTTGAGATTTCTTTGGATTGAATACTTTTATTGATTTGAGAACACTTGATATATGTCTTTCAATTGAATACTCGTGGTGAAAATGGGGTATTATATTGATCCACTTGATATATGTTTTGGCACTCAACTTGCGGATTCCCGCGGTGATATTGGGGTAATCTATGCATAGGGGTTGATGCATGTTCTTGTCTTTGTTTCTCCGATAGAAATCTTGGGGCACTCTTCGAGGTTCTTTGTGTTGGATTACAAATCTGAATATGTTTTGGTGTTATCTTAGTACGAACTCTTGATAGATCGATTGGGAAGGATAACTTTGTGTTATCTTAGTACGAACTCTTGAAAGATCGATCGGAAAAATATAACCTTGTGTTATTCTAGTACGAACTCTTGGATAGATCAATCGGAAAGGGTAACTTTGTGCTACTTTAGTACGAACTCTTGGAATGTTTGATCGGAAAGAATAACTTTGAGGTGGTTTAGTACCCCCCACCAATAGTTTATTCTTATGTTCTCCACTAGATAGGAACCTTGGAGTGATTCTTCATCGCACGTTGAGGGGTGGTTATATGATCCAATTATATTAGCACTGTTGAGAGATTGCACTAGCGAAAGTGCGAACCCTAGGCCTTGTTTTCAAGCATTGCAATACCGTTTCTGCTCACTTTTGTTACTTGCTACCTTGCTTTTTTTATTGTTCGCACTACAAAAACTCATATCTACTATCCATATTACACTTGTATCACCATCTCTTCGCCGAACTAGTGCACCTATACAATTTACCATTGTATTTGGTGTGTTGGGGACACAAGAGACTTTTTATTATTTGGTTGCAGGGTTGTTTGAGAGAGACCATCTTCATCCTACACCTCCTACGGATTGATAAACCTTAGGTCATCCACTTGAAGGAAAATTGCTACTGTCCTACGAAACTCTGCGCTTGGAGGCCCAACACATGTCTACATGAATAAATTTGCATAGTAGACATCACTCCCGGACGCCACCTCTCAGAAGTGGCGTGCTGCTCTTCTCACAAGCCTCGTTGTCGCATCTCGGCGACACAGACGCGATGGAGGCCGACATGGACAACATCATCACGACCGGCTCGGCCGCCGCCGCCTCTCCCTGGTTCGCTGCCCAAGACGACGCAATAGACCTCAATGACGACATGGACAGTGAGCTCGACTACGGTGAGGAGGAGTCGGAGTTGGAGGAGGATGAGGAGGAAGAGGAGGAGCCAGCGCCTGCTCAAGCGAGCAAAGGGAAGAAGAAGAGGGCGGCTAGGACCGGCGAGCTGCGCATCAAGTGGGTGTACAAGGAGGACGAGTGCCTCGCTGATGCGTGGAAAGTCGTCTGCCTCAACCCGATCACCGGCACGGACCAGAGCGTCAACACGTATTAGGAGCAGATCAAGGCCGAGTTCGACGAGCGCAAGCTCGTCGACCCGTACTTCAAAGGCGTCTACATGCAGCGCGGGTCGAAGGCAATGTTGAACCATTGGGGGCTCATCCAAACGGCGTGCAACAAATGGCATGGGATCGTCGAGAAGATCGCGGCTCGCCAGGAGAGCAGCGCCAGCATCGAGGATCAGGTATGGGGCACGCCGGTCTCTCCTTTTTTTTCTTTTTCGCGTGTGCGCGTAGGTCGACTGTTGTTCCTCGGTGCAGTTGGTGTGGATGTTCGCCATGTTTCGCTAGGATAGCAGCGACAAATATTTCAAGTACGTCCACGTCTTCAAACGAATCGACAAGTGCGAGAAGTGGGCAGATGTACGGTGTACACTCGCCAAGACAAAGGAGACATACAAGCCGGACACGCCGACGCCGGGCACGGCTGACTGGCGGCCGGAAGGCAACAAAGGGGCCAAGAAGGGGAAACACACCGAGTCAGCTACCGCACATGTGCAATAGTCCATCCAGCATTGCCTCGCCGACGCCCAGACCCAGGCAGCCCTGCGGGAAGAGAAAACCGTGACGAGGTGGTCGGCATTGATGATGAAGTTTTTGGAGATTTTTTATGGGCCAAAACACACCCAATGGGCCAGAGATGCACCTGGGGGTGCCCTGAGGGGGGCACAACCCACCAGGGCATGCCAGGGGTTGTGCCCACCTCGGTGGCCTCCCACACCCCCTCTTTACCCTATAAATTCACAAATATTCCGAAAACCCTCCAGGTGATCCTAGATCAGAAGTTCCGCCGCCGCAAGGCTCTGTAGTCCACGAGATCCGATCTAAAGCCCTTTCCGACACTCCGCCGGAGGGGGAAACCATCACCGGTGGCCATCTTCATCATCCCGGCGGCCACCATGGTGAGGAGGGAGTAGTCCACCAGTGGCGGAGCTACAAAGAATGAGTTGGGCGGGCCAGCCCAAAGGAGAACACATTTTTTTTAAAATATATGAACCATCACAAATTCCAAGCCATCTCATCTTTTGCAAACAGAACCAATTCTTTGCTGACTGGGTTTACCCATGGCCAGTAATTATAGTACCTAAATTACAGTCTGTAAAACTTTGCAAAAAATTGATAATTCATGCTACCGAATTGATAGCTGCAAAATTCAAATAACTATAGCCTATAGGATTTTCTTTTGAAAGGATCCTATGAAAAAATTGGTCTCGGGAATTTGCGATGATGTGGTGAACTACAATTAAGAGAAAGAAATGACACTATTATGTGCATAACGCATGTGTAACGGTGCTGCTGCTGAATCTGGAGCGTCCTGTGGCTGAATCAGAAATGGACGTACGCCATGCAGTTCCGGATGTTTTTTTAGTTGAATGTAGTGCTGGATGTGAGCCGTGCTGGTCTGGTCTGCTCGTGGACCGGACTTGGGCATTACGGATTTGAATAGCAAGTCTGACGTGCATATTCACATGCAAGCTAAGCAGAGAAAAGGTCTCTCTTGAGCATTCAGGCTGCTGACGCCTCACGGGAAGGGTGGGACGGAGTGGGCTGGGCATACATAGTTATATTTTCTGCTCTTGGACAGGGCGGGCCACGGCACGCTTTTGCCTGCACGTAGCTCCGCCGGTGTAGTCCACCCTCGGGGCTGAGGGTTTGCACCAGTAGCAATGTGTTTAATCTCTCTCTCTCTCTCTCTCTTGTGTTCTTGAGATGCACAATCTTGATGTATCGCGGGCTTTGTTAATATAGTCGGATCATATGGTGTTTTCCCCTCTCTATCTTGTTGTGATGAATTAAGTTTTTCCCTTTGAGATTTCTTTGTTATCAGATTGAATACTTTTATGGATTTGAGAACACTTGATATATGTCTTGCAATTGAATACTCATGGTGACAATGGGGTATCATATTGATTCACTTGATACGTGTTTTGGCACTCAACTTGCGGATTCCCGTGGTAACATTGGGGTAATCTATGCATAGGGGTTGATGCACGTTCTTGTCTTTGTTTCTCTGGTAGAAATCTTGGGGCACACTTTGAATTTCTTTGTGTTGGATGGAGTATTATGAATATGAATTTGTTTTGGTGTTATTTTAGTACGAACTCTTGATAGATCAATCGGAAAGAATAACTTGTGTTATTTTAGTATGAACTCTTGGATAGAACGATCAGGAAGAATAGCTACAAACAATTCCTTCTTATGTTCTCCGCTAGATAGGAACTTTGGAGTGATTCTTCATCGCACATTGAGGGATGGTTATGTGATCCAATTATATTAGCATTGTTGAGAGATTGCACTAGCGAAAGTACAGACCCTAGGCCTTGTTTCTAAGCATTGCAATACCGTTTGTGTTCACTTTTGTTACTTGCTACCTTACTGTTTTTATTGTTACTATTACAAAAACCAATACCTACTATCCATATTACACTTGTATCACCATCTCTTCGCCGAACTAGTGCACCTATACAATTCGCCATTGTATTGGGTGTGTTGGGGACACAAGAGACTTTTGATTATTTGATTGCAGGGTTGTTTGAGAGAGACCATCTTCATCGTACACCTCCCATGGATTGATAAACCTTAGGTCATCCACTTGAGGGAAATTTGCTACTGTCCTACAAAACTCTGCGCTTGGAGGCCCAACACGAGTCTACAAGAACAAGTTGTGTAGTAGACATCACGTAGCTTGTATGATTTCGCCTTTATATGTTGCAATGCCTTCAACACATCGACACCTCCTTTATTGTAGCTAATTTTGTGGCTGAAGGTGGAAATGGATGATTCGAGAACATTCGATGTATTATGCATGATGAAGTATTATGGAGGGCACGAACCATCGGAACATTTTCTGTAGTTCCCACTGAAATCAATCTGAGCATCCCTGTTTGCATAAATTAAAAAAAAGTTATTAGTATGAGGCAGACTGAATTATGAATTGACAGTTTAATCATGCACCTACATGATCCATGTAGAGCACACATTTAAAAAACTGGAACTCACAAGAAAGAATCCTAAAACAACATTGTACTTTCCCATCACAGCAAAAAGATGGATATCTGTTAGTCCTTCTGAGGTGAAGTTAGTTTGGTCTTGTGGGTAGTAATGTAACATCCTTCAACGGATCCTTCTGATAAGAAGATAGATTGTGCTTCTTCATCCTTGCATACTCGGTACTAGGCACTTGACGTACTCCACATTCTTCTTCAGATGAGGAGGATCCTGTTGTGCAAAGATAAGAGAACAACTAAATGCTAGCATCTCTGTTGGCTTGAAAACAATAAAATGAAATATTTAAAACATGTTGTTACATTAACAATGGGAGTAACTGATGAAATGTATTGTCACAGAGAGATGCATCCTCATTATCCTCATAGGAAATGATATGATACCAAAGACAACAACTCAACTTGAACGGTATTATTACTTCATTTTGTAAGTGGCTATAACGGTGGCAAACCGGTGCCTCGGCCTTAGATTAACATGCAAAACAATACCACCTTCTCATGATAGTAGCTAAAAAGTAGCACAACACCAATAGAGATGACAAAGCTCAATCATATGGATGAAAGCCATGGGCCGGTACCAACCTTTATCACGAGGCTTATTGTGTAGAGCATATAGATGAAGCACTTCTCGGGAGCCGTCTGCTATTATATATTGTGGTTGCCATGCTTACCGTATACTCCTCGATTAGTTTAGTGTTTCCAACATCTTCTTGTGTTGTTGCACTAAAATATATGTTATATTCAAACAAGATCCATGTTTGCACAAGTAGAGATAATTTCATATTACATGAAGAGTGGCATCAAATCATAGTGGAAAAAATGGCTTGTTCCAGCTATCAAAAAAAAATTAAGATGAAAAACTAGATCATTACTTGTGTCATCACAGTTCGAGTGCTTCATTACAGCACCGGGATTTTATTTTTCTTCTTCTTACGCTTGTTCTTCCCCTTCATCACTTGGTTCAATAACACACAAGCTTCGCCTTCAATGTAAGAGTTGGCATGTCAATTAGGGAGCAAAAGTATGGAACTAAACAATAACATTAATTTTCTGATGATAGTAGCAAAATAGAGGCCAATAGTTGCGAAATGTCATTATCTTACCTCAATGGGATATTATGGTGCACATACAGATTGAAAGTCTGGTCTCCTTTTGTGCAGTTCACTTAAATCAGGAAAAATTGCCGTATAAGTAGCACAACATGTGAAAGCACACTGCACAAACATGTGGAAGAAGGCCAGTACTGACCTCTCATGACGCAAAATTCAAACAACTCACACAAAGAAGATCAGAGACAAATTTGCCAACACGGTTAGGAAGTCTGATCTTCTCTTGTGGAGTTCAACTAAGATCAAGGAATCAAGCAACGTTGTCGGTATGAAATTTTAGTCGAACTGCACAAAACACTCTTACAACAAAAGTGTTTTGTGCAATGCAACAAAAGGTCGCAATAGCAACGACGTGAAGTAGATAAACCCTGTTTACACACAGGTGCAAAGGAAACAATTAGTGGTCAATAACGGTGGATCACATAGAAGCCCACAAAAATAAGCATCTAACTTATCTAAATGGGAAAGAAAGCAAGACAATATTATTTCTCAAATAGTGGCATTGATTCATATTAAAACAGGGATTACATTAACAATTAAATCCTTAAACATGTAATTTGCTTTTCACTGTGTCGTTTCTTCAATTATCCAGTGGCATATTAGGTTAACAACAGCTATAGAGCTATATGGGATACTGGACGCACCAGCACCATGTGCATCAACCGATGTATAAAGGGGTGGTGCACAGTCTGTTGCAACAAACAACTAAGGAGGATATCTATGTTTGTCCCATTTTTTTCTCTTAAGACACATTTCCCTATGTGAGGGCAAAAAATCTAGTCTTGCTCAAACTCCACAACCTTATCCCCCACCGACAGAAAGATCAATTTCCTTTACAGATGTGTGTACTTTGTTTTTCATTGTTTTCCCTTTTCGACCAACAGAGCTGTTGGATAGCCAGTCTGTACTACTTTCCCCCTTCCTTTCCTCTTTGAACCATGTCCTAAATTCATGCTATATAACTTTCCCCCTACTTTCCTATTTGATCCAACACCTAGATTCGAGTGCAGAAGCAAAAAATAAAAAAATACAAATCCAGCTAGAGCAATGCATGTGGACTAAGTAAATTATGCCTTAGGGTTGTCTGGGAGTGGCTCGATGGGTGGCTGGAGGCTGGATCTGCCCACACTATGTACGACAGCGAAGAAGAAGGGGTCGAAGGCCCTCCACGCTGGTGCTGTGTGGAAGAGAACAGTGGCGCCAGCTGTGGATTCCCTCCCTCGCCGACAGCGACAGTGTTAAGCCTTCTTCCCTTCCTCGGTGGCCAGGATCTCGGCGGCTCTTCGACCAGCAGTGAGGGGAGAGAGAGAGGCCAACACAATCTTGTTTAGATCTGGAGAGGGTAAGAGAGTATGAAGAGAGCAGTTACAAGATCTGAGGCTCCACCGTGTATATATATATAGTGGAGAGAGTGTGTGAAGAGAGCAAATCCTAGAAAACAAGCATTGAGACTACAACGTATATATATATATATATATATATATATATATATATATATATAGTTGGAGTGGTCTCCTTTTTCATTTCATAAAAATCATTTTAATTGTGCATAAAAAGGAACTCTTTATTTAATGTACTACTAGTGAACAAAAATACTAGGGCAATGCTAATACGCAAAGATAATTTAACGCTCGAAGGAGTCAATTCGCAATTAACGCTCCATGCCCCCCGGTCGCACGTAATATCGTTCACTTGTGGTTTACGACCCTCCGTTGAGTAAACAACAACTGAACCACACGGTCAAAATGTCGGAAAGGTGGGCTGAACCATCCTCCAATTTTAAATATTTTAGAGAAATTCAATCTGAATTATTTTGTATGTACACTATGCCCTCTTCCAAAAAGTTGGGCACTTGTACTCGGCCTAAATCAGTGTGCCACCATATCTCGTACTACTACCTCCGTCTGGGGTTTTACGCCACATCATATTTTTTGGTCAAAGTTTGACCACATTATTTAACAATAAACTGCTAATACATGCCAACAAAAAATATCACATGAGCTGACTTTTCCAACACATTTCTTTATTTCACCAATGATATTTTAATACATGGAAGTACATTCACCAATTCTTTGCAAGGAGAGCAAGACCAAAGAAATCAATAACCACATTTAGACATATTTTAAAGATCTCCAATTTCCGTAGCTGTTCCCACTAGTTGTATTATTATCTTCTCTATGTCTTCATTGTTGATCTGTGGCTTCTCGTGCTTACACACTTCTTTATTCTTCGATTCTAAAGAAGTAGATGTTGCTTCACATCTGATATCATCTCTAGTCTCATCTCTAACCTCTATTCTATCAAGGAATGCATGAGCATCTACAAAATTCCATGCTATCAATAGATTGGTGTTATTCTTCCCAATACCAAAACTTGCATCCATCGTACACACAAGTTTGAGTATAAGCTGTCGAACATGCGCCGAATACGGGAGCACAGCCGAATCGAAAGAACTACTACGCACTTTATATTTTTTTGCCCTTGATGAACACCCATCCAGGATGTTCAGGCGTGGTCGAAACGCGGCGCTCGACCTGCCGCGGGCGGTCATCACACTTTATGAGCGACAATGGTGAACCAAGTAGCCGTTGGGCCGGGGCTGAGCCCGGACGGCGGCCAGTCGTGTCTTTGCTGGCAAACCGCCAATAGGAAAGATCCGAGTGGCTAGAGGCGGATTCACTACCTGCATGCGACATGGAGGTGTTGCCATTGTTGTGCAACCCAGTACCCGGATAACTCATGGCAAGGCGTAGTCGTAGGCAGACGGGATGCGCCAAATCAGGCAGTCACGTGCGTCAACTTCCGTGATCGCAGATATAGCGGTTGACCACCAACGCCGGGATGAGAGAGGCACAGATCCGGCCGTCGTGCTGTGGTCGGCTAGGCTAGAGTGCGAGGCAGCGACTGTGTCCCCGAAGGACGTGTGTGTACCTCTTCTCTTCTTGTACTTACTCCATTTATCTCACTTCCTATGGTTTCTCACTCCTATGTCATTCCTACTCAATGAACTTGTGTGTGTGTGTGTGTGTGTGTTTGACAGCATGTGCGTGTTAGAGAGAGCGAAAAATCGACCTACAGAGATATGGTGTGTACTACTGTCTCCGTCCCATAATGTAAGACGATTTTGCAAGCTGTAAACTAGCTTGTTGAAATGTCTTACATTGTGTGATGGAGTAGTACTACGATTTAGCCACGAGAGAGTCGGTGCATCCTCTTGTTTCCGGTCGTCTGGTCCGGACAACTGCCATACTCGCCCCTGACCGCCCTGGCCCACCGCCCCACCGAAACCCGCTCCATCTCTCGCACACGCTTCCCGCCCGAAATAGTCAACGCCACTCCAGAGAATGGGTGCCGCATTCATGCCTGAAAAGAGCGGACGCGACCTCTCACTAGCGCCTGCGTTAAAGGGAGAAGCGGATTCAACAAAGAGTGATGGTAGTTGATGACCCACAAGTATAGGGGATCAATCGTTGTCCTTTCGATAAGTAAGAGTGTCAAACCAAACGAGGAGCAGAAGGAAATGACAAGCAGTTTCCGGCAAGGTAATTTCTGTAGGCACAGAAATTGTAGTGACAAGTTGTTTGATAACAAGATAATTAGTAAGAAGTGACAAGTAGCAATAGTAACAATAGGTGAAGCAAGGTAGCCCAATCCTTTTGTGGCAAAGGACAGGCCAGGACAATTTCTTATAATAGGCAAAGTTTTCTTGAGGACACACAAGAATTTCATCTAGTCACTTTCATCATGTTGGTTTGATTCGCGTTCGCTACTTTGATAATTTGATATGTGGGTGGACCGGTGCGTGGGTGCTGTTCGTACTTGAACAAGGCTCCCACTTATGATTACCCCCCTCCGCAAGCATCCACAACTGCAAAGAAGAATTAAGATAAAATCTAGCCATAACATTAAGTGTATGGATCCAAAGCAGCCCCTTACGGAATAGCGCATAAACTAGGGTTTAAGCTTCTATCACTCTAGCAACCCATCATCTAATAACTACTCCACAATGCATTCCCTTAGGCCCAAAGATAGTGAAGTATCATGTAGTCGACGTTCACACGACACCACTAAGGGAATCACAACATACATATCATCAAAATATCAAACAAATATCAAATTCACATGATTACTTATGGCAAAACTTCTGGGGCAGGCATTTTGGCTCTCGGATGCATTTGCACCCGGATGAACAGTAACACGAAAAAACAATTTAAATGTTTTCAAAAAATTCTGACAAAAAATTGTAGATGATCATGTTGGTTTAGCAAACATGCTTGACAACTTTCATGCGGAACGGAGCAGCGGTGCTTCGTCGGTGAAAAAAAAACAAATTTTGGGTTACATTTTGGGGTGACATTTGGTCTTTGATTTTTTTTTGCACAGGCCAAAATGCTTAACTTTTTGGTCTCAAAATTCCCAGGTGCCATTTGTATGTGTCAAAGATCATAAACAATTTTTGTCTTGATTTTTTTTGGCATTTGAAAAATTCAAAAATGGCCCCGGGTGCAAATGCACCCGGGAGCCGAATTGACTTTCCGAAAACTTCTCCCATGTCCTCAAGAACAAAAGTATCTACTCACAAAGCATATGAATGTTCAAGATCAGAGGGCTATAAAATAGAATAATGGATCTGAACATGTTATCTTCCACCAAATAAACCAACTAGCATCAACTACAAGATGTAATCAACACTACTAGCAACCCACAAGTACCAATCTAAGGTTTTGATACAAAGATTGAATACAAGACATGAAATGCGGTTTGAGATGAGATAGTGCTGGTGAAGATGTTGATGGAAATTGATCCTCCCACGTTGAGAGGGTTGTTGGTGATGACGATGGATTCGATCCCCATCCCGAAGGGAAGAATCCCTGGCGGAATCGCTCCGCCCGAGAGTAAAAGTGCTCCTACCCAAGTTCCGCCTCGAGACGGCGGTGCTCCATCATGAAAGTCCTCTCCCGATTATTTTTATAGGTCAAAAGACCTTATGTACCAGAAGATGGGCATCAGAGGTGGGCCTGAGCCCCCACTACCCACCAGGGTGCGCCTAGAGGAGGTGGCGCACCCTGGTGCCTCGTGGGCGCTTGGGACCCCGTCTGGTGGTTCTTTTCTCCAATATTTATTATATATTCCAAAATAATTCTTCATAAATTTTCAGCCCATTTTGTAGGATCGAAAGTATGTCTAGAGGGGGGGGGGGGGTGATTAGACTACTTGACAATATAAAAAATCTGCCTTTTGATCATGCAATGTTTTTGGCAGTTTCACAATTAAGATCAATTCAAGTATCACCCTACACATGCAATTCTAGAGTATAAGCAGCGGAAAGTAAATTGCACATGTAAAAGAGAGGTGGAGAAGATCAAACGCAGTTTGGTGACA
>LR738713.1:406294835-406528739 GCA_902687465.1 Secale cereale
AAATTCAGTTAACTGAATTTCATTCAGTTTTGAACAGTGCCTGCCAACTGTTTGATGAATTGCTTTGGGGTGTTAATCATCTAGGTTGATCATGGGGCTTTCTGTGGTGGTGTGTGGATACTCAAAAATGAGTTTGCCAGAAGGACAAGTATTTTGGTGAAGTTTGAGAATGGTTTGGGGCAGAAATATGATTTCTGGACCAAATTTGAAATGAACAGAATTTGAAATATTTGAACTGTGGAACCAAATGTTTTTGGAGAAATGGGTTGAGGGTACCATATATATGTAGGAATAATTTTGGTAGAGGCAGAAGAGTCATAGAAAATATAGTTCCTTTGTAAATGTCAAGAAACTATGATTAATTCAAATTCCACTTTTGGAATTTAGAATATATAGAAGGAATATTTTTTTGTGGAGTAGGAAGGAGTTAAATAATACCACAGAAGGTGTGCATGACCTGAGAGGAAAAAAAATTTTTGGAGTGACAGAAAATATTTGGAGAAGTTTTATGGTAATAGAAGGAGTGAAAAGGATTTTTGCCTTTGAAAATAAATAGCTAAAACCAAAGATTCCTTAGAGAGAAAAGTTTTGAAAACCTCCAAAACCATTAAATCAAATAAGTCCACCCTTCAAACAGAACCCTCCAAGAAAATTTTTAAATCTTAGCTAAAATTTTGAAAAGTTTTTAAAATTCCAAATAAATATTTTTGGGGTGTGACAGCACCTACCCCCTTAAGAAAAATCTCGTCCCCGAGATTTCAGCTGTCCCTCAAACAGGTACGGATACTCAGTCCTTAAATGATCTTCTCTTTCCCAGGTTGCCTCTTCCTCGGTGTGATTGCTCCATTGGACTTTGCAAAATTTTATTACGCTCTGTCGGGTTCTCCGTTCAGACTCCTCCAAAATCTTTATGGGATGTTCCCGATAGGTAAGATCTGGTTGAAGATCCAATTCTTGATGCTGCACTTGTTTTTCCGTGTTGCTAACACACTTCCTCAGTTGAGACACATGGAACACGTCGTGAACATCTGATAGCTCTGCTGGTAATTCCAGTTGATAGGCAACCTTGCCCCTCCTTGCGATCACTTTGAATGGTCCAATGAATCTTGGCGCTAATTTCCCCTTGACCTTGAATCTTTGGAGCCCCCTTGTCGGAGATACTCTAAGATATACGTAGTCATTGGGTTCAAAGTGGACCTGGCGGTGTTTTTGATCGAAATAACTCTTCTGTCGGCTTTGAGCTGCCCTTAGTCGGTCCTGAATGAGCTTTACTTTGGTTTCTGCCTCTAGTAGCATTTCTGGTCCAAAAATTCGGCTGTCTCCGGTTTCAGACCAATTTAATGGGGTCCGGCATCGCCGTCCGTATAATGCTTCGAACGGTGCCATTTTTAGGCTAGCCTGATAACTGTTGTTGTAGGAGAATTCTGCATAAGGCAAACTATCCTCCCAACTGACTCCGTAGGTAAGCACACAGGCTCTCAACATGTCCTCCAATATTTGGTTTACCCGTTCTGTCTGTCCTCCGGTCTGCGGGTGGTATGCAGTGCTGAAAGCCAGTTGTGTGCCTAAAGCTTGCTGTAGGTGTTCCCAAAATCTAGAGACAAATTGGGTGCCTCTGTCAGAGACAATTATTTTGGGTACCCCGTGTAGACAAACAATCCTGGATAAGTACAGCCTGGCCAGCCTTTGTGTTGAGTATGTGGTTTTTACCGGAATGAAATGTGCTACCTTGGTTAGCGAATCTATTATTACCCAGATAGCGTCATTCCCATGGCGTGACCTTGGCAAACCAACAACAAAATCCATTCCAATTCTATCCCATTTCCATTCAGGCACCTTAATTGGTTGCAATAACCCTGCTGGTCTCTGGTGTTCCGCTTTCACACGTTGGCATGTATCACAACATGCCACATATATGGCTATATCCCTTTTCATCCCGTACCACCAGAATCTCTCTTGTAGATCCTTGTACATTTTGGTCCCTCCGGGATGAATGGAATATGGAGTGGTGTGTGCTTCTGCCATTATTTGTTGTTTCAAATCTTCAATGTTTGGTACGCACAGTCTCTGTCCAAACCAAATGACCCCTTGGCTGTCTTCCATAAATTCGGGCGCCCTGCCCATTTTCATCTTCTTTCTAATCCCTTCAATACTTGGGTGCCCCTTCTGGGCTTCTCTGATCTGGTCCTCTATTGTTGGTTTTATTTCCAACTGGGAAATGGTTCCCTCCGTGACTAGGGCCATGTTGAGCTTGGCAAACTCCTGGTTGAGCACATGTTGCGAAAGTTGTACGCTGCCATTTCCAGCGTATGGATTCCGGCTGAGGGCATCTGCCACAACATTGGCTTTACCTGGGTGATAGTGAATTCCTACGTCATAATCCTTAATTAGCTCAAGCCAACGCCGTTGTCTCAAATTTAATTCTGGCTGCGTGAAAATATATTTAAGACTTTTTTGATCCGTGTATATTTCACATCGGTTCCCCAGAAGATAGTGTCGCCACTCTTTGAGTGCGTGTACTACTGCAGCGAGTTCCAGATCATGAACGGGGTAATTTTCTTCATGTCGCCGAAGCTGTCTTGAGGTGTAAGCCACTACTTTTCCTTCCTGCATTAACACACATCCAAGGCCTTTCCCGGATGCGTCACAATATATATCGAAATTTTTGTGCACATCGGGCACGACCAGAACTGGTGATGTTGTTAACCTCTTTTTCAACTCCTGAAAACTCTTTTCACAAGCTTCAGTCCATTCGAACTTCTTGTCTTTCTTGAGTAACTGGGTCATGGGTCTGGCTATATTGGAGAACCCTTCAATAAACCTTCGATAATAGCCCGCTAAACCGAGGAAACTTCTGACTTCCGTCACGTTTGTGGGCTGCTTCCATTCCAACACATCCTTTACCTTTCCCGGGTCTACAGCGATTTCGTCTTGGGTCAATACGTGCCCAAGGAAACCAACTTCTCTCAACCAAAATTCACATTTACTGAATTTGGCGTATAGCTGATGTTTTCTTAACTCCTCCAGTACTATCCGAAGATGCTGCTCATGTTCTTCAGGCGTCTTAGAGTAAATAAGTATGTCATCGATAAATACCACCACAAATTTATCCAGATATTTCATAAAAACCTTGTTCATGAGATGCACAAAATATGCCGGGGCATTGGTTAAACCAAATGGCATCACTGTGAATTCATATAATCCGTATCTGGTCGTGAACGCCGTCTTAGGTATGTCTGTCGTCCGAATTTTTAACTGATGATAACCTGATCTCAGGTCTATCTTCGAGAAGACTTTGGCTTCTGCTAGCTGTTCAAATAAGTCGTTGATTCTGGGCGGTGGATATTTATTCTTGATAGTGACCATATTAAGTGCCCTGTAATCAATGCACAGCCGTAGGGTACCATCCCTCTTTTTGGCGAATAAAACTGGCGAACCCCATGGTGACGAGCTGGGTCGTACGTAACCTTTCTCCATCAACTCCTTAATCTGCTTCTTTAATTCTGCCAATTCTGTTGGGGCCATACGGTACGGTTTCTTGTATATGGGTGTCGTTCCAGGTGCTAGTTCAATAACGAACTCAATCTCGCGGTCCGGTGGCATTCCTGGTAATTCTTCAGGAAATACATCAGGATATTCACAGACTACAGGAACCTTACTTAATTCCATCGTATCCACTTGATTTAATTTCCCTTGGGATGTGGCAATCTTCCTTGTACCCACTTTTATTGTCTTTCCTTGGCAATTGGTAAGAGTTACCGTACGGTTGTAGCAGTCTATGAATCCTTTGTTGGTGGTTAACCAATCCATTCCCAGAATAATGTCCAAATCAACTGCGTCTAGAACGATGAGATTGGCTAGGAATCCCATTCCTTCAATTTCGATGTTCACATCCTTACAGTACCATTGAGTATTTTGCTTTGATCCCGGGGACTGAATAACCATGGAATTTTGTAACGGCAAAAAGGGAAACTGATTCTTCGAGGCAAATCTTTTAGAAATGCAAGAGTGGGAAGCTCCGGAATCAAATAAAATTGTAGCATCTACTGAGTTGGCGGGGAACGTACCAAACACGATATCCGGTGCGTTCTGAGCTTCCTCAAAAGTCATGTGGTTGATATGCCCTTGCTTGTGGTTGTTATTGGGGTTGAAATTGTTGCGTCGCGGAGCGTTGGTCGTACCACGGCCATTGTTGTTGTTGTTGGCTTTGGGAGGGTTGTTTCCTTGTTTTGGGCACTGTTTAGCATAGTGCCCTGCTTCTCCACAGGAGTAACAGGTGACTCCAGGGTGAAAGTTTGTATCCTTGGTCCTATTGTGGAATGCACTGCGGTTCTGTGGTGGAGCTGTATTTGTTGGTCGGGTTACTATTGGCTTTTGAACATCATTCCTAGGTCTGTTGTTGCGAACCTGTATTGACTGGTTCATGCGGCGCTTGCGGGCCTCATCCATATTGCGGTGTTCATTTTCCAAGATAATAGCCTTATCCACCAGTGTCTTAAAGTCTGGAAAGGTATGAACCATCAGTTGGCATTTTAGCGACGAAATAAGTCCGTCGAGAAATTTCTCCATCTTTTTGTTCTCTGTCATATACTCGTCGTTGGCGTACCGGGCCAACTGAGTAAACTGATCCAGATATTGGGATACTGTGGAGCTTCGCTGCTTGAGATCCTCAAATTCCCTCTTCTTCAGTTTCATAATGCTATTTGGAATATGCGCTCCTCGGAAATTTTCCTTGAATTGTTCCCATGTCATATTTGCTCCGTCAGGGTGGGTGTGACATAAGTTTTCCCACCACGAAGCAGCCGTTCCAGAAAAATAGTGTGGCGTGTACAGCACCTTTTCCTGGTCAGTACACTGGGCAATAACTAATTTTCTTTCCATGTCTCGAAGCCAGTCGTCTGCCTCTAGTGGCTTGTCAGTGTGCGTAAAGACCGTTGGGCGGGTCTTTTGTAATTCCGACAGTTTGGACCTGGGTTGTGGTTGTCCTTGTTGATTTCCCATGTTCATCAAATGCTGCATCATTTCCTGATGCTGTTGCTGACTCTGCTCATATAGGCGGCATACTTGTGAGAAAGCTGATTCACTGCTCTGCTGACTAGTCTGCCCTTGGGTAAAATTATTTCCCATTTGTCCAGAGTTGTTTTCAGGTTGAGTTGGCATAGAACGGGTCCAGGGACGATGCATTTTCTTTCTGGGGTATTTGCATAACACCAAGGAAAAATAATCGAATATCAGAAAATAAATTCCCAAACAAAATTTTCCCCCGGACAAGGTAAGACAAGGCAGCCAAATATATTACACAAGGGATTTAATTATACAAGCAGGATCTAATTATACAGGATACATGTGGAAACTGCATCATACAAGATCATTTATTCTACTAGCGCACTCTCCGTGCTCTCATCGACCAGCGGTCCTACATCGCTATCTTACAAAGGCTAGGCAGAACAGGAAATAAATATATTACATCCATGCTCTCAAGCAGTCATCTGGCACAGAAAACTGCGTTCGTCCCCATGGCTCATCCTAGGTCCTGCTGAGAGTGAGACTCAGGCAAGGCACCCAGGATGTGATATCGCCCTCCTCCTCTTCCTCCTCGAGGATCGCCTCTAGTCGGGTGGTTGTTGATGCCGTGCCTGCTGGGGGTGGCACTGTGCTCGTCAGTGGAGAAGCTCTGGTAGGAATGGGTGCAGTCGGACGGCTAGCATCGCCAGTTGTGGTTGAGCGCTGAGCCGCGGGACTAGCCAGAGAAGTATTTGGTGGATTGGAAGTGCGTGGGGCACGAGGCGAAGGAGAGCGGTACTCGCTCCTGCGAATAATTCTCGCACGAGACAAGTCCATCCGCGCAGTGAGGTAGTCATCCACCAGGGAGGTGAAAGCTGACTCCAAGGCCATGATATACTGGACAAGTGGCTCAATAGCCATATCCTTTTCCCCTATGGTGCAGGAAAAAGCATAGTGGCTAGTATATGGAACGTGGCAAGGCAGATAGTAATAGGGACGGTCCTGCATAACTTTCAGGATGTCCCGGAGACGTGCGATAGCCTCACGTGCGGCCATCTGGATAGCATGCCTCTCAGTGGGCATGGCTCTCCCCATGAAGTGATAGTTGCGGAAAGACACAGACGCACCACCCCGAATATATACCGAAGCCTGGTACATAGTCAGGGTCTCTGAGATCTTGTCCGGGTAAACGACGTACTCCGGACGCCCGAGGGACCCCATCGCGTCCCTCGCGATGCTCGCGAGAAGGCGGGAAAAACCCGCAGGCTCGTTGGCGAAAATCTGAGATGGGCAGCTGCCACCAGCCATCTACAACAGTAGACAAAAATCCAAGTAGCCATGTCATAAGTGTATGATGACCAAGGAAAATTTGCTACGATGCATGAGATGCATGCTGGAAAAATGTTAGCACTGACTCGGTGACTAGCGATCGTGCCTAGGGCTCCTACAGTCAGCCTGGCTCTGGTACCAAGGTCTGTCAGGCTCATTTCTGAGAAATAAATCACAGAATAGCCTTAAGTCACACTAGCTCCCAAGCACAGCCAGTGGACAACCTTGATATAGATAACCAGTACAATAATATTACACAGGGTTGAGTCAGGGTGACTCAATAGTTTATTACAACATTTCAACGTACTAGGCGGGTGGAATATGACAGTGGGTAGTGGAACTCAACACTGAAATACTAGCATAGGGTCAAGCGTCAGTGTGAGGCTTGACTAATTTATTGGTGTGGCGGAAGCTTGACGGATGGTACAAGTGATAGACTCCAAGACACAGGTGTGCTGACTGGAAACCTTCTAAGCGTCGGCCTCGCTAGCGCAATTCTCCTCCAACGGTTTGTCCTCCTCCAAGTCTGGCCAAGTAAATAGCCAGGGACAAGCCAGTGAGTACTTTGAATGTACTCGCAAACATTATGAACATAAGGTATACTAAAACGAAAGCCATGATGAAATACTATATGCATGCAACAAATATCAAGACTTGGCATGATGAAACATGGTTAGTTCAAAATAAATATTGGTCACTATATTATAAAAATAAAATAAAAGGAATGCCAGTCGGATATCAAGCGACATCACGGTAGGACTTGAAAAGAAATGCCAGTTGGGTATCCACAAGAGTAGTGGCGAGATAAACCGCCTGACACTCGAGGGACGCCTCAAAAGGACTTTAAAAGAAATGCCAGTGGGTGTCCACAAGAGTAGTGGCGAGATAAACCGCCTGACACTCGAGGGACGCCTCAAAAGGACTTTAAAAGAAATGCCAGTGGGTGTCCACAAGAGTAGTGGCGAGATAAACCGCCTGACACTCGAGGGACGCCTCAAAAGGACTTTAAAAGAAAAGCGAGTGTCCGGGGTAGTCTAGCCAGCCCCTAAGACATTCTCGAAGGTAATAATAAAGTCACAAGGTTAGTCCATAAACATAATATTCACCATAAATAAATTTATGATAATATACTGACTGTGACAAAGAAAAAGTCCTGCAAACATAACATGCTCAAGTAGTTTATTTTCCTCCAGAGACTGACACCGAGACCGATACTTGACCCACCCAACTAAATCCTTGACCGTGGACGCGGCTATTCGAATAGATATAACTCTGCAGAGGGTGTACTCTTTACCCACGCGTATGGGCTTTCCTTAGCCAGTACCGTGTACTGACTAATACCCAATACGGACTTTAGGTTGAAAACACGCCTGACGCATACACACCGACCGGATGCCAGGACTCACCCAAAGCATCGCTCCAGAAACCTTAAGTCAGGGAGGCTACAACCTCCGAAAAGCATGGGATCACTATTAAACGCGCGGATTACAAGGGGTGCCCCCTCTCGGCTACAACCGGAAACACCCATGCCCCTGACCCGATGACAGGCTACAACCTTCATCGTAGTATCTGTGTGGCGTGCACCCGTACAGGGGTTATCAACTTACTAGGCCGTACCTTCCTTTCGGAAGGACCCGTGGCAGCACGGTGTACAGCTAGGTGTATAGAGCAAGACTCGATCTAGGCAGACTCAGGAGGTATTGTCAAAATAACACCAGTGTTCTTCATCAGTACCACATGACACCACTGTGTCACAAAGGACCATGCCTACTAGCATGTCCCAACCAGCAGCAGCATCTCTGCCCTCACGTAACCATTTGTATGCCAGACAAGCTAGTGTGACATGCAAGCCAAGGTAAAGCAAACATGACATGACCATGCATGCACATATGATATAACATGCAACGTATATGATGCACTACCATTTTATGTAACCATGCAAGGAAGCAACACCATAACTCAAGTTCAATAATGCTTGCCTTGTCCAAAGTAATCAGGAGAAAACCCTTCAGAAGTCCCAGCAAAAGTTCCTTCTTCTTTTTCTGAAAAATTCAAATTTGAATTCAAATAAGACAATAAACACAGAACAGGAAAAGTTCTCAAAATATTTTTAAATAAATCTTAAAATAAACTAGAGCAGAAAAGAAAATTTTAGCAAAAAGAATCAACTCATTTGGATTTATATTTTAAAAGTTATTAGCTTTTCAAAACCAGGGGTTTTTCTGTAAAACAGAAATCCCTGAGTTGTTTTAAAAGAAAACGTTTCGGATACGAGTGCGTCTTCCAGAGTAGAAGACGTAAAGCGCAGAGTGCGCTTCCACTTAAAACGGAAACAGAGAGAGAGAGAGCTGACGGGTGGGGGCCACCCGTCAGGTTTAAAATTTGAACGCGCTCGCGCGCGAGTACAGAGAAGCGGCGGCGATCGCCGGCGACGATCGCCGGGGTCTCAGGGCCCGGCGCTGGTCGCAAAGTGACCAGCGTGGACTTCCGCATCCAGGGGTGGTGGAGGTGGCCACCGGCGGTCACCTGAACGGCGGTGAGCTCGTCGCCGGCGGACGGAGATTCGGGTGAGGTTGTGGCTCGTCGGAGAGGGCTCGGAGAGGTAAATTGATCTAGGGATTCGGCATGGTGGTGGAAAAGAGGAAGGTTGACGGAGTTTGGGCTGCTCTGGTGGTGTACGTGCTCGGTTCGGTTCGAGGACAGAGGCGGCGGAGCGGTGGCCGGAGAGGTAGAAGGTGACTCCCTCGGGGCCTGGTGGGTGGTCAGGAGGGAGTGTGGGTGGTGGTGGAGGCGAGTGCTAGCGCTAGAGGGGCTCGGGGACCCTTTTTATAGGTGGTTCGAGGAAGGCCGAAGCGGGCGGAGCTCGCCGGAGTAAATGAACTCGCCGGGGTAGGTTCTGGCCGGTGGACTGGGGCGACGGAGCATTCAAGAGGCCGGTGGAGTTCGCTCGACGCCTCCGTTTGGACGGGCTCGCGCCTGCTTGACACGTATGTGATGTGCTGTCCGCACGGGCGCGGCGGAGCGGCCGGCTCCGGCGACTGTCAAACGGGCCCCGTGCGGCGTGGCCGGTGTGTCCTTTGCGCGTAGAGGCGAAGGAAGACGACGCGTGTGCTGGGAGGTAGGTATGAGCGCTGAAGTGGAGTAAAGAAGCGATTGATGGCCGAGGCGTTCCGCTCGGCTCCGCCGTGGACGAGCCCGGGGAGGCTGCACCGGCCCGGTGCCATCTCACCGGAGTGGAGTGGCTGGGCGCTGGGCCAGGGGAAGCTGCGGTAATGAAAGCGAGCATCGACGCCGTGCGGGAGAGGAAGATGGTGGACGCACGGCATCGCTGTCCCTGTCGGCTGAAGATGAAATTCAGTTAACTGAATTTCATTCAGTTTTGAACAGTGCCTGCCAACTGTTTGATGAATTGCTTTGGGGTGTTAATCATCTAGGTTGATCATGGGGCTTTCTGTGGTGGTGTGTGGATACTCAAAAATGAGTTTGCCAGAAGGACAAGTATTTTGGTGAAGTTTGAGAATGGTTTGGGGCAGAAATATGATTTCTGGACCAAATTTGAAATGAACAGAATTTGAAATATTTGAACTGTGGAACCAAATGTTTTTGGAGAAATGGGTTGAGGGTACCATATATATGTAGGAATAATTTTGGTAGAGGCAGAAGAGTCATAGAAAATATAGTTCCTTTGTAAATGTCAAGAAACTATGATTAATTCAAATTCCACTTTTGGAATTTAGAATATATAGAAGGAATATTTTTTTGTGGAGTAGGAAGGAGTTAAATAATACCACAGAAGGTGTGCATGACCTGAGAGGAAAAAAAAATTTTGGAGTGACAGAAAATATTTGGAGAAGTTTTATGGTAATAGAAGGAGTGAAAAGGATTTTTGCCTTTGAAAATAAATAGCTAAAACCAAAGATTCCTTAGAGAGAAAAGTTTTGAAAACCTCCAAAACCATTAAATCAAATAAGTCCACCCTTCAAACAGAACCCTCCAAGAAATTTTTTAAATCTTAGCTAAAATTTTGAAAAGTTTTTAAAATTCCAAATAAATATTTTTGGGGTGTGACAGAAATGATTCCCAAGAAAATATTAGTTCAATGATATATATGTTGTTATTAATTACCAAAACCACCCGGGGACTAGTTGCACTTTCAATCTCCCCCTTTTTGGTAATTGATGACAACATATAGATCAAAGCTTCGACAAAGGATATAATCAATGAATAATATCGTTGCTTTGAGAAGTATGTGATAAACAAGAGCTCCCCCTAAATTTGTGCATTATTTAAAATTTGCGTTTGAATGCAAATGCACAATCTATTAGGATTATGGGTCACTCTTCCATGTCACATACATCTTGGTGGAGCGCACAAAATGATAAGAATGAATAACATGCACTTAATCACCAAGACAAGAGTAAATAGCCATACAATAAGGAATAGCATATGATAAGCATTAAGCACACATTAAATCATAGTATGACCAAGCACTCATTAAGGTAGCATCAAACTTAGTAGCAAGCACACTTAAAGTTTCGAAAGACCAAAAGAAACCAAAGTGTCACAAAGAAAACCGGCAAAAGAACGAAAGACGAAAGAGCACTCTCTCTCTCGAAGCCCTATGATCTATAACAATTTCTCCCCCTTTGGCAACAAGTTACCAAAAAGTTCGAAAAGGTATAGAGCTAAGCGTCACTGCGGGCTCTGCTGGCGGCTCCCGTCTGGGTAGATGTCGGTGTAGAGATAGCTGCATCGGCGAAGACTTCTGCTGATGTCTGCGCTGGAGGAGTGGATGCTGGAGCTGGAGCAACTGCTGGAGTTGTAGCTGGTGCTGAAGTAGTAGCCCTAGAGTCAGTCACTGGGATAGCTGCAGATCTGGATCCTCTGGGAACCTGAGCAGTCTGGCGATGAGAGTCCTGGACTAGATCATCCTGCATGAGCTCTGCTCTCTCCTGCCTTGTCTCCTCCATGTCTGCCTCAAGCTTGTTGACAGACACCTGAATCTCAGTCAGCTTCACGTCCAGAGCGTGGATCTTGTCCTCAACAATCCTCTCTAGGCTCTCCTGAGATTGCTCAATGCTGGCCAGGCGTTGTTCAATCCTCTGGGTAGCTTCAAGAATTTGTTCTCCAAAGCTCTTTGGCTTAGCCTTCTTCGCAGCTTCGATTTTGGCATGTCCTTCAACTGAGGTAGGATCCTCTTCATCCATCACAACTACGTTGTCCTCATGCTCTGGCTGCAGTGGCAAGTGCTTCCTATCCAACATGAATTTGCCCGTGCCAAACTTGGCGTTGATGAGCATCTGTATCTGCGGAGCAAACCCACACGACCTCTTCTGGTCAGCTGCAGTCCTCTTAATGGTCTCTACCATCAAGTCCATCACCTTGAAAGGTGCCTTCTCATCGAGAATGTGCAGCATGTTGATAGAATAGCCTCGAATCATGCGGTGGTCTCCAGACTTAGGCATCAATGTATGCCTCAGAATAGTGTTAGTGGTGGTCAGACCTGCCTGGAGATAGTACACTGAGCCAAGCTTCCATCCTTCCAAATCAGCAGCGGGGATCTCCTTGTACATGTTCTTCATGGAATCATGACTCTTCTTAGGAATCCCATAGACATCAATGTCGTCCTCTCTCTGCACTGGAGCGTTCAGAAGTTCTGCCCATTCTTCAACAGTCGAAGAAAACCTTTGACCTTCAGTCATCCAGGTGATCTTGCCATCAGGATAGAAGTGGGCTGTGGCGTAGAACTGCATGATCATCTCGTCATTCCAAGCTGTCAGCTCTTGACCCACAAAATCAGCAACTCCACATGCAGTAAAGCTCTCATGCACATGGGGAAAGAAGTCCCGGTGCTCTTCACTGTCAATATACTTCCAGTCAACATACCTGGTGTCAGCAACAATGGGCTTCTTATCCATCAGCACGGTCTCATAGAAATCCTGCTGCTCTCTGGTGTGGAATCTGGGGTCCACAGCAGTCCTTTTCCTTACAGCATATGGATCAGACTGTCTCCATAGCCTGAGACCTTTGTCCTTCCTTGCCTTCATGTCCTCAGCTTGAGGATGACCATCATTGTGGAGTGGCAACTTGGGACGGAGCTTAAGCAACACATGCTCTTCATCTGATTCAGAAGGTGGCATCTCACCTTTGTTCTTCTCAGAAGCTGGAATGCTTCTGGTTGTTCTCTTGGGCTTGGCTGGAGCTGCCTTGGCTTGAGCAGGTTTCTTGGGCTTAGAGGAGGCTTGAGCCCGAATAGCATCACCCATGAACTTAGCTTTCTGAGGAGGGGGCTGGGGTGCATCTTCTTCTTCTTCTTCTACAGCATCAACTTGAGGTTCAGCATATACTACCCTCTTCCTTTTGGAAGTCTTCTTCACCTTGCTTGGAGCAGGCTCTTCCAAGTTGAGCTTCTTTGCAACTGCTGATTGTTTTACTTTGCTTGTGCCTTTCCTTGACTGCTGCCCTTGGTGCTCTTTGGCAACCACATTCCTCTTTGGCTTGGAGGTAACTTCCTCAGCAACAAAGTCGGAGTCCTCATCATCAGAAGTTCTCTTCTTCCTGGTTCTGGTGGCTGCAGGAGGCAAACCACTAGGGGTGCTCCTCTCACCATCATCACTACAGCCGCTAGCAGGACTTGTATCTGCCTCTGGAATCTCAGCAAAAGGTGACTCAGACCTGTTCTGGCTGTCACTGACATCTGACATGGCTGAAAACCTGTGAAAAAATAAGGTATAGGCAGAGTAGAAGAGTTATCACAACTGCAGAGGTTTTCGCAAAAAAAAATGAGTTCAAAACTTAGTTTTGAGTTTTCACAGAATGTATTTCGGTCAAACCGATTTTAAGTTTCGGTGAAACCGAAGTGTTCAACAGAAACCTACATACCACTTTCGGTCAGACCGAAATGGGTTTCGGTCCCACCGAAAACTTAGGGTTTCACTGAAACTACGTTTCGGTCATTCCGATTTGCACAACTCGGTTAAACCGAATGATGCAGTGCAATGGCCAGAGGCCAAATCGGTCATTCCGAGTTTCAAAATCGGCTTCACCGAGATGCGTTCCGTGGAAACCTAAACCTAAGAATTTCGCTCGAAACTAGAGGATCTGAACTAATGTATAGGGAATATCTCAAACGTGGATTGAATCATGGCAAGCCTATCGTGCAAGAATCGGAAGGGGAGCACGAAAGGGATCGGGACACACCCTGGTGTCCCTCTACGGCGGCAACGGTGGAGATGATTACCGTTGACGGCGGCGGAGACCTGCGGCGAGGGCGCACAGGCGACGACGGCGACGATCCGTAGACCAGGGCGACGGCAGCAGGGGTTTTGGGGGCGAACGGTTTGAAGAATTGAATCGCGCGCAGCCCTCAGGTATATATAACCCCATGCTGTCGGTGGGACCGAGTTGAAAAACTCGGTGTCACCGAGATGTATAACTGCTGTGCAGTTACGCATATCGGTCAGACCGAGATTTTGAACTCGGTTTCATCTAGATCAGTCTAAGCGTTTCGGTTGGACCGAGATTGAGAAGCCGGTCAGACCGAAATGGACTTAGAAGGTTTTGGAAGTCAGCCTTAGACGAATCGGTGGCTCCGAGTGCTCCTCACTCGGACTGTCCGAAAAAGACTTGTTCAAAGTTGTGATATGAGCATGAATAGAATTTGAGACAAGAAAGCATAGATAGCTAGGGAAGGTGCTTAGGCATTCTTGTCCATCCATTTGGCCAGAAAAATCAAAACAATCAAAACAACAAATGGATGTCCTTGAATGGATAAAATCATGCATTCAACATGCTCACACAATAAGATAGCAACTGAAATATGTGTCAAACATGCACAACCAACATTCTAGCTACTAGCACACAATTTGTCGATGACTAGGTCATCTATATATGAGTATATTGACTTAGGAGCCAAATGAGAACATTTGATCATAGGTCATACTCATCGTTTAAGCACAAGTGGGGTTACCACTTTTACATAAAGCATTTATGTGTTCACATCATTTGGAGATGCTTTAGCTCAATTTTTAGAGCAAAGCTCCCCCTAGATGTGAGAACCCCTTTTAAAGGGTCAAACTAACCTTGGGTTGTCGTAGAAGACTTCATGTAGATGTTGAAGATGTGGATGCTCAATGTTGATGTAGATCATCAAGAGTTGGGAGCAATCCTTTGGATTAGGGCACTTTCAATACCTACATGGGTTAGTCCCACAAGGAACAAGCAAGAATATCCATAGACATAGAGTGAAGTTCACAAAAGATGATGTCCATGAAAGCAATGATTACCTTGTCCCTTGACTTACCAACAAGAGGGTTTGTGACTCCATGAACTAGTGCATGATGTGGAAGTTGATTGCACAAGTTCTTGCCAAAATGAATATGAGTGAAGTTTGTTGGCGGAGTCACCCTCAAGAACCTACTAGTTCTTCTTCTTTGGGATCCACATCATCTTGATGGGAATCCTTGGTGTTGTAGTTGAGCTTGACGAAGTAGAACTTGATGTGTCCTTGGGAACCCACTTGACCATGGCTTGAGGTGCTTCAATGAATGCATCAATCTCCTCTTGAAGCTTGTCCTTGGCCTTTAGCTTGTGGTCTTGTGGTGGAAGGTCATCTTGAGCTTGTTCCACATTGGAAGAAGTAGGATCATACTTCTCCTTTTGTGAAACAAACTGTGGAGTAGGATATTGACCTTCTTCCCACTCAACACCTTTGGCGTTGAACTTTCGCTCAAAACCAATCCCTTGATTCTTCCGGTGTCTTCCTTGTTTGCGAACAATCTCCTCAAAGTTCTTGCTTCCGGCAAGACTCTTGTAGACACCTTTCTCTATGATTTCCTTCAATAGGCTATTTTCTTGCTCAAGTGTAACTTGGCTTGAAACATTGTTAGTGGAATCAAGAGAACTACTAGAAGCAACAATATTGGATTTAACATTGTTATTGTTACTACTAGAGGAAGAATTTTTCTTATGCTTGGCATGCTTAGTCTTAATAGGTGGCAAGAAATTAGACAAGAGAAGTCGTTTGGCAAGATATGAAGAACTCTTCTTTCGAAGATCGTCATTGATCGCTTTTAGAAACTCATGTTCTTGCTCTAGAGTGAGCTTCTCGAAGCGTAGCTTCTCATGAGATCTTAGGAGCTCTCTATGATCTTCTTGAGTTGTTTCATGAGCTAACTTAAGAGTGTTTAGTTCTTTAGTTAGACGCTCAATCTCCTTCATAGCATTGTCATTCGACTCTTCTCGACTATAAAGACTACTAGCATTTTCATCATTACTAAGCTCACTAGATTTATCATGCAAGAGCTCATCTTCACCAAGTAAGTCATCCTCATCACTATCAAAGTCAATGAATTCAGGGTGTGTTACCTTGGGGCCTTTAGCCATGAAGCATCTTCCAATTCCCTCATTTGGTGAATCAAATAAGTCGTAGGAGTTGGAGTTGGAGGATACGAGTGCAAGTCCGGCAACACCTTCATCTTGACTGTAGTCGGAGTCGGAGTGATAGCTTCCATCGGATTGATTGTCGGAGTCGGAGCCGGAGACCCATTCACCTACATGAGCTTGATGTCTTCTTCTTGTGTAGCTCCTTGATGACTTGTCTTTCCTTTCCGAATCCTTTCTTCTCCGAGAGGGTCTTCGTTCATAACGATCATCTCTACTCCTTCTCTCTCTCCGAGGTGACTCATCTCTTGCTCTTCTTCTTGGAGATTCTTCTCTTCTCTTGTGGGGAGCCGTACACTCATTTGAGAAGTGTCCGGGTCTTCCACAATTGTAGCAGTTACGATCACGACTAGAAGATCTCTTTTCATCATATGATCTAGACTTTGAGCTTCTTTCTTTGCCTCTATTCTTGTAGAACTTGTTAAAGTTCTTGACCATTAGGCTTATCTCTTCATTGGAAATTAGCTTGTCACTTGAGGCAGTAGGAGCATCACTTGTAGCTTTGTAAGCACCACTTGACTTGTTGTGAAGCTCTTCCTTATCCTTAAGTGTCATCTCATGAGCAACAATTCTTCCAATGACTTCAGTTGGCTTGAGGGTCTTGTAATTTGGCATCATTTGGATCAAAGTGCACACGGTGTCATACTTTCCATCCAAAGCTCTGAGAATCTTCTTAATGATGAATCGGTCGGTCATTTCTTCGCTTCCTAAGCCGGCAATCTCATTTGTGATGAGAGCAAGCCTAGAGTACATCTCAGCGACTCCTTCACCATCCTTCATCTTGAACTTGTCAAGTTGACCTTGAAGAATATCTAGCTTTGATTCCTTCACAGATTCAGTACCTTCGTGCATTTCAACCAAAGTATCCCAAATCTCTTTAGCATTCTCAAGACGGCTGATTTTGTTGAACTCTTCGGGACACAAAGCATTGAAGAGAATGTCACAAGCTTGAGCATTGTTTTGCAACATCCGCAACTCTTCCGGTGTAGCTTCGCGATCCGGAACTTTTCCTTCTTCAAAGAAATCACCTTGCATACCAACACAAATAATGCCCCATGCGGCTGGGTTATGACCAAGAATATGCATTTTCATTTTATGCTTCCAACTAGCAAAATTTGTACCATCAAAGTAAGGACCTCTACGATAATTACCCTCACTAGACGCCATACTCTCCTAGGTTGTGAAACCAAGCTTATGGAGTCCAATGCAATGGAAACCAAAACAATGGAGACCAATGCTCCGATACCACTTGTAGGATCGAAAGTATGTCTAGAGGGGGGGTGATTAGACTACTTGACAATATAAAAAATCTGCCTTTTGATCATGCAATGTTTTTGGCAGTTTCACAATTAAGATCAATTCAAGTATCACCCTACACATGCAATTCTAGAGTATAAGCAGCGGAAAGTAAATTGCACATGTAAAAGAGAGGTGGAGAAGATCAAACGCAGTTTGGTGACACGAAGATTTTTGTCGTGGTTCCGATAGGTGGTGCTATCGTACATCCACGTTGATGGAGACTTCAACCCACGGAGGGTAACGGCTGCGCGAGTCCACGGAGGGCTCCACCCACGAAGGGTCCACGAAGAAGCAACCTTGTCTATTCCATCATGGCCTACGCCCACGGAGGACTAGCCTTACTCGGGGTAGATCTTCACGAAGTAGGCGATCTCCTTGCCCTTACAAACTTCTTGGTTCAACTCCACATCTCAAAGACGGAGGCTCCCAAGCGACACCTAACCAATCTAGGAGGCACCACCCTCCAAAAGGTAATAGATGGTGTTGATGATGATGAACTCCTTGCTCTTGTGCTTCAGATGATAATCTCCCCAACACTCAACTCTCCTCACTGATATGGCTGTGGTGGAAGAAAGATTTGAGTGGAAAGCAACTTGGGAAGGCTAGAAATCAAGTTTCATATGGTAGGAATGGAATGGCTTGATCTCAACACAAGGGTAGGTGGTTCACTTCTCAAAAAGTGTATGGTAGGAGTGGTAGACTTTCTGATGTCTCTCCTCACGAATGAAGAGGGGGTGGAGGGGTATATATAGCCTCCACACAAAATCCAACCGTTACACACACATTTGACCAATCTCGGTGAGACCAAAGTGAAAACTCGGTCAGACCGAAAGTTCAAATATAGTGAACGTTGGGATTTTCGGTGGGACCGAAAATACCATCTCGGTGTGTCCGAAGTGAGTCAAAGGTTGGAACTTGCCATCTCGGTGGGACCGAAAATAATAACTCGGATATTCCGAAGTGATGTCAATTGGTTACAGAAGGTTGGCAGTCCGTTTTCGGTGAGACCGAAACTCAAAATCGGATGGACCGAGAAATTAGGGTTTGGTAGAATAACTGAGGTGGTTCATCTCGGTGGGACTGAGTTTGCAGAATCGGTTTGTCCGAGATTACTTATGGGTGTGTTAAGTAGTGAAGAGTGCTGATAGTTGAGGGAGCTAGATCACCAAGCACTTGAGCAACCAGATCATTAACACAACCTCATCCCCTTTTAATAGTATTGGCTTTCCTATGGACTCAATGTGATCTTTGATCACTAAACCAAAAATAGAGTCTTGAGCTTTTGCCAATGCTTGTCTTAGCATTTTGAGGGGTCCACTTCTTCAGACATTTCCATACCCATATCATCGAACTTCTCTGAAATGATTCTCAAGAAAATATTAGTTCAATGATATATATGTTGTTATTAATTACCAAAACCACCCGGGGATTAGTTGCACTTTCACATTTGGATATGTGTAGAATAGGTATCTGTGACGTAGCTTTTTCAGGTACAGAATTCCAGCTGCCGATATTCTCCCTCTTTGTGTAAACCTTGAAAATTATGAGAGAAAAGACATCAGAATTACTCCCCAAAGTGATATAATGAATAAAACACTAAAAATAATAGTAACAAAACATGATGCAAAATGGATGTATCAGTTGCTTCGCCCGTCCAACTTACTGTTGTGTGTATATGATTTTCTGGCTCATTGGTCATTATTACTGAGGCGGTGTGACCATATGGAGTCTCATTTTTAGTGTGCACTTTATTTTGGTGAATGACACGTGCACCCGGATGCTGGATGCCCCACCTTTCGGCGAAAGGAGGTGGAGTAGGATGATTTCGAAGCCAGGAACCGCACTCTAGATCATCCGCACTATTTTACTTTTTTTCTATTCTATGATAAAACTATAATTTTCTTCGCTCTTACACCAAAGGGGTGTGAAAGCATAAAAAACACGGTAGCTCATTGATTACATGGCCCATCTCACACTATCACCATAATTTTTGGACACCGTGCGACACCTAGATCTTTATAGTACATAGTGCTATAATTTCTAAGCGAGATAAAATTGCACAATGCTATGAAGCTTTCAGCTTTTGTTTCATGTATGTTGCGTCCAAGGTTGTTGCGTTGCAACATTACATCAAATACAAAGGAGACTAACATGCATGCTATTGCATCTCGATGATTCATAGATCATAGCCAATATGTACTCTCTCCCACTACTGCAGATGCATTAATCGCAAACAGTGATGTAAAAAACCCGTCAAAAAAGATGCAAAATGTTTGCGATGAAGGATACATCAAACACGGTTCAGATTTTAGTTGCGTCTACGATGCGGGGCATACGGTTGATCCATACGAACTGTTTGCGATGAGACAGAACAATAGAAATGGGAAGCCATATAAATGTGTGTGCGATATACGGCATACAGTTCGCTCAGATGACTTTTTTGCTATTAGGGAATAAAACAGAAACGGTTAGCTAGATCAAGGTGTGTCTGATATAAAGCATACGGTTCAATCGGATGAACTGTTTTCGATTAGGGAACACGACAGAAATGGTTCAAGTTAACACGATGTGTGCAATACGCGGCGAACAGCCCACCAGATGAACTGTTTGCGATGAGAAATTATAACACAAACAATTACTACAGTTAATTCATGTGTGATTCTATGTGTACAAAAAACTTTGAAAAATGCAAACTAGTTGCTTGCGGTGGCTAGGAGTATCGCACACGATGCGTCTGCGAGTACTCGTGTGCGATGATTAGTAAGTTGCACAAACGTTTCCTTATGTTAACATGTGTGTGAATTATCAATATGGACAATTAATATGCAAATGCCTTCTGGACATCGGTGGTGATCGCCATGTCGAAAACATGGGCGTACTCTACTCTACCGCTCTAACATATTTAAGAACTTTGCTAACAACATTTGAGTAACATATATATAGTGGTTACACTATTCAACAAAAGGAGGATCTTCGTGACACAGTTTTGACAACCATATGGTCGATATATACATACTTAACATAGTAACAACTGTCACATTTTAAGAGGCTAAGGGCCAACAACCATATGGTCCATATCTACATACTTCACATAGTAACAGCTAGCACATTTTAAGAGGCCGAGGGCCAACAACCACAACTATTTGCTGGAAGTAGCTTGATCACGGCGACTCGGCATCTCATCAATGAAAAGGAAGAACCCTCCTGTGCCTTGGTAGAGCATGAGTAGAATAGTGTCTCCAATTTTCCAATATGGATACATTGTCACGACAAGCAAGAACTTGTTAATTTGAATGGTTCCATTTCTGCGAGAAATGCAGTACCTTGCAATTAATTTGAATGGGTGGGGACGAAGTGGGCGAGGGTTTTCTTTTTTTTCCTTTTGCATGTGTGGGTGAACACACACGGTTCGCAGAGGTGACGGAGATGAATCGTGTGCGATAGTAAATCACTGAGATTGAAGGGGAATCCAAATTTCCTTTGTCCTTTGTCCTTTGTCCATGAGTTTTTTCTACGATGAACTTAAACCCTGCAAATCACCGTGTTCAAATTTGGAACGTTTCCAGGTTCATTTACCATATTTAGGGGATTGTGTGCATTTTCTAGGCATTAATGCACATAATTCAAATTCAAACAATCGGTGCATGAAAAGGTGCACGAGAATGGTCTGGAAAACCATGCTCGTGCTATTTAGTAAATTTTCATGCCTTTTACAATGAATGGGCAGAGATTTCACGAAAATGTGTGACAATAGTTGACCACAAATGCGTCATTTATTGGTTTTTCAATTGTAGAAAAATGAAATACCTGCTTGAAAAAAATGACGGCTCGCATGGTGCCATGGTATGGCCTCATTGTGCCCTTGAAAAAATTGAGAAGGTTTGGCTTATGTTGTCGTGCACGCCCTTCATAGATCGAACCATCACCGAGGAAATTTCATGGTTTCGAGGGGGAAATCACCAAGATTGAAGGGGCCGGGAATCCAAATTTCCTTCCTAGTTTGTCATTCAGTTTTTTTATGACCAACATACCCCCTCCATTGCTACATGTTCAAATTTGGCACTTTTCGAGGCTCATTTACCATATTTAGGGGATTGTGTTCATTTTCTAGTCATTAATGCACATAATTCAAATTCGAACAATCGGTGCATGAAAGGGTGCACAAGAACGGTCTTGAAAACCATGCTCGTGCTATTTAGTAAATTATCATGCCTTTTACAAGGAATGGGCAGATATTTCAATGAAATGTGTGGCAATAGTCAACCACAAACGCGTTGTTTACTGGGTTATCAACTATAGAAAAATGAAATAAATGCTTGAAAAACATGACGCCTGGCATGGTGCCATGGTATGTGAAAGTGCAACTAATCCCCGGGTGGTTTTGGTAATTAATAACAACATATATATCATTGAACTAATAGTTACTTGAGAATCATTTCAGAGAAGTTCAGTGATAAGGGTATGGAAATGTCTGAAGAAGTGGACCCCTCAAAATGCTAAGACAAGCATTGGCAAAAGCTCAAGACTCCATTTTTGGTTTAGTGATCCAAGATCACATTGAGTCCATAGGAAAAGCCAATACTATTAAAAGGGGATGAGGTTGTGTTGATGATCTGGTTGCTCAAGTGCTTAGTGATTTAGCTCCTTCAACTATCAGCAACTTTCACTACTAAACACACTCATAAGTAATCTCGGACAAACCGATTCTTCCAACTCAGTCCCACCGAGATGAACCACCTCAGCTATTTTCCAAACCCTAGAAATTTCGGTATATCCGATTTTGAGTTCGGTCTCACCGAAACTGGATTGCCAACCTTCTGTAACCGTTTGTCATCATTTCGGAATATCCGAGTTGTTGATTTCGGTCCCACCAATTTTGGCAAGTTCCTACCTTTGACTCATATCGGACACTCCGAGATGGTATTTTCGGTCCCACCGAAAACCCCAACGTTCACTATATTTGAACTTTCGGTCTGACCGAGTTTTCACTTCGGTCTCACCGAGATTGCTCAATTATGTGTGTAACGGTTGGATTTTGTGTGGAGGCTATATATACCCCTCCACCCCCTCTTCATTCGTGGAGAGAGCCATCAGAAAGTACTACCACTTCTACCTTACACTTTCTGAGAAGAGAACCACCTACCCTTGTGTTGAGATCAAGTTATTCCATTCCTACCATATGAAACTTGATTTCTAACCTTCCCAAGTTGCTTTCCACTCAATCCTTTCTTCCACCACAGCCATATCAGTGAGGAGAGTTGAGTGTTGGGGAGATTATCATTTGAAGCACAAGAGCAAGGAGTTCATCATCATCAACAACATCTATTACCTTTTGGAGGGTGGTGCCTCCTAGATTGGTTAGGTGTCGCTTGGGAGCCTCCGTCTTCGAGATGTGGAGTTGAACCAAGAAGTTTGTAAGGGCAAGGAGATCGCCTACTTCGTGAAGATCTACCCCGAGTAAGGCTAGTACTCCGTGGGCGTAGGCCATGATGGAATAGACAAGGTTGCTTCTTCGTGGACCCTTCGTGGGTGGAGCCCTCCGTGGACTCGCGCAGCCGTTACCCTTCGTGGGTTGAAGTCTCCATCAACGTGGATGTACAATAGCACCACCTATCGGAACCACGAGAAAAATCTCCGCGTCTCCAAATTGCGTTTGATCTTCTCCACCTCTCTTTACTACATGTGCAATTTACTTTCCGCTGCTTATACTCTAGAATTGCATGTGTAGGGTGATACTTGTCTTGATCATTATTGTGAAACTGCCAAAAACTGTTCATGATCAAAAGGCAGAAATTTTATATTTACAAGTAGTCTAATCACCCCCCTCTAGACATACTTTCGATCCTACAAGTGGTATCAGAGCTTTGGTTTCCATTGCATTGGACTCCATAAGCTTGGTTTCACAACCTAGGAGAGTATGGCGTCTAGTGAGGGTAATCATCGTAGAGGTCCTTACTTTGATGGTACAAATTTTGCTAGTTGGAAGCATAAAATGAAAATGCATATTGTTGGTCATAACCCAGCCGCATGGGGCATTATTTGTGTTGGTATGCAAGGTGAATTCTTCGAGGAAGGAAAAGTTCCGGATCGCGAAGCTACACCGGAAGAGTTGCGGATGTTGCAAAACAATGCTCAAGCTTGTGACATTCTCTTCAATGCTTTATGTCCCGAGGAGTTCAACAAAATCAGTCGTCTTGAGAATGCTAAAGAGATTTGGGATACTTTGGTTGAAATGCACGAAGGTACTGAATCTGTGAAGGAATCAAAGCTAGATATTCTTCAAGGTCAACTTGACAAGTTCAAGATGAAGGATGGTGAAGGAGTCGCTGAAATGTACTCTAGGCTTGCTCTCATCACAAATGAGATTGCCGGCTTAGGAAGCGAAGAAATGACCGACCGATTCATCATCAAGAAGATTCTAAGAGCTTTGGATGGAAAATATGACACCGTGTGCACTTTGATCCAAATGATGCCAAATTACAAGACTCTCAAGCCAACTGAAGTCATTGGAAGAATTGTTGCTCATGAGATGACACTTAAGGATAAGGAAGAGCTTCACAACAAGTCAAGTGGTGCTTACAAAGCTACAAGTGATGCTCCCACAACCTCAAGTGACAAGTTAATTTCCAATGAAGAGATAAGCCTAATGGTTAAGAACTTCAACAAGTTCTACAAGAATAGAGGCAAAGAAAGAAGCTCAAAGTCTAGATCATATGATGAAAAGAGATCTTCTAGTCGTGATCGAAACTGCTACAATTATGGAAGACCCGGACACTTCTCAAATGAGTGTACGGCTCCCCACAAGAGAAGAGAAGAATCTCCAAGAAGAAGAGCAAGAGATGAGTCACCTCGGAGAGAGAGAAGGAGTAGAGATGATCGTTATGAACGAAGACCCTCTCGGAGAAGCAAGGATTCGGAGAGGAAAGACAAGTCATCAAGGAGCTACACAAGAAGAAGACATCAAGCTCATGTTGGTGAATGGGTCTCCGGCTCCGACTCTGACAGTCAATCCGATGGAAGCTATCACTCCGACTCCGACTATAGTCAAGATGAAGGTGTTGCCGGACTTGCACTAGTATCCTCCAACTCCAACTCCTACGACTTATTTGATTCACCAAATGAGGGAATTGGAAGATGCTTCATGGCTAAAGGCCCCAAGGTAAAACACCCTGAATTCATTGACTTTGATAGTGATGAGGATGACTTACTTGATGAGCTCTTGCATGATAAATCTAGTGAGCTTAGTAATGATGAAAATGCTAGTAGTCTTTATAGTCGAGAAGAGTCGAATGACAATGCTATGAAGGAGATTGAGCGTCTAACTAAAGAACTAAACACTCTTAAGTTAGCTCATGAAACAACTCAAGAAGATCATAGAGAGCTCCTAAGATCTCATGAGAAGCTACGCTTCGAGAAGCTCACTCTAGAGCAAGAACATGAGTTTCTAAAAGCGATCAATGACGATCTTCGAAAGAAGAGTTCTTCATATCTTGCCAAACGACTTCTCTTGTCTAATTTCTTGCCACCTATTAAGACTAAGCATGACAAGCATAAGAAAAATTCTTCCTCTAGTAGTAACAATAACCATGTTAAATCCAATATTGTTGCTTCTAGTAGTTCTCTTGATTCCACTAACAATGTTTCAAGCCAAGTTACACTTGAGCAAGAAAATAGCTTATTGAAGGAAATCATAGAGAAAGGTGTCTACAAGAGTCTTGCCGGAAGCAAGAACTTTGAGGAAATTGTTTGCAAACAAGGAAGGCACCGGAAGAATCAAGGGATTGGTTTTGAGCGAAAGTTCAACGCCGAAGGTGTTGAGTGGGAAGAAGGTCAATACCCTACTCCACAGTTTGTTTCTCAAAAGGAGAAGTATGATCCTACTTCTTCCAATGTGGAACAAGCTCAAGATGACCTTCCACCACAAGACCACAAGCTAAAGGCCAAGGACAAGCTTCAAGAGGAGATTGATGCATTCATTGAAGCACCTCAAGCCATGGTCAAGTGGGTTCCCAAGGACACGTCAAGTTCTACTTCGTCAAGCTCAACTACAACTCCAAGGATTCCCATCAAGATGATGTGGATCCCAAAGAAGAAGAACTAGAAGGTTCTTGAGGGTGACTCCGCCAACATACTTCACTCACATTCTTTTTGGCAAAGAACTTGTGCAATCAACTTCCACATCATGCACTAGTTCATGGAGTCACAAACCCTCTTGTTGGTAAGTCAAGGGACAAGGTAATCATTGCTTTCATGGACATCATCTTTTGTGTACTTCAATCTATGTCTATGGATATCCTTGTTTGTTCCTTGTGGGACTAACCCATGTAGGTATTGAAAGTGCCCTAATCCAAAGGATAGCTCCCAACTCTTGATGATCTACATCAACATTGAGCATCCACATCTTCAACATCTACATGAAGTCTTCTAGGACAACCCAAGGTTAGTTTGACCCTTTAAAAGGGGTTCTCACATCTAGGGGGAGCTTTGCTCTAAAAATTGAGCTAAAGCATCTCCAAATGATGTGAACACATCAATGCTTTATGTAAAAGTGGTAACCCCACTTGTGCTTAAACGATGAGTATGACCTATGATCAAATGTTCTCATTTGACTCCTAAGTCAACATACTCATATATAGATGACCTAGTCATCGACAAATTGTGTGCTAGTAGCTAGAGTTTTGGTTGTGCATGTCTGACACATATTTCAGTTGCTATCTTATTGTGTGAGCATGTTGAATGCATGATTTTGTCCATTCAAGAACATCCATTTGTTGTTTTGGTTGTTTTGATTTTTCTGGCCAAATGGATGGACAAGAATGCCTAAGCACCTTCCCTAGCTATCTATGCTTTCTTGTCTCAAATTCTATTCATGCTCATATCACAACTTTGAACAAGTCATTTTCGGACCCTCCGAGTGAGGAGCACTCGGAGCCACTGATCCGTCTAAGGCTGACTTCCAAAACCTTCTAAGTCAATTTCGGTCTGACCAACTTCTCCATCTCGGTCCAACCGAAACGCTTAGACTGATCTAGGTTTCATCTCGGTGAAACCGAGTTATAAATCTCGGCGTGACCGATATGTGTAACTGCACAACAGTTAGCCATTTCGGTGTCACCGAGTTTTTCAACTCGGTCCCACCGACAGCATGGGGATATATATACTGAGGGCAGCGCGCGATTTAATTCTTCAAACCGTTTCGCCCCCAAGTCCCCTGCTGCCATCGCCCTGGTCTTCGGATCGTCGCCGTCGTCGCCTGTGCGCCCTCGCCGCAGGTCTCCGCCGCCGTCAACGGTCTTCTTCTCCGCGCCGTTGCCGCCGTAGAGGGACTCCACCAAGTTAGGGTGAGTCTCGATCCCTCTCGTGCTCCCCATCTGATTCTTGCATGATTGGTTTGCCCTGCATCTAGCCACGTTTGAAATCCTCCTTAACATCAGATCAGATCCTTTTAGTTTCGAGCGAAATTCTTAGGTTTAGGTTTCCACGGAACACATCTCGGTGAAGCCGATTTTAATTTTTCGGTGTGACCGATTTGGCCTCTGGCCATTGCACTGCACTTTCGGTCTAACCGAGTTGTGCAAATCGGTGTGACCGAAACTCAGTTTTAGTGAAACCCTAGTTTATCGGCTGGACCGAAACCCATTTCGGTCTGACCGAAAGTGGTGTGTAGGTTTCTGTTATACACTTCGGATTCACCGAAACTAAAAATCGGTTTGACCGAAATGCATTCTGTGAAAACTCAAAACTAAGATTTGAACTCATTTTTTTTGCAAAAACCTCTGCAGTTGTGATAACTCTTCTACTCTGCCTATACCTTATCTATTCACAGGTTGTCAGCTATGTCAGATGCCAGTGACAGCCAGAACAGGTCTGAGTCACCTTTTGCAGAGATCCCTGAGGCAGATACTAGTCCTGAGGCTAGTAGTTCCAGTGATGATGGTGAGAGGAGTACCCCTAGTGGTTTGCCTCCTGCAGCCACCAGGACCAGAAAGAAGAGAAATTCTGATGATGAGGACTCTGACTTCATTGTTGAGGAAGTAACCTCCAAGCCCAAGAGGAATGTTGTTGCCAAAGAGCACCAAGGGCAGCAGTCGAAGAAAGGCACCAGCAAGGTCAAGTAGTCAGCTGTTGCAAAGAAACTGAACTTGGAAGAGCCAGCTCCAAGTAAGGTGAAGAAAACTTCCAAGAGGAAGAGAGTTGTGTATGCTGAACCTCATGTTGATGCAGCTGAGGAAGAAGAAGAAGATGCACCCCAGCCTCCTCCTCAGAAGGCTAAGTTCATGGGTGATGCTATTAGGGCTCAAGCCACTTCTAAGCCCAAGAAGCCTGCTCAAGCCAAGGCAGCTCCAGCCAAGCCCAAGAGGACAACCAGGAACATTCCGGCCTCTGAGAAGAACAAAGGTGATATGCCACCGTCTGAGTCTGATGAAGAACATGTGTTGCTGAAGCTCCGTCCAAAGTTGCCACTCCACAACGATGCTCATCCTCAAGCCGAGGATATGAAGGCAAGGAAGGACAGAGGTCTCAGGCTATGGAGACAGTCTGATCCATATGCCGTGAGGAGAAGGACTGCTGTGGACCCCAGATTCCACACCAGAGAGCAGCAGGACTTCTATGAGACCGTGCTGATGGATAAGAAGCCTATTGTTGCAGACACCAGGTATGTTGACTGGAAGTACATTGACAGTGAAGAGCACCGAGACTTCTTTCCCCATGTGCATGAGAGCTTCACTTCATGTGGAGTTGATGAGTTCGTGGGTCAGAAGCTGACAGATTGGAATGACGAGATGATCATGCAGTTCTACGCCACAGCCCACTTCTATCCTGATGGCAAGATCACCTGGATGACTGAAGGTCAAAGGTTTTCTTCGTCTGTTGAAGAATGGGCAGAACTTCTTAATGCTCCAGTGCAGAGAGAGGACGACATTGATGTCTATGGGATTCCTAAGAAGAACCATGATTCCATGAAGAACATGTACAAGGAGATCTCCGCAGCTGATTTGGAAGGGTGGAAGCTTGGCTCAGTGTACTATCTCCAGGCAGGTCTGACCACCGCAAACACTATTCTGAGGCATACCTTGATGCCCAAGTCTGGAGACCACCGCATGATTCGAGGCTATTCTATCAACATGCTGCACATTCTTGATGAGAAGGCACCTTTCAAGGTGATGGACTTAATGGTAGAGACCATTAAGAGGACTGCAGCTGACCAAAAGAGGTCGTGTGGATTTGCCCCGCAGATTCAGATGCTCATCAATGCCAAGTTTGGCACGGGCAAATTCATGTTGGATAGGAAGCACTTGCCACTGCAGCCAGAGCATGAAGATAACGTTGTTGTGATGGATGAGTAGGATCCAACCTCAGTTGAAGGTCAAGCCAAAATTGAGGCTGCTAAGAAAGCCAAAGCTGATAAAGAGGCAGCAGCAGCAGCAGCTAAACCAAAGAGCTTCGGAGAGCAGATTCTTGAAGCTACCCAGAGAATTGAACAACGCCTGGCCAGCATTGAACAATCTCAGGAAAGCCTAGAGAGGATTGTTGAGGACAAGATCCACGCTCTGGACGTGAAGCTGACTGAGATTCAGGTGTCCGTCAACAAGCTTGAGGCAGACATGGAGGAAGCAAGGCAGGAGAGAGCAGAGCTCATGCAGGATGATCTAGTCCAGGACTCTCATCGCCAGACTGCTCAGGTTCCCAGAGGATCCCGATCAGCAGCTATCCCAGTGACTGACTCCAGGGCTACCACTTCATCACCAGCTACAGCTCCAGCAGTTACTCCATCTCCAGCTCCAGCATCCACTCCTCCAGCGCAGACATCAGCAGAAGTCTTCGCCGATGCCGTCATTTCTACTCCGACATCTACCCAGACGGGAGCCGCCAGCAGAGCCCACAGTGACGTTTAGCTCTATGCTTTTTCGAACTTTTTGGTAACTTGTTGCCAAAGGGGGAGAAATTGTATAGATCATAGGGCTTCGAGAGAGAGAGTGCTCTTTCGTTCTTTTGCCGGTTTTCTTTGAGATTCATTTGGTTCTTTTGGTTCTTGATACTTTAAGTGTGCTTGCTACTACGTTTGATGCTACCTTAATGAGTGCTTGGTCATACTATGCTTTAATGTGTGCTTAATGCTTATCATATGCTATTCCTTCTTGTATGATCATTTACTCATGTCTTGGTGATTGGGTGCATGTTATTCATTCTTATCATTTTGTGCGCTCCACCAAGATGTATGTGACATGGAAGAGTGACCCATAATCCTAATCGATTGTGCATTTGCATTCAAACGCAAATTTTAAATAATGCACAAATTTAGGGGGAGCTCTTGTTTATCACATACTTCTCAAAGCGACGATATTATTCATTGATTATATCTTTTGTCGAAGCTTTGATCTATATGTTGTCATCAATTACCAAAAAGGGGGAGATTGAAAGTGCAACTAATCCCCGGGTGGTTTTGGTAATTAATAACAACATATATATCATTGAACTAATAGTTATTTGAGAATCATTTCAGAGAAGTTCAGTGATAAGGGTATGGAAATGTCTGAAGAAGTGGACCCCTCAAAATGCTAAGACAAGCATTGGCAAAATCTCAAGACTCCATTTTTGGTTTAGTGATCCAAGATCACATTGAGTCCATAGGAAAAGCCAATACTATTAAAAGGGGATGAGGTTGTGTTGATGATCTGGTTGCTCAAGTGCTTAGTGATTTAGCTCCTTCAACTATCAGCAACTTTCACTACTAAACACACTCATAAGTAATCTCGGACAAACCGATTCTTCCAACTCAGTCCCACCGAGATGAACCACCTCAGCTATTTTCCAAACCCTAGAAATTTCGGTCTATCCGATTTTGAGTTCGGTCTCACCGAAACTGGACTGCCAACCTTCTGTAACCGTTTGTCATCATTTCGGAATATCCGAGTTGTTGATTTCGGTCCCACCGATTCTGGCAAGTTCCTACCTTTGACTCATATCGGACACACCGAGATGGTATTTTCGGTCCCACCGAAAACCCCAATGTTCACTATATTTGAACTTTCGGTCTGACCGAGTTTTCACTTCGGTCTCACCGAGATTGCTCAATTATGTGTGTAACGGTTGGATTTTGTGTGGAGGCTATATATACCCCTCCACCCCCTCTTCATTCGTGGAGAGAGCCATCAGAAAGTACTACCACTTCTACCTTACACTTTCTGAGAAGAGAACCACCTACCCTTGTGTTGAGATCAAGTTATTCCATTCCTACCATATGAAACTTGATTTCTAACCTTCCCAAGTTGCTTTCCACTCAATCCTTTCTTCCACCACAGCCATATCAGTGAGGAGAGTTGAGTGTTGGGGAGATTATCATTTGAAGCACAAGAGCAAGGAGTTCATCATCATCAACAACATCTATTACCTTTTGGAGGGTGGTGCCTCCTAGATTGGTTAGGTGTCGCTTGGGAGCCTCCGTCTTCGAGATGTGGAGTTGAACCAAGAAGTTTGTAAGGGCAAGGAGATCGCCTACTTCGTGAAGATCTACCCCGAGTAAGGCTAGTCCTCCGTGGGCGTAGGACATGATGGAATAGACAAGGTTGCTTCTTCGTGGACCCTTCGTGGGTGGAGCCCTCCGTGGACTCGCGCAGCCGTTACCCTCCGTGGGTTGAAGTCTCCATCAACGTGGATGTACGATAGCACCACCTATCGGAACCACGAGAAAAATCTCCGCGTCTCCAAATTGCGTTTGATCTTCTCCACCTCTCTTTACTACATGTGCAATTTACTTTCCGCTGCTTATACTCTAGAATTGCATGTGTAGGGTGATACTTGTCTTGATCATTATTGTGAAACTGCCAAAAACTGTTCATGATCAAAAGTCAGAAATTTTATATTTACAAGTAGTCTAATCACCCCCCCTCTAGACATACTTTCGATCCTACAGTATGGCCTCACCATGCCCAGGTAAAAATTTGAGAAGGTTTGGCTTATGTCGTCATGCACGCCCTTCATAAATCGAACCATCACCGAGGAAGTTCCATCCTTTCGAGAGGGAAATCACCAAGATTGAAGGGGAATCCAAATTTTCTTCGTTATTTTCCCTTGAGTTTTTTCTATGATGAACATACACCCTGCAAATCACCGTGTTCAAATTTGGCACTTTTTTGGGCTCATTTACCATATTTAGGGGATTATGTGCATATTCTAGGCATTTAGCGCATAAAAATCCAATCCAGCTACATCTACAAGGGTGTGATGTGAGGGACGTGTATTGCCGTTCGCTCGCGCCGCATCCTACGGTGCACACACGTGATCCGGGTGACTGGAGTTTCGGACAATCATAACGCAAGACACAATAGGCTCAGTGCACACTATTTCCGGACGCAACGGTGATGAACTGTGTTCGATAATGAATGAGCAAGATTGTGAGGGAAGCCAAATTTCCTTCGTCGTTTGTCATTGAGCTCTTAAAAGCCACCACAGTGTCTGGCCAATCTGTCCCAGAGCTCTCTCCAAGCGTTCATGGCACTGTGGCGCACAGTAACTGGTAAGGTAGCAATGGCATCCCGCCGCACCGCGTTCCTCGCCGCCCGTGAGCGCACACATGGCAAGGAAGCGAAGGCATCCCGCAACGCCGAGTTCATCACCACCGGCGGCCACACAAGTACGTGTGCGGACTTTGATGCTGCCATGACCAAATGGGCGGTGGATCTAGAGGCGGCCAAAGCCGCACAGATGGAGCGGAAACGACAGAAAGCAGTCAAAAACAGAGAGTCCCACCGCCGCAAGAAAGAAGAGGCCATACGCCGTGCAGAGGAGAGATCGGCGGAGATTGAAGCATGGTGGGCTGCCGCCTACAAGGCCGGGAAGGATAACGATGGCGTCTAGCCAGCATGCCCGGATGCCACCATTTGAGAAGTAGTTAGTGCGTGTGTTGATACGTCTCCAACGTATCTATAATTTTTTATTGTTCCATGCTATTATTTATGATGTTTTGGATGTTTAATGGTCTTTGTCATACAGTTTTATATTATTTTTGGGACTAACCTACTAACCCAAAGGCCTAGTCCAGATTGCTGGTTTTTTGCCTATTTCAGGGTTTTGCAGAAAAGGAATATCAAATGGAGTCTAAACGGAATGAAACCTTCGGGAGAGATATTTTTGGAGAAAATCACGCACAGGAGACTTGAGAACCACGGAGTAGGGGCCACGAGGTGCCCACAAGGGTGGGGGGCGCCCCCCTAGGGCGCGCCCCCTGCCTCGTGGACCCCTCTTGAGGCCCTCGGTGCCCTCCTTCCTCCCCGAAACCATCAAAGCAGGAGAGAAAACCCTAGTTCCACTGCGGCAACCTTCTGTTCCCGTGAGATACGATCTTGGGGCCTGTTCCGGAGCTCCGCCGGAGGGGGGATCCATCACGGAGTGTTTCTACATCATCATCGTCGCCTCACCATGAGTTGTGAGTAGTTTACCACAGACCTTCAGGTCCATAGCCAGTATCTAGATGGCTTCTTCTCTCTCTCTGGATCTCAATACAAAGTTCTCCTCGGTCTTCGAGGAGATCTATTCGATGTAATCTCTTTTTGCGGTGTGTTTGTCGAGATCCGATGAATTGTGAGTTTATGGTCAAGATTATCTATGAGAAATATTTTGTTCTTTTCTGAACTCTTTATGTGTGCTCATAATATCTTTGCAAGTCTCTTCGAATTATTGGTTTGGTTTGGCCTACTAGATCTATAGTTCTTGCAATGGGAGAAGTGCTTGGCTTTGGGTTCAATCTTGCGGTGTCCTTTCCTAGTGACAGTAGGGGCAGCAAGGCACGTATTGTATTGTTGCCATCGAGGATAAAAAGATGGGGTTTACATCATATTGCTTGAGTTTATCCCTCTGCATCATGTCATCTTGCTTAAGGCGTTACTCTGTTCTTATGAACTCAAGACACTAGATGCATGCTGGATAGCTGTCGATGTGTGGAGTAATAGTAGTAGATGCATGCATGAGTCGGTCTACTTGTCTCGGACGTGATTCCTATATACAATGATCATGCCTAGATAGTCTCATAATTATTCGCTTTTTTATCAATTGCTCGACAATAATTTGTTTACCCGCCGTAGAATATCGCTATCATGAGAGAAGCCACTAGAGAACACTATGGCCCCCGGGTCTATTCTCAACATATCAATCTACATCTACTTTACTTTTTCCGCTTTTACTTTCTGTTCTTATAACCAAAAAATACCAAAAATATCAACTATCATCTCTATCAGATCTCACTTTCGTAAGTGACCGTAAAGGGATTGACAACCCCTTATCGCATTGGCTGCGAAGTTCTTATTTGTTTGTGCAGGTGCGAGGGACTCGCGCGGGGTCTCCTACTAGATTGATACCTTGGTTCTCAAAAACTGAGGGAAATACTTACGCTAATGTGATGCATCTCCCTTTCCTCTTCGAGGGAATACAACGCAAGCTCGAGAAGTAGCAAGAAGAATTTCAGGTGCCGTTGCCGGGGAGACTTACGCAAAAGTCATGTACCAAGTACCTATCACGAACCCTTATCCTTCGCATTACATTTTACCTCTCATTTTCCTCCCCCACACTTCACCCTTACCGTTTTATTTGCCCTTCTTCTGCCGTGTGTTTATCGTTTGCTTGCCTCTTGTTTGCTTGTGTTGCTATGTGCCCTCTATTAGCTTGCATCTTCGCTTGCTAAATTATGGATCCTCATCCACTTGCTAATCTTTTTAAGAGATCCAATTATGTTGAACCTATTGCTAGTGAGTTGAGTGCACTAGATTATCTTTATGGGGTTTTGCTTGAAATTTATGAATCTGAAAATTGTGAGGAATTATTAAAAGAATAAGTGGTTCATGATAGTTTCTTTGATAAAAAGCATGATTGCAATGATGTTATTATAAATTCTATTAATGTCAATTGTGTTAATGATATGCAAAACCCTAAGCTTGGGGATGCTAGTATTGCTATGTCCACTACTTGTTGCAATGATCATGATTGGGGTGATTCTTCTTATGATCTTGAAAATTTATTTAAGCCCCATGATGAATATGAGATTGATAATAATGATCGCAATAATTTTAAAAGTGGGTTTGGAGAGGTCATGACCTTAGCTAATGTCAATCCCACTATTTTGGAAGAGTGTCAACTTCGCATGCATGTGGATGGTGTTGATAATATGTTATGTGATAGCTATATTATTGAATTTGATTATGATCCTACATGCAATTATTATGAGAGAGGAAAATATGGTTGTAGAAATTTTCATGTTACTAAGTTACCTCTCGTTATGTTGAGATTGCTATTGTTTCTTTCTTCTTCCTTGCATATGCTAGATCTTGCTTGTCTTGCTAAATTGTTTTCCTATAAAATGCGTTTGCATAGGAAGTTTGTTAGACTTAGATATGTTTGCCATGTGCTTTATGATGCCCTCCTTGTGCTTCAATTCTTGTCTTTCATGAGAGCATCACTAAAATCGTGCCTAGCTAGGGGCGTAAAACGATAGCGCTTGTTGGGAGGCAACCCATTTTTGTTTGTTTTTGCTTCTGTTTAGGAACAAATATTGCATCTAGCTTTTGTTTAGATGTGGTTTCATGTTTTGTTTAGTGTTTGTGCCAAGTAGAACCTTTGGGAAGACTTGTGTGAAGTTTATATGATCTTGCTGTGAAAAACAGAATCGTTAGCGCTCGCTAGAATGGTCATCAGATTTTACTGGAGCGTGCTATTTAGTTGATTCTTTTTGAAGATGATTAATATACAAATTCCTCATGTTTACAAATTTAGTTTGAATTTTTTGGAGTTACAGAAGTATGCGAAAACTGCAGATTACTACAGACTGTTTCTGTTTTTGACAGATTCTGTTTTTCGTGTGTTGTTTGCTTATTTCAATGCATCTATGAGTAATATTGGGAGGTATGAACCATAGAGAAGTTGGAATACAGTAGGTTTAACACCAATATAAACAAAGAATGAATTCATCGTAGTACCTTTGAGTAGTGGTTTGCTTTCTTATACTAACGGAGCTCATGAGATTTTTGTCTAAGTTTTGTTTTGTGAAGTTTTCTAGTTTTGAGTATTGCTTTGATGGACTATGGAACAAAGAGTAGCAAGGGCCTAAGCTTGGGGATTCCCATGTCACCCCAAGCAAAATTCAAGGACAACCAAAAGCCTAAGCTTGGGGATGCCCCGGGAAGGCATCCCCTCTTTCGTCTTCATCCATCGGTAACTATACTTGGAGCTATATTTTTATTCGCAACATGTTATGTGTTTTGCTTGGAGCGTCTTGTATAATTTGAGTCTTTGCTTGTTAGTTTGCCACAATCATCCTAGCTGGACACACCCTAGAAATTGTTAGAACACTCTATGTGCTTCACTTATATCTTTTGAGTTGAATAGTTTTTGCTCTAGTGCTTCACTTATATCTTTTAGAGCACGGTGGTGATAATATTTTGAAGAAATAGTTGAATTCTCATGCTTCACTTATATCCTTTTGAGAGTCTATTAAAACAGCATGGTAATGTGTTTAGGCTATAAAACTAGTCTTCACATGATAGACATCCAATATCAATGTAGTAAAAACTTTCACACTAAGTGCATTGAATATGATGAGAAGTTGGATGCTTGATAATTGTTTTGAGATATGAGGATAGTGATATTAGAGTCATGCTAGTGGAGTTATTATGTAATTGAGAAATACTTGTGTTAAGGTTAGTGATTCCTGTTGCATGCACGTATGGTGAACCGCTATGTGACGAAGTTAGAGCATGAGGTATTTGTAAAGTGCCAACCTTTGTGTTGAGGTCGGGGGCGCGCGATGGTTAACTCCTACCAACCTCCCCCCTAGGAGCATACGTTGATTGCTTTGTTTTGATGACTCATAGATTTTTGCAATAAGTATATGAGTTCTTATGACTAATGTTAAGTCCATGGATTATACGCACTCTCACCCTTCCACCATTGCTAGCCTCTCTTGTACCGCGCAACTTTCGCCGGTACCATACACCCACTATATATCCTTCCTCAAAACAGCCACCATACCTACCTATCATGGCATTTCCATAGTCATTCCGAGATATATTGCCATGCAACTTTCCACCGTTCCGTTCATATGACACGCTTCATATTGTCATATTGCCATGCATGATCATGTAGTTGACATCGTATTTGTGGCAAAGCCACCATGCATAAATTTTCATACATGTCACTCTTGTTTCATTGCACATCCCGGTACACCGCCGGAGGCATTCATATAGATTCATACTTTGTTGTAGTATCGAGTTGTAATATCGAGTTGTAATGAAAGTGTTATGATCATCATTATTAGAGCATTGTCCCATAGGAGGAATCAATAAAGCCCCTCCACAAAAAAAATGAAAAAAAGGAAAATAAAAAAAGGAGAAAGGCCAAAGAAAAAAAAGGAAAGGCCCAAAAAAAAGAAAAAAGGGACAATTGCTACTATCTTTTTCCACACTTGTGCTTCAAAGTAGCACCATGTTCTTCATGATAGAGAGTCTCATGCTTAGTCACTTTCATATACTAGTGGGAATTTTCATTATAGAACTTGGCTTGTATATTCCAACAATGGGCTTCCTCAAATGCCCTAGGTCTTCGTGAGCTAGCAAGTTGGATGCACACCCACTAGTTACTTTTGTTGAGCTTTCATACATATTTAGCTCTAGTGCATCCATTGTATGGCAATCCCTACTCATTCACATTGATATCTATTGATGGGCATCTCCATAGACCGTTGATACTCCTAGTTGATGTGAGACTATCTCCCTCCTTTTGGTCTTCTCCACAACCACCTCTCTTTTCCACATAGTGCTATGTCCATGGCTCACGCTCATGTATTGCGTGAAAGTTTAAAGGTTTGAAAGAATAGAGTATGAAAACAAGTGCTTGGCTGAAACCGGGGTTGTGCATGATATGAATATTTTGTGTGATGGAGAGGGAGCATAGCCAGACTATATGATTTTGTAGGGATAACTTTCTTTAGCCATAGTATTTTGAGAAGACATGATTGCTTTGTTAGTGAAAGTGCAGTATATCGACTAGAGTGGGGGTGAATAGGCGATTTTTATGAAATGCTTCAAAATGTGCAAGTTTCAAAGACAAATGACAAATCCAATCCTATTTATATGCAGCGAAAGGTAGACTACACTAGACAAGCCATAGTCAAGTATTCAATGAAGTGAAAGCATGAAGACTAATAGCAGCTAGGCAGTAAGGATCAGGATGGAAGATGGAATGAAGCCAATCAAACCAAGTAGTCACACAGTGAAGTTAATCAGATAAGGCAAGCAGGCAATGACTTCACAACATAAGACAGTAAGTAAAGGGAAGGAAAGGATAGAACCAGTAGCTCGGGGAAGATCATGATTTGTTAGACCAGTTCCAGTTGCTGTGACAACTGTACGTCTGGTTAGGGAGGCTGAGATTTAACTCAGAAGACCGTGTCTTCACCTTATTCCCCTTGAGCTAAGGACACCTAGTCCTCGCCCAATCACTCTGGTAAGTCTTCAAGGTAGACTTCCAAACCTTCACAGACTTCGTTCACCGGCGATCCACAATGACTCTTGGATGCTCAAAACGCGACGCCTAACCGGTTGGAGGAAACACAGTCCTCAAGTGTAACAAGTCTTCAGGTCACACAGACAGAAAGACTTCAGTGATGCCTAACACTCTTTGGCTCTAGGTGTTTGGGCTTTCTCCTCGCAAGGATCTCTCTCTCAAATGCTTCGGAGGTGGGTTGCTCTCAAACGACAGAAGCCATGCAATTACTCTGAGCAGTCAACCAATTTATGGTGTTGGGGGTGGGCTATTTATAGCCACTGGGCAACCCGACCTGATTTGTCCGAAGTGACCCTGGGTCACTAAGGAACTGACACGTGTTCCAACGATCAGATTTCAAACACACACGACATCTTTACTTGAGCTACAAGTAAAGCTGACTTATCCAGCTCTGGATAAGATTTTCTCTCATTATCTTCGCTCGAAGACATAGGATTTGGTTGAGCATCACTTCAGTCAATCTGACTTAGTTCACTTGGACCCCACTTAACAATACGGTGGTTCCTATGACTCAACAAAGAAGAAAAGGAAACGATGAAACATCTAAATCTTCGCGCTCCATAGTCTTCACACAATGTCTTCTCTTGTCATAGTCTTCAATATGATTATCTTCATATACCATCATAGTCGTCAATGTCTTCATACATTTTTGGGGGTCATCTCCGGTAGGTAAACCGAATCAATGAGGTACTACTACCTGTGTTATCCTGCAATTCTCACAAACACATTAGTCCGTCAACCAGGTTTGTCGTCAGTACTCCAAAACCAACTAGGGGTGGCACTAGATGCACTTACAATCTCCCCCTTTTTGGTGATTGAGGACAAAGTGGTTGAAGTTTTCAACGGGGATAAAAGTATGTGAAATTGTCAAGGATAAAGGTATTGTCTTCGTAAGTAGCAAAAGGCTCCCCCTGAAGATGTGCATATAGTTAATTTTCCTTTGAATGCAAATGCACATGGCAGGTTGTACTTGTGGAGATCCTCTTCAACTTATGAAGACAATTCATCATGCACAATGGATATGTCGAATATAATGACATGCATAATGAGAAATGGACGTCTGCAAAATGACTAAGTGCGGAATATAACGTAGCACATGCGGAATTTATCATCGCATTATAGAGTACCAGAAAACGTAGCAGACGACCATCAAGTTTAAGTGTTAAAACTCAAAGAACCAAATGTAGCAAAAACGAGAGTTGTAAACACTAGGAAAAATATAAAGCACCCGCCCATATGGCCCGCTTGAAGACTATCAACTCATATGCTTCTCCCCCTTTTGTCAGTAAGGACCAAAAAGGTTTGAAGACATAGAGCCTCTACTCGTTCCCAGTTGGAGCAGGAGAGGATGCAGGGTCGGCGTTGGTGTTTGGCGGTGCAGAAGTAGTTGGTGTAGTGTCGACACGCGCTGAAGTAGGAGGTGGTGAGGTAGCATCATCTTGATCATCTATCACCCTGGCGTCAACCGTTGCAGCGGAGGAGTAGTCAGAATCTTCAAGAGATGGAGTTCGACACAGAGCAGCATTCCGTGGAGGAGTGTGGTCAAACTTGAATCTCTTTGTGAAGCCATCGTCTTGAAGATCCTCTTCAGCACTCAGCAAAGTTAGACTCTTCCATGACCTCCAACAGGTTTCATGAGCAACAAAGGCGTTCTTGGGGGCAAGGTTGCGAATGCGATTGACGTCCACCAAGAGGCTTTGCATCTGACGCTTCAGCCAGTAGTGATGCTTATCCTGTTTCTGATGTAGGGCAACGAAAAGCTCTGTTGATCAGCGTTGTGAAGACTAACAGGCTCTTTGGCAGGCTCTTGGTATATGGCTTCAGCTGACATATCAACCTCTTGCAAGAATATATGATGGTTGCGAGCAGAAAGCTGATAGGTGATAGCAGAATGAAGCTTGATTAGGCGCATTATCCATGGAGCGTAGAACTTGAGGCCAAATAGATCAGAGCCTGACACAGCCAACTGCCTGATGAACAAATCTTGAGCATTGAAGCTGATGCCATTGAAGATATAGAAGACCAATGTCTTCATTGTGCCTTCAAGCTTGGCTGATGAAGAATGCCCTTTGACAGGCCATAGAGTTCGCCTGATGATATGATAGATGGTGCGTGGCAGATACTCTAGATCTTCAACGAAAAACTCCTTTGGATATTCAGCATCACTTGGCAAGGGCTTCATCATGCTTAGCATCTGGCTCATGTTGGGCTTGCGCTTCTGAAAGATACTCTCCAAAGCTTCATTGTGCAATTGACAGCCAGGTTCATACAGTTCTCCTGGAGTGGGCAGGCCAGTAAGCTTAATGAGATCAAAGGCTTTGGCTTCATGATAGACATTGCCTGTCATCCACTCAAGGACCCATGTCTTCGGATCCCTGCTGTATCCTCGAATGTGGAGGGTTGCATAGAATTGCAGAAGCAGCTCTTCATTCCGGTGCTCTTGTCAGTCAGAAAATTGAGCAGGCCAGCATCACGGAAGTAGTCAAGAGCTTCCTCAAGACATGGCAGTCCAGCAATAGCTTCAGTAGCAAGACGCATATGAGGGAAAATGCGCCCTTGATCATAAAGTACTCTTGAATAATAACTGCGCTGCTGATGGCTCCAGAACCTATCTGATGATATTATTGGCTTGGAATAGGGGTTCTTGGTGCTGTCAAAGAATGTGTTGTGCGCAGTGAAGCTATTGGCATTGAAGGACCCTTGAGAGATGGCAATTCCTGGGAACCTTGGCAGTCTTGGCTTAGGATTCTGAACCTGAGGCATGTGCTCAACATGATGGTCAAATTGAGGACCAGCAGCATGCGGTCCAGCAGTAGGCGGAGGAATTAGAATGGGCCATCTGACCGAGACGAGTTGATCATCTTGGTTATATGCTTGCTCAATTGTATGGGGCCTTGGAGGCGGAACAGGAGCAGAGTGTCGGTGTACAAAAAGAGGGGTACACTTTTTGTACCCCTATAACTGTGCACGGGAAGTCTGAGCCACGGGCACCACCACACCAAGCAAGGCAAGGGAGGTGAGCCAGGGTGAGACCGAAGCTCGATGGAACTGGAGCAACACCAAAGCCAAGACCACAAAGAGCCAAGGGACGAGACGGGCTCCCCCGACAAGATCCTTGCCGGGGGCGGCTTTAGCAGCCCCGGCAAGACCCTTGCCGCAGCAACTCGCCCCACGCCTACGGAGCAAATCACCCTTGAGTCCACTGCCCCCATGGGGCAAGCATTCGGGAGACATCCCCGTAGTGGTTGCAGATCTTTGTGAAGACATTCAAGATCAGGTACGCACTAAGAAGACGACGACCCTTGGCAGGATCCTAGCCGAGGAAGATCACAAGACCTCCGGCAAGCGCCTTGCCAGGGATGGCAGCAGGTGCCGCGGCAAGACCCTTGCCAGGGCCCCGGCAAGGCCCTTGCAAAGGACATCCGCAGGGCCACCAACAGGCCCACGCCGACTAAACTTCCACCGCCTTATGCAGCTGCCGACCTAACCAGCTGGGCAGGCACCTGCGTGGCGACATGCAGATCTTCGAAGAAGACCCACCATTGAGCCACCTCAGTTGCCTGCCTACCTACATGGCATCTCAGGCATCGCTGGCCAGGGCGCGTGTCGACACAAGAAGGAGCGGCGACGGACAAGACAGATCTCTCCCCCGTCCCCGATAAAGCAAGGACACCTAAGCAAGACGCATTAAATGCGCCTTGTCATGTAATGCGAGGGATAACCTCGCATCACTGTACCCTTTCCACCTCCTGTGTGCCACTGTGGCAACCCCTTTTTCTATAAAAGGAGGCCCGAGGCGACCAGGAGGAGGATTCGACTTTTTGGAGCTCCTCATGCCCCATAGCTAGCTGAAGAACACATATATACAATCCACCAAAGCAGGAGTAGGGTTTTACGCATCCTCGCGGCCCGAACCTGGATAAACGAACCGTGTGCTATCTATTTGATCCGCTATTCTCTCAACCCCGCGCCCCGCTAACCGTAGTAGGGATTCTTGTGATCCCATGGCTGTCGTTCCCACCGACATCTTTGGTGCGCCAGGTAGGGGGCGCAGTTGTGAGAATCAGCTTTAGCAGTTAGTTCGACACTTCTTCATCATCATGGCACCCAAGAAGAAGACGACGGTGGCGGTTGGCTAGTCGGAAGCCGGACAGTCTGTCCCGACGCAGGCGAGCAGCGGACCGGTCGTGGAAAGGACCCGGGGCGCTGCTCGCGAACACCAACGCCGTCCCAGCAGCCGGAGTTTGGGAGGTGGCGATGTTTGTGCGCCTGGTAACGGGCCACACACCGCCAAATCCAAAGACGGAGCCAGGCCCTCCGCGGGTGGCGCGGGGCCTTCCAAGATCGCTGCCACATCACCCGAAGGCGACGCAAGGGCCTCCAGGACTCCCACGCCGGCGCCAACAGCGCGCTCCTCCCAATCAGCGCGCGACGAACGGCGTCATCACGCCGAAGATCCCGGGCGCCGCCGTGGGAAGAGCCCCGAGCGCCACTCCCGAGACATAGAAGACCTGCCCGCCCATCGAAGCGCTGGTGAAAACGGCATGCGACCGCGGGATCGTGATAGAGCTCCTCCTGACATGGCCCCAGCAGAAGCCCTGGCACGCGCGTAGTTGCTCCTGGACTTTCCTCCCGTTATGGGGAAACTCGACGAATGGAGAGCCACCATCCGAAGCCTTGTCGCGGTCGCCAACAAGGATGAACCAAGTCCAGTGAAGCCCTCGGGTCGACGCTCCGATGGTGTCCCACGCACCAGTGGCGGGAGGACCGGCAGCACCGTGGCCACGGTGCATTCGCCTCCTCCTCGCCCGATACCGCGTGCGTCGACTTGTCGAGACGGCGCTGGTGACGAAATCTCCATAGCGTCGTCCGACCCATGGACCCACGGCGACCAGCGTCAAGTTCTTCAGGAGCGAGCTCATGAAGACGCTCCAACCACCATCGAGCGCCGGTGCGGAGCGCGCCACCAGTCAGACAGGCGAGCGGGGCCTGCTGTGAACCGCCCAACACCGGAGAGCCCTGGAGGTCTACCTTATGAGGTAGGCTGTCCGGCTTTTACCCGTGAGCTGCGGCAGTTCCAGTGGCCCACTCACCGCACATTCAAGCCTGACATTGGCGAGAAGTACAACGGCAAGACCCACCCGTCGGAGTTCCTCAGCATCTACACCATCGCGATGCAAGCTGCCGGAGCCCGCGACGATAAGGTGCTTGCGAATTACTTTCCATTGGCTCTTAAACCCAACGCCATGTCATGGTTGATGCATTTGCCGATAGACTTTATTTCCTCCTGGTCGGATTTGTGCCATGAGTTTGTTGGCGCCTTTACTGGAGGTCACCAAGCCCATGGCCAAGCGAGCGACCTGCACGTCATCCCCCAGAAGGGAGGCGAGAGTCTGTGCAAATATATACAGAGGTTCAGCCGGGTACAGTACAATATCCCTGATGTTCACCCTGCCGCCATCATCAGCGCGTTCCATCAGAACGTGCGTAACCGCAAGATAAGTGAAGAACTGGCAATGAACAAGGTGAAAGATGTGGCGGAACTCTATGTTCTTGCTGACAGATGTGCCCGGGCTGAAGAGGGAAGGAAGTACCCCGGCGAAGATGCCGGCGCGGAAATCGACTCTTCAGATGAGGATGCTGCCGCCCCGACAAAGAAAGGCCGGCGCTGCAACACGAAGCGCAAAGGTAAAGTCATGCTTGCCGTCGAGGGATCTGATGACGCCAGCTCCGCATAGAAAACCAAGGCGGATGACCCCGGTAAGGAAATTGCTGGGTGTGTCGCCTGCCGGGCCTTGGCGGTTGCCGAGAAGCCAGGAAACTCCGACAAGCAATACTGCAAGATCCATCGCACCAAAGGCCATGATCTCCAGAACTGCCGATAGGTTGAGCTCCTTGCTGAGAAGCAGAGGGCTGAATATGAGAGGCGGGACAAGGAGAAGGGCCAGGACGGTGCTGAGGGGTCCGGCAAGAAGCGTGACGGCCAAGCAGGCCGTCGCGGCAAGGATAAACAACAGGAGAGGCCCGCCCGGGACCGTGACAGAAAGCCAGAAGACGACTATCACGAAGAGGATGATGAGTCCGGCGACCAAGAGTTTCAGAATGCCACGGAGGCCATGTGCATCGATGGCGGCGCCTCGCTGCATACTTCTCACCGCCAGCTTAAACAGTGGGCGCGTGAGATTACAGCAGCGGAGCCGTCGTCTAGTGCCCAAAAGCCGTTAAAGTGGTCTAGCACGCCTATCATTTTTGACACTGAGGATCACCCCGACCGCACTACTGCGGTCGGGTGCTTGCCATTGTTAGTTTCACCAACAATACGCAACCTCAAGGTGACAAAGATGCTAGTCGATGGCGGGGCCGATCTGAACTTAATCTCACCTACCGTGATCGAGAAGCTGCAGATTCCTGACGGAGACCTCGAGGAAACGGGTACATTTCAGGGGGTCAACCCGGGAAGAAGTCAACCAAAGGGGAAGGTCACGCTGCCCGTGACTTTTGGAAGTGACCTGAACTACATGACAGAAAGGATCGTGTTCGATGTCGCCAAGATCCCCTTGCCCTACAACCGGATCCTTGGCCGCCCAGCGCTGGCCAAGTTCATGGTGGCGTCACACTACGCCTACAACACCCTGAAGATGCCAGGACCTGTGACGATCATCACCATCCTCTCCGATAAGAAAGATGCGCTGATTTGCGCTGAGCAACTATACCAACAAGCAGTGGAAGCAGCTGCCGCCACTAGGGCACTTGCTCCTGCCACTGGAGCCCCAGGGGGGAAGAAGAAGAAGAAGACCAGTGAGACCTCGGACACCCACTCCGGCAAGCGCACCTCTTCGAAGTGTAGTGCTCCCATCGAGGATGTGCCAGAGAGCTCCACCGGCAGAAACAAGAAGTCCAGGGCTACACCGCCGGGAACCAAGAAGGTTTCTGTCAAGGAGGACGACATAGGAGGGGCTTTCACCATAAGCTCCACCCTTGACGACAAATAGGAAGACGCGCTCGTCACCTTCCTGCCGGCAAATGTCAATGTGTTTGCATGGCAAGCATCCGACATCCCCGGCATTCCCAGGGAGGTGATTGAGCACCACCTTGTTGTTTGTCCTCGTGCGCGGCCCGTCAAGCAGAAGGTCAGGAAGCAAGCTTTGGAACGACAAGAGTTCATCACAGAGGAGATCCGGAAACTGGAAGCAGCGGGTTTGGTAAGAGGAGTGCTCCATCCAACGTGGTTGGCCAATCCAGTGGTAGTGCGCAAGGCAAATGGGAAGTGGAGGCTGTGTATTGATTACACTGATATCAATAAGGCTTCTCCCAAAGACCCCTTCCCGTTGCCGCGCATCGACCAGATTGTTGACTCCACGGCTGGGTGTGACCTCTTGTCATTACTCGATGCCTACTCCGGCTACCATCAGATCTTCATGGCAAGAGAAGACGAAGAGAAGACATCATTCATCACCCCATGTGGTACGTATTGTTTCGTACGAATGCCTTTCGGGTTGAAGAGTGCTGGCTCAATGTTTGCAAGGGCAGACCAGATTGGTTTTGAACCCCAGCTCCATAGAAATATGGAGGCTTATATGGATGATATAGTGGTCAAAACCAAGAACAGGGCAACCCTCATACCAGATCTACATGAGACGTTTGCAAACCTACGCAAGATCAATCTCAAGCTAAATCCTGAGAAATGCGTCTTTGGCATCCCGTCCGGCAAGCTTCTCGGGTTCTTTGTGTCACAGCGTGGGATAGAGGCCAATCCGGACAAGATCAAGGCTATAGAACATATTGAAGCACCCAAACGGGTCAAGGATGTGCGTCGGCTTGCTGACTGCGTTGCCGCCATGAGCAGATTCATTTCCAAGTCTGCCGAGCACGCCCTTCCCTTTTTCAAGATTTTGAAAAAGGCAGGCCCAATGGAGTGGACGCCAGGAGCCAAAGCAGCATTGCAAGATTTGAAGAGGTATCTTTCCTCCACGCCAGTACTAGTTGCGCCTAGGCCACAAGAACCGTAGCTGCTATACCTGGCGGCAACGAACCAGGTGGTCAGCGCCGCACTAGTGGTGCAGAGAGAAATTGATGACGAGGTGATAGCAGCGACAGAACCTGATGTCGTTGGTGCAGAGACGACACGGCCGGTAGGAGTGTCGCCAAGGAAGAAAATGATGCAGCACCCGGTCTACTTCGTTAGCTCCCTCTTGCAGGGGGCTAGATCAAGGTACTCCGGTGTGTAGAAATTGCTCTTCGGCTTTTTTATGGCCTCGAGGAAGCTGCGTCACTACTTCCAGGCACACGAGATCACTGTGGTCACATGCCTCCCTCTGCAACGGATATTGCACAATCCAAATGCAACCCGAAGAATTGTAGAGTGGGCACTGGAGCTGTCCAGCTTTGGCCTCAAGTTTGAAAGTACCTCGACAATTCGAAGCCGAGTCCTGGCGGAGTTCGTTGCAGAATGGACCACGACGCCTGATGAAGAAGCCCAGGAAACTGCTCTCCCCGGCAAAGAGGCGAGTTGCGACTGGATCATGTACTTTGATGGAGCTTTCTCCTTACAGGGCGCCGGGGCTGGCGTACTGCTTGTCGTGCCCACCGGAGAGCACCTCAAGTACGTGGTCCAGATGCACTTCCCCATGGAGGTATCAACGAACAATACTGCCGAATATGAGGGGCTGCTTGCTGGTCTTAGGATCGTGGCAGACCTCAGAATCAAGAAACTCATTGTCAGGGGCGATTCGCAGCTTGTCATCAAACAAGTCAACAAAGATTACCAGAGCCCGTTGATGAAGGCCTACGTCGATGAAGTGAGAAAGCTGGATGAGCGTTTTGATGGTATACAGGCGAAGCACGTTCCCCGAGCAGAGAACGACATCGCCGATTACCTGTCAAAGCGCGCTGCCCTCAAGTTACCTGTGGAACCAGGTACCTTTGTGCTTCAGCTTTCTCAGCCATCCGTTGATCCATCAACAGAGCAAAACAAGAGGAGGAAATCAGGGCCCGGCAAGTACTTTCCCGCCGAGCTCCCCGGAGCCGCCGGCAAGGATGTTGCCGAGGACACTGAGCCCGCCACGGGACGGCTAGCTCCGACGTAGCGTCAACCTCTTGCCGTCGAGATAGCCGCTCCTATAGCGGAGGAAATGCCTTTAGTCCTCGCCGTCGAGCCCCAGGCTCCAGCGTGGGCACAACATACCGTCTGATTCCTCCAAACTGGGGAACTTCCTGAGGAGCAGGAAGAAGCGGAAAAAGTAGCCCGTCGATCTGCTATGTACCAGTTCGTCGATGACGTCCTGTATAGAAAGAGACCGAACGGCGTGAAATTGAAGTGTATCCCTCGAGAGGAAGGACTGGGGCTGTTGGCAGAGATACATGGAGACATATGTGCATCCCACATAGGGTCAAGAGCCCTTGCCGGCAAGGCATTTCGGCAAGGCTTCTTCTGGCCCACTGCCCTCCAGGATGCGACGACACTGGTCACCAGGTGTGAAGCGTGTCAGTTCCATTCAAAGAAACTTCATCAACCAGCTCAAGCCCTTCAAACCATTCCTCTCTCCTGGCCCTTCTCGGTCCGGGGGCTCGACATACTGGGCCCTTTCCCCCGTGCTGTCGGGGGCTTTGAGTACTTGTACGTCGCAATCGACAAGTTCACAAAGTGGCCAGAGGTGGAGGCAGTGAGGAAGGTCACAGCCTAGTCAGCCATCAAATTCTTCGAGGGACTAGTGTGCCGTTTTGGTGTACCCAACAGGGTCATCACCGACAACGGCACACAGTTCACAAGCTGCACCTTCATGCAATATACCCAAGACCTCGGCAGCAAAGTATGTTTCGCTTCCGTTGCTCACCCACGAAGCAATGGTCAAGCCGAGAGAGCAAACGCTGAAGTACTGCGAGGCTTAAGGACAAATACCTTTGACAGGCTGTGCAAGAGTGGAAGGCGCTGGATTGATGAGTTGCCGACGGTTCTTTGGTCGATCAGAACGACGCCAAATCGAGCCACCGGCCGGACACCCTTTGCCCTAGTATACGGGGCAGAAGCATTTCTCCCCACTGAACTCATATACGGGTCACCTCAAGTGCTCGTTTATGATGAGCTTGAGCAAGAGCAACTGCGGCAAGATGACGCAATGCTCCTCGAGGAAGATCGTCTTTGGGCGGCTATGAGAGCAGCATGCTACCAGCAAGCCTTGCGCCGCTACCATAGCCGCAAGGTCCATGCCCGAAGCTTTGAGGAAGGCGACCTTGTTCTTCGGCGCGTTCAATCGGCCAAGAATACCAACAAGTTGACGCCGAAGTGGGAAGGCCCTTATCGGGTAATACGAGTCACCAGGCCTGGCGCAGTCCGCCTGGAGACCGAAAATGCCGTTCTGGTGAGCAACTCCTGGAACATTGAGCATCTTGGTAAGTTTTACCCGTGAGGCGCGGCTTGCCGGACCCCCGGGCAAGCCACCTTTTGTACAAGCCTTGCCGACAAGGCATGTAACCCTTTGTACAAAGCCAGGCGCAGACCCTGAGCATAAATAAATGAAGCGCTTGCGCCCTAAGTTATAGCATGCATGCTAGGTCGAGTCTCGTCCTTGGTTAGGGTTGATAGTGCTTAGCGGTGGCTAACCCCTAGCTTAGAGGTCGAGTTTTCATCTCTTTGTCTTTCTTTTATCTTCTTTGGTTCACAGGACACACAGATATCCTTGCCGAAACCACTTGGGGAGAAAAAAGGAACATACCAACATCTAGGCCCCGGCAAGCCAGTATTGCCGGGGGCTGCAAGAGCAAAGATTCACCCACGGCAAACCAGGATTGCCGGGAGCTGTAGCTTCAGATAAGTTCTTCATCCCTTATCATGCATTCCATTATGGATTGAGGTATGTGAAACCTTGTTTTTTCCTTAAACTACCGTGCTCCCCTAACTCTAGGCCATAGGGCTCGTTCCTGGGACCAAGTTTGGTCGTAGTCGCGGCAGCGAAAGGGTAAAACAAGGAGCCTAAACCCACTTCATCCCTGCCTCCGCCAAAGGCGTGAGAAAGCTCGAGCGAAGTGGGGGGATGGCGAGGCCTGTTGCCGGGCAAAAAAATGTTTATCTTAGAGATATCAGGGATTTATTCCCTATTGTGAGTTCTACCTGCGAACAAATGACCCGGCAAACATCCCCTTTTCATTAAAAAAACATCCCGCCCAGGTACAGTCCATAGGGAATGAAAAACATGAACAAGGGGATTACAAGTTTTAAATTTAACAGACGCCCGAAGGCTTACAAACTAAAAAGAGATAAGATGCCCATAATCCCTTTCTTTTCCCTCTCCTCAGGAGGTAGGTCAAGGAGGCGAGAAGGGCAAAAGGAGCGCCTAGGCGAGCTACGGGTGGCAGAAGACACCGAGAGAACATCTTGGTGGCCGCCCAAAGGATGGATGGTGATGGCGGCGGCAGAAGCAGAGCTCGAAGACGAGGCGGCAGGACGTCAGTACGCGTCGGTGCCCGCGTACTCCGATTTGACGGCCTTGCCGCCCGCCCTCTTCCTCTTCCGCATCCTCCCAACGCCAGCCGCCCAAGGGGACGACCGTGAGAAGTTCAAGGAGCCGGCGACACGGATGATGGGGTCACTGGTGCCACAAGGAGCGGCGCCCGACACCTAGTCGGACTCGTCATCCTGCCACCTACCGCCCTTGTCGTCGCTGCCGCTGTCCTCCTCGTCACTCTCGCTCGAGGAGGAATCTTCACTATCAGAAGAGCTCTCCACGCAGCACCTTGTACGAGCCCCAAAGTGCCCGAAGACCTTGACGGAGAGAAGGCCACCCTCCATTAGCTTAAAATGGAGAGTGAGCCCCTCCGTCAAGCTGTGGATATGAGCAAACATCTTCCATCCCCGACGAAGATACATCACATGAGGAGCAAGGAAGTCGACGCGGACCCGCGTGCCACCGATCCCGCAGCCCCTCATGTGCAGCCGCAATGACTCCGGCGGATCCAGCTCCATCTCCCGCGCAAATGTAGTCGGGAGACGAAGGAGACGGCGCGGCGGCCGGCGCAACCTGACAAAGAACTCACAAGGGTCATCCCCAACATGGCCCTCCAGTGGAGGAGGAGCTGCTGGTGGGGGCGAGGCCGGCGGGCCACCCCGTCCTCCTCTTCCCCGAGCGCCCCGGCCTCGCCCACGGCCTCTCCCCCTCCCCCTTCCCCTCGCGGCCGGTTCTGCCATCGCAGGCGCAGGAGAAGGAGGGACGCGTTGTCGAGCGGCGACCCTCGCCGCCACCGTTGAAGGGCCGGGATTTCCTCTCTCCATGACGAATGGAAGAGAGGAGCAGAAGCTGAAGGAGGAAGAAGATGGAAGAATGCGGGACGTCGTCCCTCCCCTCTCGCTCTTTATAAGGGAACGGGGTTGGGGCTCGACCGTCCCGCTCGGCCAATCAAGACACGGAAGGCGCAGGGAGCCAGGACCGACCCGCCGCCCCAACCAGCGACGGCCCGGTTTCCCGCCTCCACCGTTTGCCACCCCAAGCGCATGGGAGACACGTGGCAGACGTGCAGAACCGAGGGGACGGGTGAGGCGACTGATGGGCCTCTAACCCCTCGTTGGTTACCCCAAGTGGAAGGTGTAAGATGCAGTGTTGTGGAAGTTTTTCCCTTAGCAAAGATGCCAAGGATCGAATCCCCAGAGACTCCTAGGTTCAACAAGTAGGTGTCAACTGCTAACAGCGCCGGATTAGCAATCAACGTGGACCTGCACACAGATACAAATAACTTTGCTCCCAACGAGTACAGAGAGGTTGTCAATCCCTCCGGCCTTGTAGTTTACAAAGGATTAAACGCAAATGATAGTAGTGATAGATAATGTTTGCAATAGTAAATAATAGCGGAAAGTAAATAGCAGATGTGATCAATGATGGTAATATGGACCGGAGTCTCATGATGTTCACTAGTGATGTCTCTCTCCCAAAAGACGATAAAACAACTATGTGAGGTAAACGAATTACAGCTGGGCAATTGATAGGACCACGAACGCAAACCAATGCTGACTACATTGCAAGAAAGGTTGAGGTTCAAAGCATGGGCGGTACGCCAAAGTAAGTAGACCGAAATCCATCAATATCTACTACTAATCATCCACCTTGAGATATGTATCCAGAACATCTCGCTGGTATTAAGTTGCGAGCCCCACCCATAGTGTAAACTCAATGCAACAGACAACTGCATTAAAAGAACTTTGCGTAAAGTAAACAATCCTTGCACCCGCGGGCACAAGCACCATTGTTTTCCCCCTTGTGGCAACAACACATCCCCTAGACTCATGTTTCTGTCACTCAAGCTAGTCATCGAGGGGCATGAACCCACAATCGAGCATAACGTTCCCTCTTGGAGTCACTACGTATTACTTGGCCAAAGCAATAAATAACAACGGAGAACATGCAAGAATTACTTATGAACATAAATATAAAAGAGGTAGATCAAATATATTACTCAAGAATAATTTGAACATAATCTCATAATCCATCGGATCCCAACAAACTCATCATAGCAACAGCATAAGGATTACATATGTGACTCGATCATGTAGGGCAGCTCACGAGGACTAATTAGTGAAGCACAAGAACGGGAGGAGAACATCACATAGCTACTGGTCATGGACTCATGGTCCAAGGGAGACTACTCACAACTCATCCGGGAGGCGTCCATGGTGGTGGAGAAGCTCCCGATGGTGATCCTCCCCTCCGGCAGGGTGCCGGGAAGAGTTCTCCTGGTGCTCCCGATCTTGGAAGCGGCGGCGGCGGCGGAACAGAGATGAGATCGCAAAAAAGAGTTCTCGTCCCGAGGGTTTCGAAGGACGCTCTAAATATATGCCGAAGGGGGGCACCAGACGGGGCTCGGGGGGCCCAGGCACCCCCCCCCCGGCGTGGCCCAGGGGGGGGACGCCGCCAGGGCGCCTGGAGCCCTGGTGGCCCCCCCCGGATGTCCTTCGGGCGCAAGGTAGGTTCCGGAACGCTGATTTTTTATATATTTTTTCTAGATTTTTCCTGGCAGTTCTCGTAACGTGAAAACCTGAAATACAAAAACAGCCGAAAACAGAAACTGGCACTGGGGTGCACTGGATTAGTAGGTTAGTCCAAATATGATCAAAAGTGTATGGAAGTGTATGAATATCATAGCAATATCACCCAAAAGTGGCATGGAGCAAGCAGAAATTATAGATACGTTTTGGACGTATCAACATCCCCAAGCTTAATTCCTGCTCGTCCTCGAGTAGGTAAATGATAACAAGAATAATTTCTGTGGTGACATGCTATTAACCATATAGGACTTTTTACAGTCATATGACAAAAGCTTACTGAGACAATGATTCTATAGTAATTAAGTTGCCTCATGAGAAAATCACAAATGACTGAAAGTTTTACAATATGAAACTGAAACATCAAAAAGATTTGCAATGAACATGATGTGCAAATATGATAAAGTGATATCTAGCTTGCCCCCTTTAGTGAAGCAAAACATAAATGCAGGGGCACCTTCAAGGTTTAAGTGATGACTAGATACAATGATTTCAAAATAAACGATATCGCAATCATGCAAAAGACAATGCTACTTTGGGACAATGCACATTATACTCAGAATGACAATCATGCTCTCAGTAGTTGGTGCTTGAAGAAAGAAGGTGGAGACTCAACATAAAAGTAAAAGAATGGTTATGTGCTAGAGATTTTTATTTTAAAAACATAGAAGCAATTTTTTCAACGGTAGTAGTACTTCATATGTGTCATGCATAAGACATCCTATAAGTTGCAAGCCTCATGCATCGAATACCAATAGTGCTCGCACCTTGTCCTAATTAGCTCGAATTTCCATGGGTTATCATTGCATTACATATGTTTCAACCAAGTGTCACAAAGGGGTACCTCTATGCCACCTGTACAAAGGTCCAAGGAGATAAATCGCATTTGATTTCTCGTTTTTGATAGATCTCAACTTGAGGACATCCATACCGGGACAACATAGAAAATAGATGATGGACTCCTCTTTAATGCATAAGCATATTCTCATAAGAGATTGAGGATTAATGTCCAAGCTAAAACTTCCACCATGATACATGGCTTTGGTTGGCGGCCCAATGTTCTTCTCTAACAATATGCATACTCATTCAACCCATGGCAAATCACCCTTACTTCAGACAAGACGAACATGCATAGCAACTCACATGATATTCAACAAAAGTGTGACAGTTGATGGCGTCCCCAGAAAGATGGTTACCGCTCAGCAAGCAACTTATAAGAAATAAGATACATAGGCAACATATTCTTTACCACAATAGTTTTTAAGCTACTTTCCCATGAGCTATGTATTGCAAAGTTAGTCTTCTTAGTACAGGTGGAGGTTAGCAAAAGACTGGGAGCAACCAACTAAGAGAGCAATGACGGTCATAATCATGCAGAGCGACAAAGCAATATTGAATCAGGCATGAAAGTTATATCGCTACTCAGAAATAAAAGATCATCAAGGCTTGACAGACTTTCTTTACAGTCTTAAATATGCGTGAGCATACGCCAAGTCAACCAAAATAAATTCTTGAAGGAAGATATTACTAAACCATACCACATCATTGGCAAACAAATCAAGTTGGTACTCCAATAACACATTGGGAATCCCCCAGCTATTTGAGACTAACCATAAGAAAACCTGAACTACTAAGCGCCATTATGCACGTAGCATCTTTATCATAGACATATCAACCAATGCAACGGAAGCAAACTCTCTTAATAAGGTGAGCATGATAATTAAAGAGAGTTCAAGCAACCAACTAAACAAAAGCTCTTTGAAAATATAAGCATGAATACTAAGAGCAGAGCATGATAGTAGCTATTAAAAAGACGAAGAACACACACAGCAAAGATAGACATGAAAATTCTATGTTATGTTCTAGGTAGAAGTGGAGCATGTTTCTCTCCCACATAAAGAACGCTGAGTTCCGACTCGTTATGAAAAACTAAAAATAAAACTAAAAGCAAGACGCTCCAAGCATAGCACATAACACATGAAGTGATAAAAATATAGCGGAACGAAAGACGAACTGATAATGTTGATGGAGAAGAGGATGCACGGGGGCATCCCCAAGCTTAGACGCTTGAGTCTCCTTGAATATTTCTTGGGGGTGCACGGGGGCATCCCCAAGCTTGAGCGCTTGACACTCCTGAATCTTTTTATCATCTTCCCTCGCACACTTGAAAACTCCCTTCATACATAACTCATTATAGTCTGATTAGCGAGGTTACTACCCTTAATAAAATAATTGCACCTTGCTGGAAATAAAGATATTCTTGAAGTTCTACTATTTCTCAAGATTGCCAAAAGGTTTTTGCAAAGAAAAAGCAGGCTCTTGATTTGCAAAATGAAGGAAAGGCAAAACATGACAGAATCTGTGAAAAACAGAACAGCAGGTAGTAATTGATTTGTTCGGGGCACTTCTGCAACTCAAATCAAAAAACTTAGAACAGATGCACATAAGACAATTATATAGAGAACGCTGTCGAAAAAATTCATACCAAAAAGATGATCTGGTGATTTTATACGAATTTTTCTATCCAAGGACAGAATCTGTTTCCTGGACAGCACCACACAACTTTTGAACTTTCTAGCAATCAGAGGCTATACTTGGCACAAATATGAAAAGCAAAGATACAATGATGATGCTACAGAAGTAAACAACATCAAGACACAACAAAAAAAATGTAAAAATTGATTCATGTGGGCTGCCTCCCAAAAGCGCTTTCTTTTATGCCTTTAAGCAAGGCATAATGCATATAGATCAAGTTTTATCAAGAGTAAAAGAATAGCTAGCCCGTACAACGGAATCAAAAGGTAACTTGATCTTCTTACGAGGGAAGTGTTCCATCCCTTTCTTGAGAGGAAACTGAAATTTTATATTACCCTCTTTCATGTCAATGATAGCACCAACGGTGCGTAAAAAGGGACGTCCCAAAATAATTGGACATGAAGGATCACATTCAATATCCATAATAGTAAAATCAACGGGAACATAATTATCATTAACAAAGATAAGAACATCGTCGATCCTCCCCAAAGGTTTCTTTATGGAAGAATCAACGAGACGAACACCAAAAGAACAAGAATCATAAGGTTTCAATTTAAGCATATCATATATTCTTTTGGTCATAACAGAGGTACTAGCTCCAACATCACATAATGCATAGCAAGAGAAGTCATTCAATTTAATTTTTATCATAGGGTCCCAACCATCTTCTAGCTTTCTAGGTATGGAGGCTTCTACTCTAAGTTTCTCCTCCCTAGCTTTGATGAGAGCATTAGTGATATGCTCTGTGAAGGCAAGGTTAAGCGTGCTAGTGCGGGGGTCTCTAGGCATCTTGTGAAGGAAATCAATAACTTCGGTAAGAGTGCAATTATCAAAATCAAGGTCACGAGCATTAAGTAAAGTGGTAGTGGTGTCCTTTAGGTTCTCTTGTTTGGTAGTTTCTATAGTCCTAGCATCACCATTAATAGGTCCATTGGGGCCAGGAGTACATTGGGTGCTAAGAGTTTGGATATCCTCAACAACTTGGATAGTAGCAACAGTGTGGTGGGTAGGAAGGCTCTTAATTCTATCTTCTTCCTCCCTTTCTCTAGCCCATCTCTCTTTAAGTTTAGCCATCATCCTAATATTTTCATTAATTTGCACTTGAATAGCATTTATAGGAGTGACTTCCCTCTCCTCAAGAGGAGAAGTTTTAATATTTAGCAATTTTACCTCATTGGCTAAATGGTCTACCTTAAAAGAAAGATCATCTAGTTTATGTAGTTTTTCTTCTACACTCTTATTAAAGGCTTTTTGGGTAGTGATGAAATCTTTAAGCATAATCTCTAGTTCAGTAGTGGAGTTCTTGGTACTAGGATAAGCATTGTTGTTCCCATAAGAATTAGAGGGGAACGGTCTATGATTGCTACCAAAGTTACTCCTATAAGCATTGTTGTTAAAATTGTTTCTAGAGATAAAGTTCACATCTACTTGTTCTTGAGCAATCAAAGAATTTAAAGGAACATCACGAGGATCAACAGAAGATTGCTTCGAAAGTAGAGACATGATTAAGTCAACTTTTTCATTAAGGGAGGAAATCTCCTCGACAGAGTTTACCTTCCTACCTGTTGGAGCGCGTTCGGTGTGCCATTGGGAATAGTTGGTCATCATATCATCGAGAAGCTTTGTGGCAGCACCAAGTGTAATTGACATAAAAGTTCCTCCCGCGGCCGAATCTAACAAGTTCCGCGAGGTAAAGTTCAAGCCTGCATAAAAAGTTTGGATAACCATCCAAGTAGTCAAACCATGAGTAGGGCAGTTCTTGATAAGAGATTTCATACGTTCCCAAGCTTGGGAAACGTGTTCATTATCCAATTGTTTAAAATTCATTATGTTACTTCTAAGTTGGATAATTTTAGCAGGTGGATAGTATTTTCCGATAAAAGCATCTTTGCACTTGTCCCATCAATCTATGCTATTTCTAGGCAAAGACTGAAACCAAATTTTAGCTCCTCCTCTCAAGGAGAAAGGAAAAAGCTTAAGCTTAACAATGTTACCATCTATTTCTTGGTACTTTTGCATATCACAAAGTTCAACAAAGTTGTTTAAGTGTAAAGCAGCATCATCTCCAGCACCGGAGAATTGATCTTTCATGACTAAGTTCAGTAAAGCAGGTTTAATTTCATATGAAGGTGCTGAAGTGGCAGGTGTAGTGATAGGTGTGCTGATAAAGTCATCGTTGTTGTGACTAGTGAAGTCACACAACTTGGTGTTCTCGGTGGAACCCATAGTAGCAAGCAAGCAAGATAACTATTTTTGTGATTTTCGATAAAAGGTACTAAAGCAAAAAACTGAAAGGTAAACTAACAAGACTAAAAAGCAAAGGTAAAAGATAGCATGCAACTCCCCTATCCTGAAGAGTGGAGTCCCCGGCAACGGCACCAGAAAATACTCCTTGATGGGCCTCTAACCCCTCGTTGGTCACCCCAAGTGGAAGGTGTAAGATGCAGTGCTGTGGAAGTTTTTCCCTTAGCAAAGATGCCAAGGATCGAATCCCCAAAGACTCCTAGGTTCAACAAGTAGGTGTCAACTGCTAACAGCGCCGGATTAGCAATCAACGTGGACCTGCACACAGATACAAATAACTTTGCTCCCAACGAGTACAGAGAGGTTGTCAATCCCTCCGGCCTTGTAGTTTACAAAGGATTAAACGCAAATGATAGTAGTGATAGATAATGTTTGCAATAGTAAATAATAGCGAAAAGTAAATAGCGGATGTGACCAATGATGGTAATATGGACTGGAGTCTCATGATGTTCACTAGTGATGTCTCTCTCCCAAAAGACGATAAAACAGCTATGTGAGGTAAACGAATTACAGCTGGGCAATTGACAGGACCACGAACGCAAACCAATGCTGACTACATTGCAAGAAAGGTTGAGGTTCAAAGCATGGGCGGTACGCCAAAGTAAGTAGACCGAAATCCATCAATATCTACTACTAATCATCCACCTTGAGATATCTATCCAGAACATCTCGCTGGTATTAAATTGCGAGCCCCACCCATAGTGTAAACTCAATGCAACAGACAACTGCATTAAAAGAACTTTGCGTAAAGTAAACAATCCTTGCACCCGCGGGCACAAGCACCGTTGTTTTCCCCCTTGTGGCAACAGCACATCCCCTAGACTCATGTTTCTGTCACTCAAGCTAGTCATCGAGGGGCATGAACCCACAATCGAGCATAACGTTCCCTCTTGGAGTCACTACGTATTACTTGGCCAAAGCAATAAATAACAACGGAGAACATGCAAGAATTACTTATGAACATAAATATAAAAGAGGTAGATCAAATATATTACTCAAGAACAATCTGAACATAATATCATAATCCATCGGATCCCAGCAAACTCATCATAGCAACAACATAAGGATTACATATGTGCCTCGATCATGTAGGGCAGCTCACGAGGACTAATTAGTGAAGCACAAGAACGGGAGGAGAACATCACATAGCTACTGGTCATGGACTCATGGTCCAAGGGAGACTACTCACAACTCATCCGGGAGGCGTCCATGGTGGTGGAGAAGCTCCCGATGGTGATCCTCCCCTCCGGCAGGGTGCCGGGAAGAGTTCTCCTGGTGCTCCCGATCTTGGAAGCGGCGGCGGCGGCGGAACAGAGATGAGATCGCGAAAAAGAGTTCTCGTCCCGAGGGTTTCGAAGGACGCTCTAAATATATGCCGAAGAGGGGCACCAGACGGGGCTCGGGGGGCCCCAGGCGCCCCCCGGCGCGGCCCAGGGGGGGCGCGCCGCCAGGGCGCCTGGAGCCTGGAGCCCTGGTGCCCCCTCCCCCGCCCCGGCTGTCCTTCGGGCGCAAGGTAGGTTCCGGAACGCTGATTTTTTATATAATTTTTCTGGATTTTTCCTGGCAGTTCTCGTAACGTGAAAACCTGAAATACAAAAACAGCCGAAAACAGAAACTGGCACTGGGGTGCACTGGATTAGTAGGTTAGTCCAAATATGATCAAAAGTGTATCGAAGTGTATGAATATCATAGCAATATCACCCAAAAGTGGCATGGAGCAAGCAAAAATTATAGATACGTTTTGGACGTATCAGCGACCTCTCCCCACCCCGTGATCGTGGGGGGTGGACGCCTTGAGGACCGCGCCTCGGCCCCATTCAGTAAATGGGCCGCTCCTCCACGCCTCCCTCCGTTTATGGGGAAGGCGTGAACCGCCCCTTTACTACGACGTGACGCATGCGTGCAAAGACCAACCCCACGCATGCCGCTCATGTCACACGCACTTCCCCACACCGCGCCACGCGCGGGAGTCGTGGGAAGCGCAGCGCGCGAAAAATCTTACCGCGGTAAAAACCGCCCCGCCTGCCCGTGCACCGTTTTTCTAGGGCCTGGCCCAACAACGCGCTGCGCTTATATGTGGCCCAGGCCAGGGGGCTCCTGTCGGTGTACAAAAAGAGGGGTACACTTTTGTACCCCTATAACTGTGCACGGGCAGTCTGAGCCGCGGGCACCACCACACCAAGCAAGGCAAGGGAGGTGAGCCAGGGTGAGACCAAAGCTCGATGGAACTGGAGCAACACCAAATCCAAGACCACGAAGAGCCAAGGGACGAGACGGGCTCCCCCGGCATGATCCTTGCCGGAGCCGGCTTTAGCAGCCCCGGCAAGACCCTTGCCACGGCAACTCGCCCCACGCTTACGGAGCAAATCACCCTTGAGTCCACTGCCCCCAAGGGGCAAGGATTCGGGAGACATCCCCGTAGTGGCATGCAGATCTTTGTGAAGACATTCAAGATCAGATACGCACAAAGAAGACGACGACCCTTGGCAGGATCCTAGCCGAGGAAGATCACAAGACCTCCGGCAAGCGCCTTGCCAGGGATGGCAGCGGCGCCGCGGCAAGACCTATGTCGGGGCCCCGGCAAGGCCCTTGCCAAGGACATCCGCAGGGCCACCATCAGGCCCACGCCGACTAAACTTCCACCGCCTTATGCAGTTGCCGACCCAACTAGCTGGGCAAGCACCTGCGTGGCGACATGTAGATCTTCGAAGAAGACCCGCCATTGCGCCACCTCAGCTACCTGCCTACCTACATGGCATCTCAGGCATCGCTGGCCAGGGCGTGTGTCGACACAAGAAGGAGCGGCGACGGACAAGACAGATCTCTCCCCCATCCCCGATAAAGCAAGGACACCTAAGCAAGACGCATTAAATGCACCTTGTCATGTAATGCGAGGGATAACCTCGCATCACTGTACCCTTTGCACCTCCCGTGTGCCACTTTGGCAACCCCTTTTTCTATAAAAGGAGGCCCGAGGCGACCAGGAGGTGGATTCGGCTTTTTGGAGCTCCTCACACCCCATAGCTAGCTGAAGAACACAGATATACAATCCACCAAAGCAGGAGTAGGGTTTTACGCATCCTCGCGGCCCGAACCTGGATAAACAAACCGTGTGCTATCTGTTTGATCCGCTCTTCTCTCAACCCCGTGCCTCGCTAACCGTAGTAGGGATTCTTGTGTTCCCATAGGTGTCGTTCCCACCGACACAGAGGCAGTGGCTTCAGGCTGCTGATTGGCTTTAGGTGCAACACTTTTTTCAGGCGCCATCACTTCAGGCACCACAATGACTTCAGGTGCCACATTAGCTTCACCCATGACAACGTCATTGGCTTCAGTGGTGGTGGTGGCAGCCTCAGAATTTGTATCCTCCACTTCAGGAGCTGGAGGGTCGGACACGTTTTCCTCGAGAACAGGGGGTGTGGCAGCACGTGCTTCTTCTTCTTGGGATTGTTCTTCTTCGGCTGATGCAGCCAGAATATCTTCAACCGCTTTGGCTTCAGACTCTGGGAGGTTCACAGTAGGAGTAGCTTCAAGAACTGATTGTTGCTCTTCTCCTTCTGGAACACTTGGGGTAACTACTTGAGGCCTTGGTCCTTTGCGAAGCCTGTGGAATGCTGGCGACGCCTGAGGGGATGGAGTTGGTTGGGCCTCAAAGTCTTCATCTTCAAGCACCGAACTGGTGACTTGAGTTGGGGGAGTTGCTGGTGTATCTTGTGGGTGATCAGCCCATGAGTCATCCTGTGCAATTGGCGTCAATGGACGACCAATGCTGATGTGTTCGCTGTTCGTAAAAACCGGCGAAGATTCCACGTTGTACTCAATCTGAGGAAGGACTTCATCATCTTCAACATTGTCATGAGGACCAATGTCTTCAGCTGCAGTGGGTTCAACAGCTGGAATGTCTTTAGCCTCTGTGGGAGTAGGCTCATGAACTGTCATGCGACGTTCGCGGTGTGTAGATGCGGGACGAGCAACTGATATGGGCTCAACAAAAAGGGGCTCTATGGAAGCAGCATTGTCCTTCTTTGTCTTGCGCTTCTTGGTGGGTGGAGCATCATCAGTTGTGTGCTTGCGCTTGCGAGCTTCAGCTTCAGCCACCTTTGTCTTCTTGATCTCTGAAGCAGCTGGGGTAACCTTAGGATTCATGCCAGTCATGCTGGCAGGGAAGACAACGCTAGGCACTTCCTGCCTTGATTCTTCAGCTTGGCCCACAATTTTCTTCTTCTTCTTCTTGACAGCCATCCTAGGGTCAATGCCAGGATGCCCAAGGGCCTTGCACTTTTCAGCTTCATTGTAAGCTTGAACGCATTTGGCAGCCAAGGCCTTGATTCGCTCACGTGAACCTTTGGCTTCTTCACGCCTTGTGCGAAAGGCTTCCTTGAGTTCAGGCATCATGACCTTGAAGTTCTGGATCTCTTGGATGCTGAGCTTGTCGATATGCTTCTTGAACTGAGCCTTTTCATAGTCAATCTTTTGCTTCAGCTCAACAATTCTCTGAGCAAGAGCTAGCTCAGAAGCAATGGCGCCATTGAAGGAGACGTTGAGGCCTACTGGAAGTTGTAGATCGTCAAAGCTGAGGTTGGGGGTGTCAAACCATTCATCAATGAAATTGTTCAGCACTTCCACGTCAAAGAGCAGCAAATCATTGAAGATTTCTGCGTCTTGCTTGCTTTTGATCAATTGCTCCAGAGCATCATCGGCTAGATCTTCATCGCTTGAGAGATCAATGGCTTCATTGGCGTTCTTCAGAACAGCGTCATGAGTGAGAGCTGGACTGGGGTTGAGCATGGGCTTCTTCCTTAGTTGTCTTCTCTTTGATATGCGAGTGCTCTTCAGACTGCACACTTGGTGCTGGTGGAGCAGTGGCCAATGGCTTCACTCTCGAAGCAATTGGTGGAGTGGTCTTCGAAGCCTTGGATTTCTTATTCTTCTTGGGCTTCGGAGTTGCAGGAGCTTCATCAGAATCAGCGTCATCTGCAGGTTGATCCACATCCGCCCCTTGAACCCTTATGTGACTGATGAGACCTTCTAAGATGTAGAAAGGCCCAACCAGGTTAGGTTCAGCTTCGCGCGTGCCATCAGCACGGGGCGCAGAGGGGCCAAGATTGAAGTCCAATCCCCAGTTCTTTTTGTTCTCTTTGTCTGAGTTCTTGGCATATTGAAGATTTTGCTTGAACAAATTGTCGTCATGACACCAGAGCAGAGAAGAAGGATCGGCATCTGCTGGTTGTGGCCCTCTGACCATGCAAGGGTAGAAGCCTTGAGCAATGGCTTCAGCTTGAGTCCTGGGTGGAAGATTCTTGTACGTAATATCTCCCCATGGAAGCTTGATGGCATTCTTTTCAGCATACTCTTGGGCCACGAACCTGTACTTGAACCACTGTTCAGCCCAATATCTTCCAATCCATTGGATTCGAGTCTTCCTCTGATTGTAATCTTCCTCTGGATCAGTCTTGTACATTTCACTGAGATCAGGAGGCAAATCTTTGGAGGTGTTGCCACGGCGCTGTCTGCCACCCTTCCTAACTGACTTGTCGGTTGCCATTGGGTTCAATCTGAAAGGCTTCAAACTGAATGGCTTCAACACTGGCAAATGCTTCGGTCTGCTGGTCAGACAGGAACTGGCTTCGGGAGAGTGAATATGACGTTGCAAGAATTCTGCAAATGAATGCAAACTATGAGAACCAAGGGATTCTCCCATGGACATGTACCTATGACAGCATTAGAGATGCGAGGGAAGGGGAAGAGGTCATATGCATTCTCAGAAGTTTTGAAGATAAATCAGTTTAGAAGACTTTGACCTCATAGCGCGAAGACATTCACTTATATGATGAGAGTTGGTTCCAGATTTGTACGAATCCAGGAATAGGTACAAGTGAGGAATCTAACTATGTTTGAAGCATATGTGAATGTTCTAGGCAAGATATGAGATGCAGACAGAATAGATACAACCATGTGGAGGTAGAAACATCTTGTGGTAAAAGTGATGGATCTTTTTGGATCAAGAAGATGGTAAAAAGAGAGTTTAATTTACCACATGATGAACTGCTTAGACGGAGAAGGATTGGATGCCGAGCAGTTCGATCTTCTGTGCCCTAACTTGGCGACGGAGGACAGCTACGGCGATGGCGGAGGAGACGATGTCCGCGGCCGGCGTGAAGTCGGCGTCGACGAGGTCGCAGCAGCGAAGCGCTTCGTCGCCGGCGTCGCCGAGAGCTAGCGGAGGGGCTAGGGTTGGTCGAGGTGGAGAGGTGGTAGAAGAATTTTTGACCATGATGGGACGTGCATTTATATGCATGGGAGACGGCACAGCGCAATTACTCAGGTACCCATGGCGGTTCACATCTAAGGGACACGTGGCGGACATGTAACACATTGGGAGTTGTCCCACGATCCCACGTACGCTTGGACTGTCGGGGTGGTCATTCCGGCTTCTCCGGGTTTCAGGCATAAAGGATGGAGCATTAAAATCAGATTTAAAGTTTGTCTCTGTATCTTCTGCTGACAAGGACGCAGATAAGATATTCGACGGTTCCAACAGAATGCATATGATTTGGACAGACAGAGTTTGAGATGAGAAAGCATAGAGAGGTTAGGGTCCGATCACATTCACTTAGTTCAAAAGATTCAAATAAGAAGACATAACACAAGTCTATATATATATATATATATATATATATATATATATATATATATATATATATATATCCTATATGAAGATAAATGAAGTGTGAAGACTTTGCAAATGTAACGCCACGAGAAACACTTCAAACAAAGATTTGGTGGTGGCGTTACCCACCGTATAGGAAGTATTAGACCTAGACACGGCGCACAATTATCGTGGCGCTCCGAAGTCAAATTCCATGTTAATGTATTCACACTTAGAATGTAAGTCTTCATTGATTGAAGATATACTTTACTTCGTGTGTTGCACATCTAAGTCATCAATATGCATAAGTGTTAGGATGTGTGCCTGATTACAGGACATTTGAGGATTCTCATATATTTAGCTCACACCGCAACTTGAAAAACCTTTTCTCATCCTAGGGCTTTGTGAAGATATCTGTCAGTTGCTCTTCGGTGTTGACGTGTATGATATCAATATCTTCCTTCATGACATGATCTCTGAGAAAGTGATGACGAATTTCAATGTGCTTTGTCTTCGAGTGCTGAACTGGGTTGTTGGCAATCTTGATGACGCTTTCATTGTCGCAGTAGAGTGGAACATGCTTTAGATGGACACCATAGTCCTTGAGTGTTTGCTTCATCCAGAGAAGCTGAGCGCAACAAGATCCAGCAGCAATGTATTCAGTTTCAGCAGTGGAGAGTGATACACAGTTCTGCTTCTTTGAAGACCAACAGACAAGTGATCGTCCTAGAAAGTGACATGTGCGTGATGTAGACTTGCGATCAACTTTGTCACCAGCATAATCAGCATCTGGGAATCCAACTAGATCAAACTCTGAGCCCTTTGGATACGATAATCCTAGTGTCGGGGTGTAAGCCAAATATCGAAGTATTCGCTTCACAGCTAAGTGATGTGACTCCTTTGGTGCCGCTTGATATCCAGCACACATGCAAACACTAAGCATAATATGTGGCCTAGATGCACATAAATAAAGTAAAGAACCAATCATGGAGCGATATACCTTTTGATCGAAATCTTTACCATTGGCGTCGGGACCCAGATGGTGTTTAGCTAGCATAGGCGTCGAGTACCCTTTGCAGTCTTGCATTCCAAACTTCTTCAGGCAGTCTTTGAGGTATTTCTCTTGAGATATGAAGATGCCGTTGCTTTGCTGACGAATTTGAAGACCAAGAAAGAGCTTCAGCTCACCCATCATGGACATCTGATATTGCTCTTGCATCATGTGACCAAACTCATCACAGTATCTTTTGTTAGTGCAGCCGAAGATGATATCGTCCACATAGATTTGGCAGACAAATAGTTCATCATCATATATCTTCGTGAAGAGTGTGGGATCCAGGGAACCAGGTTTGAAGCCTTTGCTCTTCAGGAAGTCTTTGAGTGTTTCATACCAAGCACGAGGCGCTTGTTTGAGGCCATATAGTGCCTTGTTGAGCTTGTATACCATATCAGGACGTTTTGGATCTTCAAAGCCAGGTGGTTGTGCAACATACACTTCTTCTTAAATCCTTCCATTGAGAAAGGCACTCTTTACATCCATTTGATACACATGTATGTTGTGATGATTTGCATAGGCAAGCAGTATACGAATAGCTTCAAGTCTAGCCACAGGAGCAAATGTTTCCTCGAGGTCAATCCCTTCAACTTGAGTGTATCCTTGAGCAACAAGACGAGCTTTGTTTCTGACAACTTGACCATGCTCATCTTGCTTGTTGCAATATATCCATTTTGTGCCTATTATGTTGTGCTTGCGAGGGTCAGGACGCTTGACAAGTTCCCATACGTTGTTCAACTCAAAATGTTGAAGCTCTTCTTGCATTGCTTGAATCCATTCGGGTTCCATAAAGGCTTCAGCAACTTTCTTGGGTTCAGATACTGAGACAAATGCAAAGTGCCCACAGAAATTTGCTAGCTGTGTTGCTCTTGAACGAGTAAGTGGACCAGGTGCATTTATGTTATCAATTATCTTCTCAACTTGTACTTCATTTGCAACACGAGGATGAGCTGGACGAAGATTTTGCTCTTGCTGTACATTGTCATCATTAGGAGGATTGTCTTCAGGCTGAGCATTGTCTTCAGGTTGATTTGGAGCAGAAATGTTGAGTTCCTCGTCAGGCTGTGCTTCAGAAGGCATGATCTCACCGGTTCCCATTAGCTTGATAGATTCATTTGGTGAAGCTTCATCCATCACATTTGGCAGGAACCCTCTTTGTGAACAATTCGTTTCATCAAACCGCACATCCACAGTTTCAACTACTTTATAGAGAAAGATATTGAATACTCTATAGGAGTGTGAGTCTTTTCCATAGCCGAGCATGAAGCCTTCATGTGCTTTTGGTGCAAATTTTGACTTATGATGTGGATCCTTGATCCAGCACCTAGCTCCAAATACTCTGAAGTAACTTACGTTTGGCTTCTTTCCAGTAAGGAGTTCATAGGACGTTTTCTTCAGAAGCTTGTGAAGATAGACACGGTTGATGATATGGCATGCAGTATCAATAGCTTCGGGCCAGAATCTTCTTGGTGTCTTGTATTCATCAAGCATCGTTCAAGCCATCTCAATTAGGGTTCTGTTCTTGCGCTCTATGATGCCATTCTGCTGAGGTGTGTACGGAGCTGAGAATTCATGGGTGATTCCCATTGTATCCAGATAAAGATCAAGGCCGGTGTTCTTGAACTCAGTGCCATTGTCACTTCTGATATGCTTGATCTTGACGCCATAGTTGTTCATGGCACGGTTGGCAAAGCGTCTGAAGACATCTTGTACTTCAGTCTTGTAGAGAATTATGTGCACCCATGTGTATCTTGAATAATCATAAAAAATGACGAAGCCATAGAGACAAGCTGTGGTAGAGAATGTGGAGTAGTGAGTAGGGCCAAATAAGTCCATCTGAAGCAGCTCGAAGGGTTTGGATGTCGTCATGATTGTCTTCGAGGGATGCTTGGCCCTAGTCATCTTCCTAGCTTCACAGGCACCACACAGATGATCTTTCTTAAACTTGACGTCCTCATGCCGGCATGTCCCAGCCTCCGATGCCAGAGCCAACACTCTGAAGCTTTTGCTAGAAGACATACGGCCATCTGCGGTCCAGCTGAGAAATCTACCATATACAAATCACCTTTTCTGTATCTTTCAAATACTAGAGACTTGTCAGATTCCATTAGTACAAGGCAACGAAATTTTCCAAATATCACAATCATGTTTAAGTCACAAAGCATTGAGACAGACATTAAGTTGAAACCAAGAGATTCAACAAGCATGACTTTATCCATGTGCTGATCCCTTGAGATTGCAACTCTACCTAGACCCAACACTTTGCTTTTACCAGTATCAGCAAATGTGATGTGACTCTTGTTAGATGGACGTAAGGTTGAGTCCATAAGAAGACTTCAATCTCCAGTCATATGATTTGTGCATCCGCTGTCCATAATCCACTCTGAAGACTTTGGTGTCACTCCCTACAATGCAGTTAGGAGGATAGGCTTCACCAATAGTCATTGTGAAGCATAGACATTTGACGTACAAGTGGATTATGAAAGCTTAGATCCAAGTTAGGACTGATAAGATGATTAACAAGCGATTCATGAACAAAATGGATAGTAAACCATTTGGGCATTTGATCTTGTGCCCTACAAGTGTTTTAGGTCCCCAGCAATTGCATCATACACCTTTGATTTTCGGCTGGAGACCTTTCCCTGCAAGAGAAAGTTAGTTCTTCTTAACCACCCACATCTTCAGGGGTGGCTTAGAAGCAATGAGTCTAAGAGCAGCATCCGAGAATTTTGGCTTTGGAGCCCTAGCAAATAGTCTTGCAGGAGGAGAATAATACTCATAAGAATAAGCAGAAAAATTCTTTGTTTTATGAATATAATGGTTTGAGGAAACACGCTCATATTCATGGGTCTGAGTATAATTTCCCTGCACAACATTGGCGTTAGGGTGACTCAGGTGAGTCCTTTGTCTGTATGAAGCCTTAGGACCATATGAAGCCTTTGGTCTAGGGTTTGTCTTCAGGTGGTGTCATGATGACATTTGCTGTAAGTTTCTCAAGACAACCTTTGGGAACCCAGATCTTCTTCATAGGTGGCCCGTTCCTGCAGTTAGTACCAATATACCTGGCAAACACTTCACCATTTTGATTCTTAAACAGTTTATAGTTTGCATCAAAGGATTCATCAATGATAATAGGATTAGCACAAGTGAAGCCAGATAGGGTAGATGGATCCACTGAAGGTTCCTTTGCAGCAACCCATGTGGTTTTGGGATACTGCTCAGGCTTCCAGTATGAACCATCAACATTCATTTTCATTTCGAACCCAACACCCTCTTTCCTAGGGTTTTGGTTCAGTATCTGCTTTTTGAGGACATCACATAAAGTCTGATGCCCTTTGAGGCTTTTGTACATCCCTGTTTCGAGCAAAGTCTTCAACCTAGCATTTTCATCAGCAATAGTAGTGGTATCCTCAACAGAGGGGTTAGTTACCACATCAGTAGTTGAAGATATTGCAACAGTGGCAACAATAGAACATTCAGCTACAGATGTAGCGTTATCACCCTCAATGCATTTTAGACATGGTGGTTCAAATCCTTCCTGAGTGGAGCTGATAAGTTGTGCGCGGAGTGACTCATTTTCTTTTTGAAGATCTTCATGAGCCGCTTTCAATTTCTCAAGTTCTCGCTTCCTTTGAAGGTAATCGTGGGAAAGCTTTTCATGAGTTTTTGAGAGCGATTTATATGTCTTTAATTAAGGACTGAGAACGGGTCATTTCCGCGTCCAACAGGTCATCGCTTTTGTCTAACAGTTTTTGAATATGTTCCATAGCTTTCTGCTGTTCAGTGGCAATTTTAGCAAGTGTTTTGTAGCTAGGTTTTGATTCACAATCAGAGTCGTCTTCACTGCATGTTTGAAAGTAAGCATCACGTGATTTTACCTTGGCACCGCGTGCCATGAAGCAGTAGGTGGGAGCAGAGTCGTCGTCCTCATCATCAATGTTGGTGACGGGACCATTGTCTTCAGTGTTGAAGATGGACCTGGCCACGTAGGTTGTGGCTAGAGCCAGACATGCAGCACCAGAATCGGATTCCTCCTCAGACTCCACCTTCGCTTCTTCTGAAGCAGACTCCTCCTCTTAATCCATCTCTTTGCCAACAAATGCACGAGCCTTGCCAGATGAATTATTCTTATGTGATGAATACTTTTATGAAGACTTGGAAGAAGACTTTGAGTATTTCTTCTTTTTCTTGTCGTCAGAATCATATTCCTTGCTCTCCTTCTTCTTCTTCTTCTTCTTCTTCTTCTTCTTCTTCTTCTTCTTCTTCTTCTTCTTCTTCTTCTTCTTCTTCTTCTTCTTCTTCTTCTCATTGTCCCATTGAGGACACTCAGAGATGTAGTGACCAGGTTTCTCGCACTTATGACATGTTCTCTTCTTGTAGTCAAGAGTAGAAGCTTCATCATTTCTTGAGCTGGATCGTGAAGACTTTCTAAAGCCTTTCTTCCTAGTGAATTTCTGGAACTTCTTCACAAGCATGGCAAGCTCTTTTCCAATATCTTCAGGATCATCAGAACTGCAGTCAGATTCTTCTTCATATGAAGAAACAGCCTTTGCCTTCAAGGCGCGAGTTCGGCCATAGTTGGGACCATAGATGTCACGTTTCTCAGATAGCTGGAACTCATGTGTGTTGAGCCTCTCAAGTATGTCAGACGGATCAAGAGTCTTGAAGTCAAGGCGTTCTTGAATCATCAGGGCAAGTATGTCAAATGAGCTGTCGAGTGATCTCAGGAGGGTCTTGACGATTTCATGCTTGGTGATCTCAGTGGCGCCAAGTGCCTGAAGCTCATTTGTGATGTCAGTGAGGCGATCGAATGTGTGCTGGACATTCTCATTGTCGTGTCTCTTGAAGCGATTGAAAAGATTGCGAAGGACACTAATCCTTTGATCTCTCTGGGTTGAGACTCCTTCATTGACCTTTGAGAGCCAGTCCCAGACTTCCTTTGACGTTTCCAGGGCACTCACACGACCATACTGTCGTTTGGTCAGATGACCACAGATGATGTTCTTGGCCGTTGAATCCAGTTGAACGAGCCTCTTGACATCAGCAGGGGTGATACCTTCACCAGTCTTGGGAACGCCGTTCTTGACGACAAACCAGAGGTCCACGTCAATGGCTTCAAGGTGCATGCGCATCTTTTTCTTCCAGTAGGGATATTCAGTGCCATCGAAGACGGGGCACGCAGCAGAGACTTTGATTATCCCTGCAGTCGACATAGCTAAAACTCCAGGTGGTTAAACCGAATCACACAGAACAAGGGAGTACCTCGCTCTGATACCAATTGAAAGTGCAGTATATCGAATAGAGGGGGGTGAATAGGCGATTTTTATGAAATTCTTCAAAACGTGGAAGTTTCGAAGACAAATGATAAATCCAATCCTAATTATATGCAGCGAAAGGTAGACTACACTAGACAAGCCATAGTCAAGTATTCAATGAAGTGAAAGCATGAAGACTAATAGCAGCTAGGCAGTAAGGATCAGGATGGAAGATGGAATGAAGCCAATCAGACCAAGTAGTCACACAGTGAAGTTAATCAGTAAGGCAAGCAGGCAATGACTTCACAACATAAGACAGTAAGTAAAGGGAAGGAAAGGATAGAACCAGTAGCTCAGGGAAGACAGTGATTTGTTAGACCAGTTCCAGTTGTTGTGACAACTATACGTCTGGTTAGGGAGGCTGAGATTTAACTCAGAAGACCGCGTCTTCACCTTATTCCCCTTGAGCTAAGGACACCTAGTCCTCGTCCAATCACTCGGGTAAGTCTTCAAGGTAGACTTCCAAACCTTCACAGACTTTGTTCACCGGTGATCCACAATGACTCTTGGATGCTCAGAACGCGACGCCTAACCGGCTAGAGGAAACACTGTCCTGAAGTGTAGCAAGTCTTCAGGTCACATAGACAGATTGACTTCAGTGATGCCTAACACTCTTTGGCTCTGGGTGTTTGGGCTTTGTCCTCGCAAGGATCTCTCTCTCAAATGCTTCGGAGGTGGGTTGCTCTCAAATGACAAAAGCCGTGCAATAACTCTGAGCAGCCAACCAATTTATGGTACAGGGGGTGGGATATTTATAGCCACTGGGCAACCCGACCTGATTTGTCCAAAGTGACCCTGGGTCACTAAGGAACTGACACGTGTTCCAACGGTCAGATTTCAAACACACACGGCAAATTTACTTGGGCTACAAGTAAAGCTGACTCATCCAGCTCTGGATAAGATTTGCTCTCATTATCTTCGCTCGAAGACATAGGATTTGGTTGAGCATCACTTTAGTCACTCTGACTTAGTTCACTTGGACCCCACTAAATAGTACGGTGGTTCCTATGACTCAACAAAGAAGAAAAGAAAACAACGAAACATCTAAATCTTTGCGCTCCATAGTCTTCACACAATGTCTTCTCTTGTCATAGTCTTCAATATGATTATCTTCATATACCATCATAGTCGTCAATGTCTTCATACATTTTTGGGGGTCATCTCCGGTAGGTAAACCGAATCAATGAGGGACTACTACCTGTGTTATCCTGCAATTCTCACAAACACATTAGTCCCTCAACCAGGTTTGTCGTCAATACTCCAAAACCAACAAGGGGTGGCACTAGATGCACTTACAGTTAGTATGCTTGAAGTATTATTATTTCTTATGTCAATATATACTTTTATCTTGAATCTTTCAGATCTGAACATTCATGCCACAATTAAGAGAATTACATTGAGAAACTATGTTGGTTAGCATTCCACATAAAAAAATTTGTTTTTATCATTTACCTACTCGAGGACGAGCAGGAATTAAGCTTGGGGATGCTTGATACGTCTCCAACGTATCTATAATTTTTGATTGTTCCATGCTATTATTTATGATGTTTTGGATGTTTAATGGGCTTGGTTATACACTTTTATATCATTTTTGGGACTAACCTACTAATCCAAAGGCCCAGTCCAGATTGCTGTTTTTTGCCTGTTTCAGGGTTTTGCAGAAAAGGAATATCAAACGGAGTCCAAACGGAATGAAACCTTCGGGAGAGATATTTTTGGACAAAATCACGCACGGGAGACTTGAGAACCACAGAGTAGGGGCCACGAGGTGCCCAAGAGGGTGGGGGTGCCCCCCTAGGGCGCGCCCCCTGCCTCATGGACCCCTCGTGAGGCCCCCGGTGCCCTCCTTCCTCCTATATAAGCCTACGTACCCCGAAACCATCAGAGTAGGAGAGAAAACCCTAGTTCCACCGCCGCAACCTTCTGTTCCCATTAGATCCCATCTTGGGGCCTGTTTAGGAGCTCCGCCGGAGGGGGGTCCATCATGGAGTGCTTCTACATCATCGTCACCGCCTCACCATGAGTTGTGAGTAGTTTACCACAGACATTCGGGTCGATATCTAGTATCTAGATGGCTTCTTCTCTCTCTCTGGATCTCAATACAAAGTTCTCCTCGGTCTTCGAGGAGATCTATTCGATGTAATCTCTTTTTGCGGTGTATTTGTCGAGATCCGATGAATTGTGAGTTTATGATCAAGATTATCTATGAGAAATATTTGGTTCTTTTCTGAACTCTTTATGTGTGCTCATAATATCCTTGCAAGTCTCTTCGAATTATTGGTTTGGTTTGGCCTACTAGATCTATAGTTATTGCAATGGGAGAAGTGCTTGGCTTTGGGCTCAATCTTGCGGTGTCCTTTCCCAGTGACAGTAGGGGCAGCAATGCATGTATTGTATTGTTGCCATCGAGGATAAAAAGATGGGGTTTACATCATATTGCTTGAGTTTATCCCTCTACATCATGTCATCTTGCTTAAGGCGTTACTCTGTTCTTATGAACTCAATACACTAGATGCATGCTGGATAGCGGTCAATTTGTGGAGTAATAGTAGTAGATACAGGCAGGAGTCGGTCTACTTGTCTCGGACGTGATGCCTATATACAATGATCATGCCTAGATAGTCTCATAATTATTCGCTTTTCTATCAATTGCTCGATTGCCTTTGTTTACCCGCCATAGAATATCGCTATCATGATAGAAGCCACTAGAGAACACTATGGCCCCCGGGTCTATTCTCAACATATCAATCTACATCTACTTTACTTTTTCCGCTTTTACTTTCTGTTCTTATAACCAAAAAATACAAAAAATATCAACTATCATCTCTATCAGATCTCACTTTCGTAAGTGACCGTAAAGGGATTGACAACCTCTTATCGCGTTGGCTGCGAAGTTCTTATTTGTTTGTGCAGGTGCGAGGGACTCGCGCGTGGTCTCCTACTGGATTGATACCTTGGTTCTCAAAAACTGAGGGAAAGACTTACGCTATTGTGCTGCATCTCCGTTTCCTCTTCGAGGGAATACAACGCAAGCTCGAGAAGTAGCATGTGTCACCCGTAAGTTTGTGTAATTAATTACGAGCATCTACCAGTACTACATATGTACTAGTTTTAGAGAAACTTACGAGTAGTACTTTAAGTTGGTACTATCTTTTTGACTATGTACAGTAGGGTAAAAAACACTACAATTTTTATAATATTAAAAAATAGAGCAGAACCATTGTACAAAGAAAGAAGGAACTAAATCTAAGACAAAAAACAAAAAACAAAACTATCAAAGGAAAGAAAAGAAAGGAGACTACATGGGGGCTTGAGAGGAGCCCTAAGAAAAGAGAAACAATACTAAAGAACTAACACAAGAGAAACTAATATTACAACCAAGAAGAGACTCCTCAAGATGATATCACATTGGCCAGCCAAGTGTTGAATTCAGCTTCATATTTTATCTTGATTCTGTGGGAGAGAAGTTTCATTTCTTCCAAATAAATGTGTTTCTAGCCCTGAAAGGAAGGTCATATGTTCTAAATTTTTTTATGGTAATCCATATAGCCCATGATCCCAGGATGATAACTTCCATAAAGAATGGTACCCTTAGTTTATCTCTTAAGTCCTGGAAGGCCGCAAGAACAGACAAATTGTGTGATCTTTGTGGGCATATGAAATCCCAACATCTCCTGGCAAATTGGCAGCTCCAAAATAGATGATGTAAAGTTTCTTCTTGCTGACACTTCAATACTGCACAATTGTACTCTTCTAGTATGAATGTCTTCCTTCGGAGCAGGTTTCTTGTATTCAATCTGTCGTGTATGAGTATCCAAAAGAACATTTTGTGTTTAGGTTGGCATGATGACTTCCAAATCAATGAGAAATGAGGTGGGACTTGCTTTACTCCTATCATCACTTTATATGCATTTGCAGATGTGAAGACACTATTTCCCTAGATATAACTCCAAGTGTCAGTCAAGTCTTGATATTTTGATTGTCTTAATGCATGACATTTGTCCTCTAGTCGAAGAAATTGTTGATGGGCTTGAATAGATAGTGATAAATGAAATAGGTCTTCCAGATATTCTGTATTGACAATTTGTTGTACAATCATAGAGGTGTTTTGTACAAGTGAGAATAAGTGGGGGTATTCCTGTTGTAATATTGCATTACTCCACAAGTCAGTCCAGAATAGGGCACTTCTACCATCTCCCAAATTACATCTAGCCATAGCTTTGTATTGGTCATTTAATTGAAGAACAGATTTCCACCAGAATGACCCTACAAGCTCCTCCCCTGGAAGCTTATTGTTTTGATAATATGTCTCCCAAATTAGGTTTACCCATGGTATATCATGTCTATTGTAGAATTTATGAAGATTTTTCATCAGCAAATCTTTATTTTGAGTGAAAATGTCCATAACTCCAAGTCCTCCCTGATCTTTTGGTGTACAAATAGTTGTCCATGCCACAGAAGCTGGTCTATGGTCCTCCATGTCAGATCCTCTCCATAAATAGTGTCTCAAGTATTTGACCACCTGGTGTTTGATTGTGATTGGAACATCCAAGCAACCCATAAAGAATATTGGTAGAGATGCCAAAATTGATTTTACCAGAAGAAGCCTACCCGCACTTGTCATGAAAGTAGCTAAGCCAGCAAGTCACTATGCCATCCTCTGAACCATTGTCATGCATTGTTCCATAGTTGGCTTTTTCAGACCTAATGGTAGGCCCAGATATGTAAATGGGAATTATCCCCTTTGACAATTTAGGATGTTAGTGAAAATTTCAATCTTGTCCTCCTGGATATTGATTGGGGCCATTAGATTTATGATAATTAACCTTAAACCCTGCAGCAGTTGCAAAAGTGTTTAGGAGAGCTTTGAGGCTGAAGAGTTCTCTAGCATCACCTTTCATGATGAGTAGTGTATCATCTGCATATTGAACTATTGGAAAGTCTGGGCATGAGTTCACTTGAATTGGAGTAGTGAGTAATCCTTGATCTCTTGCTTTATTTAGAATGGACTGAAGAAGATCTGCAGCTAGAACAAACAACAATGGAGATAGTCGGCCCCCCTGCCTCACCGCCTTTCTATAGTAGAATTTCTTGCCTGGTACCCCATTTAACAAAACAATAGAAGATGCAGAATTAAACAGTATTTTTATCCATGAGATCCACCTTTCTCCAAACCCTTTTGCTCCTAGAATGTCTATAATTTCTTGGTGTTCAATAGTGTCAAAAGCCTTCTCAAAATCTAATTTTGAAACCAGTAGCTCTTTTTTGGATTTGTAGCATTGGTGCAAATATTCATATGACCAACCAAAGCAGTCTTGAATCACTCTGTCCTTTTAAAAGCCATATTGGTTTGTGTGTATCAATTGAAGTATAACCTTTTGAAGCCTATTTGCTAGCAACTTTGTAATAATCTTGAGCATTCCATTTAATAAAGATATAGGTCTGAAATCATTAGGAAGAGATGCACCTCTTTCTTTGGAACCAGAGTGGTGTAGGATGTATTAATACTCTCTAAAGATATGTTGCCTGCATGGAAGGCATGGATTCAGCTCTTGACATCTTGACCTATTATATGGCAACAAGATTTAATGAATTCATTGTTAAAACCACATGGACCAGGAATTTATCATGAGGAAGTTCTTTCACAATCTGATTGATCTCATCATCTGAGAATGGTTTTTCCAAACCTTGGAAGATATATGGATTATTCTGTTGACCCAACAAACTATGTAGGTCAAAATGCATAGTATGACCCTCTGACCGGCCTAGCCTCTTCTTAAAAGCTTCCCAAAGGATTCCTACTTTACCAGCATGATCAAATATTTCCACATTATCTTCATTTCTCAACATTACAATTTTGTTGTGCCTGAAATTAATGGAAGCCTTTGTATGAAAGAATTATTCGTTTTCATCACCAAATTTAACTCCCTTTATCTTTCCTCTCTGCTTCTAATAAATATTTTAGTTGTTGAGAATGATCAGCATTGTTCCTTCAACAACTTTTTGCAATTCCATTCAAAGGTACTTAGCATTCTAAATTCTTCAAAGAAATCTAGCAAATAAATGCAATCATTGATTTCAGCAATTTGCTTCCTCAGACAAGGTAGGTCTTTTATCCAAAGTTTGATGCTCCTTCTAAGATGCTTGAGTTTCGCATTTATAATTTTAGCAGGTTCAGTGAAACCAACAGGAATTTCCCTGGCATTTTTAACTATTTCTTTGAAAGAGCTATGACCCAACAAGTGATTCTAAAATCTGAAAACTTTTGATTTAGGGATCAAAGCTCCCACTTTGATCATGCAAGGAAGATGGTCTGATATAGGTATAGCAAGTGGCAGAGCAGTTGTATCAGGATATGTAGTCATCCAGGGAGCCGATGTAAAAAACCAGTCCAAGTTTTTAAGCAGAGGATTTTCTTGCATGTTGCTCAAACTGAACTGCCTACCTTTTAACAAAAGCTCTATTAACCCCAGGTTGCTCATGGCTTCATTAAAGAGAAGAATTTGATTAATATCCCCACCTGGTTTATTTCTATCTGATGGAGATCTGATGAAATTGAAGTCCCCCATTATAATCCAATCATCTTCAGGAGGCATCTCAATATTACTACACCAATTGAGGAACTCCACTTTGTTAGCTTGTTCACAAGGCCCATAAATATTTGTTCATATCCAAGTCTGTGTAGAGACGGTGCATGTGGATTTAACAGAAATTGAAAACCTATTGAAAAACATTAGTCCCCCTTGAACAATGAGTCATCCCACTACTAGGAAAAGGGCTATAGATGGAATGGATACTAATGGCGCACCAGACATGTGGTGCGCCACTACTATATAGCAGTGGCGCACCATATTCTGGTGTGCCATTAGTGTGGTATACACTAATGGCGCACCAGGCACATCGTGCACTACTAGTAACAATTTTTTTCCCAAACATACTAATGGCGCATCCAGGCACAGTGCGCCATTACTAGTTCTAACTAGTAATGGCGCACCAGCCACAGAGTGCGCCACTACTATTTTTTTATATTCTTTTTTTAATTCTTTTTTAGCAAAACTACTAATGGCGCACCGTGCCGTAGTGCGCCATTACTAGTTTAAGCTAGTAATGGCACACTGTTCCACCGTGCGCCATTAGTATATATATATATATATATATATATATTGCAGAACTACTAATGGCGCACCACGAGCAGGTGCGCCATTAGTAACCTGGGTTACTAATGGTGCATTTGGAGGTGGTGCTCTATTAGTAACCTGGGACCAACAAGATATTTTAGACAGCCACACCTACCCACTCAAATTCCCCACTTCATTCTCTCCACCTCCTGCTCCAAGCTTGTCTCGGCTGCCTCCTCCTTGTCACCTCATTTCCACCATAGATTCATCCAAATTAAGTGGTTAAATTACCTTTTGTTGATAGGTAAGTAAGGGGGGAAGCTATCTTTATGTTGTTCTCCCTCCAACAATGTGCACATGCACTTTTTATGGCCTAGCTAGATCTATGTATGTTCGTGGTGTTGCATATGTTTGTGGTGTTGCATATATGTTTGTGTTTGCAAGTACCGGTATTTGAAATGCGATAGTTGCCAATATTTTGCCGGAATGTTGATTCATTTCCGTTTCGGCGAGAATTTTGGCACTATGCATTCTTTTTGGTCCTATTTTTAGGGAAAGTCATGCCAAATTTTTTCTTGGTTCTAAAATATCATTTTGCTCTACCCCGCAGGCGACCATGGTCCGCACGATGACCGAAGGCATCGTGAATAGGTTTTTGAGCTCCGCGAAGGCCGAGATGCTTCAAAAGAACGAGATGGAGATAAGATGTCCGCGTCGAAGATGCAAGCTGAAGAGCCTTATAGCGGACCCGGATTCCGGGCAGGTGCGGGACCACCTGCTCTTGCGTGGTTTCATGGATGGCTATCGTTGGAAAGGTGATGAAGATGACTAAGAAGTCGTCCATGGGGGCCGGGCAAGAAATGTGGAAGGGCAGCAAGACAACCACCGCGGCTCAGGCGGGCGAGAAGAGGAAGAATCTCTAGGACATGATCACGACGATGATGCTGTACACAGTCATCATGTAGAAGATGCAGGACATGATGATGAGGAAGATGCCGGAGCAGACGACGGGCATGATCATGAAGATGAAGATGCCGGCGAAGCAGCCGACGATGGACCATCGATGGGCTGGGTGCAGGACCCTCATATTCAAGAGCTGCTTCTCAAGCAGACGGATAATGCAAGAGCTACCGCCCGAGAGAAAGCCAAGCTGGATCAACTGGAGATAGACGCGGTAACTCCATTGTATGAAGGATGTAGGCCCGAGGATACCCGCCTGAAAGTAACGATCATGGCTCTGGAGATGAAGGTAAAACAGAAAATGACTGGCGCATGCTTCTACGAGAACATGTCATTCTGGCACGAACGTCTTCCCAAGGGGAACAAGTGCCCGACCAGTTTCGAGGAGGTGAAGAAAATCGTGTGTCCTCTGGATTTACCACACGTGAAATACCATGTGTGCATGAACAATTGCATTATTTATCGGGACGAGCACGCGGAGTCTACCATATGTCCGGTGTGCGGCGTCACTCGATACAAGAAGAGGAAGAAAGCTCCTCGAAAAGTGGTGTGGTACTTTCCGATCACTCCTCGTCTACAGCGGTATTTCGCGAACCCTAAGGTAGCAAAGCTCCTGCGTTGGCACACAGATAGGGAGGAGAAGAAGCGAGAAGATGACGCAAATGATCCGGAGATAAATAAAAAGACAAGATGCTGAGTCACCCTAAGGATGCGAGCTAGTGGCAAGCGTTGAACTTCGAAGACGCAGAATTTGGGAACGATCCAAGGAACATCGTGCTGGGCGCGAGCACCGATGGAGTCAATCCGTTTGGCGAAAGGAGAAAAAGACCAGCTCGTAAAGTCAGTCGCGTGAGGTTCAAGAACTCAAGGCACAAATGGCGCGGATTCCGGAGATTGTCCAAGAGCAAGTGCAACAACAATTGGGATCGACGCTCACTGGCATTATTCCTACCTTGATTTAGGGGCTGACGACGTGGATTGCGGGCGGCCAACAGGGGCCGTCCCCGATTCCCAGCTTCACGGCCTGCAACTCGCAGAACGCGCAGGCGGGGCCATTGGTGTCTCCGGCGGAGGCGACATTGGTGTCTCCGACCCGGCACGGGCATTGGAGCTTAATGCACCCGGGTGTACGCCAGACGGCACCTCTGCAACAAGCGGCCCCTCCGTCAATTGCACGCCCGCCATTAGCGGTGCCTCGACATTAGCCGATATCGATGCCATCATCACGGTAACTAATTAAGCCTCTCGGCCGAGGACTTCATCTCCTTGCCTTTGACTGGGCATCCCTGACGCCCTACATGTTTTCGCAGGGCGCCGCCGACGTACCGTGCACTCTCCTGCACTTCGTGAACAACGACTTAGTCGATGTCGCCAAGGGCAAAATCATTCAACCGGGCAACCCCGTGTTCCACGGTACTCCAATGCCACCCACCTTGTATAGCGGGTGCTGCCAGGCTGCGATGAGTTGTTACCTCCGATTCGACCCGTCGGGGCCGACGAAGATGATGTGATGACCCTCAGCGCCTGCCTAAGCTGGCCCTTGCTTTGGCCGAAGAGCCAGATTCGTTTGGGGGCGGGGGACACCACCCCAAAGACAACACCGCCAGTCGTGCCGGCGCCAAGCCATGGCAAGACCGCCGCAACGGTGCCGGACATCCCTATGGCACTGGATCCGAATATGCATATGGCACAGGATCCGAACGACGACGACGACAACGACGACGATACATTTGCCAACGTCGATAAGTACTTTGCCGATCATGGGTACGATGGCGAATTCATGGGGCCTCCTTCTCAAGAACCCAACCCTACAAAATACGTGCGCGATCTAGCTGGTACCGCGGAGAAACGAAGTTGCAACAGGCATCGTCTGGCTTTCAGTTCTCAGGAGCCGCCTCCAGCTGCCGACTTGACCGAGCCTCAGATAGCCAAGGTGCGAAATATGATCAGCCCCAACACACTCAAGAAGGCGGTCTGTGAGCAGAACTGGGTCCCATTACAGGAGAAGAAGAAGGCACGGAAAAGAAAGAGTAACAAGGGTGCGAGCCAGCCGGCACCGAATACGATCCATGCTCAGGACAGGCCACCATCACCTAAGGATATAATGAGGAGGGTGCATGTGGCAGGTAGGCCGATGCTACCGATTAATATGCTCAATGCTGCAACCGGTGCTATGCGGAGTCTGCATGACAGTGTTCTTTCTTTGGAGAAGCGGCGTCTCAGAGAGAAGGATGTGGCATACCCGGTTTTTGCGGCCAAGGTGCCAAAGGGCAAGGGCTTTCTGAATAACTCCATCCGGGGTACGATCGTCCTGCGATTTGATGACATCTTCGCTATGTTTAACCTTCATCCGCTGCACTACACCTTCGTTCGGCTATTTTCGCTGAGTATGGAGATGCGGATCATTAGAGACAAGACCCCGGACATCGTGATAGTCGACCCCTTCTACATGTGTGCCAAGATCTTGGGCATCGCTGGGGACCGACAAGTCGCGAGTTCTTACCTCGAAGGCGTCATTCTGGCAAACCGAGATAAGGATAACTTCCTCATGCCTTACTTTCCCGAGTAAGTCATCCCCTCAACCGCCCCGTAACATATGATTTCTTAGATTTCGATCGTTTTTCTTTTAACATTCCATGTTTTGTGCAGTGACCCACATTGCACACTCATCCTCCTAAGCCCGAAATATTCCATGGCCACGTATTTCGACTCGGACCGTCAGTCGAAGGTAGACTACACAAATGTCAAGAAAGTTCTTAATGATGTTCTCCTCGGCTATGCCAAATCTGGAGGCACCTTCACGAGGACAGTTCGTAATTACCGCAAGCACGTGTTCGCCCACAATACGACGTTCTGCTGCGTCAAGCAGCCGCCTGGCGGTCAGAAGGGTGCCTACTATGCCATCCATCACATGCGGGCGATCGTACGGGACCATCATCACCTTCTGCTACCAGATAAACTCAAAGATTGGGCCGCGAGCGTGTCGGCAATCCAGGACGCGGACATCAGACATGAATTCTTTCGCATCCAGTCGGAGTTTGCGGAAATCATCCATCAAGATGTCCTTCGTACCTCGGGACAGTTCTACCTCAGAAATCAACCGTCCAACAGTGACATAGACACAATGCTACAAATGCAGGCTGACAACGCCCGCGATTTCGTGACTCCCACGATAGACGGCGGCTTCATCCACGCTCCTGTCCCTTGAGTCAAGTCGAAAGTAGTGATGTTGTGTCTAGTTATGAAACATCGATTGGCTCATGTTGTAATTAAACTTTAATGAGCTTGTAGTATGTCTCTTTGGTTTCGACAGTCGGTCAACTTAGATGTAATCGATGCTATTAATGTCTTGCTTTTCTCTTCCGATCGTTTTGTTGCATACTTATATATTGCTTATGTATTGTCTGTGAATTGGTACTAACGTTTCGTTTGGCTAGTGCATAGCGATGCCGTCGTATGTTGTGTACAAGGGTAAGGTTCCCGGAGTCTATGCCGACTGGGAGGAGTGTCGGAGACAGGTTCACCGTTTCAGCGGTAACAGTTACAAAGGGTACACCACTAGGGCAGAGGCGGAATCTAGATACACGCGCTATCTAGCGGGAGAGGGGAGAGAGCGTTGGAGGAACTGGATGAATACAAGTTTCATCGCGATGATGCTCATTGTGATGACCGTAGCTCTCTTCTATGTGATGGTAGTTTAGATGATCGATATCAACTTGTAATGTGAAGACAAACTCGCTACTCGCGGTCTCGAGACTTGTAACATAATGTTCTATCTTTGTTCGGTCTTTTGAATTCGGAGACTAATATGATGAATTGTATTCGGAGACTAATATGATGAATTGTATTCAGAGACTAATCTTCTATTGTATTCAATGAATCTGCTGTTGCTGTGTGCTGCTGTCTATATTCTGTCCAATAATACATTTTGTAACCTGTGAAAAAATCAGAAAAGTAAAAAAAGCCTAATATTCATACTAATGGCGCATCACACCACAGTGCGCCATTAGTATGCCAAAGGATACTAATGGCGCATCACCCCACAGTGCGCCATTAGTATGCCAAAGTTACTAATGCCGCATCACACAAGAGTGCGCCATTAGTATGCCAAAGCACCTGGGTATATATGCCCCCTGGGAGGGATACTAATGGCGCACCGTGGCCTATACTAATGGCGCACCAGTGGTACGCCATTAGTAAAAAATACTAGTGGCGTGGTACTAATGGCGCACCAGTAGTGCACCATTAGTAGGCAAAACTGGTGCGCCATTAGTAGGCCTTTTCCTAGTAGTGTCCCAAGCAATAAGAAGACCTCCAGAATCCCCAATAGAAGGCAGGAACTCAAATTTGTTAAATATTCTAGGGCAGAAATTATGAATGTAGGCAAGATCAAAACTTTCTCTCTTTGCTTCTTGCAGGCAAATGATACCAGCAACACTTTCTTCCACTTTCTGCTTGATAGCTAGCCATTTATTTTCAGCATGATCCCTCTGATATTCCAGTTTAATATGTTCCAGGTCCTATTGTTATTCATAGAGAAATCATTTTAATTTTGTGGCTCCACTCAAGGTCCAACCCTTGAGTCTCATGTGGGAATATGTTCTCATAAGGATATGACCAATGTGTTGGTGTTCATCTGGTATCTTTAACATAATGTGCATGCTAACATGTACACATTTAGTCTGGTGGTTGGCCACAGCTCCAAAGTATACAAACATCACATTGTTCCCTAGCATCTCAATCACACATAAAGCCATAGCACATAAGCGTAAACAACATGGGAACATAAGCATTCTTTAGCTCCGACCCAAAATAGGTTTGTTACACACCCAAGAACTCATATAGTCTCACTTAAAAGGTCACCTAACATGAATATTACAAAAGTTTCCTCTCTCCCAGAGCTACTCTTTTGACTAAAGATGCTAATCATGGGTTACTGTCTTTGTTGTTGCCACTCTTGGCCTTGGAAACCTTGGCCAGATCCCCAGGTTCCTTCTCCTTGTTCTTAAGCTTCTTGGCCAATTTCTCTTGGAGTTCCTCCTCAACCACCTAGGTTTCCACTAGGGTAGGATTTCCTCTCCTCTTCCTAGAGATATCTTCTCCACATAAATACAATGTCGGTAAGTGCATCATTTGAGAGCTTTGAGCGTTCATTAGCATGTGTTCACAGAATTTTTGTAACCCCACCCTGATACGTCTCCAACGTATCTATAATTTTTTATTGTTCCATGCTATTATATATTTTATTTTGGATGTTTAATGGGCTTTATTATATATTTTTATATTATTTTTGGGACTAACCTACTAATTCGAGGCCTAGTGCAAATTGCTGTTTTTTTTGCCTATTTCAGTGTTTTGCAGAAAAGGAATATCAAATGGAGTCAAAATGGAATGAAACCTTCGGGAGAGTTATTTTTGGAACCGTATCTTCATAGAAGACTTGGAGTACACGCGAGGGAACGAGAGAGGCGACCACGAGGGGGCAGGGCGCGTCCAGGGGGGAGGCGCGCCCCCACCCTCGTGGGCCCCCTCTGGCTCCCCCGGTGCCCTCCTTCCTTCTACCCTGAAAACATCAAGGCAACAAAGAAAACCCTAATTCCACGGCCGCAACCTTTTGTTCCCGTGAGATCCCATCTTGGGGCCTGTTCCGGAGCTTCGCCGGAGGGGGGATCGATCACGAAGTGCTTCAACATCAACACCATAGCCTCACAGATGCATTGTGAGTAGTTTACCACAGACCTTCGGGTCCATAGTTATTAGCTAGATGGCTTCTTCTCTCTCTTTGGATCTCAATACAAAGTTCTCCTCGATCTTCGAAGAGATCTATTCGATGTAACCTTTTTGCGGTGTGTTTGTCGAGATCCGATGAATTGTGGGTTTATGATCAAGATTACCTATGATCAATATTTGATTCTTTTCTGAAATCTTTTATGTATGATTATAATATCCTTGCAAGTCTCTTTGAATTAATGGTTTGGTTTGGCCTACTGGATCTATAGTTCTTGCAATGGGAGAAGTACTTGCCTTTGGGTTCAATCTTGCGGTGTCCTTTCCTAGTGACTGTAGGGGCAGCAAGGCACATATTGTATTGTTGCCATCGAGGATAAAAAGATGGGGTTTATATCATATTGCTTGAGTTTATCCCTCTACATCATGCCATCTTTCTTAAAGTGTTACTCTGTTCTTATGAACTTAATACTCTAGATGCATGCTGGATAGCGGTTGATGTGTGGAGTAATAGTAGTAGATGCAGAATCATTTCGGTCTACTTGTTATGGACGTGATGCCTATATATAATGATCATGCCTAGATATTCTCATAACTATGCGCTTTTCTACCAATTGCTCGACAGTAATTTGTTCACCCACCGTAGAATTCTGCTATCATGAGGGAAGCCACTAGTGAAACCTATGGCCCCAGGTCTATCTTTATCATATTACTTTCCCTTCAATTTCTATTGCCTTTGTTTATTTGCTTTCTTTACTTTCTGTTTTTATATAAAAATACCAAAAATATTATCCAATCCTATCTATCAGATCTCACTTTCGTAAGTGACCGTGAAGGGGTTGACAGCCCCTTATCGCGTTGGCTGCAAGGTTCTTATTTGTTTGTGCAGGTGCGAGGGACTCGCGCGTGGTCTCCTACTGGATTGTTACATTGGTTCTAAAAAACTGAGGGAAATACTTACGCTACTATGATGCATCACCCTTTCCTCTTTGAGGTAATACAACGCAAGCTCGAGAAGTAGCAAGAAGAATTTCTGGCGCCGTTGCCGGGGAGACTCACGCCATGTGAAGTCAAGATTTGATCTCCTGGCAACTTGCCAATTTCTGGCGCCGTTGCAGGGGAGATCTACGCAAAAGTCATATACAAGTACCTATCACAAACCCTTATCCTTCGCATTACATTATTTGCCTCTCGTTTTCCTCTCCCCCACTTCACCTTTGCCGTTTTATTCGCCCTTTTTCCGTTCACCTTTTTGTTTGCTTGTGTTGCTATGTGCCCTCTATCAGCTTGCATCTTCGCTTGCTAAATTATGGATCCCCATCCACTTGCTAATCTTTTTAAGAGATCCAACTATGATGAACCAATTGCTAGTGAGTTTGGTGCACTAGATTATCTTTATGAGGTTTTGCTTGAAATTCGTGAATCTAAAATTTGTGATGAAGTGTTGAAAGAAGAAATTTATGAAGTGATTCACGATAGATCTTTAAATGAAAAACATGATTGCAATGAAGTTATTATAAATTCTATTGATTTCAATTGTGTTAATGATATGCAAGACCCTAAGCTTGGGGATGCTACTATTGCTATGTCCACTACTTGTTGCAATGATCATGATTGGGGTGATTCTTCTTATGATCTTGAAAATTATTTAAGCCCCATGATATATATGAGATTGATAATAATATTTGCAATAATATTGAAAGTGGGGTTTAAAGAGTGTCAACTTTAGATCCCACATATTTGGAGAATGTTCAATCTTATGAATTTTTTGATAAAAGTAGGTTTGGAGAGGCCATGACTTTACTTAATGTTAATCCCACTATTTTGGAAGAGCCAACTTCGCATGCATGTGGATCGTGTTGAGAATATGTTATGTGATAGCTATATTGTTGAATTTGCTTATGATCCTACATGCAATAATTATGAAAGAGGAAAATATGGTTGTATAAATTTTCATGTTACTAAATAACCTCTTGTTATGTTGAGATTGATCTTGTTTTATTTTTCTTCCTTGCATATGCTAGATATTGCTTGTCTTGCTAATTTGTTTTCCTATAAAATTCGTATGCATAGGAAGCATGTTATACTTAGATGTGTTTGTGATACGTCCAAAATGCATCACTATTTTATATCGTAATTCATCCTTATTCATTGATATATTTCACATTACGATGATGTTCTTATGTTGTTTTGGCCTATTTTACACAGTTTGCAACTTTCCGGTGCCGAAGCAGCAGACGCAGGATTCAGCGGTAAAAAGTGGACGCTGAGTTGCTGAAGAAGAATACCTCCAAATTACCTGAAAATCGACAGAGGGTATTTTCCAGAAGGATCACGAAGATACGCAAAAGAGCAACCAGAGGGGGGCCACAGGGTGCCCAGGCGGCCACCTGGCGCGGCCCCCTCCCTGGCCGCGCCGGGAGGGCGCCTGGAGCCCCTGGCCCACTCCAGGCTCTCCCCTCTGGCCTATATACTCCTCGTCATTCAGAAACCCTAAAAGAGGAGTTTTGACGGAGTTCCGCCGCCGCTCCGTGGCGGAAACCTACAGAGAAGAAAAGCCATCTCCGGCGGGCAGATTCCGCCGGGGAGATCACCTCCCGGAAGGGGAGATCATCGCCATCGTCATCACCATCGTCACGGGCATCATCGAGATCATCATCAACATCATCCCCAACATCAGCACCATCTCCATCTTCATCCAATCTCATCTCACAATTGCAACTTGTGTTGTAATCCGTACTATCTATCCTCTCTACCCTATCGGTGTTGATTACTACTTTGTGATGAATGCTATTGAGTTTTGTTGGAGAAATATCATTGTGTCTAGATTGTTTATCATCCATCTATCTCCGCTGATCATGATCTCTTTTATGTCTTGTGAGTAGTTACTTTAGTTCTTGAGGACATGGGAGAAGTCTTGTTGTAAGTAGTCATATGATGTTGAAGTAATATGTGTTGTTTGATACTTAAGTTGTGTTGTTATTTTCCTAGTGGTGTTGTGTGAGTCGAACACTCAACACTTCGCCTTATTAAGGACCTAGGGGAATACATTGTGTACAAAGAATTCTTACCGTGGGTTGCCGGAGTGACAGAAACCTGAACCCCAGTTCGCACGCTTTTGCACAAGGGAACAATGGATCATCGATCGTATTGCTATGGTTAGGCTTTTGCCTTAAATACTATCTTGTATTTGCGGATGCTTGCAAGGTGTTTAATCATAAGAGTGCACTCATCTTAGCCTAGAGGGTGTACTAGCATAGATCCACCCACTCAACACTTATCAACACATCACATAGTACCGATACGGAATATGGCGAAAGCACATGACTACCTCTCCCGTGTGTCCTCAAGAACACTTTAGCCTTTATAAGTTCAGTTGCTAGGCATCTCCTTTGCTCACAAAGGATTGGGCCACTTGTTACTCTCCAGTGCCTTTTACTTTGCTCGCTTTTACTTTCCTGTTGCTTATATCAAGAAAACCCCTAAAAAGTTATCTTTCAGTGCTTGCAGTTATTCCTTGCTCGGAATCACTTATCAATACCTTCTGCTCCTCATTGGGTTCGACACTCTTACTTATCGAAAACGCTGCAATAGATCCCTTACGGTTGTGGGCCATCAAGTACCGTTTTCTGGCGCCGTTGCCGGGGAGTGTAGCGCTATTGGTAAGAGTAGCTGGTAAGGAAGTTTTTATATTTCTGTTTTTATTTTGCTGTTGCTGCTCTTTGTCCTTATGGACAACCTTGCTATTGGATCGTTGCTTGTGGGAAGACGCCCCACATCTGTGGTGGTTGCTCCTCCCCCTACTGAAATTGTGCCCTATAAAATACCAGCTGGTATTATCAATTATGTTTTGGCTAATCGTTATGCAGGAGACAGACATCCCGGTGAACACTTTCTATATCTATCACAACTATGTTCATTATTTAAGCTTGCAGGTGTATCAATGGAGTTTGTCATGAGGAAATTGTTCTCTGTATCGCTTATAGATAAAGCTTCAGATTGGTATAAGCTTCTCGATAACTCACACTTGCTTGATTGGCAAGAGCTTATGTCTCTCTTTTATACCAAGTTTTATCCTCTTCATGAAATTCATCGAGACAGGAACTATATCTATAACTTTAGGTCTCGTGACGGAGAAAGCATTGCTCAAGCTTGGGGGAGATTGAAGTCCCTAATGCTCAAATGTCCTATTCATGAGCTCCCCAAGAAAATTATACTTACAAATTTTTATACCAGGCTTTCTCGTCAGGATAAGGAGATGCTGGATGCCTCCTCTGGTGGGGTATTTCAGACGAAGAGCGTTGAAGAACGGTGGGATCTCATTGAAAGGATCTAGAGGAATACCGAAGATTGGGAAATCGATAAAGGTATTGAACCCGCTATAAATTATGAGCATGATTATATTGAGAGCTATGTGAAAACTGATTATTTCAATACCTTTTGCTCTAAGATTGGTCTTGATTCCCATCTAATGATTGATTTCTGTAAGGATTTTGCCTCTGACGTTGATTCTTTTAAAAAGAAGAGAGATCAGCATCATGAACCTTTCAAAGACTTACCTGTTGATATTCATGTTGCTGACCCTATTTTGCCTGCAGTTATATATGAAAAGCCTCCTTTTCCCGAAAGGATAAGGGAGCACTCTCTTGTGACAGGCATAATAAATAAAAGTGAGAGAAGAATTGATGAGCCTGAGGACCAGATCAAGGTCGATCCTCAACTTGCATTGGTTAAAGACCTTGTTACTAATACTGTTTTGGATTCCAATGTAAATTTGTGTGCTGTTTCCACTAACCTTGTCACAGCCAAGAATAAAGGCCCAATTTCAGGTACTCCAGTAGTATCTGTTAAAATAGGAGATCACAATTATTATGGGCTATGCGATTTGGGATCGAGTGCTAGTGCTATCCCCTATTCACTTTATCAAGAGATCATCGGTGAGATTTCACCTTGTGAACTTGAAGAAGTTGATGTTACCATTCATCTTGCAAACAGAGCAACTATCTCTCCTATCGGAATTGTGAGAGACGTTGAAGTCCTATGTGGAAAGTTAAAATACCCTACCGACTTTCTAGTACTTGGTTCAGTGAGGGACAATTTTAGTCCTATTATTTTTGGTAGACATTTTCTCAGGACTTGTGGAGCTATAATAGATTGCAAGATAGGTAAAGTTTCTGTTGAATTCAATGGTGAGCCATATGAATTTAACTTTTCTAAGTTCTCTAAGCAGCCTCGTGGTACCGATTTACCTAGTGATGATAAAATTATTGAAAGTATTGCTTCTATTGCTATTCCCCCTAATGATCCTTTGCAGCAATATATGGAGGACCACGAGAATGATTTGCATATGCGGGAAAGAAATGAACTAGATGAAATATTCTTGAGACAACCTGCTATCCTGAAGCACAACCTTCCGGTTGAACCTTTGGGAATTTTATCAAAACCAAAAGAAGACCCGGTGTTTGATCTTAAACCTCTTCCCGATACGCTCAAGTATGCTTATTTAGATGAAAAGAAAGTATATCCTGTTATTATCAACTCTAACCTTTCAGGATATGAAGAAGAGCGACTATTGGAAGTACTTCGTAAACACCGAGGTGCAATTGGCTATACCCTTGATGACCTGAAGGGGATTAGTCCATCTATCTATCAACATACTATCAACCTTGAGCCCGATGCTAAACCAGTTGTTGATCATCAACGACGGTTGAACCCAAAGATGATGTATGTTGTAAGAACTGAGATTCTCAAGCTTCTAGCCGCAGGTATTATCTACCCTATAGCTGATAGTAAGTGGGTAAGCCCGATACATTGTGTTCCTAAGAAAGGAGGTACAACTATGGTTCCTAATGATAAGAATGAACTAATACCTCAGAGAATTATTATTGGATATAGAATGTGTATTGACTACAGGAAGCTGAACAAGGCAACCTGGAAGGATCACTACCCGTTGCCGTTCATCGACCAAATGCTTGAAAGGTTATCCAAAAATACCCACTTTTGTTACCTCGATGGTTATTCTGGCTTCTCTCAAATTCATGTTAACACTGCTGATCAAGAGAAGACAACTTTTACTTGTCCCTATGGTACTTATGCTTACAGGCGTATGCCTTTTGGTTTATGTAATGCCCCTGCTACTTTTCAAAGGTGTATGTCTGCTATCTTTCATGGTTTCTGTGAGGAGATTGTGGAAGTCTTCATGGACGATTTCTCCGTCTATGGAACTTCCTTTGACCATTGTCTCCACAACCTTAATAAAGTTTTGCAGAGATGTGAGGAGACAAATCTGGTACTCAACTGGGAGAAGTGCCACTTCATGGTTAACGAAGGAATTGTTCTTGGTCACAAGATTTCCGAAAGGGGAATTGAGGTGGACAAGGCCAAGATCGAAGCAATTGAGAGGATGCCCTATCCAAGGGACATCAAAGGTATTCGCAGTTTTCTCGGTCATGCTGGTTTCTATAGAAGATTTATTAAAGACTTTTCTAAGACTTCGAGACCCCTCACTAATCTTCTCCAGAAGGACGTTCCTTTTGTATTTGATGAAGATTGTAAGGAGGTTTTTGAAGTTCTTAAGAAAGCTTTAATAACCGCTCCTATAGTACAACCACCTGACTGGAATTTACCTTTTGAGAGTATGTGTGATGCTAGTGATTTTGCTGTTGGAGCTGTTTTAGGGCAAAGGGTTGATAAGAAATTGAATGTTATACATTATGCTAGTAAAACCCTTGATAGTGCTCAAAAGAATTATACTACTACTGAGAAAGAATTCTTAGCTGTAGTGTTTGCTTGTGATAAGTTTAGGCAGTATATTGTTGATTCCAAAGTTATTATTCATACTGACCATGCTGCCATTAAGTACCTTATGACAAAGAAGGATGCCAAGCCAAGACTTATCAGATGGGTACTCCTTCTTCAAGAATTTGATTTGCAGATTGTTGATAGGAAAGGAGAAGACAATCCGGTGGCGGACAATCTTTCAAGGATGGAAGATATACCGCATGATCCCATCCCAGTCAACAACAGTTTTCCAGACGAGCAACTTGCCGTTGTAAAAGTACAATCTCTTTCCGATCCTTGGTTTGCAGATTATGCTAATTTTATCGTTGCGAAGTATTTGCCTCCAGGTTTAACATTTCAGCAAAGGAAGAAGTTCTTTCATGATTTGAGGCACTACTTTTGGGATGACCAACATCTTTTCAAAGAAGGTCCAGACGGGATCGTGAGAAGATGCATACCGGAACATGAGCAGAAGGACATTCTCAGACAATGTCATGATAGTCCCTATGGAGGACATCATGCCGGTGAGAGGACCACACATAAGGTTCTTCAATCAGGTTTTTATTGGCCTACTCTCTTTAAGGATGCTAGAAATTATGTTTTAGCCTGTGATAAATGTCAGAGAGTTGGTAACACTAGTAGAAGGAATGAGATGCCTATGAATTACTCACTAGTGATTGAACCTTTTGATTGCTGGGGTTGATTTTATGGGTCCTTTTCCTTCTTCGCACAAGTACACTCACATTTTAGTAGCTATTGATTATGTGACCAAGTGGGTTGAAGCAATCCCCACTGAAAGTGCTGATCACAAGACATCTTTGAAAATGCTCAAAGATGTGATTTTCCCTAGGTTTGGTGTACCTAGGTATCTGATGACTGACGGAGGATCATACTTCACGCATGGAGCTTTTAGAAAAGCTTTAGCCAAGTACGATGTCAATCATAGAATTGCTTCAACGTACCATCCTCAAACTAGTGGGCAAGTTGAGCTCACCAATAGAGAGATCAAGTTGATCTTATAGAAGACAGTAAAAAGAAATAGAAAGGACTGGTCAAATAAGTTAGGAGTTGCTTTGTGGGCGTATAGAACTGCTTACAAAAACACCATGGGCATGTCCCCCTATAAGATGGTCTATGGCAAGGCTTGCCATTTGCCATTAGAATTAGAGCACAAAGCTTTCTGGGCTGTTAGAGAGCTTAATGCTGACCCAAAGTTAGCTGGTGAAAAGCGTCTCATGAACTTGACTTCTCTAGATGAGTGGAGAAGTGAAGCTTACGAGAGCGCTAAAATGTTCAAGGAAAAGGTAAAGAAGTGGCATGATAGGAGGATTCTGAAACGTGAATTTAATGTTGGTGATAAAGTTTTGTTGTTTAGATCTCATTTCAGGTTTTCTCCAGGCAAACTACTTTCCAGGTGGGAAGGGCCATTTCATATTGAAGAAGTCTATCGGTCTGGTGCAATCAGGATTAACAATTTTGAAGGCACCAAACCTCAAGTTGTGAATGGGCAAAGACTTAAGCATTACATAGCAGGAGACCCTGTCAATGTTGATGTGAATATGATATACACAACAACTCACGAAGAACATGTTGCAGCCCTGTTTCAGACACTAGCAGAAGCAGAATAAGAAAAGGTATGTATTACGGTAAGGAAACATCGCGAACCGCCATAAAAGTTCCATATTATGAGGTTTTGCAAAATTAGGAAAATTCTAAGCCTAAGTGGAGCCGGAGACAAGCTCCAGGGGGCCCAGGCGCCCCCCTGGCGCGGCCTACCTCCTGGCCATGCCAGGAGGCCGCCTGGGCACCCAGGAGTCCGTCTCCGACCCCACTTTAGCTTGTTACCTTCCTTTCTGTGCAGAGATTTTTGCTATATATTTGCCCGGATTGTTTCGGCAACGTATCTCGCGATTTCGTGTGTTTTCTTTTCGATCTGTTTCTGCCAGGAAATCTTTTAGGTAGACCTAGGTGCCATGGCTTCCCCAAGTTCCCCCAAGGACAAGTTCGTCGTCAACGTCATCAACCCTTACCTCGCTGAGGTGAAGAAGCACCCTCAGGTTGTTCGGATGGAGGACAGTGTCCTCCGTCAAGAAGATCTGAAGGGACCTATCAAGGAGGGGAGCATCCAGGCCAAGCTAGAAGAAGTGGAGCAAGAAGTCTTCAAGTACAAGAAGATGATCGAGCGTGGTGTTGAAGCTAACTTTGACATCATCAACGAGCTGAAGACCTACTTCCTGAAGGAGATGAAGGAGATGTGGAAAAGCATCACCACATCCGAAGAAAGAATTAAAGAGCTCCAAGGGCAAATTTATGATCTACATCACCAGAGCTGTGAGTATGAACTAAGGTTTATGCACATGGGTATGGGTGCTGCATGCAGGATTCAGGAGACAAACTTCTAATATGAGACTGCAGAACCCCTTCCATGGAAGCGCTTCGCCGAGGACTACGTGATCAACGTCAAAAAAGAATGAGGAGTGAAATCTCCTTGGGTAATGGCATCCCCTTGGCTTGTTCCAAGCTTGGGGGAATGCCCGGTATCTTTATCTTTATCTTTTTTCTTTTAGAGTCAAGTAGAGTCGTATCATGTCTAGGGAGGTTATTATATGAAATAGGTGTGTGCATTGAGGTCTATCACTCCTTCTGTGGAGAGATTGTATCCGTGAGTGTGGAGTCATCTATGATGGAATATTAATGAGAAGTCTGTTGGTTCCTTTGCTGCACTCGGTATTCTCTTCACGCAATTGACCTTATATGATGATTCTTATGGGGAGTATTGACCTTATATCAGGTATGGCTTTGAAAACTTTATTTAATCTTGGCAAACATAGCTTGGGTCATAACAACAAGCATGATTTTCTTAAAGTAGCGACATAGCCAAAACCTTTATGTTATTATGCTTGAAGTGTTATGCTGACAAGGAAGACAACTTGATGTGTTATGCTTATTTTATTGTTTATGCTTTACATTGCTTTGCATCTTAGTCATCATCAATTGTCTGTTCTCTCAAAGCCTTTGCTAGCCTAAACTCTGTACTAAGCGGAATTCTTCTTGTGCATCCATACCCTTAAACCAATACCTTCCATATGAGTCCACCATACCTTCCTATTCGTGGTATTCCACTACCACCTCCTAAAGTATAGAATTTATGTGTTATCCTTAAATGTTCAAAATCTTCTATTTTGTGCCCCTGTTTTAGCTCATGAGGAAGTAGTAGTTAATTCATGATCTTTTTAAGTTGGACAATTTTTACCTCGGGATTGCATGTCTAATCTGCAAACCCCTAATACGAGGAGGAACTAGCATGAGTGCGCCCGGCTCATAAAAGATAATACAACAAACAAACCCTCCTTCACGCTTTGTTCATGAGAAATCAGAAAACTTTTGGCAGTGATAAACAAAGGAGATTAAGGGGATGTGATCGTCCCCGTGCGGGAGCCGTTCCTTGAAACTTGTCCAGTTTGAGAAGTAATTGAGTTATCTATTAGCATTCGTTCACAAATCATGCACCTCTCAAAACTTGTTTTCATTCTCTTTGATTTAAGGATAGCACATGAGTTTTCCCTACTTCCCTAGAGCAGGTCCTATCTCTTAGTTTTAGGTTGAGTCAGTTATTCCTACTTCCTTCTATTCTTAAAGAGAGCAGATATTTGATGTTGACGAGTATTCATTCATATAAAGTTGCATTAAGATTTGCCATTTCATATCCTTGTTGACATTATCATTTGATAAGTAAGTTGTTTGTCAAGCCCAGCTAAACAAACATTTTCCTTTGTGTTAACATTTTCACTTCTTGCCTAATAACATGTTCTTTCAAAAGCTTCAATTAATCTCATCAAAACATAAAGAGAAAGAGCAAAAGTAAAAGCTATTAGTTGTTCTTTGACCAAAGGACATGTTTGCCATGATTTGATGAGTTTCCTTAGCCCTACTTTCGATTATAAGTGTTACCACTCTTTTATAAGGGCCTTATGAGTTGAAGATTGTTGTTGAGGATATTTGAGTTTGGTGAAGAAACTGTGATGCTTCTTGTCCGTATTCTATTTATCGACACTTCACTCTCTAAACTTGTGGACAGGTTTATCGAGCTCAGTATTCGCTTGGGGACAAGCGAGGTCTAAGCTTGGGGGTGTTGATACGTCCAAAATGCATCACTATTTTATATCGTAATTCATCCGTATTCATTGATATATTTCACATTACAATGATGTTCTTATGTTGTTTTGGCCTATTTCACACAGTTTGCAACTTTCCGGTGCCGAAGCAGCAGACGCAGGATTCAGCGGTAAAAAGTGGACGCTGAGTTGCTGAAGAAGAATACCTCCAAATTACCTGAAAATCGACGGAGGGTATTTTCTAGATGGATCACGAAGATACGCAAAAGAGCAACTAGAGGGGGGCCACAGGGTGCCCTGGCGGCCACCTGGCGCGGCCCCCTCCCTGGCCGTGCTGGGAGGGCGCCTGGAGCCCCTGGCCCACTCCAGGCTCTCCCCTCTGGCCTATATACTCCTCGTCATCTAGAAACCCTAAAAAGAGGAGTTTGGACGGAGTTCCGCCGCCGCTCCGTGGCGGAAACCTACAGAGAAGAAAAGCCATCTCCGGCAGGCAGATTCCGTCGGGGAGATCACTTCCCGGAAGGGGAGATCATCGCCATCGTCATCACCATCATCACGGGCATCATCGAGATCATCATCAACATCATCCCCAACATCAGCACCATCTCCATCTTTATCCAATCTCATCTCACAATTGCAACTTGTGTTGTAATCCGTACTATCTATCCTCTCTACCCTATCGGTGTTGATTACTACTTTGTGATGAATGCTATTGATTTTTGTTGGAGAAATATCATTGTGTCCAGATTGTTTATCATCCATCTATCTCCGCTGATCATGATCTCTTTTATGTCTTGTGAGTAGTTACTTTAGTTCTTGAGGACATGGGAGAAGTCTTGTTGTTAGTAGTCATATGATGTTGAAGTAATATGTGTTGTTTGATACTTAAGTTGTGTTGTTATTTTCCTAGTGGTGTTGTGTGAGTCGAACACTCAACACTTCGCCTTATTAAGGACCTAGGGGAATACATTGTGTACAAATAATGCTTACGGTGGGTTGCCGGAGTGACAGAAACCTGAACCCAAGTTCGCACGCTTTTGCACAAGGGAACAATGGATCATCGATCGTATTGCTATGGTTAGGCTTTTGCCTTAAATACTATCTTGTATTTGCGGATGCTTGCAAGGTGTTTAATCATAAGAGTGCACTCATCTTAGCCTAGAGGGTGTACTAGCATAGATCCACCCACTTAACACTTATCAACACATCACATAGTACCGATACGGAATATGGCGAAAGCACATGACTACCTCTCCCGTGTGTGCTCAAGAACACTTTAGCCTTTATAAGTTCAGTTGCTAGGCCTTTCCTTTGCTCACAAAGGATTGGGACACTTGTTACTCTCCAGTGCCTTTTACTTTGCTCGCTTTTTCTTTCCTGTTGCTTATATCAAGAAAACCCCTAAAAAGTTATCTTTCAGTGCTTGCAGTTATTCCTTGCTCAGAATCACTTATCAATACCTTCTGCTCCTCGTTGGGTTCGACACTCTTACTTATCGAAAACGCTGCAATAGATCCCTTACGGTTGTGGGTCATCAGTTTGTCACATATTCTATGGTGCTCTCTTTATGCTTCAAGTCTTGTCTTTCCTGTGAGCATCATTAAAATCATCAATGCCTACCTAGGGGCGTTAAACGATAGCGCTTGTTGGGAGGCAACCCAATTGTATTTTCTTTGTTTTTTCTTCTGTTTAGGAATAAATATTGCATCTATCTTCTGTTTAGATGTGGTTTTGTGTTTTAGTTAGTGTTTGTGCCAAGTAGAACCGTTGGGAAGACTTGTGTGAAGTTTATATGATCATGCTGTAAAAAACAGAAACTTTAGCGCTTACGAGATTGGCTGTCATTTTTTACTGGATAGTAATTTTTAGTTGATTCTTTTTGCAGATGATTAATAGACAAATTCATCACGTCCACCAATTTATTTCAATTTTTTTTAGAGTTACAAAAGTATTCGAAAGTTACAGATTACTACAGACTGTTCTGTTTTTGACAGATTCTATTTTTCGTGTGTTGTTTGCTTATTTTGATGAATCTATGAGTAGTATCGGGGGGTATGAATCATGGAGAAGTTGGAATACAGTAGGTTTAACACCAATATAAACAAAGAATTAGTTCATTACAGTACCTTTGAGTGGTGGTTTGTTTTCTTATACTAACGGAGCTCACGTGATTTTTGGCTAAGTTTTGTGTTGTGAAGTTTTCAAGTTTTGAGTATGGCTTTGATGGACTATGGAACAAAGAGTGGCAAGAGCCTAAGCCCGGGGATGCCCAAGGCACCCCAAGGTAAAATTCAAGGACAACAAAAAACCTAAGCTTGGGGATGCCCCGGGAAGGCATCCCCTCTTTCGTCTTCATCTATCGGTAACTTTACTCGAGACTATATTTTTATACACCACATGATATGTGTTTTGCTTAGAGCATCATGTATGATTTGAGTCTTTGCTTTTTAGTTTGCCACAATCATCCTTGATGGACACACCTTTTTGAGAGAGATAAATATGGTTTAGAATATATTAGAATACTCTATGTGCTTCACTTATATCTTTTGAGCTAGATAGTTTTGCTCTAGTGCTTCACTTATATCTTTTAGAGCACGATGGTGTTTTTATTTTGTAGAAATTGTTGATCTCTCATGATTCACTTCTATCTATTTGAGAGTCTTTTAGAACAACATGGTAATGTGCTTGGGTTATAAAACTAGCCCTAATATGATAGGCATCCAAGATGAGTATAGTAAAAACTTTCATACAAGTGCAATGAATGATAGGAGAAGTTTGATACTTGATGATTGTTTTGAGATATGAGGATGATAATATTAGAGTCATGCTAGTGGAGTAATTGTGAATTTGAGAAACACTTGTGTTAAAGTTTGTGATTCTCGTAGCATGCACGTATGGTGAACCGTTATGTGACGAAGTTGGAGCATGATTTATTTATTGAGTGTCATCCTTTGTGTGGAGGTCGGGATCGCGCGATGGTTAACTCCTACCAACCCTTCCCCTAGGAGCATGCGTTGAATACTTTTTTTATAACTCATAGATTTTTGCAATGAGTATATGAGTTCTTTATGACTAATGTTGAGTCCATGGATTATACGCACTCTCACCCTTCCACCATTGCTAGCCTCTCTTGTACCGCGCAACTTCCGCCGGTACCATACACCCACCATATACCTTCCTCAAAACAGCCACCATACGTACCTATCATGGCATTTCCATAGCCATTCCAAGATATATTTCCATGCAACTTTCCACCGTTCCGTCCATATGACAAGCTTCATCATCATTCACATAGAGCCATATTTTGTTCTAGCTTCGATTTGTAATCTTTCAGTTGTAAGTCAATAAAAGTGTGATGATCTTCATTATTAGAGCATTGCCCCATGTGAGGAAAGGCCAAAAAAAGAGACATGGCCCAAAAAAATAGAGAGGGGCTAATAAAAAAAGAGAAAGCCCCTGCAAAAAACTGAGAGAAAAGAGAGAAGGACAATGCTACTATCCTTTTCCACACTTGTGCTTCAAAGTAGCACCATGATCTTCATGATAGAGAGTCTCTTGTTTTGTCACTTTCATATACTAGTGGGAATTTTCATTATAGAACTTGGCTCATATATTCCAACGATGGGCTTCCTCAAATGCCCTAGGTCTTCATGAGCAAGCAATTGGATGCACACCCACTTAGTTTCTTTCGATGAGCTTTCATACACTTATAGCTCTAGTGCATCCATTTCATGGCAATACCTACTCACTCACATTGATATCTATTGATGGGCATCTCCATAGCCCAATAATACGCCTAGTTGATGTGAGACTATCTTCCTCTTTTGTCTTCTCCACAACCACCGCTCTATTCCACCTATAGTGCTATATCCATGGCTCACGCTCATGTATTGCATGAAAGTTAAAAGGTTTGAATTTTTTTGAGTATGAAACAATTGCTTGGCTGAAACCGGGGTTGTGCATGATTTAAATATTTTGTGTGATGAAGAGGGAGCATAGCCAGACTATATGATTTTGTAGGGATAACTTTCTTTGGCCATGTTATTTTGAGAAGACATGATTGCTTTGTTAGTATGCTTGAAGTATTATTATTCTTATGTCAATATAAACTTTTGTCTTGAATCTTTCGGATCTGAACATTCATGCCACAATAAAGAAATTACATTGAGAATTATGTTGGTTAGCATTCCACATAAAAAATTCTGTTTTTATCATTTACCTACTCAAGGACAAGCGGGAATTAAGCTTGGGGATGCTTGATACGTCTCCAACGTATCTATAATTTTTTATTGTTCCATACTATTATATATTCTGTTTTGGATGTTTAATGGGCTTTATTATACACTTTTATATTATTTTTTAGACTAACCTACTAACCCAAGGCCCAGTGCAAATTGCTGTTTTTGCCTGTTTAACTGTTTCACACAAAAGGAATATCAAACGGAGTCCGAACGAAATAAAACCTTCGGGAGAGTTATTTTCGGAACCGTGTCTTCACAGAAGACTTGGAGTACACGCGAGGGAACGAGAGAAGCGGCCACGAGGGGGCAGGGCACGCACCCCACCCTCGTGGGCCCCCTCTGGCTCCCCCGGTGCCCTCCTTCCTCATATATATATCCTTCTACCATGAAAACATCAAGGCAACAGAGTAAACCCTAATTCCACCGCCGCAACCTTCTGTTCCCTTGAGATCCCATCTTGGGGCCTGTTCTGGAGCTCCTCCGAAGGGTGGATCGGTCATGGAGTGCTTCTACATCAACACCATAACCTCACCGACGAGTTGTGAGTAGTTTACCACAGACCTTCGGGTCCATAGTTCGATGAATTGTGGGTTTGTCGAGATCCGATGAATTGTGGGTTTATGATCAAGATTATCTATGAACAATATTTGATTCTTTTCTGAAATATTTTATGTATGATTATAATATCCTTGCAAGTCTCTTCGAATTATTGGTTTGGTTTGGCCTACTAGATCTATAGTTCTTGCAATGGGAGAAGTGCTTGGCTTTGGGTTCAATCTTGTGGTGTCCTTTCCCAGTGACAGTAGGGGCAGCAAGGCACATATTGTATTGTTGCCATCGAGGATAAAAAGATGGGGTCTATATCATATTGATTGAGTTTATCCCTCTACATCATGTCATCTTGCTTAAAGCGTTACTCTGTTCTTATTAACTTAATACTCTAGATGCATGCTGGATAGCGGTCGATTTGTGGAGTAATAGTAGTAGATGCAAAATCGTTTCAGTCTACTTGTTACGGACGTGATGCCTATACATAATGGTCATGCCTAGATATTCTCATAACTATGCGCTTTTCTATCAATTGCTCGACAGTAATTTGTTCACCCACCGTAGAATTCTGCTATCATGAGAGAAGCCACTACTAAAACCTATGGCCCCCAGGTCAATCTTTATCGTATTACTTTCCCTTCAATTTCTGTTGCCGTTGTTTATTTGCTTTCTTTACTTTCTATTCTTATACCAAAAATACCAAAAATATTATCCTATCCTATCTATAAGATCTCACTTTCCTAAGTGACCATGAAGGGATTGACAACCCCTTATCGCGTTGGCTGCGAGGTTCTTATTTGTTTGTGCAGGTGCGAGGGACTCGCGCGTGTTCTCCTACTGGATTGATACCTTGGTTCTCAAAACTGAGGGAAATACTTACGCTACTGTGCTGCATCACCCTTTCTTCTTCGAGGGAATACAACGCAAGCTCGAGAAGTAGCACACCCCGGCCCTAAATACTCCTGAAACGTCCGCCTGCAGCCACCGTAGACTAGAGCTGGACGCAACTGGTTTTTACTCCCACCTCACCGCGCGAGTTGGCCGCACACCGGCTTAAATTGTCGCACCGGCGGATGGCAGCAAGCTTCTCTCTTGTTGCATAGGATCAAATCTGGCTATGCGAGCGAGTCAGGTTGACACTTGATTGCATTTCATAAACTGATGATTGTTCATCGGGTGTCACCTTGCCTCGTTCATGTACATTGAATAATCCTGATACAATGAAAGAGATTTCTGAAATTAGGTGCGGTTGGAGATGCTGATAGATATAAGAATTATTAGAAGATCACAAAACACACGGTTTCCATGGCATACCAGTGTGCGATTTTTTGCGTTAATGATCCAAAATTCAGTTACCTGTGCGATGTTACCTAATAAAGCAAGTGTACAATTGACCGAAAAAATCAACTAGACGTTTACATTTTTTGGAGGTGGGATCTGCCAATTTTCTCTTTTCTCACACACGAGTATTTTACATGCTTTTTCTACGTTGTGTGTTTCCCCAGCCCAAGTTTCAAGTTTTGCAGCGAAATTTTCATTAGGCACGCGACTTCAGAATTTATTCCTCCCACCACAGCCCCACCCTTCCAATTTCATCAGTATCACCCCCCCCCCTTGTGGGGACCCCGACTCATAAGTCGTGATCACCGAATGCATGTGTATAGTGATCCCAGATATCAATGCTCACTTAACACACAGAAGCTGAATAACAAGAGTCTTACATCCATACATACCTTCTTACACAAATTATGACCATTATGGTCAAGTCTTGAGTATATCATCGAAGCAGAAATCTTCAATGACAACTTGGACCCATGCCATCTGCCTTAACCCTACAGGCATTCTGACTGGGAAGTGTCCTAGCTCGCACAATCGTCACCAAAGAACTCTTCATCTTACTCATGTTCTTTCATGCCTGGCCAATGAAATAACCAGTGGCAAGCCAATGAGTACTTTGAATGTACTCGCAAGCAACCCAAGAGTGATAACAAAATAATTATGCAAGGCTCTACTACTAAATTGGCATTTTTGCGGAAAGCTAGTTTTTCTCATGCAAGTATGATCAACATTTTTGAAGGACATGAATGCGTCTGCAACAAGTATCTGGAGGTTACAGACATCAACATTGAGAAAGAGTTATGAACAACTCATGCTCAAGCTCATCGTGACTTCCTCACGAATCATATCAACAATATTACCAAACCGTGTTGTTTGCCTCAAACACACACCAGGTTTTCTAAATAATGGACGTAGCCCAAGAGCAGTTATCCAACTGTCCTTGACCATGGACACGGCTATTGGAATAGTTTTACACTCCGTAGAGGTTGCACACTTTACCCACAAGATCCGGGAAGCCTTCGTGTCATCCACGACCCGCGGTACCTCAAGTACCCGGGGTAAGCACCTGATCACTACCTTTTCCTAGATGCCAACATCATGGAGTCCACTCGATTGATATTAAACCCCCATGCCACAATTGTGCTGACATGTTTTAATCTTGTGGAGCCACGATCCCATATTCAACACATAGCACAAGCACGTCGGTACCAACGGTGTTTCTGGTGCCCTATGAAAACTGTGATGGCCGCCAATCCAAGCACGACCCCGTCCCGAGAGTGACCACACTACTCCCATCACTAGTAATGCATCCTCCATGCTAGTGTGGACTAGGTAATCAATAATTCCCTTTCCCATATAAGGGTAGAGTGGTTACGCATGTAAGCTTGGAGTAACATCGCAACTTAAACCAATCCGTTTTTGAAAACAACACACTCACTTGCCTCGGTACACCACTTGGTCATCAAGTGGTTACTTAGCTCAACATCACCCTCGGGCATTAGTGGCACCCGACGGGGTTTTCAAAAAGTCTTTGGAAATATTTTTGTCTCCATCACAATGCATACACCCGTCCCTTTTGGCGTAGAACCTGCTTTAGCATCCTGTCTACTTCCACCCGCATAACCCTCATAGGAAGGTAGGGTCATGCACAATGCAAGTATCAACAAGGAAGTAACGGAGGCAACCCATCAAAGTGGTTACCACCTCATCATGATTCTGATGCAACAACAATAAAGTGCTATATGAAATGCATAAAAAGGATTTCATAGACATGGTCAAAGGGCTGCTTGCCTGGCTCCGCAAGGTCTTCAAATTTTCTGGTCCTTCTCCAAGTTTTCTGTCTACTTCGTCAACTAACGTTGGAAACAATCACAATAAGCAACACAACAAGGCCAAAAAATAAAAGTGCTCTAAAAATGAGAGTTGGACTTTTCTAGGATACCTTTGGTCATTTGAAAAATGACCAAAGTGGTTTCATTGGGATTGGATCTACGGATATTTTTGAACATTTCAATATGATGGAATCAATGGATTTATGGATTTGTAGGACGTGTACAGAAACATTGTTTTAAAAAATGAGCAAAGTCGCCCATTTAACAAGGAATGATTTTAGAAGCATCTAGCAGTTGGTTTCACTGGATTTGGAGTGCAAATAATTTTCCTATGAATTTGCAAAGTTTGTAATATATGGAGAAATGGACCAATATTCCATGTGGCATGGAAAGTATTGAAAAAAATGTTCAAAAGCTAAGTTTTAAACTTATAAGTATCTAGGATTTGAATCATGGCATTTGGATCAACAATGGGTTCGCTGTGATTTTCTAAAGTTTATCACAGAAATGGAAAAATGGGATTTCATAAATATTTGTGAAGGAAGTTTTTCTGGAAAAATGTGGAAAAAGCACCATGTGATAGATCATAAATTTAGGAACTACTAGAAATTTGAATAATCAAATTTGGAGTTCTAATGAATTGATTATGGATTTTAGAAGCTTATCGAAAAAAGGAAAGGAAAAAGATTTAGGTTATACCTAAAGCGCGCATAGAGCGCAATATAGTGCTTTTGCGCAATGGACCGGCCCAGCGGTTCGGTCGTGCATTGGCTTCCTACGCCAAAGGCGTATTCCATAGAAGGTGTCATCGCCACGGGGAGGCGGGGTGGACGCGGGTGTGCCTCCACTTAAACTTTTGGCTGGGCCCCAGTGTCAGTGGCATGGCTGCCTCGCCGGTCGGTTTCAGCTTGGACCCACGGGCAAGCCCTTCCCCCACCTCGCGTTGGTGCAGCAGGAGAACAGAGGTCGTCACCCACGAGCGATGGACGGTGCCACCGGACACCATTGCAGGGGTGCTCAGGGGACTACACCGCACCCGGTCCCCCTATCAGCACATCCCGGGGAGGACAGGCGACCAGGGCCACGACCCCAGCCGGACAGTCGCATCAGGCGAGATGGCCACGGCGCTAAGGCTATGGGGAAAGGGGTCAGGAGTGCTGGAAAGCCTGATGGGGGTCTCGGGTAGCTCTGGAATTCTTGGTTGGAGCGAAGGAGCAGTGGAGACTCAGGCACGTCCGATGGCACGGCGGCAACACTCCGACCACGGAGGGGGCAGTAGCACACAAGAGGGAGAGGGAGGTTGTCTGGGAGGTTGTTGGGGAAGAGGGAGAGTGGGAAGAGGCAATAGGAGAGCTCGGGAGAGCCTCTAAATAGAGGGGCCACGGTGCACCATGGACGCGGCCTACGACGCAGTTGGGCGAGCTCCATGGAGGAGAGAGGGGGGAGAGGGAGGAAGCGCCTGACAGCGAGGCGTGTCCCGGACATCGAGGCAACCTCGGGAGACATCATCCCGATGCCCAAGGTTGTCGCACTCCCTCGGAATGGGTGAGCTATAGTGCGGGAGAGCACTGTAGCATGCTCCAGAGCGCGAGCTCTGCATGCCATGGCATAAACTATCTGTATTGGGTGTGTCCACTAGTATGTAGAGGTGCTAGGGAGGTGTAAACAAGGTGGGTGTGGCACTGGATGCTTTGATGGTCCATTGGGAGATAAGAGAGGTTGAGGGAGAGAGAGAAAGTTGATGTTCAGGATAGAGAAAGTGGGGTTTTAACCCACTCCATGATTGATCTGAGAGCTGGAAAGACTTACTGGAGGTAGAAGAGGGCTATCATAAGTTGTGGGAAAAAAATTGAGTTGATGAAGAATAGTGAAAGTGGTCCAAATGCTGATTTTGGCAAAATGCCAGAAGGTGTTTGATGGTGTTTTGGATAAGCAAATTAATTCCAGTTGACATGAGAATTAACAGAATCAAATGGCATATATAATTGAGGTTGATCACCAAGTTTGAGCTTGTTTGAAGAAACTTGCCAATGTAACTATGGCAAACCCTAGAAATCAGCAGAAATGGATTTTCCAAGATTTAGTCATGCAAATATTTTCTCCTTGATGCACCACTTGGTGTAGTGTCCTCATTTGTGTATTTTAGCATGTCCACAAAAATTGAGATCAAAAGGAGAAAGTTGGCAATGTAGAGTTGTTCAAATTGGGTTCTAGACAGAGAGGGTTTTGGGGAACCTTGATCAAGTTATCCTACTCTCTAACTTGTTCTAGTTGCTCTGGATGAATAATTAGACCATTTGAGAAGGTGTACCAAGTTTGAGAGCATTTGGACATGTTTGGCAATGTAAAGTTGCCCAAACTTCAAAATGGACAGAAATAGTTTTGAGGGGTTTTGGTGATGTTATCTTGTTCTCCAAGACATGAGACTTGGCAAGATCACCAAATAGGGAGTTTTTGACATGGTAGAATTTTCTTGGAAGTTTCAGAGAATATTTCCTTTGTAGATATTTCAAAAGCTTGAAATATACATAGTGTATTTGATGGATTTGACCAATATTTTGAACATGACCATGTGATGAAACTCTTATATATGAACAATATATGTCTACTTAGCTTCCCTAAATTTTATAGAACATATTTGAAACATTAAAATAATTTTAACCTATTAAAGACCATTTATGGCCTTAAGAAAAAGCCTTTAAATAAAATAACAAAATAATATTTAAAAAAATATTTTTTTGTTTCTCGTAGTCATATATCTAATAGGAGTCAAATAAATTTTTTGAAATATTTTTCACACCCTTAATTAAGTACTTGAAGTTCAAGTCTCAATTTAGGGGATTTTGGAAAACCTAATTTAGAAAATACTTTTTGGCCAAATTATTTTTGTAAGAAAATACTATTATGTTCTATACACATGGCATGATCATTGGAAAAAGTTTTGGATCAAGGATTAGGAGTATAAGAGTTGGAGGATTTATTTGATTTTTAGAGCACTTGCAAACAGCAAACAAAATATCCAATCAAGCAAAGTTCAAAACACTCAAAAGTTTTTGTCAAACCATATTTCATCATGATATATTAGCTTAAGTGATGTGGCATGAAAATCAAGGTGTGATACCCCTTGCCCCTACTGGTAGCTCAAACCGCCGCCGCCACAATGATACGTCCAAAATGCATCACTATTTTATATTATAATTTATCCTTATTCATTGATATATTCCACGTTATGATGATGTTCTTATGTTGTTTTGGTCTATTTTACACAGTTTGCAACTTTCCGATGCCGAAACAGCAGACGCAGGATTCAGGAGGAAAAAGTGGATACTGAGTTGCTGAAGAAGAACACCTCAAAATTACCTGAAAATTGACGGGACGTGTTTTTCAGAAGAATAACGAAGACACCAAAAGGGGAGTCAGAGGGGGGCCACAGGGTGCCCAGGCGGCCTGGGGGCGCCCCCCCTGGCCGCGCCGGGGGGCGCCTGGAGCCCCTGGCCCACCTCTGGTCGCCCCCTTTTGCATATATGCTCTCCGTCTCCCGAAAACCCTAGGCACGAGACTTTTTTCGGAGTTCCGCCGCCGCTTCGAGGCGGAAACTTACAGAGAAGAAAAGGGCATCTCCGGCGGGCAGATTCCGCCGGGGAGATCACCTCCCGGAAGGGGAGATCGTCGCCATCGTCATCACCATCATCACGGGCATCATCGAGATCATCATCAACATCATCCCCAACACCAGCACCATCTCCATCTTCATCCAAATCTCATCTTTCCATCGCAACTTGTGTTGTAACTTGTACTACCTATCCTCTCTACTCCATCGGTGTTGATTACTACTTTGTGGTGAATGCTATTGAGTTTTGTTGGAGAAATATTATTATGTCCAGATTGTTTATCACCTATTTATCCCCTCTGATCATGATCTCTTTTATGTCTTGTGAGTAGTTACTTTAGTTCTTGAGGACATGGGGAAAGTCTTGTTGTTAGTAGTCATATGCTGTTGAAGTAATATGTGTTGTTTGATACTTAAGTTGTGTTGTCATTCTACTAGTGGTGTTGGGTGAGTCGAACACCCAACACTTCGCCTTATTAAGGACCTATGGGAATGCATTGTGTATAAAGAATGCTTATGGTGGGTTGCCGGAGTGACAGAAACCTGAACCCCAGTTCGCATGCTTTTGCATAAGGGAATAATGGATCCTCGATCGTATTGCTATGGTTAGGCTTTTGCCTTAAATTCTATCTTGTATTTGCGGATGCTTGCAAGGTGTTTAATCATAAGAGTGCATTCATCTTAGTCTAGAGAGTGCACTAGCATAGATCCACCCACCAACACTTATCAACACATAACATAGTATCGATACGGAATATGACGAAAGCACATGACTGCCTCTCCCGTGTGTCCTCAAGAACGCTTTAGTCTTTATAAGTTCAGTTGCTAGGCCTCTCCTTTGCTAAGAAAGGATTGGGCCATTTGTTACTTTCAGTACCTTTTACATTGCTTGCCATTACATTCTTGTTGCTTATATCGAGAAAACCCCTAAAAGTTATCTTTCAGTGCTTGCAGTAATTTCTTGCTCAGAATCGCTTATCAATACCTTCTGCTCCTCGTTGGGTTCGACACTCTTACTTATCAAAAACGCTGCAACAGATCCCTTACGGTTGAGGGTCATCAAGTACCATTTTCTGGCGCCGTTGCCGGGGAGCGTAGCGCTATTGGTAAAGTGAAACTGGTAAGAAAGTTTTTTTTATAATTCTGTTTTTTATTCTTATTGCTATCCTCTGTCCTTATGGATAATCCTATTATTGGAGTGTTGCTTGCGGGAAGACACCCCACACCTGTGGTGGTTGATCCTCCCCCTACTGAAATTGTGCCTTATAAAATACCAGCTGGCATTATCGATTATGTTTTGACTAATCGTTATGCAGGAGACAGACATCCCGGTGAACACTTGCTGTATTTGTCACGACTATGTTCATTATTTAAGCTTGCAGGTGTATCGAGGGAGTTTGTCATGAGGAAATTGTTTGTCGTATCCCTTACAGATAAAGCTTCAGATTGGTATGGGCTTCTTGATAACCCACACTTGCTGGACTGGCAGGAGCTTATGTCTCTCTTTTATACTAAATTTTATCCTCTTCACGAAATTCATCGAGACAGGAATTATATCTATAACTTTAGGTCTCGTGACGGAGAAAGCATTGCTCAAGCTTGGGGGAGATTGAAGTCTCTAATGCTCAAATGCCCTATTCATAGGCTCCCCGAGGAAATTATACTTACAAAATTTTATGCCAGGCTTTCTCGTCAGGATAAGGAGATGCTGGATGCCTCCTCTAGTGGGGTGTTTCTGAAGAAGAGTGTTGAAGAAAGGTGGGATCTCCTTGAAAGAATCCAGAGGAATACCGAAGATTGGGAAATTGATAAAGGTATTGAACCAGCTATAAATTATGAACATGATTATATTGAGAGCTATGTAGAAACTGATTACTTCAATACTTTTTGCTCTAAGATTGGTCTTGATTCCCACCTAGTGATTGACTTGTGTAAGAATTTTGCCTCTCACGTCGATTCTTTTAAAAAGAATAGAGACCAGCACCATGCACCTTTTAAAGAAAAACCTATTGATATTTATGTTGCTGAGCCTATTTTGCCTGCAGTCATATATGAAAAGCCTCCTTTTCCCACGAGGATAAAGGAACACTCTCTTGTAACAGGCATAATAAATAAAAGTGAGAGAAGAGTTGATGAACCTGAGGACCAGATCAGGGCCGATCCTCGAGTTGCATTGATTAAAGACCTTGTTACTGATGATGTTTTGGATTCCAATATAAATTTTTGTGCTATTTACACTAACCTTGTCACAGCCAAGAACAAAGGCCCAATTTCAGGTACTCCGGTGGTATCTGTTAAAATAGGAGATCACAATTATTATGGGTTATGCGATTTGGGATCGAGTGCAAGTGCTATTCCTTATTCACTTTATGAAGAAATCATCGGTGAGATTTCCCCTTGTGAACTTGAAGAAGTTGATGTTACTATTCATCTTGCAAATAGATCAACTATCTCTCCTATCGGAATTGTGAGGGACGTTGAAGTCCTATGTGGAAAGGTAAAATACCCTACCGACTTTTTGGTACTTGGTTCAGCCAGGGATGATTGTTGTCCCATCATTTTTGGTAGGCCTTTTCTTAGAACTTGTGGAGCTATAATAGATTGCAAGAAAGGTAAAGTTTCTGTTGAATTCAATGGTGAGCCATATGAATTTAATTTTTCTAAGTTCTTTAAGCAGCCTCGTGGTACTAATTTACCTAGTGATGATAAAATTATTGAAAGTATTGCCTCTATTGCTATTCCTCCTGATGATCCTTTGCAGCAATACATGGAGGACCACGAGAATGATTTACATATGCAGGAAAGAAATGAACTAGATGAAGTATTCTTGAGGCAGCCTGCTATCCTGAAGCACAACCTTCTGGTTGAACCTTTGGGAATTTTATCAAAACCAAAAGAAGACCCGGTGTTCGATCTTAAACCTCTTCCCGATACGCTCAAGTATGCTTATTTATATGAAAAGAAAGTATATCCTGTTATTATCAATTCTAACCTTTCAGGATATGAAGAAGAGCGATTATTGGAAGTACTTCGTAAACACCGAGGCGTAATTGGCTACACCCTTGATGACCTTAAGGGGATTAGTCCATCTATCTGTCAACATACTATCAACCTTGAGCCTGATGCTAAACCAGTTGTTGATCATCAACGACGGTTGAACCCGAAGATGATGGATGTCGTGAGAACTGGGATTCTCAAGCTTCTAGCCGCAGGTATTATCTACCCTATAGCTGATAGTAAGTGGGTAAGTCCGGTACACTGTGTTCCTAAGAAAGGAGGTACAACTGTGGTTCCTAATGATAAAAATGAACTAATACCTCAGAGAATTATTATTGGATATAGAATGTGTATTGATTACAGGAAGTTGAACAAGGCAACCAGGAAGGATCACTACCCGTTGCCGTTCATCGACCAAATGCTTGAAAGGTTATCCAAAAACACCCACTTTTGTTATCTCGATGGTTATTCTGGCTTCTCTCAAATTCATGTTAACACTGTCGATCAAGAGAAGACCACTTTTACTTGTCCTTTTGGTACTTATGCTTACAGACGTATGCCTTTTGGTTTATGTAATGCCCTTGTTACTTTTGAAATGTGTATGTCTGCTATCTTTCATGGTTTCTGCGGGGATATGATGGAAGTCCTCATGGACGATTTCTCCGTCTATGGAACCTCATTTGACCATTGTCTTCACAACCTTAATAAAGTTTTGCAGAGATGCGAGGAGACAAATTTAGTACTCAACTGGGAGAAGTGCCACTTTATGGTTAATGAAGGAATTGTTCTTGGTCACAAATTTCCGAAAAGGGAATTGAAGTGGACAAAGCCAAGATCGAAGCTATTGAGAGGATGCCTTATCCAAAGGACATCAAAGGTATTCGCAGTTTTCTCGGTCATGCAGGTTTTTATAGAAGATTTATTAAAGACTTTTCTAAAACCTCTAGACCCCTCACTAATCTTCTCCAGAAGGATGTTCCTTTTGCGTTTGATGAAAATTGTAAGGAAGCTTTTGAAGTTCTTAAGAAAGCTTTAATAACTGCTCCTATAGTACAACCACCTGACTGGAATTTACCTTTTGAGATTATGTGTGATGCAAGTGATTTTGCTGTTGGAGCTGTTTTAGGACAAAGGGTTGATAAGAAATTGAATGTTATACATTATGCTAGTAAGACCCTTAATAGTGCTCAAAGAAATTATGCTACTACTGAGAAGGAATTCTTAGCTGTAGTTTTTGCTTGTGATAAGTTTAGGCAGTACATTGTTGATTCCAAAGTTATTATTCATACTGATCATGCTGCCATTAAATATCTTATGACAAAGAAGGATGCTAAGCCAAGGCTTATCAGATGGGTACTCCTTCTTCAAGAATTTGATTTGTAGATTGTTGATAGGAAAGGAGAAGACAATCCGGTAGCGGACAATCTTTCAAGAATGGAAGATATACCGCATGACCCCATCCTAGTTAACGATAGTTTTCCAGACGAGCAACTTGCCGTTGTAAAAATACAACCTCTCTCCGATCCTTGGTATGCGGATTATGCTAATTTTATTGTTGCAAAGTATTTGCCTCCAGGTCTAACGTTTCAGCAGAGGAAGAAGTTCTTTCATGATTTGAGGCACTACTTTTGGGATGACCCACATGTTTTCAAAGAAGGTCCCGACGGGATCGTGAGAAGATGCATTCCGGAACATGAGCAGAAGGATGTTCTCCGACGGTGCCATGACAGTCCCTATGGAGGACATCACGCCGGTGAGAGGACTGCACACAAGGTTCTTCAATCAGGTTTTTATTGGCCTACTCTCTTTAAAGATGCTAGAAATTATGTTTTAGCTTGTGATAAATGTCAGAGAGTTGGTAACATTAGTAGAAGGAATGAGATGCCTATGAATTACTCACTAGTGATTGAACCTTTCGATTGTTGGGGTTTCGATTTTATGGGTCCTTTTCCTTCTTCGCACAAGTACACTCACATTTTAGTAGCTGTTGATTATGTGACCAAGTGGGTTGAAGCAATCCCCACTGAAAGTGCTGACCACAAAACATCCCTGAAAATGCTTAAGGATGTAATATTTCCTAGGTTTGGTGTACCAAGGTACCTCATGACCGATGGAGGATCACACTTCACGCACGGAGCTTTTAGAAAAGCTTTGGCTAAATACGATGTTAATCATAGAATTGCTTCACCTTATCATCCTTAAACTAGTGGGCAAGTTGAGCTCACCAATAGAGAGATTAAGTTGATCTTGCAGAAAACAGTAAATAGAAATAGGAAGGATTGGTCAAATAAATTGGGAGATGCTTTGTGGGCATATAGAACTGCTTACAAAAACCCCATGGGCATGTCTCCCTATAAGATGGTGTATGGCAAGGCTTGCCATTTGCCATTAGAGCTAGAGCACAAAGCTTTCTGGGCTATTAGAGAGCTTAACGCTGACCCAAAACTAGCTGGTGAGAAGCGTCTCATGAACTTGACTTCTCTAGATGAATGGAGAAGTGAAGCTTACGAGAGCGCTAAAATGTTCAAAGAAAAGGTAAAAAGGTGGCATGATAGGAAGATTCTGAAACGTGAATTTAATGTTGGTGATAAAGTTTTGTTGTTTAGATCCCGTTTCAGGTTTTCTCCAGGTAAACTACTTTCCAGGTGGGAAGGACCATTTCATATTGAAGAAGTTTATCGGTCTGGTGCAATTAAGATTAATAATTTTGAAGGCACCAAACCTCAAGTTGTGAATGGGCAAAGACTTAAACATTACATAGCAGGAGACCCCTTCGATGTTGATGTGAATATAATATACACAACAACCCATGAAGAACATGTTGCAGCACTGTTTCAGACGGCAGCGGAAGCAGAATAAAGAAAAGGTACGTAGTACGGTAAGAAAACACCGCAAAACACCATAAAAGTTCCGTATTACGTGTTTTTGAAAAATTAGTAAAATTCCGAGTCGAAGTGGAGCCGGAGACGACCACCAGGGAGTCCAGGCGCCCCCCTAGTGTGCCCCCCCTGGGCCGCGCCGGCAGGCCGCCTGGGCACTCTGGTGCCCGTCTCCGACCCCGCTTTGATCCGTTACCTTCCTTTCCGTGCATAAATTTTTCCTATATATTTGCCCGGGTTGTTCCGGCAACGTATCTTGCGATTTCGCGTGTTTTCTCTTCGATCTGTTTCTGCCAGGAAATCTTTCAGCTAAATTTAGGTGCCATGGCTTCTCCAAGTTCCCCCAAGGACACGTTCGTCGTCAACGTCATCAACCCTTACCTCGCTGAGGTGAAGAAGCTTCCTCAGGTGGTTCAGGTGAAGGAAGGCGTCCTTCATCAAGAAGATCTGAAGGGACCTATCAAGGAGGGGAGCGTCCAGGCCAGGCTGGAAGAAGTGGAGCAGGAAGTCTTCGAGTACAAGAAGATGACCGAGCGTGGTGTCGAAGCTAACTTTGACATCACCAACGAGCTGAAGAACTACTTTCTGAAGGAGATGAAGGAGATGTGGGAAAGAATCGCCGCGGCTGAAGACAGAATCATAGAACTCCAGGGGCAAATTAATGATCTACATAACCAGAACTGTGAGTATGAACTAAGGTTTCTACACATGGGTTTGGGTGCTGAATTAGGATCCAGGAGACGAGCTTCTCCTACGAGACTGGAGAACCCCTTCCATGGAAGAGTTTTGCCAAGAACTACTTGATCAACGCTAACAAAGATGATGAGTGAAACCTCCGTGGTAATGGCATTCCCTTGGCTTGTTCCAAGCTTGGGGGAGTGCCCGGTATCTTTATCTTTTACCTTGTGTCTTGCAGGAGTCAAGTAGAGTCGTATCATGTCTAGGGAAGTTATTATATGAGATAGGTGTGTGCATTGAGGTCTATCGCCCCCTTAGTGAAGAATTGTATCCGTGTGTGTGGAGTCGTCTATGATGGAATATTAATGAGAAGTTTATCGGTTCCTTTTTGCTGCACTCGGTATTCTCTTCATGCAATCGACCTTATATGATGATTCTTATGGGGAGTATTGACCTTATGTCAGGTATGGCTATGAAACTTTATTTAATCTTGGCAAACATAGCTTTGGTCATAACAACAAGCATGATCCTCTTAGAGTATCAACATAGCCAAAACCTTTATGTTATTATACTTGAAGTGTTATGTTGACAAGGAAGACAACTTGATGTGTTATGCTTATTTCAATGTTCATGCTTTATATTGCTTTGCATCTTAGTCACCATCGATTGTCTGCTCTCTCAAAACCTTTGCTAGCCTAATTCTGTACTAAGAGGAATTCTGCTTGTGCATCCATACCCTTAAGCCAATACCTTCCATATGAGTCCACCATACCTACCTACTCGTGGTACTACACTACCACCTCCTAAAAGTATATAATTTATGTGTTATCCTTAAATGTTCAAAATCTTTTATTTTGTGCCTCTGCTTTAGCTCATGAGGAAGTAGTAGCTAATTCATGACCTTTTTGAGTTGGACAAGCTTCACCCCGGGATTGCATGTATAATGTGCAAACCCATAATACAAACAGGAACTGGCATTGAGTGCGCCCGGCTTAAAAATAATATAACAAACCCTCCTTCACGCTTTGTTCATGAGAAATCAGAAAACTTTGGCAGTGATAAACAAAGGAGAATAAGAGGATGTTATCGTCCTCATACGGGAGCCGTTCCTCGAAACTTGTCCAGTTCAAGAAGCAATTGAGTTATCTATTAGCATTCGTTGACAAATCATGCACCTCTCAAAAATTTGTTTTCATTCTGTTTGATTTGAGGATAGCACATGAGTTTTCCCTACTACCCTAGAGCAGGGCCTATCTTTTAATTTTAAGTTGAGTCAGTTATTCCTACTTCCTTCTATTTCTCAAAGAGAGCAAACGTTTGATGTTGATAAGGATTCATGCATATAAAGCTGCATTAAGATTTATCATATCATATCCTTGTTGACAATTATCATTTGATAAGCAAGTTGTTTGTCATGCCCAGCTAAGACAAATATCTTCCTTTGTGTTAACACTTTCACTTCTTGCTTATTAACTTGTTATTTCAAAAAGCTTCAATTTAATCCCATTAAAAGCAAAAGTTAAAATTATTTGTTGTTCCTTGACCAAAGGACATGTTTGCCATGATATAATGAGTTTCTATTGGTCCTACCTTCGAATATAAGTGTTGACACTTTTTCAGAAGAGCCTTATGAGTTGAAGATTGTTGCTGAGGATATTTGAGTTGGTGAAGATACTATGATGCTTCTTGTCCGTATTCTATTTATCGACACTTCACTCTCTAAACTTGTGGACAGGTTTACCGAGTTCATTTTCGCTTGGGGACAAGCGAGGTCTAAGCTTGGGGGTGTTGATACGTCCAAAATGCATCACTATTTTATATTATAATTTATCCTTATTCATTGATATATTCCACGTTATGATAATGTTCTTATGTTGTTTTGGTCTATTTTACACAGTTTGCAACTTTCCGATGCCGAAACAGCAAACGCAGGATTCAGCAGGAAAAAGTGGATACTGAGTTGCTGAAGAAGAACATCTCAAAATTACCTGAAAATTGACGGGACGTGTTTTTCAGAAGAATAACGAAGACACACAAAAGGGGAGTCAGAGGGGGGCCACAGGGTGCCCAGGCAGCCTGGGGGCGCCCCCCCTGGCCGCGCCGGGGGGCGCCTGGAGCCCCTGGCCCACCTCTGGTCGCCCCCTTTTGCATATATGCTCTCCGTCTCCCGAAAACCCTAGGCACGGGACTTTTTTCGGAGTTCCGCCGCCGCTTCGAGGCGGAAACCTACAGAGAAGAAAAGGGCATCTCCGGCGGGCAGATTCCGCCGGGGAGATCACCTCCCGGAAGGGGAGATCGTCGCCATCGTCATCACCATCATCACGGGCATCATCGAGATCATCATCAACATCATCCCCAACAACAGCACCATCTCCATCTTCATCCAAATCTCATCTTTCCATCGCAACTCGTGTTGTAACTTGTACTACCTATCCTCTCTACTCCATCGGTGTTGATTACTACTTTGTGGTGAAGGCTATTGAGTTTTGTTGGAGAAATATTATTATGTCCAGATTTTTTATCACCTATTTATCCCCTCTGATCATGATCTCTTTTATGTCTTGTGAGTAGTTACTTTAGTTCTTGAGGACATGGGGAAAGTCTTGTTGTTAGTCGTCATATGCTGTTGAAGTAATATGTGTTGTTTGATACTTAAGTTGTGTTGTCATTCTACTAGTGGTGTTGTGTGAGTCGAACACCCAACACTTCGCCTTATTAAGGACCTAGGGGAATGCATTGTGTATAAAGAATGCTTATGGTGGGTTGCCGGAGTGACAGAAACCTGAACCCAGTTTGCACGCTTTTGCATAAGGGAATAATGGATCCTCAATCGTATTGCTATGGTTAGGCTTTTGCCTTAAATTCTATCTTGTATTTGCGGATGCTTGCAAGGTGTTTAATCATAAGAGTGCATTCATCTTAGTCTAGAGAGTGCACTAGCATAGATCCACCCACCAACACTTATCAACACATAACATAGTATCGATACGGAATATGACGAAAGCACATGACTGCCTCTCCCGTGTGTCCTCAAGAACGCTTTAGTCTTTATAAGTTCAGTTGCTAGGCCTCTCCTTTGCTAAGAAAGGATTGGGCCATTTGTTACTTTCAGTACCTTTTACATTGCTTGCCATTACATTCTTGTTGCTTATATCGAGAAAACCCCTAAAAGTTATCTTTCAGTGCTTGCAGTAATTTCTTGCTCAGAATCGCTTATCAATACCTTCTGCTCCTCGTTGGGTTCGACACTCTTACTTATCGAAAACGCTGCAACAGATCCCTTACGGTTGAGGGTCATCACACAACCACGTCTTCAACCACATCTATGTTGTGCCCGAGCATCGTCGATCCCGTCAGGTAACCCACCGATCTCTATCATGGCCCCGACATGATTGCTTAAATGGTGCCCGTGAAACATCCTCATGCCTCCAAATCCCCATCGCCCCTACATCCAGAGCATCGCCACACAAGCCCAACCACATATCACGTGGAGGTCAAGGAGCTGATGGCAGTCGACGACGCCATGGTCGCTATTAGTGTTGATCCGAAGGAACACCTTGACTCAGCCGCCGCCAACTTTGTGCAGGCTCTGACCCAGATTAAGTGCCCCAGCGACTACCCTCCAGGACTTACCAGGTATGATATGACCAGCTCAATCTTACCAATACTACTTACAATGGGTATGTTTTGTATGGTTGATGTATTAACCATGTTCGTGCATTGTTTATTTCAGTACTGCAACCTATGTGGTGTTCAAATATTAACTGTCTAGCTCAATTTCACTAATACCAGCCTCAAACTTACAATACATGACTCATGATATCACTAGAGATGCTGCCCATTTGCTATTTTTGGTGGATGCTAACCCTGTTGTACTTAACATGCATATCCATGTACTTACGCAGGGTCATAAGAGGCGATGCTGTAGTTTTCCGTTGAGGTTAGTTGCATCCCATGTCTTACAGTATTTCCATATTTTGTGCAATTGAAGTTTAACTTCTAACATTTACTGGTTTCCTGCAGGTACACATGTCAGTGGCACTGATCCACGCTTTGTCCTCGAGGAAAAGTGTCGGTGTCAAAACCGGCAGATCTCAGGTACGGGGTCCCAAACTATGCGTCTGAGGATCGATGATAACAGGAGACCGGGGACACAATGTTACCCAGGTTCGGGCCTTCTCGATCGAGGTAATACCCTACTTCATGCTTGATTGATCTTGATGAATATGGGTTACAAGAGTTGATCTACCTCGAGATCATGATGGCTAAACCCTAAAAGTCTAGCCTATGTGATATGATTCCGTTGTTCTCGTGCCTACGAACTACACCCTCCGGTTTATATATGCACCGGAGGGACCTAGGGTTTGTACATTATCACCTTGCAGAGGAAGGAAAGTATTACACTAGGACTCTAAAGTTGCTATTTTACGCATATGGGAGTCCTATCCGGATACAGGAGACAGTCTTCATCAATAGTCTTCTCGGCCCACCAGTCCGGCCCACAATGAACGATCCGATCACCTGAGGACCCCTTAATCCAGGACTCCCTCAGTAGCCCCTGAACCAGTCTTCAATGACGATGAGTTCGGTTTGCGTACTGTCTTCGGCATTTCAAGGCGGGTTCCTCCTCCCGAACATATTGAAGCAATATTCCCTACAAAGAAGTACTATGTCCAGCTCTGCATGGTTAGTACAACCCTTAGCCTCGAAGGCAAGGTATCAAAAAACGGATACTGTGTCTTTACTGACAACTTTTCAGTGAAGCGTCACGTCTGTCACATTAATATATCGAACCGTTTTCTTTGGCTCCAGTTTCGCGTTTCGAGGTATAGCCTCATTGGCATGTCTTGTCAAAACAAAGATCGTGCCCGCTTATTACGGGATCCTTATCAACATGACGTGAGCATATTAACCACGCCTTACGCACAACCTCGTTGGGAACTGACGAGGTTTGTGGTTGGAGTGGGGGGCGTTTAGCATTCACCACTTGCAAAAAAGGACTCAAGTCTTTCTCTTTAACCCCACGCTCTCCTCAAGCCCTAGTTCTCCAATCTCCCCAGCCCAAGTGACCACATCCTTTGCACCCTCAATTCTCAACTCCTCCACCACCGCCGCCCTTCCCATCAATGGCTGGTTCTGGTTCCAAAGGCAGGTGGGAGGCATCCATGGTCACGTAGAAGACCGTGAAGAGCCTCCGGAGCGCGGGCTATCTCGCAGACGATGTGGCGCACCGAGTCCCCGACAAGGACCAAGTGATTCCCGTCGCTAAGGCGGGTGAGAGGGTCGTATTCCTCTCACACTTTATTCGGGCTAGGATTTCCTCTCCACCCCTTTGTACGGGGCCTCTTGTTTTTCTACGGGCTAGATTTCCATGATCTAGCCCCAAATTCTATTCTCCACATATCTACTTTCATAGTGGTATGTGAGGCATTCCTGCGAGTCCCCCCACACTTCGGCCTATGGCTCAAAACCTTCCATTTGAAGCCGAAGGTGGTCAACGGGCAGCACACAGAGTGCGGAGGCGCCATGGTAAGTAAACTCCCCAATGCCACCTGGCCAAAAGGGGTGTTTGTGGAGACGAATAAGGTCTGGTAGGAGAAGTGGTTTTACATCACTGAGCCCCACCATACCAAGTGGGCGGCGGCAGCCGCATTCATATCTGGACCCCCTGAGAGGCTAACCTCCTGGACCGACAAGAGTCCGGATTCGGGGTCTCAGGCAGAGGTACTGGCACTCCAAAGCCGTATCTCCAGCATGATCTCCAATGGCACCCAACTCACAAACATGATACAGGTAATGCTCGTCCGTCTCATCCTCCCCTGCCAACGCCGGGACTCCTATCTATGGGAGTTCAATTCGGAAGGGTCCCGACCCTTGAAGCACCTCTTCGGCACAAGCACGAAGACATCTAGAAGCACCTCTTCAAGGCCCAGAAGGGGTGGCCAGCGGAGACTGAGGACAGGGGCTTCAGTACCGCCCTTACTGCATTAGAGGTAATTAAAATTTCTACCGAATACATACCCCGTCCATGCTTCAATTATAACAGGAGTTAGAGTTTTTGCGTTGTATCCAGGCCTGTCCGAAAAAGGAAGAGCGAATCAAGTGTCCGGCTCCCCTACCCTAAGACCCGAAGATGCCTCGTCCGACGGCGACTTTGGCTACGGTGCCGTACAAGGCGCCGTAGAAGAAGGCCAAGAAGAAGGGCAATGAGGTCAAGAGAGACCCCCCGCCCTATAGGTCTCGTGGATACAAGGTCCGAGGAAACTGACTCCCACCTCTCTCCCGAAGAAGAAGAGGAGGAGGAAGAAGAAGAAGACTCCCCTGTCCTGATGACGCACGCAAGGCCGTTCCCAGTAATAAGCTAAATCTTCCTGATAGTTTGAACTCATCGTCTGAATACAGCTATCGGGTTTAGCCCAGGATCAAGCCCCTGGCCGAATCGTAAGTATTTAAACTGCTTATATTTGGATAACTTTTCTCTTCAGCATTTAATTTTGAATCTGCATTTATATAGCCCTCCGCACGACATCCCCGTGGCCTCACTGTCCTCGGGGAATTCGCTATCGTCCGGAGAGACGGAGAGCGATACGCCTCCGCGGGGCTCGTCACCCATCGTAGGGGATACCGAGGTATCCTCTCTACAAGCTCCCCCTACTCCAGCAGGTGGGAGTGGGGCAGACGAAAGGGCGTCCGAGGTCAATCCCTCGGCTATTGTTGAGTAAGGGTAAGCGATCCCCATGGTGACGGAAGACGGGGGGCCCAAGCAGCCCGGGGCCCCGCCAAACACTGTTCTGGAGTCCAGTGCAGCTCCGGAATCAAGAGACCAGCCCCCCGTGATGGGGGATGGAGCATATGCTCCTGCGGTGCCTGTCATCAATCCGGAGGCGCCAAACATTCTCGAGGGAGCACTGCAAAGTGCTTCCATCATATAGGAACACCGCACTCTGATGAGTGCGATCATGGAGAAAATTTAGTCCGTCAAAGGCGGACTGAATGAAGCCTTCACCAGCCTACTAACATGCTACGAGGTATGCGACGTAATGTTTCTTCAAAAGGGAAGGAATTTCCTTCTTAATTCTTGCTTGATTAGATTGATACAACTCCTCTCTTTATATAGAGAGGTTTACTTGACTCCCAAGCAAGGCTTACTTGACCCTTAAGCAAGCGACCCTTATCTCTAATTAACCCTAAGACTAGCAGATTATACCGCCAGCCCAGGCCCATGACGTACTCTAACACTACACAGTAGCCCTGATGCTTTGTTTGATTATGAACAGATTCAGACGAGGCATCCATGTTATGGCATATTATAGAGTTGAACTGTGTCTTTGTGTTTGGACATGCTTCTCTAGTTGCGGCATCTGCCCGAGCCACAGAGGTTTCCGAGTTAAATCAGAAACTTACACTAGCTGACGAAGAGCTCGTCCGCATCAACAAGCATTTTGATGAAACACGAGATATGCGGGTTTAAGAAATTGAAATTTTAACACACTATATGTGTGAGTGTGAGCTAATTTGTGTTGTATGTTCTTGTGAACCAGCTGACACAGCTACAGTCGAGAACCTGAAGGGCGAGCTTGCGACGGCCAAGGAGGAGGCTAGAGCGAGCAAGGCGGTCGTTGATAAGGCGGCTGCCAACCTAGAGGCCGATAAGGCCCTGCGTCAATATCACGAGGCTCGGGTGACTGAAGTCGAGGTCGAGCTGCAAGATGCTATTCGCAAATGCGATGCATTGGAGCAAACGAATTCAGAACAAGCATCCGAACTCACTGCGGTAGTTAATGTTGCCAAGGAGGCGCGGACTAAGTCTCATAGTGCTCAGGAACAGATAAACCAAGCACGTCAAATAGCAGCTGGTAAGGTTTTTCTCTTGCAGTGCATCTTCGGGGGTCAGAGGTATCTTGGGCTGACACGATTGTGGACTTCTCCAGGCATGTTTGTAGATCTCCCGAGGAGCATCACCGACGCCACCCAATACTTCTGAGCCCAGGAGGGGAACAACACGAAGAAGCTGTTTTGGTCGTAGTTCCCTGTGCCAAACCATTTGTTGCCCCTTAATGACCAAAGGAAATAGCTGGTCGAGCTGCACAACATGGCGGGTACGGCCATGAAGGACTTGATAATCCGGCTACTCCCCCCTGATCCAATCCCTAGTAGTTACTTAGAATTGGTGAAGAAGCTCGTCAAAGCGAGTCCGCGAGTCGACGCTATTAAGAGTTCGGCCTCCATAGAGGATGCTCGGATGACCTTTGCCCGCGTGAAGGTCCATTGGGCAAAGATGAAGGCCACTGAGATAGCCATCGCTGGCCCCCTCAGAGGGCAAGGATCACCGCAAGCCCGAAAGGTACTTTGGCGACGTCCTAGAAGGAGCTCGCCTTGTAGAGGGCCAATGCTTAAAGGATATAATTTTTGAGTGATTGTATCCGGGTTGTGAGGACTAAGCCTATGTGCCGATGTATATAAATTTCATGCTTCCATATTTATGAGCATCTTTGTGCGGATGTTTATTTAATTTTGAAAGTTCTAGTCGTCGGCTTCAGCCCCCATGTAAATATTACAGGGGTCTTCAGTAACACGCATGAACACTCTTTATCCAACGTCTTGGTCTGTATAGGAGGTGTCTGCGGACCGAGCCAGGCAATCAGCCTATGCGGCTTTATTGCTTTCACTTAGCCATAGGAGCTTTACTAGTGCGGCTAAGTACTAGCCCCTGGTGCGTACAAGGCTTTTTGAACTATAGTGCCTGTTTGACGGGGCTGGATGAAGACCAGTCCCTCATATAACATGGAGGGATTGCTATCGATCGTAGTATAAAACTAGGTCACCGAATCGGTTGACCGGCTCTCGCCTCATCATGACAGTTAGTTTTCGGCTTTCTCTACTAAGGTTCTTAACCGGACTAACTAGAGTTCAATCACAGTAGTCTCCCTTTGCTACCTTAGACGAACAATGCGGAACGTAAGGTGCCAAGCCCAGGAGCCAGGCAACCCAACTATAGACCAAAGAAATGATTCAGAACCAATAAATATAATGCAATATCAGGGACACCGAACAGTTCCCTATTGGTGTTCGGACTTTTTGGAGGCGTGCCAGGCTGAGTACAGCCCCTGCTATTAAGTCCAGGTATTAAGGCATATGTGGTGATCTGACTTGGGGGTAGAGAATACATGTGGTAAAATAGAATAAACTCCAAGCGAATTGGAACGAAACTGCTTCTTTAATATCCTGTTTAATACGGCAAGCCCTGAGATTACAAATAACGCCGATAACAACCTCATGCATTTGACATGCCAAAAAGTAAAAGAAAATAAAAGAGAAGAAAAAGGTTTACCGAGAGCCTAAATCTAAAAAAGAAATTTCAACACGTGACCCTACTGCACGTCTGCGCCCTTTTTCTCCCTGGTAATATGTCCTTGAGAAGTAAAATTATGATGGCTGCCTGTAAAAAATAAAAAAGGAAAAAGCAGGATTCGAGAAAAGAGTATTCTGTATGGCCGTAAACAATGTAGGTTCTTGTAAAGAAACTTTAAAAAGAAAATGTATTTTAGAGTCCGAATAGGGTCAAGCTGAACTATGGACTATTTATATGTGCCCCCAGCACCGCCCAAGGTATTTTAAGGGCATAATTGTATGTGCAAGGTACATATGAAGGAAATATGCCCTAGAGGCAATAATAAAGATGTTATTTATATTTCCTTATATCATGATAAATGTCTTTTATTCATGCTAGAATTGTATTAACCGAAAACTTAGTACATGTGTGGATACATAGACAAAACAGTATGTCCCTAGTATGCCTCTACTAGACTAGCTCATTGATCAAAGATGGCTATGTTTCCTAGCCATAGACATGAGTTGTCATTTGATCAACGAGATCACATCATTAGGAGAATGATGTGATGGACTAGACCCATCCGTTAGCATAGCACTATGATCGTTTAGTTTTACTGCTATTGCTTTCTTCATGACTTATACATGTTCCTATGACTATGAGATTATGCAACTCCCGAATACCGTAGGAACACCTTGTGTGCTATCAAACGTCACAACGTAACTGGGTGATCATAAAGATGCTCTACAGGTGTCTCCGAAAGTATTCGTGGTGTTGGCATAGATCAATATTAGGATTTGTCACTCCGAATGTCGGAGAGGTATCTCTGGGCCCTCTCGGTAACACACATCACAATAAGCCTTGCAAGCAAAAGACTAATGAGTTAGTCAGGAGATGATGTGTTACAGAACGAGTAAAGAGACTTGCCGGTAACGAGATTGAACTATGTATAGAGATACCGACGATCGAATCTCGGGCAAGTAACATACCGATGACAAAAGGAACAACGTATGTTGTTATGCGGTTTGACCGATAAAGATCTTCGTAGAATATGTAGGAGCCAATATGAGCATCCAGGTTCCGCTATTGGTTATTGACCGGAGATGAGTCTCGGTCATGTCTACATAGTTCTCGAACCCGTAGGGTCCGCACGCTTAACGTTTGATGACGATCGATATTATGAGTTTATGAGTTTTTGATGTACTGAAGGTAGTTCGGAGTTCCGGATGAGATCACGGACATGACGAGGAGTCTCGGAATGTCCGAGACATAAAGATTGATATATTGGACGACTATATTCGGACACCGGAAGTGTTCCGGAAAAGTTTCGGATTTAACTGGATTGCCGGAGGGGGTTACCGGAACCCCCTACGAGGGGGGATGGTCCATAGTGGGCCTTGAGGAAAGGAGAGAAGCAGCCCATAGAGGCTGGCCGGCGCCCCACCTAGGGATCCTAGTTGGACTAGGATTGGGGGGGCGCCACCTCTCCCTCTTTTCCTTTCCCTCTCTTCCTTCTTGGTGGACTCCTACTAGGAATAGGATTGCAATCCTATTCCTAGTAGGATTGCCCTAGCCGCACCATAGGAGGCCGGCCGGCCCTCCCCTCTTGCTCCTTTATATACGGGGGCAGGGGGGCACCCAAAGACACACAAGTTGAATTGTTCCAGCCGTGTGCGGTGCCCCCCTCCACAGAAACACACCTCGGTCATACCGTCGCAGTGCTTAGGCGAAGCCCTGCGCCGGTAGATACATCATATCCGTCACCACACCGTCGTGCTGACGAAACTCTCCCATGAAGCTCAGCTGGATCAAGAGCTCGTGGGATGTCATCAAGCTGAACGTGTGCTGAACGCGGAGGTGCCGTACGTTCGGTGCTTGATCGGTTGGATCGCGAAGAAGTTCGACTACATCAACCGCGTCACTTGACGCTTCCGCTTCCGGTCTACGAGGGTACGTAGACACACTCTTCCCTCTCGTTGCTATGCATCTGGTAGATAGATCTTGCGTGATCGTAGGAAAATTTTAAAATACTACGTTCCCCAACAACATATGCTACCACCATATGGGGCAGTCGACGGGGGCGCAACTGCTAATCAAGCTCAGGTTCTTCTGAACTGCCGCATTGTAGTGCGGATCGGACATGTTTAGCCGTGTCAGTGGTCTTGATGACCGATGGACTATTCGGCCTGAATAAGACGATTTGAACCTCTGCCGCTAGGGCCGCAGTGTCTTCCTTCGTACGAAGGGAGCGCTCCATGTTTCCATTGACCGTGATGACACCGCGTGGTCCAGGCATTTTCAGATTTAAGTAGGCATAATGCGGGACTGTGTTAAAGCCGGCAAAGGCCGTTCTTCCGAGTAGTGCGTGATAGCCACTTCAGAACGGAGCAATGTCGAAGATTAACTCTTCGCTTCGGAAGTTATCGAGGGATCCGAATACGACTTCCAATGTTAATGAGCCCGTGCGGCGGGCTTCTATGCCTGGTATCACTCCTTTAAAGGTAGTGCTGCTAGGCTTAATTCTTGACGGGTATATCCCCATCTTGCAGACAGTGTCTTGGTACATTAGATTGAGACTGCTACCGCTATCCATAAGGACTCGAGTAAGATGATATCTGTCAATTATGGGGTCGAGTACTAAGGCCGCCAAACCTCTGGGATGAATACTGGTTGGATGATCCCTACGATCAAAGATGATCGGACAAGCCGACCATTGCTACCTCTTGAGCTTGCGTTGTATTCCCTCGAAGAGGAAAGGGAGATGCAGCACAGTAGCGTAAGTATTTCCCTCAATTTTTGAGAACCAAGGTATCAATCCAGTAGGAGACCACGCGCGAGTCCCTCGCACTTGCACAAACAAATAAGAACTTCGCAGCCAACGCGATAAGGGGCTGTCAATCCCTTTACGGTCACTTAGGAAAGTGAGATCTGATAGAGATGATAGTTTATATTTTTTGGTATTTTTAGTTTATAAAACAACAAATAAAAGCGGTAAAAGTAAAGTAGACGTAGATTGATATGTTGAGAATAGACCCCGGGGCCATAGTTTTCTCTAGTGGCTTCTCTCATGATAGCGATATTCTACGGCGGGTAAACAAATTACTGTCGAGCAATTGATAGAAAACATAATAATTATGAGACTATCTAGGCATGATTAGTGTATATAGGCATCACGTCCGAGACAAGTAGACCGACTCCTGCCTGCATCTACTACTATTACTCCAAACATCGACCGCTATCCAGCATGCATCTAGTGTATTGAGTTCATAAGAACAGAGTAACGCCTTAAGTAAGATGACATGATGTAGAGGGATAAACTCAAGCAATATGATATAAACCCCATCTTTTTATCCTCGATGGCAACAATACAATACGTGCCTTGCTGCCCCTACTGTCACTGAGAAAGGACACCGCAAGATTGAACCCAAAGCCAAGCACTTCTCTCATTGCAAGAACTATAGATCTAGTAGGAAAAACCAAACCAATAATTCACAGAGACTTGCAAGGCTATTATGAGAAGAACCAAATATATTTCATAGATAACCTTGATCATAAACTCACAATTCATCGGATCTCGACAAACACACTGCAAAAATAGATTACATCGAATTGATCTCCTCGAAAACCGAGGAGAACTTTGTATTGAGATCCTGAGAGAGAGAAGAAGCCATCTAGATACTAGCTATGGACCCGAAGGTCTGTGGTAAACTACTCACAACTCATGGTGAGGGCGATGATGATGATGATGAAGGCCTCGATGATGGATCCCCCTCCGGTGGAGCTCCGGAATAGGCTCCAAGATGGGATCTCCACGGGAGCAGAAGGTACAATGGTGGAATTAGGGTTTTCTCTCTGTTCCACGGAGTTTCTGGGGTACGTAGACTTATATAGGAAGAAGGAGGGCACCGGGGGACACTCGAGGGGGCCGCGGGGCAGGGGGCGCGCCCTGGGAAGGGGGGCGCCCACCCACCCTCGTGAGCCAGCCCTCCATCCCCTGACGTGGTTCTCAAGCTCTGCGTGCGTGATTTTTTTCCAAAAATATCTCTCGCAAAGGTTTCATTCCGTTTGGACTCCGTTTGATATTCATTTTCTGCAAAACCCTGAAACGGGCAAAAAACAGCAATCTGGACTGGGCCTTTCGGTTAGTAGGTTAGTCCCAAAAACGATATAAAAGTGAATGATAAAGCCCATTAAACATCCAAGACTTCATAAATAATAGCATGGAACAATCAAAAATTATAGATACGTTGGAGACGTATCAACCATGGGTTGAATTTGGGGGACGACAGGCTCGACGTCATATACGTCCCAGAGTGCATGCTTGCGCTCCCTCTTGGGGATATGGGTGACATAGATCATGTTCATGGTTTTCACCTCTGGTGGAAATTACTTATGTCCCCCTGTGTTCGGCTGGCGAGGTTCATCCTCATCTTCGCTTTGAGGTCCTTTACCCTTTTGTTCAGCGTTTAGCTTGTCGGCCTGCTTAAAGACCCAACAGTTATGGCTGGTATGATTTGCAGGTTTATCAGGGGTGCCATGGATTTGGCAGGGCTTGTCTAGTATTTTGTCCAAGCTGGATGGACTATCTCCTTTGCCTTTAAGTGGCTTATTCCGTTGACCAGGCCTAGAGGCACTGAATCTGGCGTTTACCGTCGTGTCATCTGTGTTTCCAGTATTGTTTCGACGCTTGTTTTTATTGCGCCATGGCTTGCCATTTCCGTCCCTGACTTTACATGTGCTAGGGTCGCTGGTGTTCTTGCTGCTACAAGCCAGCCAGCTGTCCTTGCCCGCACAAAAGCGGGTCATGAGTGTAGTTAGTGCTGCCATTATTCTCAACTTCTCTTGGCTGTGCTGTCTAGCTAGCCATTCGTCCCGGACAATGTGTTTGAATGCCGCTATGGCTACGGCGTCTGGACAGTCTACAATTTGGCTCTTTTTAGTTAAGAACCGATTCCAAAGCTTACGGGCTGACTCCCCGAGTTGCTGGATTATTTGACTTAAATCATCAGCATCCGGGGGTCGGACATAAGTCCCGTGAAAGTTGGCCCGAAAAGCATCCTGAAGTTCATCCCAGCTTCCGATAGAGTTCTCTGGGAGGCTATTTAACCAGTGCTGAGTTCGTGTTTAGGATAGCTCTTTATTTGGCCCTTATAGCCGTATCGTTCTGTCACGTTTAGCACGTCATTCCATCTGTCGTTGAGCGTATCCTGTTTGTTTCTAAGCCGCCGCCGCTGCTTCTTTATGCTTCTTGTAGTGGCAACGAGATGTTGAAAATGCTTCTGTTCAAGCGGTTCTTCTGGGACGATGAAATCATTGTCTCCCAGGCTAATGTCCTCTTCGGAGACGGGTGTATAATTGCTATCATCCGTGTCGCTTTGATCGTCCAGCGGTTCTTTTGGACTATGTTCGCCACCCTCCCATTCGTCCTGCTCTATCGCTTGCTCCACGGGGTCATCGGCTTGTTTCGGGTCGTCATCATCTATAGTGATAGTGTTACTCTCTTTTCCTTTATGGGATCGAGATCGACGCTTCTGACGCGGGCGTTTGGGAGGTTCATCGGTAGGCTTGTCCTTTTCTGGATTGTTATTGCCATCGCCTTCCTCCTTGTTAGGTGTGTCCACCATGTATACGTCTTGTGTAGAGGTAGCCATCCATCACCCGGTTACGGGTGGGTTGGTAGTTAGATCGGCTTCAACATTGTGGTCCATCCCATCGATGTCTTCGGAAGCGTAATCTAATACATCAGTTAAGTCTTCGACCATGGCTACCAAGTGGGTGGTAGGTGGGAAGCAAAATTCCCTGTCCTTAGCCCCCAGTTCGAACTGGGCATAATTCGGCTGGGAGTCCTCTGCTAGGGAGAGAGATTTTAGTAAGTCCAGCGCTTCGTCTAAGGGCGAGTGCCGTACATGTGTTTGGATATCTGTAGGGCTGAGTTTGGTAACAGCCACTTGATCGATCCCGAAAGATGCAGTTCCTGAGAATTTGGAACTTGTGGTCGGAGAAGAGTCCGACGTTCCGGCGAAGGGAATCCCGCTCAAGTCTGGGTCTATGTGCGGCTCAAGTGTCGCTAAGTCTGCGGTCTCCATGGTGGGGTTGATCTTCCTATCCTCGAATGAAGCGATATGCTCCAGATCTAAGGCCAGAGTTGCTGCATGTGTTACCCCCTGGACGGGGTCCGATGACAGTTCTAGGTCATGTTTATCGTGGTGGCAGGGAGCAGCTGCCATGGGTGTGACTCCGTCGAAGATCAAATCCCGCGGACGTCAGCATCATAGTTTAGGCTTCCAAATCTGATCTGGTGACCAGGGGCATAGTTGTCAACCTGCTCGAGGTGGCCTTCAGTGTTGGCACAAAGCACGAAGCCACCAAACACGAAAAGCTGGCCAGGGAGAAAAACTCCCTCGACGATGGCGTCGTCGTTGGCGACGAAGAGAGCCATTAATCGTGTAGTCGACGACATAGTGTAACTCTCAATGAAAGCACTAATGTCGCTATCAAAACCGGCAGATCTCGGGTAGGGGGTCCCGAACTATGCATCTGAGGATCGATGGCAACAGAAGACTGGGGACATGATGTTTACCCAGGTTCGGGCCCTCTCAATCGAGGTAATACCCTACTTCTTGATTGATTGATCTTGATGAATATGGGTTAGAAGAGTTGATCTACCTCGAGATCGTGATGGCTAAACCCTAAAAGTCTAGCATATGTGATATGATTCCGTTGTTCCCGTCCCTACGAACTAAACCCTCCGGTTTATATATGCACCGGAGGGACCTAGGGTTTGTACATGATCACCTTGTAGAGGAAGGAAACTATTACATCCGGACTCTAAACTTGCTATTTTACACATATGGGAGTCATATCCGGATACGGGAGACAGCCTTCATAAATAGTTTTCATGGCCCACCAGTCCGGCCCACAACGAACAATCCAGTCACCTAAGGACCCCTCAATCTAGGACTCCCTCAGTAGCCCCTGAACCAGTCTTCGATGAAGATGAGTTTGGTTTGCGTACTATCTTCGGCATTGCAAGGCGGGTTCCTCTTCCCGAACATATTGAAGCAATATTTCCTACAGAGAGGTATTGTGTCCGGCTCTTCATGGTTAGTACGACCGTCAGCCTCGACGGCAAGGTATCAAAAAACGGATACTGTGTCTTTACTGACAACTTTTCAGTGAAGCGTCACGTCTGTCCCATTAATATATCGAACCGTTTTCTTTTGCTCCAGTTTCGTGTTTCGAGGTGTAGTCTCATTGGCACATCTTGTCAAAAGAAAGATCGTGCCCGCTTATCACGGGATCCTTATCAACGTGCATGAGCATATTAAACGCGCCTTACGCATGACCTCGTTGGTAACGGGTGAGGTTGGTTGCTGGAGTGGGGGCATTTAGCCTTCGCCGCTTATAAAAAGGACTCAAATCTTTATCTTTAACCCGACGCTCTCCTCAAGCCCTAGTTCTCCAATCTCACCAGCCCAAGTGCCCACATCCTTTGCGCCCTCAATTCTCAACTCCTCCACCAACGCCGCCCTTCCCAGCAATGGTTGGTTCTGGTTCCAAAGGCAAGTGGGAGGCATCCACGGTCATGGAGAAGACCATGAAGAGCCTCTAGAGCACGGGCTATCTCGCCGACGATGAGGCGCATTGAGTCCCCGAGAAGGACCAAGTAATTCACGTCCCTAAGGTGTGTGAGAGGGTCGTATTCCTATCGCACTTTATTCGGGGGCTAGGATTTCCTGTCCACCCCTTTGTATGGGGCCTCTTGTTTTTCTACGATCTAGATTTCCATGATCTAGCCCCAAATTAAATTCTCCACATATCTGCTTTCATAGTGGTATGTGAGGCATTCCTCCAAGCCACCCCCCCCACACACACATCGGCCTATGGCACAAAACCTTCAATTTGAAGCCGAAGGAGGTCAACGGGCAGCACGCGGAGTGCGGAGGTGCCATGGTAAGAAAACTGTCCAACGCCACCTGGCCAAAGGGGGCGTTTGTGGAGACGAATAAGGTCAAGCGGCAGGAGTGGTTTTACATCACTAAGCCCCGCGATACCAAGTGGGCGGTGGCCGCCGCATTTAGATCTGGATCTCCGGAGAGGCTAACCTCCTCGACCGACAAGAGTCCAGATTGGGGGTCTCAGGCGAAGGTACTAGCGCTCCAAAGCCATATCTCTGGCATGATCTCCAAGGGCACCCAACTCACAAATGTGATTCAGGTAATGCTCGTCCGTCTCGTCCTCCCCTGCCAACGGCGGGACTCCTATCTATGAGAGTTCAATCCAGAAGGGTCCCGACCCTTGAAGCACCTCTTCGGCACTACGCACGAAGACATTTGGAAGCACCTCTTCAAGGCCTAGAAGGGGTGGCCGGCAGAGACTAAGGACAAGGGCTTCAATGCCGCCCTTACTGCATCAGAGGTAATTAAAATTTCTGTCGAATACATACCCCATCCATACTTCAATTATAACAGGAGTTAGAGTTTTTGCGTTCTATCTAGGCCTGGACGAAAAAGGCAGAGCGGATGAAGTGTCTGGCTCCCCTACCCGAAGACTCGGAGATGCCTCGTCTGACGGCGATGTTGGTCCCGGCATCGTACAAGGCACCGGAGAAGAATGCCAAGAAGAAAGGCAAGGAGGTCAAGAGCGACCCCCGCCCAACAGGTCCCACGGATACAAGGTTCGGGCAAACTGACGCCCACCTCTCTCACGAAGAAGAAGAGGAGGAGGAAGTAGAAGAAGACTCCCCCGTCTTGATAGACGGGAGGAAAAGAGCGGCCCCTGGTGATGCAGGCAAGGCCGTGCCCAGGAAGAAGCCGAATCTTCCTGATAGTTCCGACTCATCGTCCGAACACGACTATCTGGTTCAGCCCAGGATCAAGCCCCTGGCCGAATCGTAAGTATTTAACTGCTTATATTTGGATAATTTTTCTTTTAAGCATTTAATATTTAATCTGCCTTTATATAGCCCTCTGCACGACATCCCTATGGCTTCACTGTCCTCGGGGAATTCTCTAGCGTCTAGAGAGATGGAGAGCGATACGCCTCCTCGGGGCTCGTCACCCACCATAGGGGATACCGAGGTATCCTCTCTACAAGCTACCCCTGCTATAGCAGGTGGGATTGGGGCGGACGAAAGGGCGTACGAGGTCAATCTCTCGGCTGCTGTCGACCAAGGGGAAGCAATCCCCATGGTAACCGATGACGGGGGCCCAAGCAGTCCGAAGCCCCACCAAACACTGTTCCAGAGTCCCGTGCGGCTTCGGAATCAAGAGATCAGCCCCCTTTGATGGGGGAGGGAGCAACTGCTCCTACGGCGCCTGCCATCAATCCGGAGGCGTCGAACACTCTCGAGGGAGCACTGCAAAGTGTTTCCATCGTAGAGGAACACCGCACTCTGATGAGTGCGGTCATGGAGAAAATTCAGTCCGTCAAAGGCGGACTGAATGACACTTTCACCAGCCTACTAACAGGCTTCGAGGTGTGCGAAGTAATGTTTCTTCAAAGATAACTTTTTATTATATATATATACAGCCGGTCTATTCTGCTAATATTAACAGAATAGTTATTCTGATAACACTTCCGCACTGAATGCTTAACATAAGCAAACTGCATCGTCTTCACGTTGGGCACTTCAATGCTTCACGAGAGAACTGCTTCATTTTCTAATGTTCCGCCCATGTTTTCTGTGTGGAATCGGGTGTTGCGGGATGACTTAGTTTGTATCTGCATCTCATTTTACCTTCATTCTTTCTAATTTACAGGAAAATCTACTAGAATGCTTGCAAATCGAGGGATTTGGCGGACGAGCTTTCTCTGTTCGTTCGTCTTCACTTCAGATGCGAATTTTGTGTGCTCGCATGTTGTTTTTTAGTAGGATTTCTTTGATTGCGTTCGTTATAATCGACCCGTTCACTCTATAATTTGGTAATTTTTAGGAGTTAGTTTTCAATTCCTGTTAATTTGATTGTGCGGGCGGGTGAGCTTCGTCCGCTCCACTGTTGTTGATGATTTTTTGGATTTTGCGCGTCCATGCGTGTTTGAATATTGTAATTAGTGTTGCTATATGTTTGAATTCATTGTATTGCAGGTATAATTGTAATTTTTTAACTGCGTTCTTTAAATGTGAGCTGATGATGTTCTTCCAGTTGCTGTGACTTCCATGTATTTTTTAGGGGGTATTTTTCAATAGTTTAGTGGTTGGACAATTTTTAGGCGAGTTATGGAAGTGCGAGTGAAATTGACACCTTTGTTAGTCTACCACATGTCTGGAGTTCTGTTGTTTTTAATTTTATTTTTTGTAGTTGTGGCATATGTTGTAGTGCACTGCACTTTCGTTAGTAGTGTACTTCGTTGTAGCTACAATTCAGTGGTTATGGCAGCTTATGAGATCTGTTTTCTTGAACTGCATTCTGTGTTCTAGAGGACTTCATAATATGCACTTCCGTACTGCATTAGCAGTGTGGTTATGTTTTGTTCAGAGGATTGCTTTTTTTAACATCATATGTTAACTGCAAAGTTTCGACCATTTGCATTTCCTTGTTACTGTTCAGAGGAGTGCTTTTTATTATTATTAGTACCACAATATATAATTGAGAGAACTGCATTTTTGCCAGCAGCAGCTTGTCTAAAAAACATGATAAAATGATGCAGTTGAGGTTGCATACTTTAAATAGGCATCGTTCAAAGTGTCTGATGACATAATTATAAAAGCATACAGCATAAGCAAAGCATTAGAAATATTGGTTGCTTCATATTTAGACAGCCTAGAGTGCAAATATTGTAAACTTGAGGGAGTCTTCTTCTTTTTAGAAAAACACCATGGCCACTTCTCCGACGTCAAAACCATTCTGGGAGACAAAATCTTTCCAACCAGTAGTTATGTTGATGCAGTCTTCAGAGTCGATGTGGTAGTCAGCTTGCATGTCTGCATACCCATTCTTGTGTTGTGTCTCCAAAGTAACCTTCCCTGAACTCGGAGCAGGAAATTTTATTGTGGATGGTAGTTTCTGCATATTTGAATGGGTGGAAAAAGAATTTTATAAGTAAACAGCAAAGGTTTTTCTTTATACTTAGGATGATCTGTTTATGTCGGCTTTAATAGTTCCATATATATGATTTTTATTTTCTGAAGTAGTTGCAATGTATGAACAAACTTATATACGGAATTGACCTCTAGTTTTACTAGGATGTATATTATACTGCAACATGCTTGTACTGCAAGGTGAGTAACAGTGTACTTTGTCAGCATGTTAACAGAACTGCAACGCTGATCTACTGACCCTTTTTTTGTTCGTGTGTTGGTGTACTGATCTAACTAGTGTCGAAACGTGGTGTGGTACTAAAGAAAAGTAGGTGGAAGCATCTAGTATTAATAGCTGACAAATCTGAACAACAATACAAATTGTGTTTTATTTTTTGTTGACACTACTGAACAAATTGATTGAACTATATATTCAGATGTGGATTTGCAGCCTAGATCATGTCCAAAATTGTGAGGGGAAAAACATATCCAACTTTCCCGCAGATCTGTGTTTGTGAGGCGATGAAGAAATGGTGGCTGAAACCCCCTATTTGGTATCATCAGGCACCCGAGCATGCTGCACCACTCGACGTTGGTGAGCTGTAGACCTTCTGCGTACACGCATGTGTCCGCTACCGGTGCCATCCGTGCCAAACACCCGCACTTACAGTCCATGGCGGGTTCAGTGGAATTCCAAAGAAGAGCTGGGGATGGGATGAACCCTATATCTATCGTTTGAAGAAAAAGAGGAACGGGGGAGGAGTTGTGTTAGTGTGGAGCACGAATGGATACATTTTTATGCCACCAATTGACCAACGGAAGTAATAAATGTTTGTGGTTGCTGTTAGGTGGTGGATTGGTTCTGATTCAGTGTCCGCGAATGCATTTGAGTAGCAAGGACTGCTTATTTGAAAAAGATAACTGCATTATCATATCAAGACGAACCGCGGAACGCATGGTTGGGCCTGCGTTTGTGTATGGTATGTGGGATTTTTTTTGAATTTTTAGTGGCCTCTTTTTTTTGTTGGGCCTGTGTTTGGGGAGTGAAGATGCATTGGGCCCAAGTCAGCCTATGAGCACGGCTGGTACCCGGTTCTTTGTGTGCGTCCTAATGTTTAGTCCCACCTTGCTCGTGGGAGGTGTGCCCGACCTGTTTATAAGCGTTGGCGAGGTAGCCGTGTAGAAATCCTCTGGTTACTTATTTGGGCGCTTATACACGGCGCTCGCTGCTCTCTGCTTTCTGACCTGTGGGCCCATGTGGGACCGGCCCCACGCATCGTGTCTCAGAACGACTCGCCTGCTTTCGGCGCAGACCTACCACGAGACTGGCTGGGGCCGGCTACACCTGGGTGGTCAATTTTTTTCTTTGTATTTCATGTCATGTATTTTTTTTTCAATGTAAGGGCGTGCACTCCTTAGCAAACCATCCTTGCACTGCATTGATCTGGGTTCTGTACTGCATGTTCACTCATTCCGTACTACATGTACAATTCTCATTTTTTTTTGTTTTTCATGTTTTTGCTCTTATGTAATCTTTTTTCCAATGTGGGGTAGTGCACTGCTTAGTAAACATGCTTGTGCTGCATTGTTTATGTTGCTGCTCTGGACGTTCATATATTACCGCACTACATTTTTTCAGTGTAGGGGCGTGCACTGCTTTGTAAATCATTTGTGCACTGCACTGATCTGGGTTCTGTACTACATGTGCACGCAGTCCGTACTACATCCACAGTTCTCCTTTTTTGTTTTCGTTTTTTTTGCTCTTATGTAATCTTTTATTCCAATGTAGGGGAGTTCACTGCTTAGTAAATCACGCGTGTACTGCATTGATTACGATTCTGTACTACACGTTTATATATTTCCGCACTACATATACAGATCGCATATTTATTTTTGTGTTTTTTCTCTTATGTATTCGTTTTTCCAAATTTAGGGGTGTGCAGTGCTTTGTTGGGTATGTGTAATCTTCATTTGACAGAGTTTGTACTGCATTGGCACAGAACTTGCACTGCATGCGACCTTTTTTGCGCACTGCTCGAATCTAATTATACATAAGCAAACAATAGAGAACAAATTATCTCATGCATTCTGTACGACAAGTTCATCATCAGCAAACTAACATAATCAAAGTTCATCATTACAAGCGATTCTGCATGGCAAGCAAACTAAGTTCAGCAAAAGCAAATGATCACACGCAAACTAATGATACATAAGCAAACAACATAAAGCAAATTTGATGATAATTCTAAAATGACGCCGGCATTGTTGGATCTTTGGCCGGCACCATCTTCTTCTTCACCAGGTAGTGTCTCCCCATCCCCAGCTGCTCCTGGCGCGCTTCTTGGGGGGCTCCTCCTTCTCCAGCTTTGCATGGTGAAGCCCGTCCTGGGTGAGGGTGATGCGGTTCCATATCTCGTACGCTGCGTAGGCGTCCTTTGCCGCGTACTCGATATGCCTCTTGGACAACGGCAGGGTGGCCCAGCGCCTGTGTTCGTCGTCGGTGATCTTCTTCTTCATGTTGTTGTAGTAGTCGTCGATGAGCTTGCCGGAGACGTCTTCAAGGGAGTCCAACTCCTTGGTTGCCTCGGGCACCCTCCACTCCTTCTGGATGTTGACGAAGTTGGCGTCCTCTAGATTAACACGCTCGAGCCTGGTTTTGTTGCCCTCGATGGAGAAGCCTGCAAAGGTGTACCTGGGGTCGGCGAGGAAGTTGCCGAAGACGGTGCACCTTTCAGCGGCGCTTAGTTGGAAGAGCAGCACCAGGTGATCCTTGCCGATGGAGAGTTGGCAGACAACGGGTTTATGCGTTGCTTCAGGCTCGTTGTTGTACTCGAGATCAATGCCGACGAACTTGTGGCGCTGGAGGCCGATGTGGCGCTCGTACTGCGCGAGGGTGGTCGCCATCTACTTCTTGTCGTTGGTGTGGATGACGTGCATCTTGGTGTTGCCGTGGGCCTTGACGTCCATGTACTCGTCGGCGAACGCCATCGCCGGTAGTAGGGCTTGGTGTTTTTGCGTGGATATGGATGTGATGGAGCGATTTGGTGGTAGCGCAAATGGATACCTGTGTTGTTGTGGATGAGAAGGCATTTGGCAGGGGTCTGAATTTAAGGGAAGGGTGCGGGGTGGGATGGCTGCATCGGATGAACTACACGATCTTGCTGACGATGCGGTTGTGCAGATCGTGGGTTGGTGTTGCGTCTGTGATCGTGGGCTAGTGGCGATGGAACCGCTCCGATTTGGTGGTTGTATGCGAATGTGGTTTTTTTAACGTGGTTTTATTTTATTTTCGACCAGTAATTTTTTTAACCACCGCTTTCTATGCGAACGAGCATTTGTTACGTTTTATGTGTATCCTGCGTGATAATGGAATTGCATTGGTTATAGTTCTGCACTGCATCTTTTACAATATAGAACTGCATTTTGTCTACAGGTGCGTACTTCACCATTTTTGCGTGTCCTTGCTGCAGCCCCTAAAAAAAAGTACAATGTATTCCGCAATGGAACTGGATTGCTATACCATACTGCTTCGTGTAACTACATGCACTACATTTTTCTAGTGATGCGCACTGCATTTGTTTTTTGGCTACACTTACTGCAGTCCCTGGTACGTGAGGGGTAGGGGGTTGGCCCCCCCCTCATTTTTTATTTTTTGTGCGTCACTTATTTGAAGGTAGACTTTTTCTTTTCGGATGCATTATCTTAACATGCGTGTTGTTTTTGATTTTAACTTTTTTTATGAACTGCATTTATTTTATTTTGTTTTACCGATTGAACTTCATTGTTCTTCACATACAACTGCATCATGTGTGTTTTGATGTGGTCTTTCTTATTTTTAGCCGGGCCGTTTTTGGGCCGGCCCATTTTATGTTGTCCTTTGCCACAGGAGGGCGTGCTACGTGTCCGTTCCAGGCGATCCCACCGTTCCAGGTGATCCTTCTTGTCTCTTTGCAGTTTCTCCCGAGGCATCCGTCCCTCGAGCAAAACCACCGTCGCCCGCAGCAACCGCCGTCGCCCGAGGAACCGGCACCCTCAAGAGGTACTTATTCCTGTATTCCACGTCATCGTCCGCTCCGCGAGCCCTTGCCGGTGCGCTCCCGCAGCCCTGCCCTGTCTGTTCTCGTCACCGCACCCTCCCCCCTCCCCGCTGTCGCCGTCGCCGCACCTTTTTTGTGGTACGTTCCGCTTGTTCTCGGTCTTGTTCGTCCCCTCGTCTTATTTTGTGATTCTCGTAGTTGTTGTTGCTGTTTTTGCTTGTGTAATTTTTCAGTAGGCTGCCGATTTTTATCTCGATTTGAAGTCGATACTCGTGTGTAGCAAGGTGGATCTAGGGCTTTGTTAGATTTTTGCCGATTTTGTTGCTTATATCTATCACTTCGTTGTTGTGGTGCAGGCAAACGCCATGTCTTCGCCGAGCAGAGTGGGAGCAGGAGTTCAGGGTATGTGGAGTGCTTATTTTAGGCTTTTTTGATGTTTATCTAGTTTACTAATTCATCATGTATATTGGTTTATGATCTGTAAGTTGGCACGTCATGTTTTGTAATTTATGTTTCTTGTTCTTTTTGAATTAAGTAGGTGATTGCGGTTCTCATAATGATACACCAATTGGCTCTCGTTGTCCTGGTGGTAAGGATCATGGTGTCGAGGGAGGACATCAAGTGAATTCGCCGATTGAATGTTCTCCCATAAGTGTGGCCCCTCCTTCTGGTATGTGATTGATTTGTTTATTTTGTGTATGCAGGTTAGTTGATGTTGTACAAATTGGCGTTGCCTTGCTGTATCTAGTCCAACATTTTGTTGGGAACACACGTGAAGTTAGTGTGTGTAGGTCTGCATTTATTTTGTATGTGTGAACTCCACTATATGTATGTGTGAACTGCATTATTGTTTTATTCAATTTTTTTGTGCAATGCATTATTTTTTATTTTTAGCTTATGGTTGTAGCACTCCATTTATATGTCTAAGTGTACTGCATTTGTTCTTTTTGTGCACTTTTTAACGACCATAGTCAAACTTCATTTTGACGTAGTGTCTGTTTTCCATGCTGGGGCGCTTGGGTTTGAGGAGGTTACTCGATTGATTGACCATTATTTTGTAGAGGGTAATGTTGGTGTGAGCTTTGACCAGAGACATCTCGTCTTGTCTAAAACTCAATCGCAGTTTGTTGATGGTACAGATGAAGTTACACAGGATTGGATGGTCTCGGAACAGCTTTGTGAATATGAGTTGAAGCAAAGGAAGAAGAAGTTGAGGTTTGAAAGTGACTCAAAAGAGTTTGCGGAGAAGGAGAAACAAAGGAGAGCTGCAGATGGTGCCAAGGGTGCCAAATTTGCCAAGCTGAAGAAGCCTTCTTTGCAGAAGAAGAGGCTGAGTACTGTTGCTGAGGAAGGTGGTACACCTCGGCGGAGTCGACGTGTTGCTTGCATGAACAAGAATCTTGGCAAGAGAACTGCTGAAGCTGGTGGAAAGGAAGATCCTCAGCACAAGCGACTACATGTCACTGAAGGTGCCAACTCTGAGGACGACGACTCTGTGCTTGCTGATTTTGTGAGGGGTGTTCATAGTGGTAGACACAAAGACTGTGGTTCATCTAAGACTCTAACCAAGCGTGCCCTTGATGATGTCGATGAATATGTTTGTGGTGACTCTTGTGAGGAGGTGGATGTTGTTCCAATGGTTTGTTGAAGTGGATTGCGTTTGTTTCCTTCATTGTTATTATATCTGTGTTTTCTCTGTCTCTTTTTTTATGGCTAGTCTTCTAATGTGGATTACATTTCCCTTTACACAGAGGAAGAAGTCTAGTTAGGGCAATGCAACTGAAGATGATGCCGAGGAAGATGATTCTCGATTTACCAAGACCGTACGTTTGTCGCTTCCCACTGTTTGCAAGTCTACTGCCTTGTTGAAAGAGGCACACTGTAGTCGTGTTCGGGATGCTGGATTTGGTGTTGTCTTTGAACTGACAGTACAGAAAAATGTGTCGTGCATTCTTATGTGCTATCTGATGGGAATGATTGACCCTACCACCATGATAATGGACTTTGGGAATGGCAGGGTTCTTCGAATCAGTCGTGATGCAGTTCATCACATTTTTGATTTACCCATGGGACATCACACTGCACCCATGCCTGCTGCCAGCGGCCATGATGACTCGTTGAGTGCCCTCAAAGATGAACTTGGCTTTGACCGTTTAAAAAGTATAGGTGTCAAGCACTTGCTTGAGAAGTTGAAGGTGTTGGTGCAAGAAGATGATCATGTGACTGTTGACCTTGCTATGAAGGTGTTCTTCTTGAAACTCTACGAGAATTTGCTGTGCCCCGGGCCTACAATTCGTTTGGGTAGAGTTGCTGCAATGGTAGAGAACATGGATTATGCGGCTATGGCTCAGATGGACTTTTGTCAGCTTGTTGTTGATGAGTTGCGGGCAGCTGTGATGAGGTGGCAAACAGAAGGCAGCAAGCATAATTGTGCAGAGGGTTGTGCCATTGTCCCCCTAATTATGTAACTTGACTGCTTGAAGCTTCGCAAATTTTCAGTCATGCACGCGTTGACACCACGTGCGTCGTACCTGACGACCAAGGACCTGATGAAGTTATACAATCACGATGTGCTTTTGAAGGGAAAGATTTACTTGGAAACTTACAAATTTGGGAAGCTGCCGGTTAGTGCATCTGAGTTTTTAATATCAGTTTTTCTAAAAAGGTGCATCCATTATAAATCTAAACTTTTCTAGTACTCACATGTCTACTTCTCTTTGCCTCTTGTCTTTTTTTGCATTGGAAGGCATCAGGTGATATTGTGTACTACCGTCCTGTTGCAGCTGTATGCGGCAGCTCTGATGCGGGACCTAGCACTCATGCTAGATTTTATGAGCCTATATGTAGCCAGCTTCCTGCCTGTGATGATGAGGTGCCGCGTACTCGTGGTTTCATGGCTCGACGGATGTTTGATAATAGAAGCTCTTCTAAACATACATTTGTTGGCGGCAAAAACACGAGGAGATTGATGAGCTGCTTCTGAAGGTTTTGAAGTTGACTGAAGATTTGCCAACCTCTGGTGACAGGTTGAGGACAGTTGCTCGTTTTTTCCCTATTGGCCATGGCCCACAAGATGAAGATCTTGGTGCTGCTCACAATTTTGATTGTGGCGTGATTGAAAGCCTGAAGATTGCAGTGACAAATGTTCGGTCTTCGTATGCTCAATTGAGACATTCACAAGAAGAAAAATGCGGTAGGTATGAGAAGGATGCTGGGCATATTTTGGATGAAATGATCCATCAAGACGCTAGCGTTGGTGCTGATAATGTATGTTCAAGATTTTTTGTGGCATTTGAACCTCTTTTGTGTATTATCTGGACTGCTCCTCATTATTTTTGTTTTTCGTGATAGGCTGGAGTGGAATCTTCAGGTGTCCATGGAACTAGGGACGATGGAATTGGTCAAGTACAAGTACTTCTGCCATGATTGTTCTGCCATGTGTCCCTCTTCTTAAACTTGCATTTTTTTTGGCTTTTTTGTACTTCACGGTTGTAAAGTGTGTACTGCTTGTGCATAGTTGAAGTTTTTTCTTTTTTTTTGTCGTTACCATCTTATTTTCGTTTTTGGTTTATTCTATACATGTAGACTCGTGTTGCTGCTTGTGATGTGCACAAAGAGTCCTACGATGGCTCTGGGAAAGATGAGGTCTTGGCTGATGCATCGTCTCCTCCGGATGTTGTAGCTGATAAGGTATAGTTGTATTGCTTGTTCTGTTAGTGTGTTGTAATCTAATTTTTTGTTGTTTGTTGTAAACTTGATGTATGTTGTTATGTTCACTCATATGCATTTTTCATTTACATATGTTAGCTGCAATAGTTTTACATGTGTGAGCTTCAGTCTTTGACATAAGTGAACTGGATTCCATTTCGCATGCGTGATCCATAATGTTTTACGTACGTAAGCTTCAGTATTTAACATAGCTGAACTGCATCGTTTGATAAAGTGAACTGCAGTTATTTTTTTACGTATATGTGGGTTGAAGTTGTAACTTTTTTGATACACGTGGGTTGCAGTTGTTGTTGTGTTAATTATCCCCACGCTTATTTTTTGTGTTATTGTGTGTTTTTTAATCTTTCCATAGCCTGGAGAAGAAAACATGGAAGTTCACGTTGATCTATGTCAGGGCGGTTGTGCTGTTGATGGTGGTGGCAGTGTTGGTGCTTCTGCATTGATAGTTGTTGACTTTGTAGACCCTTTTGTAGCTCAAGAATCCCATGTTGCTGTTTCCCCCAGTCGGCATGAAGATTCTGATTTTGGTATTGAAAAGCCGCTGGAGAATGTCGTCCATGCTGTTAGTGTTGTTGCTTCCCCTGTTTGTCTGGCGGGCAACGATGTTCCTGAAGTATCGAGTGTGGAGCCTCATGTAGCTGCAGTATCTAAGGACATTGCGGTTGACCAGGCTGTTGTAAGTCCAGAGAATGCTGATGTTGCTGTAGAAGGGTAGTCCAGTGAGGTTGTGGTGGATTCGTCGCAACCTATCCAAGAAAATGTTTTGGTCAGATCTAAAGAACAACAGCACGGAGACTTTGACATTGAAGGCAAGAGTTTTGTTTCGAACAGTGCAGTTAATGTTTTTCTCAATTCATTTTGTTTAATTACTATGGTATCTGTATGCGTTGTTTAATGATAAGTGAAACTTGATCTTTTGTTTGTGATTTTCAAAATAGCTACCAGAATTTCCTTATCTTAATTTTTGAACTTCATTATTTTGGATAAGTGAACTTCATCTTTTTGTTACAGATGATGAACTTCCTGTTGTGACACCGTCGAGCATTGATCCAGCTCTTCTGAAAAGATATAATGACTTGTAGGCTGTTGTTACAAGGTTCGGAAGGACAAGAAGAAGAAGTATGGTTATTTAGAAAATATTTTGTGCATATGTATTTTCTAATTTTGGTTTTTAGCCCTTTTTTGTTGTAATTTTTTTTAGTATCTTATGTTCAGTTTTTCATGAAAAATTCAGGGACATGATTGCTTTTAAACCTGAGATGGGTGATATTACTATTGGCGAAATTGGTCAATCATGTTGGGATAAAGGGATGCTCACTACAAGACTTGTAGATCTTGAGGTTTCTTTGCTGGTAGATAAGTTTAAGGGATCTCCGACAATGGTTGTGCCGTTCTATATTTGTGTAAGAATGCAGACATTTTTGTTTTATTTTTTTGATTTTCTTTCTGATTTCGTGCGACGACATGTTTTCTTGAGCACTATTTGATTTTGGGTTTTGTATTGGCAGACAAATATTTGGAATGGTGGTACTGTAGGCAGGAATGTTAAAATGATGTTCTCTTCAAAAGCCGAGGAGCGTGTTGATAAAAAGGATATGGTGAGTAACGTTTTTATGTGTCGAAAACTATATTTTGCTTGCTTGTTTTTATAGTGTTCTGTTTCTTCTTTTTATAATAATTTTATTTATTTATTTCGTACTTCGAATAGGTTCTTTTTGCAAATTTTGATCCGCTAGATACGAGGGATGGCGTTGGTCATTATTGTGTAATTGCGTTAAATGTGAAAGAAAGGCGGTTTGAATTTCTTGACTCGCTCAATAAACCTGGCAGCCCTAATGCGATCAGGGTTTTAGGAGGATGGTTAAAAATACCAAGCGTGCATGGAAAGAAGGAAGCTCAAGTTCTGATGAGCCGCTAAATCCTCCTACACTTGATGGATTTGTGTTGAAACATGTCATTGTCCCAATACAGCCTAATGGGTGTGTTTCGTACAGCCGCTCCTCACCATACTGCTCAATTATTTTTAATTTCATTTTGTGAAACTGATGTTTTTATTGTTTTTTTCAGACATGATTGTGGATTCTATATGTTTCAATTCCTGCAGACTTGGGATGGTGTACAAGTTGCTAAGTTTGGGGTGGAGCACATTGGCTACATCAGAAAGGCCATGCTCTATAGTTGGCTCACATCGAGAAAGTGTTCCCTTGATTTAACATTACTTTTAATTTTTGCAGATAAAGGTTGTTTTAGTGAACTTCTTTATCCTTCCTTTATTTATTTTTTGACTACTTCTTGCTTCAGGTTCTTACTTTTTTTACTAGTTTGTTTAGTTAATTTTGTGATTTAGAATGTATGTGTATATTTATTTGTTGTGTTAATGAGATGCATTTTATTTTTTGGGCAAGTGGGCTGCACTGTTTCTTTATAAGTGGGCTGCATTATTGTATACAAGTGGGCTGCATTGTTGTATAAATTTCTTTGTTCTGCATTGTTGTAGGCAAGTGGACTGCATTGCTGTAGACAATTGTGCTGCATTCTATTCTTTAGTGAACTGCATTTTTTTATATTAATGAGATGCATTTTATTTTTTGGGCAAGTGAGCTGCATTGTTTCTTTATAAGTGGGCTGCATTATTGTATACAAGTGGGCTGCATTGTTGTATACATTTCTTCGTTTTGCATTGATGTAGGCAAGTGGAATGCATTGCTGTAGACAATTGTGCCGCATTCTATTCATTAGTGAACTGCATTTTTTAATTTTAATCAGATGCATTGCATGTTTTCTGGTTTTGTATTTTTGTGCTGATTGTTTCCATGTTTTTTTATACACGGTTTTAGGTTTTGATGGGGGGCTTCATGAAGGATGTACGTCACTGCTTGAGTCCTAGTGTTCTGATGTGGTTATGGAGGATTGCGCCATTGTAATCTCTCCAGATAATTCTAGTTCTTTGGCTGGAGATGGTTTGAATCTAGTTGTGGTGTCTGGACCTGATGGTGGAAGTGTTTCTCGACCTAGCTCTCCACGCGATGTATTTGATGTTGATGATGATGATTTTGTTACGCCGTGTCCTCGCGTCACGAGGACTCGGAGTGTAGCAATTGATCGTCCTCCTGTGGATGACGTTGAAGTTTTTTCGAAGAAGAGGGCAGGTGAGAGGGATTTTAAGTTGAGATGCTCTATAGAGAAATTGAAGCCTTCGAGGTTCAAATATATTGATGAGGCGAGGAAAATAAAGGATCTTGTTCTGAGCAAAGATTTTGTAACCAAATACCACGAATAAGTTTTATGTGTGTGAACTTGATCCTTTTTGTGTGTTTTGTTTTTAATTTTAATTTTATTGATCCCATCTCTGGATGTTTACTGCGGGAATGTGTTCTTTATGGTGAACAGTCCCTTTGGTGATCTTGATACTTACACTGTTGAATATATCTATAATACATTTAGCAAAGGAGCTTTAATGGATTTGTATCTCATGGATTTTGTCATCAAGTACTCGAATCAAGACCCTGAAATGGGATTAGTTTATCATTCTAGTGAACGTGTCGTACTTTTACGCTTATTTATCACGGTAAACGTGTGTTATCATTTTTTTCTATTTGTACTGGTTTTTTTATGTCCATGCCTTCATGCATTGTTTATTCTTTTTTTCATGTCCTTTTTTTGTTCTTTTTTCTTTGCAGTATGTTCTTCACATGGAAACCTTTGTGACGAGAGATGAAGAAGGATACCCTGTGTTACCAGTTGTGCATAGCCCATTTGTTTTACAAGATGCAGTTAACCAGTTCAAGGTTTTTGTGGGTGACGACGTAAACCTGTTGGATGCAAAACTGGTAAGTTCATTGTTTCCCGTCATTTATTTTTTCAGGTTTGTTGCATTTCTTTTTATAGTTATTTTTTGGAACAGTGGTTCTAGTGCTACGTGTCCGAATAAGTTTTCATTTCATTCTTTGTTTTTTTTATGTGAACAGATTATGATGCCGCACTCCAAGGATGGTCATTATTCCTTATACACGATGAACCAGCATCGCCAAACGTTTGATATTCATGACACTAGCAAGTACACTGGCCATGTTGATGCCACGAAAAAGTGGCGCAGGAGTGATTACCACTCAAATTGCACTGAAGTGGTATGTCATTTTTTCTTGCCAAGTGCAAAGCTTTTTTGTGTTTCTACTACTACAATTTTTTTATAAACTGCACATGCAATGTTAGCACCCATAGAGCCACACTTGTTTATGTAATGCACTGCAACACATGCATGACAGAACTGCATTTTTCTCAGACCCCCATAATCCTTGTAAAAAAGGAGATAAAAGGAAACGACCTCACGTGCATTTAAAAGATGGACTGTCTAGACGTTGAGAACAACTTTTGTATTTTTTGGTTCGCCCAAAAAGTAATTTGATCTGTGGTGTATGTTATTTTTACATTGTGCTTCCTTTTTTTTTGCCAGATGAGGAGGATGACTCAGTTGCTGAAGGCGATTTATGGTGAAAAAGTGTATAAATCTAAGAACCACCCTGACTGGGTTAAATTGGCAGAGAAGCCATCTTACCCGGTCGTGCCAACACAGGGAGCAAACGAGTGCGGAATCTATGTTCTGAGGGTGACGTAGTTGTATGACGGCCAACGTCTAGTTGAGAAAATTATCAAAACCGATGTAACACCTTCTTTGTTTTCTTCTTTTTCTTGTTACTTTTATTGTTATTTTACCATTTCACTTTTTGTTCTTTATGACAACCTTTTTATTTTATCACTGTCTGCATTTTTTTAATTTTCTTTTTCAGTCTGCTGTTGAAGATTGGAAGGCGGAGTACATGTTCCAGCTGGTGTTCAATTCTTCGAACATTTTGTGTTATGAAGACATGCCGCTTGAGCTACGAGAACTGATTGCGGACCTCGGGCTTACTTCTTTGTCGCAATCGCAGACGCAGTCGCAGATGCAGTAACAATCTACTTGGTAGAAACCCTATGTATGGAGAAGAACTAGTGTTCATGTTGTGTACTCTGTGGTGTCTAAGGTATATAATGTATGAAGAGACTTTTGTTTCCTGTTGTTGTGATTTTCGTCTGGTTTTTTGCAGCAGTGTTTAATGGAGGAATTTGTATTTGTATGTGTATTTTATATAAATAAGTCATACAGTATATATGTGTATATTTTTATTTTTGTTGACTTACACGTTCTGTGTGAACTGGCATTTTTGTCATGCTTATATGTAGCTTATGTGTCCCATAAACTGCATTGCATGTGATGCCGAACTTCTTCGTCCAACAAATAGCACTGCATTTGTCTACAAGTTTGTGCTTCACCTGTTTTTTTTTGCTGCACTTTTTTCCGCAGACCCTACATTCGTGTGTGGATCCTGGAACTGCGTTGCTTTTATGATACTGCACTGCTTTTGCCTAACCAAGTGCACTACTATTGCCTAAAGATGTGCCCTTCAGTTGGCTATTTTTATATTGTTTGTATTGTAAGGTAGGGGGTTGGGGCCCTCCCATTTTTTTGGTTGTCTATAGATTTGTATTTGCTCTTTGTATTCCCTGTAGTTAACGCACTGCGTGCGTTAGCGCAAGGCCAAGAAGGGGCGTGGGGGGGTCGTGACACCCCTAACCACCCCCTATGAGGCCGAGCCTCGAACGAGATGAAGCAGGCGTCGACGCGGCGTGCCGCGGCGCCGCATGCACAGGCGAGTCCGTCAGACCCCGTCGCCTCTCTATCTATCTTAGGGGTGTGGCTCTGGGGTTGCGTGCATCCTAGTGTTGGAAAAATAGAATGTTCGCACTGCACCTGTAAACCAAGCTCACTGCGTGCGTTAGCGCAAGGCCGAGCAGGGGGGTGGGAGGGGGGTCGTGACACCCCTCACCACCCCTGCGAGGCCGAGCTTGGAACGAGCCAGAGCAGGCGGCGACGCGGCGTGCCATGGCGCCGCATGCGTAAGCGAGTCCGTCACACCCCGTCGCCTCCCTGTCTATCTTAGGGTGTGGCTTTGGGATTGCATGCGTCCTAGTGTTGGAAAAACAGAATGTCCGCACTGCGCCTGTAAACCAAGCGCACTCCATGCATTAGTGCGAGGCCAAGCAGGGGGTGGGAGGGGGGGTCGTGACCCCCTCCCCACCCCCTGCGAGGCTGAGCCTGGAACGAGCCGGAGCAGGCGGCGACGGGGCGTGCCGCGGCACCACATGCGCAGGCGAGTCAGTCACAACCCGTCGCCTCCCTGTCTATCTTAGGGGTGTGGCTCTTGGGTTGCGTGCCTCCTAGTGTTGGAAAAACAGAATGTCCGCGCTGCGCCTGTAAACCAAGTGCACTGCGTGCATTAGCGCGAGGCCGAGCAGGGGGTCGGAGGGGGATTGTGACCCCCCTCCCCACCCCCTGCGAGACCGAGCCTGGAACGAGCCAGAGTAGGCAGCGACGCGGCGTGCCGCGGCACCGCATGCGCAGGTGAGTCTGTCACACCTCGCCACCTCCCTGTCTATCTTAGGGGTGTGGCTCTGGGGTTGCGTGCGTTCTATTGTTGGAAACACAGTATATCCGCACTACGCCTATAAACCAAGCGCACTGCATGCGTTAGCGCGAGGCCGAGCAGGGGGTGGGAGGGGGTTCGTGACCCCCCCTCCCCACCCCCCTGCGAGGCCGAGCCTAGAACGAGCCGGAGCAGGCGGCGACGCGGCGTGCCGCGGCACCGCATGCGCAGGCGAGTCCGTCACACCCCATCGCCTCCCTGTCTATCTTATGGGTGTGGCTCTGGGGTTGCGTGCATCCTATTGTTGGAAAAACAGAATGTTCGCACTACGCCTGTAAACCTAGCGCACTACATGCGTTAGCGCAAGGCCGAGCAGGGTGGTGGGAGGGGCGTCGTGACCCCCTCCCCACCCCCCTGCGAGGCCGAGCCTGGAACGAGCCGGAGCAGGCGGCGACGTGGCGTGCCGTGGCGCCGCATGCGCAGGCGAATCCGTCACACCCCGTCACCTCCCTGTCTATCTTAGAGGTGTGGCTCTGGGGTTGCACGCGTCCTAGTGTTGGAAAAACAGAATGTCTGCACTGCGTCTTTAAACCAAGCACACTCCGTGCGTTAGCGCGAGGTCGAGCAGGGGGTGGGAGGGGGTCGTGACCCCCCTCCCCAACCCATGCGATGCCGAGCCTGGAACGAGCCGAAGCAGGCGGCATCGTAGCGTGCCGCGGCGCCGCATGTACAGGCGAGTCCGTCACACCCCGTCGCCTCGTTGTCTATCTTAGGGGTGTGGCTCTAGGGTTGCGTGCGTCCTAGTGTTGGAAACACAGAATGTCCGCACTGCGCCTGTAATCCAAGCGCACTGCATGCGTTAGCGCGAAGCTGAGCAGGGGTGTGGGAGGGGGGTCATGACCCTCCTCCCCACCCTCGGCGAGGCCGAGCCTGGAACGAGCCGTAGCAGGCGGCGACGCGGCGTGCCGCAGCGGAGCATGCGCAGGCGAGTCTGTCACACCCCATCGCCTCCCTGTCTATCTTAGGGTGTGGCTCTGGGGTTGCGCACGTCCTATTGTTGGAAAAACATAATGTCCGCACTGCGCCTGTTAACCAAGCGCATTGCGTGCATTAGCGCGAGGCCGAGCAGGGGGTGGGATGAGGGGTCATGAACCCAATCCCCACCCCCTGTGAGAACGATCCTGGAACGAGCCGGAGCAGGCGGCGACGCGGCGTGTCGCGGAGCCGCATGCGCAGGCGAGTCCGTCACACCCTGTCTATCTTAGGGGTGTGGCTCTGGGGTTGCGTGTGTCCTAGTGTTGGAAAAACATAATGTCCGCACTGCGCCTGTAAACCAAGCGCACTGTGTGCGTTAGCGCGAGGCCGAGCCTGGAACGAGCCGGAGCAGGCGGCGACGCGGCGTGCCGCGGCGCCGCATGCGTAGGCGAGTCCGTCACACCCCGTCGCCTGCCTGTCTACCTTAGGGGTGTGGCTCTGGTGTTGCGTGTGTCCTAGTGTTTGAAAAACATAATGTCCGCACTACGCCTGTAAACCAAGCGCACTGCGTGTGTTAGCGCGAGGCCGGGCAGGGGGTGGGAGGGGGGTCGTGACCCCCCCACCCCATCCCCCTGCGAGGCCGAGCCTGGAACGAGCCGGAGCAGGCGGCGACGCGGCATGCCGTGGCGCTGCATGTGCAGGCGAATCCGTCACATGCCGTCGCCTCCCTGTCTATCTTAGGGGTGTGGCTCTAGGGTTCCTTACGTCCAAGTGTTGGAAAAACAGAATGCCACACTGCGTGCGCTTGCGCGAGACCGAGCAGGTGGGAGGGAGGGGGGGGTCGTGACCCCCTCCCCACCTCTCTGCAGGGCCGAGCATTGAATGAGCCGGAGCAGGCGGCGACGCGGCGTGCCGCGGCGCCGCATGCGCAGGCGAGTCCGTCACACCCTGTCGCCTCCCTGTCTATCTTAGGGGTGTGGCTCTGGGGTTGCGTGCGTCCTATTGTTGGAAAAATAGTATATCCGCACTGCGCCTATAAACCAAGCGCATTGCGTGCGTTAGCGCGAGGCCGAGCAGGGGGGTGGGAGGGGGGTCGTGACCCCCCGTCCCCAACCCCGTGTGAGGCCGAGCCTGGAATGAGCCGGAGCAGGCGGCGACGTGGCGTGCCGCGGCGCCGCATGCGCAGGCGAGTCCGTCACACCCCGTCGCCTCCCTGTCTATCTTAGGGGTGTGGCTCTGGGGTTATGTGCGTCCTAGTGTTGGAAAAATAAAATGTCTGCACTGCGCCTGTAAACCAAGCGCACTGCGTGCGTTAGCGCGAGGCCGAGCAGGAGGGTGGGAGGGTGGGTCGTGACCCCCATCCCCACCCTCCTGCGAGGCCGAGCCTGGAACGAGCCGGAGCAGGCGGCGACGCGGCGTGCCTTGGCGCCGCATGCACAGGAGCCTGTGCAGCGCCTTGTTGCCTCCCTGTCTATCTTAGGGGTGTGGCTCTAGGGTTGCGTGCGTCCTAGTGTTGGAAAAACAGAATGTTCGCACTACGCATGTAAACTAAGTGCACTGCATGCGTTAGCGCGAGGCCGAGCAGGGGGTGGGAGGCGGGGTTGTGACCCCCCTACCCACCCCCTGCGAGGTCGAGCCTGGAACGAGCCGGAGCAGGCAGCGACGCGGTGTGATGCGGCGCCGCATGCACAAGCGAGTCCATCACACCCCGTCGCCTCCCTGTCTATCTTAGGGGTGTGGCTCTGGGGTTGCGTGCGTCCTAGTATTGGAAAAACAGAATGTCCGCACTGTGCCTGTAAACCAAGCGCACTGCGTGTGTTAGCGCAAGGCCGAGCAGGGGGCGGGAGGGGGGTCGTGAGCCCCCTCCCCACCCCCCTGCGAGGCCGAGCCTGGAATGAGCCAGATCAGGCGGCGACATGGCGTGCCGCGGTGCCGCATGCGCAGGCAAATCCGTCACACCTTGTCGCCTCCTTGTCTATCTTAGGGGTGTGGGTCTGGGGTTGCGTGCGTCCTAGTGTTGGAAAACCAGAATGTCTGCACTGTGCCCGTAAACCAAGCGCATTGCGTGCGTCGTTAGCGCGAGGCCGAGCAAGGGGGTGGGTCCGTCACAGTCCGTCGCCTCCCTGTCACTACATGGGTAGCATTTTTCTTTATTGTTTTTCCCTCCTATGTATCATTTTTTCGAGTGTACGGGTGTGCACTGCATTCGTCATAGTCCTGTGCTGCAGGTATACACATTTTGCACTACGTGCATCCTTCTCTGCGCCAACGTTGTGACTGGTTATGCCAACGCTGCAGAGTGCATGACTTACTTTTAAGTACTACATCAGGTGCACTAATTCTATGTTGTGCACTGCGCGATAGTGCTTCTCGTGTGATTCATTTTGAGTATGTACCGCACTTCATGCACACATATAGTGAACTTCCTTGTAAGACTTTGGAGAACTTCATGCGTTTTTTAGTGTCCTATTACGGGACTGGCTTGGGCCTGGTTGTAGCTGGGTGGTCAACTTTTTTTCCTTATCTGAAGTATTTTTTCTTTTGGAGTATATATATTTCGTGGTAGTACATATGATGTCATTTGTACTACTTGCACCAATGTTGAGTACTGCACCGCGCGTACCAAGTCGGTATGTACTGCCCCTGGTTGTAGTTGGTGCAACCCCTTTCGTTCTTCATTTATGCATGTACTGCACTTCATGTATATACTTTGTGAACTGCCTTATATTTGTTATGTGAACTGTATTCACGTTTCTTTATAAATATTAATATTAATGTTCTTTTTCTATAGTTACTTTTTGTGGACTGCATGTGTACAAATGTGTAATGCTTATTTTTTACCATTGTGATCTGCATTAATCTTTCTTTTTTAGGTATGAGTTGTAGTCAGATTACTTAATTTTTTTGTGTTTGTTTTTGAATATGTTTGTACGTGAACAGTATGTTTTGGTATAACACATTAAATTTTTCAAAGTTTTCTGGTACTTGTTCTAACACAAACTAATCTTTAGCGAAAGCAATTGATCATTAGCAAACTGTGATACATACGCAAACAACAGAAATAAAATTTAATGCTAATTCTAAAACGACATTGTTTACACAAAAGAAATGTTCGATATGAAGCAACGGACATAATCAAAAGCTTGCATACATGAAACAAAGAACAACACAACGACTAAAGTAAAGTGAAACTAAAACATAGCCCTGAATTATTTCAATTTGCTGTACTGGATTACAACCTTGTTCTTCTTCTGCTTTGCTTCTTTGTCTCTTTTTGCCCTGTCCAGTCCCATGATGACATCGTAGATGATTCTCCATGGCTCATATGTTGCGAATGCATCTATTGCTGCATACTTGATAAGCTGTTCTGACAGTGGGCAAAATCCCCACAGAGTATGGTCCTCCTTGCGGTTAATTTTTTTCTTCATGTCATGGTAGTGAATGTCTATCATCCTGCCGGCAACATCAGCCAAAGAGTCAAACTTCTTTTTATTGTATGGGTCTCTCCATTCCACCTGAATATCAATGTAGTTGTCGGAGTTGATCTCCAAACCAGATAGCTTCAGCTTGCTTTTGTCTCCTTCAATGGCGAATCCGACGAAGGTGTACTCGCCATTCATGAGGAATTTGTCTAGTTCCATTGGCCTGCAAGATGTTTGTATAGAGTGAATATAGTTTATTTTCTTAGAGCTACCAATGTTTTTTGTTTTTTCTGAAACTGAACTGCAATATGAATATCTGAATATGTCACATTTAGTAGGTGCTAATACTTTGTTCAACATAACTAGTATATCTGATAATATATTGCGTAAACAATGCATGTTTTGTGCATGATTGTATTCTTGAACTGAATTTCATACATGTTTTGTATAGTAATGTTTCAGTTTTCTATTGTTCAGTCAAATAGTTTGTGTTTGGTAAAACAAAATAAAACTGAGTGTATTGCTTGATCATATAATTCAAGAATTGAACACATGGGTAACATACATGGAGCCAGATGAAAACTATCAATGAATTCATATGCCATGCTTTTCAAAAATGAGAACCAAAGTTTAAATATTGGCGATTGCAGTGAAGAAAATTTAAAATCAATTTTGACAAGCGATAGTACAGATTGATAGTTATTCTGACCTGTCTTTAGGTGCAGAGATGTGGTAGACAAGGCATTCTTTTTCTACGCATAGCTGGAGCACTGCAGCCCGCTGTGGCTTCACGTAGTGCGTGTACTCGACATCAACGCCGACTAGTTTGACGGGCATTGCGCCGACCTTCCTCCTGAGCGTGGACAGCATCTTGTCCATGTCTTTACCCTTGCTTGTGCAAACGACGTGGAGCTTGTGGTTGCCGTGGAGGTCGGCGTCGTGGAGCTCCCTGGTGTACTTGCGGTGCTGCTTGTACAGAGGTGCATCCGCCATGACTCTCTTCTGCTCTCTCGTGTTTTCTAGAGAGAGAGGTTAGTGAAAGGAATTGTGGAGAAGAAGATGCAATGGGGTTTTGGGGGGGACGCAGCAGTTGTGTTTTCTCCTCTGCTCTCCTCTGCTCTCCTTGACAGGACGTGGGAGAGGTGGAGCGGGGTGGTAGCGTGGTGGGGCTCTGTTTTAAGTTACGTGGCAACTGCAGAGAGGTTCTGCTATGAGGTAGTGCGTTGGAAATCCGAAACATCGTCGCCTCTTTTCCATGACTAGTTCAAGGTATTGACGCAACTGTCAGAAAATGTGATGATTGTGTTTTCGGTGAATTTTCCAAGTAAGTGCACTTCTTTTCTACCAGAACATAACTGCGTACGTCCACATAGTGCACTGTATGGAAGTGAAGTTTATTCTTCGTGCACTGGATTATATCGGATTAGTATTCCTACAGATGTACGCACACTTAGTTTCTTGATGGAGTTCTTTCATGCAGTTCTTTATTTTACAACGGACTGCTTTTCTCAACTAACAGGGCTGCATTCTTCATTTTTGCCATACTGCAATGCAGTAGAAAGAGAACTACATTTGAGAACAATTAATACTGTGTGCTTCCACGTGGGGAACTGCATTGTTGCACGTCGCGGACTGCATTTGTACGTTGACTTCGGGCTTCCTGCGTTTTATTTTTCTTTGATGTTTTATTTTTGAAGTTATTGTTTTTTCTCAGTGGGCCTTGTTGGGCCTGTGTTAGGGGAGTGAAGACGCATTGTGTCCAAGTCGGCCTGTGAGCACGGCTGGTTCCCGGTGCGTTGTGTGTGGCCTAATGTTTAGTCCCGCCTCCCCTGCGGAAGGCGCGCCCGACCTATTTATAAGCGCTGGCGAGGCAGCCGTGTCGAACTCCTCTGGTTTCTTATTTGGGCGCTTAAGCACGGCGCTCGCTACTCTATGCTCTCTGACCTGTGGGCCCATGTGCGCCCGGCCCCATGCATCGTGTCTCAGAATAACTCGCCTACTTTGGGCGCAGACCTACTATGAGACTGGCTCGGGCCGGCTACACCTGGGTGGTCAATTTTTCTTTTCTTTGTATTTTCTATCTTAAGTATTTTTTTCAATGTAGGGGCGTGCACTGCTTAGCAAATCATCCGTGCACTGCATTGATCAGGGTTCTGCACTGCATGTGCACGCATTCCGTACTACGCATGTTTGCGCTACATTTTTGTGCACTACATTGGTAGCATTTATCTTTATTGTTTTTCCCTCTTATGTAGCATTTTTTGTGCACTACGGGTGTGCACTGCTTTGTTGCCTCTACGCGCACTGCATTCGTCATGGTCCTGTGTTGCAGGTGTACACATTTTTGCACTGCGTGCATGCTTCTTTGTGCTAAATTTGTGACTGGTTATGCCAACGCTGCAGACTGCATGGCTTTTATTTAAGTACTACATCAGGCATCAGGTGCACCAGTTCTGCTTTTGTGCACTGCGCGAAAGTGCTTTTCTTTGTGCTTCATTTTGAGCATGTACTGCACTTCATGCACACATATAGTGAACTTCCTCGTATGACTTTCGAGAACTGCACACTTAAAATGGTCTGTGGATTATAATTTTTTAGAGAATTATTATTTAATGATCTGCGGTTAGTTCGTGGGAATTTCTGTAGTCAAAGTCTTTGTAGAACATCCTGGTAAGATTTTGTTCTTTTGTAACATAAACCTTTATTGATTGTCCTTCATTCTTTGTAACGTAATTTTCATTAACTCCCATTTAATTTTCAGTTTTGACCTTTTTGCCTTCCTATTCTATAAATGTAGGCCAACTTCAACCCTTCCTTTGTAGTTCATTTCTCCTCTAGCCGCAACTTCTCTCCTTTCTCTAGCATCTCTTTATTTTTTTTCCTTCTTCTAGTTTTTTGTTGCGATGGCTCCAGGCCCCTGCGCCATTCTATCATGATGCGGCCATGGTTGTGGTGTGCCGATGCACTGCGATTGCTTAGCTTGCTCGCAGGCCCGTCGTGCTCGTCGTGGGGGGGAAGGTATTGTGCCGAGCTGGGCGAGCGGAGCAGCTTGCATATGGCATAGTATTCACAGAAGGATTGGATATGGGCCACATCAACATTTCTGCATTCTATTCCGCCCCTGCTTCGTCGTGGCCTTGGCCGCACTCGTCCTTTTGTCCATCAGCTTACGCCAATAGATGTGGAGACTCACTACAAGATGGTATTTTTTGCTTGATCTGATTTTTTCTTTGTGTTTTCTATTTTTTTGTATAATTCCATAATAGTCTGAACTTCTAGTTTTTTAGGAATGCACTTATTTTGTTTTATTGAAGTGTACTGCACTTTGTACTTATATGTTGTTTTTATTTTTTTTGCTTGTGTGAATGGAGCTCGTATTTTTTTGCATGGTTACAATATGTGAACTGCTTAGATATAGATGAGAAGTAATAGTTTCCACAATTTTCCCCGCTTGTACGTTTTGTAGTATATGCAGGTAGTCTCAAGAACTTCATAATAGTTGTAAGCGTAATTCTTGTTTGCAAGTTCCGCACTACATATTAGATTGTGTTTAATCTGCACTGATTTTTTTGCAGAAAAATTCCCCAACGAGCTGTTAGGTATCTCCAACTCAAGAAGAAGGGAATTCTCCAAGTTGTTCTTGGTAATGGATACCTTCAACTAGCCAAGTACCGTGTAGGCGTTGACGGGCGGTTGTGTCTGCAGAAAGGGTGGAAGGAATTTGTCATTGATAGTGGCGTGAAGTATGAGCAAGTTGTTGTCCTCAACTTCTTTGAACTTGAGGATCGTACGGTTAGAATCACGTTTTACGTGATTGGTTAAGGTTAAGATGTTGATTTTTAATAAGTACTTTTGCGTGTTCGAACGCTTCATCTTTTTGATGTGTTTTGTAGTAAGCACTTTTGTGATCTGAACCGCTTCAATTATTATTCTGGACTTCATCTTTTTGATGTGTTTTGTAGTAAGCACTTTTGTGATCTGAACCGCTTCAATTATTATTCTGGACTTCGTGCTGCCATGCAACTAACTGCATTTTTTTACATCATTTTTGGATTAATATGTGTCAAAGTTTTACTCTAGACTACTATATATATGGTATACTCTGTACACCATTTCTCTTCAGATGGTTTAGTTGAATAACTCATAGTCAGTGGGAAATTTGTGTTTACACAAAATTTAAACTGATACATAAGTCATACAGATAAGCAAACTCCTATGCATATGATTAGTTTATTGAAGTTCATCTATTTGGTCGTCAACCTGTGCTTCTCCACGGTGACTGGAGCGTGTCTAATGTCGCACTTTTTTTGTTTTCCGTGGCGGTGTTGCTGGTTCTTGTCTTTGCACCATTGTGTTTGTAGTCCCTCGCGTGCTGGCTGATTGCGGCTTTTGTTTTTGAGTGTTGTGAATTGCATACTTCTTTGCTCCCAGCGTGCTGGTTGATGGCTGCTTTTGTTTTTGAGTGCTGTGAACTGCATCCTTCTTTGCTCCCCGCGTGCTGGTTGATGGTGGCTTTTGTTTTGGAGTGCTGTGAACTGCATCCTTCCTTGCTCCCCAGGTGCTTGTTGATGGCTACTTTTGTTTTTCAGTGATGTGAACTGCATGCTTCTTTGCTCCTACCTTGTTTTTTGAAACTGGTGCCGTTCTCGGTTGTTTCTGTACAGCAGCATTCCCTTGTGGTGTTCTTGTTGGCATTGTTTCTTCATGTTCTTCGTCCTCTTCACTCTCTTCTTCCTCCTCTTCTTGCTCTTCCTCATCTTCATCATCTGTTTCTTCATAAGCCACTACTTCTTCAGTTTCTTCATGTTCTTCGTCCTCTTCACTCTCTTCTTCCTCCTCCTCTTCATATACTTCTTTGATTTCATCTTCTTCGTCTTCCTCGCTTTCTGGTCTTATTCGTTTGAGGCAAGTTCTTGCATTGTGCCTCGTCCTCTTATTGTGGATGCTTCAAAGTCTCGGTTTCGTCCATTTCTTAGTGTTGTGAGTGGAATTTATGTTTGGTTGTGCATCGCCATGTCCTTGGTTTTCTTGTTCATGTCTTTTTGTACATGTCCTGGAATTGTGGCCGCTGATTTCATTACATTTCTTGCACCTATTTATTCCCAGTGGGTGACCATCACTGTCCAGCTCAGGCTGTGGCTTACTGTTTTTGTCATCATTTTTCTCCTTGCATGGAACCTTTTTCTGGGTTGCGTCGGCCCCTTTCTTCATTCCTCTTGTGTTTGAAACGGGAGGTGGAAGAATTGTTTCTTTTTTTATAGCACCAGTTCTGTTGTGTTCAGTATTTTCTACTTGCTCGGCATTATTGTCATGCGGGCATTTCTCTACTTGCTTTAGTTTTGCTGCTTCTTTTTCTTCGTTGTGCACATCAACTTCCTCGGTCAGTGCCCTCGTACCAGACAACACTCTGTGGCACCCAGCGTCGGACCTTGTCGCTCTATTTGCAAAGGTCCATTAATGTTTCTGTCAGCAATTTTCTACGGCAAAAAATCGAGGTTCCATCTGGTGTTGTTTGTTCGTAGTCTCTTCTGTCAAACGTTGCATTTGATCTTGCGTTACGGATGTATCTTTTCATGATGTACACCTCAAGAATCTTGAGCACTCTCAAATGAGAAAGCATGGATAACACATGGACGCAAAAGAGCCCTCCAGACAACACATGTTTTCTTTGTTTTGTAAGTGACCTGCATGAAATTAATAAACACATTTTTTTCATTATTTGTTCATTTTAAAGAAGTGAACTTCATTTCGTTTTGTGAATTAGTCATTTATGTGCACTTTTAAAGTTCATTAAGTGAGCTTTCGTGCATGACTATCAGAAACTAGAATATTTTTGTGATAGGAGTCTCACATGCGTGTGTCCAGAGTTTGCACTCACATTCGTAGACACCTTTCTGTTCATCAGCGAACACTTGGAAATTATGCCTTGCCCAGTCAAATGCATCCGATCTATTGTAGTGGTGTACTAGATACTTTGTCGGGTTCTCAGGGCACCGTTCTGCTCTGAATGTAGTGCTACGGTAGAGTGTTTCTTTGAAATCTGCAAACACTGCCCTTGTATACATTTTTGATAGCTGAACCTCAAACCCAAATTGGGTTGTTGTCTTTACCTCTGCTGCATGATCAGAAATGCACTGTTACGAACCAGAGAAATAAAAAAATTGTTTGTTTTTGTAGTTATATTTTAGTAGTTTTTTGATTGACATTTCGTTTACCTCATTTGCTACTGTCTCTGTGTGCTCGACGGCCTTCCTGGTCTGAACACACTTGTCCACCTGCTGAGCAAACAGATGGAGATCATGCTTCTCTTTGACATAGTTTTTCTTCAGTATGCGGTTCATGTTCTCGCTTCTCTGTGTGGAAGTCATCCGAGCACAAAAAATTTCCTTGTAGTAAGCCGAGCTCCACTCGTGCTTGTCATCCCACAGTGAATTCATCACTTCATCCTTTTGCAACTTGTATTTTTGAATGAGGTCCTTCCATGCCTGTTCAAATTCTGACGGCATTAGTGGGTGGTTGAGCATCGCATTGAGTTTATCCTTTAGTTTCTCGTGCGCCTTATACAACAAGGCGAGGTGGTCTTTGTACTTCTTCATGATATGCCACCGACACAACTTATGCAGAGTATGTGGGAGGGTAGTTTTTAATGCTGCCTTCATCGAAGAACACTGGTCTGAGAAGGCACAAATAGAGTTTTTTTATTAAGTTGTTTGTGTGTGTGTAAGATGGAAGAAATATATAGGTTGATGGAAACAAACGTAAGTATGCATGTGTTTTTTTGTACCTGTGAGCATGCAGATTGGTGGCTTGTTGTTCATACACCTCAGAAATGTTTTGAAAACCCACTCGGACGATGGTATTGTTTCGTCTCACACGAAGGCAACAGCAAATATGGTGCTCTGTAGATGATGGTTCACTCCCACGAACACTCCCAGCGGCAAGTGGAATTTGTTAGTTTTGTACGTCGTGTCAAATGTAACGCAGTCTCTAAAATCTTCATACAATCCTTTGCAACTTACGTTGGCCCAAAAGACGTTTCTTACACGGTTATCTGCATCAACGTCATAATCATAGAAAAACTCTAGGTTTATCTTCTGCATATTCTCGAAGAAATCCATAAGTTTCTTGACATCATCTTGGGACTCTTCTCTGGCAAACTTTTGTTTCCTGCATTTTCAAAAGCAATGCAAACTCATCTCATCAAACAGGAAATAATTACCGACATGATACTCAAGCGATATGGTTTGTGATGTGCTTACTTGTTTACACAGTCGCGACTAGTATGTCCCATGTACTGCAGACCGCCGGACATACTCGACAGCGTTGACATCATCTGAGCGTGTGTGTGGTTGCCCAGTTGCATGTCTTTCACTAACTGCTCTATCAAAGGATAGTCTTTTTTGTGCGACCGCATGTGCAAAAGCATCCCAGGTCTTTCCAGCATCTTGTGATCGTGGTTGAGTTCAACCATTTCTATCACAAATTTTCCATCCTTCCTCTTGTTGACTCTAATCTTTGCCTTGCAGTCAATCCTTTTTGATGTCTTCTGAGGTTTCTGGTGATAATCTTACACAGTCTGTTTGTGCGTCCCTTCTCTTGAGCAAACAATGTAGGCATTTTTCCTGTGTTTTGCCCTCTTGCGTATGCCAAACCCTGCACATCTTGCATAATTGTTGTAAAAGTCCCATGCCTTGTTGTACGTAGTGAACTTCATTCTAGCGGCAGGTATGAGGTTCAGCAGCATGTTTTTATCCTGCATTAAGTGCAATGCTCTATGAGATAATTTGTTATGTTCTGTGTTTTAAATACGAGGAGTGCATACGAGTTTAATAAAGCATTGCAATGTTCCTAAGTTTTCGGAAAAATCCAATGTATTAGATGCTAGGTCAAACCTCACAAGAAATATCAGTGTGCACTGCAATGTTATCTGAATGGACTGCAACTATCATTATTATTTTTCAGAACATAAACTTACATGTGTGTAGAGTCGTTCACCAGATGGTGTTTGCAGCTCGCCGGGTTGTATTGGACATGGTGGGGTTATAGCAGATCTATGTAGTTGAGGATCTCGCGGCGGCAATAGTGAGGAGGATTTGTACCTGCTGTTGACTTTTGACCGAGGCATCGTTGGTGGTCGCAGTGTCGAAGTTGATGTAGCAGGTCTGCTTGGAGCTCTGTTTTTCGGTGCAGCAGGTGGACGCTGAGCTCTTTTTTGGGGTGCAGCAGGTGGACGTGGTGGTAAACTAGTGTTGTGACGATGTGTTAGTGGGTTGGTTTGAAAATTTTGGAGCGGTGGCACATCATCATAGTCATAATCATCATCTGCTGCAACATCGTGTTCAACTGCATCATCATTGTCTGTTTGGACATGTTGTCCAAACATAGTGAACTCGTGCTTATACTCTGGGTTGAGAACTGTTATTGGCTCATTTTCATCATCATCATCTTCATCATCCCATTGGTGAGTTCCCTTCCAGACGAATGTGACATTATCGTCTTCTTAGACTACCTCTTCTTCCTGGAAAAAATCCTCTTCGAGAGAGTACTGCGCCCTGCTTATTGTTGTGAAGAATCCTCGAGGAATCTCAGGCGTAACCCAGCCAGTATCTCTTTCAGAAGAAGCTTCACTCTTCTGAAATTTATTGTTCACTGTGTTGTCAATTGTCCGTGGCATTTTGTGTCACATCCCTAGTCAGTTTTGCATTAGGACTAGCTAGAGTGTGCATCATGTTTACTTTCAACAGAAACTTGAATTGAGAATGACAGAAACCCCAACACCCCTCTTCTAACAACTAGGGTTTAATAAAATATTTTCCAATGTACCCAAAATGCCCTTCAAAAATGTTCATCATCTTTGCCTTGGTCTTAAACCTCTGCCAAAAATGGTGCACAATTTTCTAGGACATCCAAAGGTCTCTGGATTAATTCCAATTAAATGCTATAAAATAATTTAGGTGCCCAAATAATCATAAACTAAAATGTTCCATGCTGTTCATATTATATACAGTGGGCACGACTAGTTTCATGATTTATAAAAATGTTTTAGCATTTTTATTAATTCAACAAAGTTGCAAAAGAAAACAAACAGAAATAAAATAGAAAAGAAAGGAGAGAGAAGGTCTTACCTGGCGCCCACCTAGCAGGCCCACCTGCCGACCCAGACCAGCCACCGCTCCAGCGAGCTGCTTGGCTCGGCCAGGCAGCCAGGCAGGTGCTCGACGCCGGCAGCAGCGCGCGCCACGCACTTGCCCGCCGCCCTGCCTCCTCCCCTCGCTGATTTGCTGGCCTGGATCGACCACCCCCTCCTCCCCCGAGCTCGCAGACACGCCTCCTCCTCCCCAGCTCCTATCCCTCGCTCCCCCGCACCATGGCCGACGCTGTCGCGCCCGCGCCGTCGTCCCCGTGCCGCGTCACCGTGTCCGTTTGCTCCGCTATCATCGACTACGTCGAACAGGTCGAGCCCCGAGCGCTCGCCCGCTCTGGAGTCGCCCCCGACCCCGTCTTCCCCAACTCCGGCCGCTGAGATCGCCATCGCCGCCCCGCTCAGCTCCGTCCTTCCCCGAGCCCACTTCGACGCTTGCTACAATTGCCGTGAGCTCAGCTCCGTCCTCCCCCTCTCTGTTAGCTATCTCCTGCACCGTATGCACTGCACGAAGCTCACCTGCACGCGCCGCCGCGGAGGTTGTCGCCGACGAGGCTCCCGCCACCTAACGGCCCGGCCATCGTGCCCACTAGCTTCACCGTCTCGCGTAGGTGTTGTAGGACCAATCCACACGCCTCCAAGAGCACCGCACCGACGAGTTCGTCCTCGCCCGAACTCCGGCACCCGTTGGACTCGTCTCCATCGTCGTTTCCGGCGACCCCGAGGCCAGCCACCACCACCACTCGCTACGGCACCTCACCAGCAGCACATAGACGTGCTCCGCCGTCGATTTGGTCGCCGGAGCACGAATCCCACACCCCACCGCCACGTCTGGCCTCGCCGGCGGCTAAACGCCGGCAAGTCAACCGCATTTGACCAGGGGTTTGAGCCCCCTAGGTCACTGACATGTGAGCCCTGCCTGTTAGTCAAACCTAGGTTAGTGTCTAAACTAATCCTAATTAGTTAGTTAACTAACTGTCACACTAACCAGTGGGTCCCACTTGTCAGGTTTGACCTGGACCGCCCTGTTGACTTGCTGACGTCAGCATGATGTCATGCTGATGCAGTAAATGCTTTTCTGGGATTATTTGATTTAAAACAATTCAGGAAATTCCAGAAAATGCTTTAAACTTCAAAAAATCATATAAATTCAACAGTAGCTCAGATGGAAAAGATTTAGATATGAAAATTGATCAGAAAATGCAAACTTTCCAATGGCACTGGTTTCATGCATGTTCGAGCAAGTTAACCTTGCTGTTCACATTAAAACATGATAATGCACTTTAATAAATAATAGTTTGGGCATAAATTTGAATCTTTGATTTAAATGGGCTCAAAACCTTCTGTTTATAGTTGCATTAGACCAAAACACATTCATCTTGCCATATCATGAGCATGCATCATATTGTTGCATTTGTTTGCTTATTGATTGTATCGCCGGTGTTCTCCGTGGTAGGTCCTGCTCCCGAGGATACTTCTGCGTATCCAACTGAAGAGCAGTACCAGACAACCACTCTGTCAAGCAAGCAACCCATTGATCACTCAGATACAAACCCATCTTCTCGCTCCTCCTCTCTTTTACTGCATTAAGGCAACAGCGTGTGAACTGCTACTTGCTGCGGTAGTTGAACCCTATTCCTTTGCATGACCTGTCATTGCCACAGTAAATAGTTGAAACCCACTAGCATGTGTAGGAGTTGATTGAGCCATGTGATGTGTGTGCCACCATGCTATTTGTTTATGTTGCCTGCTATGCTTAGAGTTGTGTCAGGTCTGGTCCATCTGGGTGATGGATCAGAGTGAAATAATCATACTTGATAAAGAGAGGGAAGTGTGGAACATGTTTGGTAAAGGTATCGATGAAAGGCCATGTAGGAGTACGTGGTGGGTTGTTTCATTGGAACCGTCCATAGGACCCGAGATCTGTATGTGTGATTCAAGTTACAGCTACTACCACGCGTTGGGCTCCTGGCGCTCCAAACCCTCTAGACTTATTAACTGCCCTTGTCCTCCGTCCAGGAGTTGCAATTAGTTTCTGGTGTTTGTAGTTTACTGGTGGTCATGCACAGCGCTGACCCTCGGGGTGGGCTGTGATGCGACAGGTACGTGGCATGGTGTACCGGTCGCCCGTTTAGTGACTCGGGAACCCTGTACACATCGTTTGGGGCCGTGAGCGACACGCCGTGTAATGCCCAGGATGGGACTATACCTCCTACGTGTCGAGGCACGACTTAAAGGTATAAGCCCATTCTGGAATGATCTCAAGTTTGGTATCTTTGCACGACTCATGTAAAAGAGGGATTAAATTGCAAAAGAAGATAGTTGGCTTACACTCGCCACTTCACACAATACATTACATAAGCAAACATCATTCAAAACATCACAGCCCATCTAAGGGTAAGATCCAAAAGAAAGATACCAAAATAACATAAAGCCACAGGTCTAGATCGAATCCTAGTAGAAACCACTACTGATCGTCGAAAACGTCACAAGCAACCAGCCAAACTCTTCATCGAGCTCCCGGTGAAGTACTTGAACCAGCTCCTGCATCATTCTCGGCTGAACCTGCATCTGGATTTGTAGTATCTGTGAGCTGCAAGGACTCAGCAATCCCATAACCATGGGTATCAAGACTAGCAAAGCTTTATGGGTAGGAGGAGGTAAAGTGGTGAGGTTGCAGCAGCGGCTAAGCATAATATGGTGGCTAACTTACGAGTACCAGAATAAGATGAGCATCTACGCAAACGGCCGCAAAAGTAGTGATCGCTATAGATCCTGAACTACATACGAGTCAAACATAACCCCACCGTGTTCTCTTCTCAAGTGAAAAGAGACAGTCACGGTTACCCACACAGTTGTGTGTTTTACTTCGGATCCTCTGTCAAGTTTTCTACAACCGGACATTAACAAATTCCAATCTGCCACATAACCGCGGGCACGGCTTTCGAAAGATCATAACCCTGCAGGGGTGTTCCAACTTAGCCCATCACAAGCTCTCACGATTAGCTGAAGTGATAAATATAATATCATCACTCCTTATCTTAGGGAAAAACCGATCAGGCTCGGCATCCCGGTGCACAAGACATTTCGACAATGGTAAAACAAGTCCAGCAAGACCTCCCGGTGTGCCGACACCCTGATAGTAGCTGCGCGTATCTCGTCTCAGGCCACAACCGGATGGGACATCCTACAGGAGCCAGATACCTCGAGTTTCCCCGAGGCGGTCCCGCAGTCTGCCCGTTTGGGACCAACACCATCACCACTGGCCCCCCTGTTATGTAGAATTAAGAACCCGGGGACATGACCCCCTATGCAATTAATTAATTATTTAAGTTGTTATTATGAGCAAATTAAAAACAAAGTTGGGCCTTGCTAGAGGAGTTTTATTCAAAGTCGAACTGTCAAGGGGTCCCCATCCACCCATCGTGTAAGGAACGCAAAATCAAGGAACATAATGCCGGTTTATCGGCGCCTAGGGTGGCATGAGTGGAACAAAACACCGAGCAAAAGGCCAAGCCTTCCACCCATGCCCAATATATTGGTGTGTTAATAATAATAATAATAGATATTGTGATATGCCAACAACAAGTTCCCACCTGGAACGATCTTCATCTTCACCTGCAACTAACAACGCTATAAGAGGGGCTGAGCAAGCGGGTAACATAGCCAAACAGTGGTTTTGCTAGGAAGGTTTCAAATGTTAGAGGTTTCATGGCAACAAGGAGAGGGCTGACAATAAAAGATGGGTAGCGCGACATGTAACGATAGCATCGAGACAACTAAGCATGGCAATGGTAGTAAAGGTATCCAAGGGTATGATCATCTTGCCTGGGATTCCGCAAGGGAGAAGAACGGGTCCAAGAAGTAGACGGAGCAACATAGTCGAGCGAATCCTCACAACTCCGGAACGAAACCAAAGCTAACAAGAGAAGCAACCGGAAAGAAGCAAACAACACGGTAAACACACAAGCATAAACAAGGCATACGATGCACATCCAAGTATGATGCATGTCCGGTTTAAATATGCATGTCATGGCAAAGTGCACAAACAAATCTACAAGTTAAGTGGAGCTCAATATGCAACGAGTTGCATATTGACGAAACACCACATTTATTTATTTAGTATATTTTTGATTATTTACAAGACAAGGTTAAATGTTTTTAACATAGCAAGAGGTGAAGCATAATAAAACTACACTATTTAGTCATTTTAAATGAGGCCGGGAATAACAACAACAATCCCGGAAACTCCCCATGTGCATAATTTGAACTTGGTACTGTTCTGCCTATTACCACATTTTAATGTTGTTAACAGCAAAACAAAGTACACCATGTTAATCTACACATTTTTCTACCCCATTTACATATAAAGTTTATTAAAAACCGAGCTACGGTTATTTAGTTATGAAATAAACCATTTTAGCATGTTATTTAAGAAAATTTAAACAAACATTATTTTAAACATTTTAAACAGTGGTGAAAGTGTTATATTAATAATCTACACAGAAATCTAAGAAGTTTTCATATTTACAACATTTTGAACTGATGCACAGTTTGTGAGATATTAATGCATGAAGATGAGGACTTTTCTGTAAAACAGTAAATCCTGGATTAATAGGAAAATTCGCAGCGCAGGAAAAAAACACCACAGGATGAATCTGACTGGGCACTCGACCCGGGGGACTCACCATGGGCCAAGGCCCAGGTCGGTGGAGAGGGCAAGGCCGGCAGGGGCGGCTTGGCTGGGCCTTGACTCACGCGGCCCATGTGGACGCCTGTGTCCACGTGTAGGCGAGCGGCTCGGCTGGAACGGGCGAGCGAGGCGGCGAGCGTCGTACTCGTTCCTGAGCAGAGGACGACGGCAAGGGATGAGAACGGCACGGGATCCGGGCGGGAAGGCCCTAGCTGGAGGAGTCCGAACGAACCTGGAGGAAGCCCTCGGCAAGCTTGGCGAGGCAGAGGGAGGCGGAACGACTGCGGCGGCGATGCAGCATCAGGACGGCGGTGCGGATCCGGTCGGAGATGGGCGTGGGGAGGCAGGGAGCTCAACTAGCTGCGGCGGCGTGGTTCCGGGTGACGAGGTGGAGGTCCGGCAGGAGTCGCGGGAGAAGACACAGGCGCGGCGGTGCTGGAGGTTCTCGCGAGGAGGAGATCGAGGCTCGGGCAGAGAAGATTTTTTAGATCGGGGCACTGGCATCTGGATCGATGAGGAGCAGGTGGGGATCGGGCGCTTGTTGGCCTGTTGCTGAAAACGAGGAAGGAAGAAGCTGGCTGCGGATTGGACCCCGAGGCAGAGGAGTGGCGGCGAGGACGAGGAATGGATGGGACACGTCTCCTAGAAACTAGGGTTTGGACTGATTAAATAGCAAGTGGGTTAGGCTTAGGTCTATCTGGTCCCTCCGATCGAAATCGGACGGTCCGAAATAAATAGCTTAGGTGGCCCAAGTAAGAAAACGGAGATGTTTAGGGATGTTTGGGGATGATCCGGACCCAACGGTCATGACTGCTCGGGTCGGGTTCGGGACAGTTTCGGACGAGTGCGAGGAGAGGAAAGTGGGTTGTGTAGAAGGCATCGGACTGAGACGAGAGAAGAGAGAGAGAGAGATGGCAGCCCGGCAACAGGTTTCAGAGCACTAAAACGTCCGACGAATAAACCGGCTATAGTGTCGCTATACATTTAACGGTTGGGCTACCAAACAGACTCCGAATGCGACGAAATTTGACAGGCGGTCTGTCTACACCATAATAAGACCACACGCCAAGTTTCATCCCATTCCGAGAACATTTTCCGGCCACTTAAAAAAATAAATATTCGGAGGTGCCGCGGGCGCGTGCGAGTGTGTCCGGACTCAGAACGGACAACGGAGAGAACTGGGGAACCCGAACGAATGCAAGTTTTGAAAACATGATGATGCAACACACATGATGACATGGCAAGATGCAACACACTAGTAAATGGCATGGCAATGGTGACGAATAACTGGCTGACACCTGGCGCATCGGTCTCGGGGCGTCACAACTCTCCGACACTAACAGAGGATCTCGACCCGAGATCCTAGAGATAGCACCGGGTAGAAACCAAAAAGAGGAGGTAACAAAGTTGCTTCTTTGACAGACGAGTGAAACCAAAGAACCTTGAGAGGTTAAATAAGTTGAATAAGAATACAACGGAGATGAATGTATAAGAAAACACTCCATTAGAAAAGAGTAACAAGGAGCATAATGAGAACCTTGTAGGTTGAAAGACATGAAACAAGAGCTTACGAACCAAAAGAATATGAAACTGCAACGGTATAGCCAAGGAATAAGAATGGCAGAATTTGGACAGCATTCCGTCTGAAAATGGAAGGAATTAACAAGAACTTGAGGAGATGGAGTGATACTTGAAGAAAACAACAACACACAGCCTCCGGAACATTGAAAGAATGGCACAAGGGGTAAGGAAGATTTCAGACAGCACTCCGGTTGAAAAGATAGGCAAAACATGATGAGATGAGAGAATTAGAATGAAGAATACCACACTCCGGTTAAATGATAAGCAAGGGAAAGAGCAAGATCTCGATAAAACGATATGATGGTATGGAGAGAGCAACATCACAATGCCTACGGAATGAAAGAATAGCATATAAATCAACGAAAGAAACGAAAGGAGAAGAAAATGACAACTTCTCCCACAAATGAATTAGGAAATCCTCCTTACAAAGAATGGTTGAACGAAGTTGATGGGCTTATGGAATTCATCTCAAAATTAAGAGGTGACAACCAGCCACTAACTTAAACAATTGATTTGATTGAGATCAACAAGGAGACGAAAGAGTTATTTCACGGAGAGGATAATGAAGAACTTGGGTCATTTACAAGCACAATAATAGCAACAATCCTTAGGCAAAGCTTTTAGGTGAAATACAACCCAAGATTACTCCAACGAATAGATTGAATGGTTGGAAAGATCTCCTGAACAAAGAAAATGATGGGTTTAAATATCTCATCCCTGACAACTTGTGAATCATGAAACATGAAGGAAAATTGTCAAAAATGGCATACCACCATCTCAAACAATAAGGTAGAAAGAATTGCACTTGGAAAGCATGATGAAGAATGCTTGAGCTCCAACAAGAATGTTAATGAAAATTTCTAGGATGAATTAAATCGTGATGAACCACCATGAAAACTCTGGTAATGAAAGCATGAGAAGTGAAAGATGAAAAGAATAAGATTCAAGGCCTACAATGAATCAGATGGAGCTTTGAAATGATACTTGAAATAACTTGGAACTCCGGAAAACAAGATGAAGAACTTGGAACCTTGAATATATATGATGAACAAGCTCCGAAGGAAGGGATTAACCTCTTGGAAGAAACTAGAATAAGATTTATGTTATGCATATCCTTCACCAATTTAAATTGGCAACAAGCAATGGATTTGGCATACTACTTATTCTTGTTGGGGAAAATTAAGAGAGATCTCGCACAAGCTTGGATAAATCTTCAACAAAGCACCGGTAGGATTATGAAAAGAACAAATGAATTAAAACGATAACAACGGAAGGGTAATCTTGAAATAACCATCGTAAGAATATGGAGACGGACGAAGAGACATCGATGAAGAATAGTTGGAGGACAAAGTTGAAAACTGAGAACGAGGAAATATTCTGAAATGATGGCCTTCGGAGGATCACAAAGAAAAGAATTCATGAAATGCTCTGGAAGAATAAAAGAGGAAGGTTGACCTGAAGTTGAAAGGAATTTGAAAGCGGTCTTGGAGGAGGCATGTGACTGATGGGAATCATTCTTACGTCACACTTTGAAAAGAATTTGAGTATAACTCCAGAAAAAATTGGAAGAGTCAGGTAAGATCCTGGATAAAGACCTGTGGGTTAGGGCCCACTCAAAGAAATCACCGTTGGAAAAGATTGCTTGAGAGATATTGCATCGGTTGAATTAAATGGCTTGAATAAGATAACAATCCTCAAAAAATTGCTTGAACGGATTAAGAATGGAATTATGAATCTTCAGCACTCCGGATATGAATAGCAAGAGGAGAATGATTAATTGGTGCACCGGAATAAGAAAGCATTGTGAAATGAGGAAAAGGACAAGATCAACACCGAAATCTTGAATTACATCCACCGGCAGAATTTGAGAACAAAAGAATGATGAACTTGGAGTTCTTGAGCAACTTCACAATAAATCACTGGATAAGAACATTGAAGGAAAAGAATGAAGAAATATCACATGAATAAAATGGATATTTCATTTGAGAATTTCTGGCTCCGAGAACGAGAAAGGGAGGGAGGGCGGGGAAAACAAAGACAACTTGAGATGAATGAAACAGACAAATCGTCAGATTTCTCAACGACGTCCGTATGGAATAACTTGAAGAGAAGGCACACCGGTTAAAAAGAATTAACATGAAGATCTTGATGGTTAAGAAGGATTAGCACTCTCATAGAAATATGAGAATACCGATTAGGAAAGGTATGGAATCAACATTTGACATCGAAGCAACTCGAATACCAGAATCAAAACGAAAACAAAGGATAGATATGTTTATGAAGAAGATTATGTTGCAACATATCAATCTGAACAGATAATTCAACGAATGAATTCTGTAGGTACATCAACTTGTCGAGAAGCCACTTGGAAGAACAAAAGGTAAATAAAAGCAACAAGGAGTAGATAGAACAAATACAAGATAGAAGCTTCGTTCGACATCTTTGTGCTGAAAGCTCATGGAACGTGTTACAAAAGGGTTTTGCAATCCCCGGATCAGCATAGCCAAGGACCCTTTAAGATGCAACTCCCGATCGGAACAAGCCCATAAAACCACTTCACTCAATGTAGAACCCCGAACTTCATATCATGCATTCGTTGGAAGAATGCCTAGAACTACTAGATGAACCCACCTATTAATTTCCGAAAGTTTCTAGTTATGCAATCAGGTGTTGGGGATACAAGGGAAGCACCACGCACTCAACTCTAATCCTACATCCAGCTGTATCCATCCTTCAACACATAACCAGTTGTTCTCGGAAACCGTTTACCTCGGACCTTCGAAACGCATCTACTATACAAGCTATGGCAATACTCCCGAACTACCTCCCCAGTACTAGGTGATGTCGGGGTTATCTTGCCACTAACCGCATAGGAGAGTTTTCGATGTCGGGCGTCTCAAGTATTCCAGAACTGCTGCGATATATTTGCGACGACAACACCTCGGAGCTCAAATCCCCGGGACACTGCCACAGCCCCTAATGACAGGAGGCATCGAGAACAATGTTCTCATCACAAAGACATCGGAACAATCCAAACAATACTCGCGTGATCCTAAAAAAAATTGGTGCATTTTTGAGAGTAGAAGAGACAAAAGTAATCGTCAGGAGTACTCACCAGAGTGAAAAAGAAGAGGAGCAAAAGAAATCCTACTCTCCGATATATATATATAGGACTCAAAACATTTTCAAGTGTGTGCCTAGACTCAACCGTCAACGATTCGATCAATCAGTGGGGGCTTCTAGGTCGGAGAAGGCTCTGATACCAACTTGTAATGCCCAGGATGGGACTATACCTCCTACGGGTCGAGGCACGACTTAAAGGTATAAGCCCATTCTGGAATGATCTCAAGTTTGGTATCTTTGCACGACTCATGTAAAAGAGGGATTAAATTGCAAAAGGAGATAGTTGGCTTACACTCGCCACTTCACACAATACATTACATAAGCAAACATCATTCAAAACATCACAGCCCATCTAAGGGTAAGATCCAAAAGAAAGATTCCAAAACAACATAAATCCACAGGTCTAGATCGAATCCTAGTAGAAACCACTACTGATCGTCGAAAACGTCACAAGCAACCAGCCAAACTCTTCATCGAGCTCCCGGTGAAGTACTTGAACCAGCTCCTGCATCATTCTCGGCTGAACCTGCATCTGGTGTTGTAGTATCTGTGAGCCGCGAGGACTCAGCAATCCCATAACCATGGGTATCAAGACTAGTAAAGCTTTATGGGTAGGAGGAGGTAAAGTGGTGAGGTTGCAGCAGCGGCTAAGCATAATATGGTGGCTAACTTACGAGTACCAGAATAAGATGAGCATCTACGCAAACGGCCGCAAAAGTAGTGATCGCTAAAGATCCTGAACTACATACGAGTCAAACATAACCCCACCGTGTTCTCTTCTCAAGTGAAAAGAGACAGTCACGGTTACTCACACAGTTGTGTGTTTTACTTCGGATCCTCTGTCAAGTTTTCTACAACCGGACATTAACAAATTCCAATCTGCCACATAACCGCGGGCACGGCTTTCGAAAGATCATAACCCTGCAGGGGTGTTCCAACTTAGCCCATCACAAGCTCTCACGATTAGCTGAAGTGATAAATATAATATCATCACTCCTTATCTTAGGGAAAAACCGATCAGGCTCGGCATCCTGTTGCGCAAGACATTTCGACAATGGTAAAACAAGTCCAGCAAGACCTCCCGGTGTGCCGACACCCTGATAGTAGCCGCGCGTATCTCGTCTCAGGCCACAACCGGATGGGACATCCTACAGGAGCCAGATACCTCGAGTTTCCCCGAGGCGGTCCCGCAGTCTGCCCGTTTGGGACCAACACCATCAGCACTGGCCCCCCCTGTTATGTAGAATTAAGAACCCGGGGACATGACCCCCTATGCAATTAATTAATTATTTAAGTTGTTATTATGAGCAAATTAAAACCAAAGTTGGGCCTTGCTGGAGGAGTTTTATTCAAAGTCGAACTGTCAAGGGGTCCCCATCCACCCATCGTGTAAGGAACGCAAAATCAAGGAACATAATGCCGGTTTATCGGCGCCTAGGGTGGCATGAGTGGAACAAAACACCGAGCAAAAGGCCAAGCCTTCCACCCATGCCCAATATATAGGTGTGTTAATAATAATAATAGATATTGTGATATGCCAACAACAAGTTCCCACCTGGAACGATCTTCATCTTCACCTGCAACTAACAACGCTATAAGAGGGGCTGAGCAAGCGGGTAACATAGCCAAACAGTGGTTTTGCTAGGAAGGTTTCAAATGTTAGAGGTTTCATGGCAACAAGGAGAGGGCTGACAATAAAAGATGGGTAGCGCGACATGTAACGATAGCATCGAGACAACTAAGCATGGCAATGGTAGTAAAGGTATCCAAGGGTATGATCATCTTGCCTGGGATTCCGCAAGGGAGTAGAACGGGTCCAAGAAGTAGACGGAGCAACATAGTCGAGCGAATCCTCACAACTCCGGAATGAAACCAAAGCTAACAAGAGAAGCAACCGGAAAGAAGCAAACAACACGGTAAACACACAAGCATAAACAAGGCATATGATGCACATCCAAGTATGATGCATGTCCGGTTTAAATATGCATGTCATGGCAAAGTGCACAAACAAATCTACAAGTTAAGTGGAGCTCAATATGCAACGAGTTGCATATTGACGAAACACCACATTTATTTGTTTAGTTGATTTTTGATTATTTACAAGACAAGGTTAAATGTTTTTAACATAGCAAGAGGTGAAGCGTAATAAAACTACACTATTTAGTCATTTTAAATGAGGCCGGGAATAACAACAACAATCCCGGAAACTCCCCATGTGCATAATTTGAACTTGGTACTGTTCTGCCTATTACCACATTTTAATGTTGTTAACAGCAAAACAAAGTGCACCATGTTAATCTACACATTTTTCTACCCCATTTACATATAAAGTTTATTAAAAACCGAGCTACGGTTATTTAGTTATGAACTAAACCATTTTAGCATGTTATTTAAGAAAATTTAAACAAACATTATTTTAAACATTTTAAACAGGGGTGAAAGTGTTATATTAATAATCTACACAGAAATCTAAGCAGTTTTCATATTTACAACATTTTGAACTGATGCACAGTTTGTGAGATATTAATGCATGAAGATGAGGACTTTTCTGTAAAACAGTAAATCCTGGATTAATAGGCAAATTCGCAGCGTAGGAAAAAAACACCACAGGATGAATCTGACTGGGCACTCGATCCGAGGGACTCACCATGGGCCAAGGCCCAAGTCGGTGGAAAGGGCAAGGCCGGCAGGGGCGGCTTGGCTGGGCCTTGACTCGCGCGGCCCATGTGGACGCCTGTGTCCACGCGTAGGTGAGTGGCTCGGCTGGAACGGGCGAGCAGGGCGGCGAGCGTCGTACTCGTTCCTGAGCAGAGGACGACAGCAAGGGATGAGAACGGCACGGGATCCGGGCGGGAAGGCCCTGGCTGGAGGAGTCCGGACGAACCTGGAGGAAGCCCTCGGCAAGCTTGGCGAGGCAGAGGGAGGCACAACGACTGCGGCGGCGATGCAGCATGAGGACGACGGTGCGGATCCGGTCGGAGATGGGCGTGGGGAGGCAGGGAGCTCGACTAGCTGCGGCGGCGTGGTTCTGGGTGACGAGGTGGAGTTCCGGCGGGAGTCGCGGGAGAAGACACAGGCGCGGCGGTGCTGGAGGTTCTCGCGAGGAGGAGATCGAGGCTCGGGCAGAGAAGATTTTTTAGATCGGGGCACTAGCATCTGGATCGATGAGGAGCAGGTGGGGATCGGGCGCTGGTTGGCCTGTTGCTGAAAACGAGGAAGGAAGAAGCTGGCTGCGGATTGGACCCCGAGGCAGAGGAGTGGCGGCGAGGACGAGGAATGGATGGGACACGTCTCCTAGAAACTAGGGTTTGGACTGATTAAATAGCAAGTGGGTTAGGCTTAGGTCTATCTGGTCCCTCCGATCGAAATCGGACGGTCCGAAATAAATAGGTTAGGTGGCCCAAATAAGAAAACGGAGATGTTTTAGGGCTGTTTGGGGATGATCCGGACCCAATTGTCATGACTGCTCGGGTCGGGTTCGGGACAGTTTCGGACGAGTGCGAGGAGAGGAAAGTGGGTTGTGTAGAAGGCATCGGACTGAGACGAGAGAAGAGAGAGAGAGAGATGGCAGCCCGGCAACAGGTTTCAGAGCACTGAAACGTCCGACGAATAAACCGGCTATAGTGCCGCTATAGATTTAACGGTTGGGCTACCAAACAGACTCCGAATGCGACGAAATTTGACAGGCGGTCTGTCTACACTATAATAAGACCACACGCCAAGTTTCATCCCATTCCGAGAACATTTTCCGGCCACTTAAAAAAATAAATATTCGGAGGTGCCGCGGGCGCGTGCGAGTGTGTCTGGACTCAGAACGGACAACAGAGAGAACTGGGGAACCCGAACGAATGCAAGTTTTGAAAACATGATGATGCAACACACATGATAAAATGGCAAGATGCAACACACTAGTAAATGACATGGCAACGGTGACGAATAACTGGCTGACACCTGGCGCATCGGTCTCGGGGCGTCACACCTCGGCCGGATCTCCCCACAGATGGAACCCAAATAGGCGATAAACCTAGACTAGGGACTTGTGTAGTTAGTCAGGTCGTGGCTGACACCCTCGCTGGGCTTTCGCTTGAAGGTTGCCGAGTACATGTCGAGTAAACGGTGATAAGTGGTGGAAGCGTGTGTGAAGAAGTACACCCCTGCAGGGTTACCAATCTATTCGAATATCCGTTGTTCGCGGTACGGACCACTTGGGTGCTCCTAGAGTTCATAGACAAGTTGATGGATACTACTAAAAGCCTCAGGACAAGTGTAAGTGCCGTGTATGGCCCTTTCGTAGGATGGCGGAAGAGGGTCCGCGGTGGTGTATTGTTGTGGTGATTAGAGGACTCGTGTACGTAGTCTTATCTTGCAATCTGCTGAGAGTCGTGGTATAGGTTAGCCAAGAGTCAAAGCTGGCTTGCTGCTATGAACTCCACTACCCTTGTCGATAATGATGCATGTATGATAGGTTCTGTTGTAAGACTTGCTAAGTACCTTTGCACTCATGTTTGCTTAATAACTGTTGCAGAGGAGAACCCTGCCCCTTCTGATGGGTTTTACATAGACGTTGACGTCGACGAGTAGCTTGCTACCAAGACGGAGATCTTGAGCTTGTGAAGGGCCTTGTAGATAGTTAGGCTACACCAAGCCTGTTTTATTTCCAAGTTGTCTGTACTCAGACATGTTAGCTTCCTCTTGTGCTTGTATGATTGTATGACTTGAGTGTTGGGTCATGTGACCCCTACCTATATGGATATGTTATGTATTGCTCTTCGGAGCCTCTTAAATAAAGTACTTTGAGTCGTAGAGTTCTGTTGTGATGCAATGTTGTATTTGCACATATTGAGCACATTGTGTGTATGGTTGAAATGCTTGGTATGTGTGGGGTCCGACACCTAGTTGTTTACCTTTGGTAGCCTATCTTACAGGGAAATGCCTCCTAGTGCTTCCACTGAACCTTGGTAGCTTTCTACTGCTCGGAACACGTAGGCTGGCCGGCATGTGTCCTTCTTCATTCATGTGTTTGTCCCTTAGGGGAAATGTCACGCGTTGTTCCTTTAAGTCCATGTAGCTTGCTAGGACTTGGGTTCATACGTTGATGACCGACACGTTCGTTGCTGGGTCATGGATGCCTGTCTCTGTAATTTAGTGCCACTTTTGGTTTATAACTAGCCATGTCGGCCCGGGTTCTCTGTCATATGGATGCTAGCGACACTGTCATATACGTGTGCCAAAATGCGCAAACGGTCCCGGGCCAGGTAAGGTGGCACCCATGGGGATACCGTGCGTGAGGCCGTAAAGTGATATGACGTGTTACAAGCTAGATCAGTGTGACTTAGGATCCGGGTCCTGACAGCGTTGGCATCAGAGCCGGACTGCCTGTAGGTTTTTCAAGCCAAACTGGTCGATGTTGAGTCTAGAAAAATTCTTAGTTATATGTAGGGGAATTGATTGTGGAAGGGAACATAAGGGTCTTTTTACTTATTTACCTTATGCCCTTCTGATCTGAGTCAGCCTATTCTTTCTACGGGGGTTTAGGACTAGGCCTCTCATCCTTACTAGGTTTACGTGTTACTAATCTGTAGACTCTTAGGATTGTTGGTTTCAAGCCTCAGTTCAGTTTCTACCCTTCTAGTATGATGATTAGTTGGACCTGGAACCTTGATATGATATTGTTGAGTGGCTATGCTATCATTTGTATGATGTCTCAAAACCTTTTTTGAGCATTTACAGTTGTTATGCTGCCCGATTTCTTCCAAAAATTCTAATGCCTTTGCATTATTTCGTGTTTCAGATGTCTGGTCACACACCTCACCAGGTCTTCCGTTTGACTCGGTGCATTAATGTGCCAGGTCACACGGCCATGATAGTCCGTGTGTTGACTGAGACCGGTTACCGTTGGTATCCTGAGTACACTGTGGAGGAACAGTACCGGGATTTCAACCAGAGTCAGTATTTCTGCACAGTCCGAATATACCCCTCATATCCCGGAGCTACCGACCCCATCAATTGGTCTTATGGACTCGGGGTTACCATCGAGATGGCAGTGCAGGATGCCGCTTACTCGATGATGACCATCATCCGGGCTAGGCATGCCCTGCTGCTGAACACTGAGTTCTGTTACATGCCAGCCTCACTTCCTGGAGAGGAAGGCTACTACACTGGTCTGTATACTGATGCCGCTCATGAGGAGCCACTACTTCAGACTACTACTCAGATGCTGGAGGATAGGGACCGTGAGGTCCGTGCCCTCCGGATGGAGCTTTATAACACTCGAGCCGCCCACTGGACTACTTTGACACGGCTTGCACCTACCGTGCACGCCGCATATCTGGATATGCGGGATTTGTACCCCGTGCGGACTCGTCTGCCTGATCGTATGGATTGGCATGACGTTGGGGGTATTACACCTCCACGTGGGCGTCGGTTACCACCAGCATCGGGACCGAGACCGCATCCATGTCCCTATGGTCCACAGCCTTCGAGTGCTCGAGAGTTTCAAGATACACCTGTTCCACTTCCAGGCTACGGTGGTGATCTTTACGAAGATTACTACGGGAGTGTCTGAGCTAGACCGTGGCAGTAGTAGTATCGTAGTAGTTGTATTCCCATAGTCCCGCGCGTCTTGTGGGATATGACTTAGTTTGTACTGAGTTCCGGAGGCGTAGTTAAATAATGTATAGGAGCTTGGAATGCCTCTGATGAGATGTATCGTCTTCCACCGCAGTTGTACTTTAGCCTTGGCTTGTACTAAAGTATGTATGGTGTGTATGACCACTGGTGTATATATGGCAGTTTCTGTATTACCATGTCGTACGGATGAACATCTCTGCATTCCGTGTCATCCATTACATTCTGCACTCCTTTGTCAAGTTTTGCCATCCTTGTCTAAACCATTGTTCTGTTTTCCTAGGATGGTCAACACTCGCAGCACTCCTGCTGCTCAGGAGCAGGGTGAGGCCAGTGGGGCTAGAGATGAGAATCTGCCCCAACCACCCTCCTTGGCTGAAGTTATGCTCGAGGCAGAAAGGAACAAGAGAGAGACCAACCATCTGCTGGAACGCATAGAGCAGAACACTGGGTTCCGCCAGAGGAATGACGTGGTGTCAATCAATGACTTTATCAAGATGTGCCCACCGAAGTTCCATCATTTCACCGAACCTCTGGATGCGGATGACTGGCTTCGCAGTATAACCCACAAGCTACACTCTGCCCGTGTGGCCGAAGCTGACAAGGTTACCTACGCCGCCTACCATCTTGAGGGCCCTGCCAGCTTCTGGTGGGAAAACTTTGAGGCTATGCGTCCTGCTGGCCAAATCACTACTTGGGCTGAGTTCAGTGAGGCATTCCGTGAACATCACATTCCGGAAGGTAACATGGGTCGCAAGCGGGAGGAATTCTGCAATTTCACCCAGGGCCGGCTAACCGTGGATGGCTATAGTCGCAAGTTTGGCAACTTGGCACGCTATGCACCCGAGGAAGTATCCACCGATGCCAAGAAGCAGGCGAGGTTCCGCAAGGGACTCAGCCCTGAACTTCGCCGAGACCTACGTCTTCACGAGTGCACGTCCTTCCAGAAGTTGGTGAACAAGGCCATCAGTGCTGAGACGGGCCAGACTGATTTCGAAACCACACGCAAGCATCCTCGTGACTTGGGTTCCTCATCCGGCTCTGGCTCTCACAAGCGACGTGTGTGGGTTCCTAACACTGCTCTGCCACCCAAGTTCACTCCGAGGCCATCCTACGAGGCGCCTCGCCCAACTTAACAGTATGCACCTGCCAAGACTTATGGAGGACCACCTACCAACTTTGCTCCACACACTGGCACTGTGACATGTTTCAAGTGTGGAGAACCAGGGCACTACATGCGTGAGTGTCCTCAGAACCAGACAGGAAAGTCCGTTGGCCGTGGTAAGCCAACAGGCAAGGTGAACTATGTCAAGCCAATCCCCACTGCACATGGTCATGTCAACTATGTCTCTGCTGAGGAAGCTTATGAGGATCCTAATGTCGTCCTTGGTACGCTTCTTGTTAACTGCCATCCAGCGTCTGTTCTTTTTGATACTGGAGCATCTCATTCGTTCATATCTGAGAGCTATGCTCGAATGCACAACATGATTTTTGTGACATGCCCACTTCCATGGTTATTCAAACTCCTAGTTCAAAATGGCAAACCTCTAGGGTAAGCCATGGGAATGAAATTCTTGTCGATAGACTTGTTTTCCTTGCATCACTAATAGCTGTCAAGTCCTTGGACATAAACATCATCTTGGGTATGGACTGGATGACAGCTCATTACGCCAAGATTGATTGCTACACTAGGACTGTTCAACTTACACACCCATCCGGCAAGACAGTCAATGTCTTGGACCGAATGGCTGAGCTTCAACTCTACTCTCTTAATGCGAGCCCTCTACCAGAACTCGAAGATATCCCGGTAGTCCGTGACTTTCCGGATGTTTTTCCAGAAGAACTACCAGGTGTTCCACCTGACAGAGATGTCGAGTTCGTGATAGATCTTATTCCAGGAACTGTCCCAATCTCTAGGAGATCCTATAAGATGGCACCCCTAGAATTAGCTGAGCTTAAGAAACAACTCGACGAGTCCTTGAAAAAGGGTTTCATCCGTCCTAGTTCTTCCCCTTGGGCTTGTCCCGTCCTCATCGTCAAGAAGAAGGATGGAACGGAACAGATGTTTGTAGACTATCGACCTGTCAATCTGGTCACCATAAAGAACAAGTATCCGCTCCCCAGGATCAACGATCTGTATGATCAGCTCGCTGGATCCTCAGTCTTTTCCAAAATGGATTTGAGGTTGGGTTACCATCAAATCAAAATCAAGAACGGGGACATGCCCAAGACGGCCTTTGTTACTCGTTATGGCCAATACGAGTGCAACATCATGTCCTTTGGGTTAACCAATGCCCCAGCCACTTTCTCCCGGCTAATGAATTCTATATTCATGGAGTACTTGGATAAATTCGTCGTGGTATACCTCGATGATATACTCATTTACTCCAAGAACAAGGAAGATCATGCCGAGCATCTAAGGCTGGTATTGATGAAACTTCGAGAGCACCGTCTTTATGCCAAATTCTCCAAGTGTGAATTCTGGTTGCCAGAAGTGACCTATCTGGGTCATGTAATCTTTGGTAAGGGTATTGCCGTCAATCTCGAGCGAGTTCAGGCCATCCTTGATTGGACTCCTCCTGAATCGGTCACGCAAGTTAGGAGTTTCCTTGGCTTAGCGAGCTATTGCCGACGCTTCGTCGAGAATTTCTCCAAGGTTACTAAACCTCTAACTGAACTCCTCAAGAAAGATAAAAAGTTCGAGTGGACCCCACAGTGCGAGTCCAGCTTTCAGGAACTGAAAAGACGCCTGACATCTGCACCCGTACTAGTACCACCAGACTTTTCCAAGGACTTTATTATCTACTGCGACGCCTCGCGACAAGGACTAGGTTGCATACTCATGCAAGATCATCAAGTGATCGCATACGCATCTCGACAGTTGCGTCCACATAAGGATAACTATCCTACACATGATCTAGAGCTTGCAGCTGTAGTCCATGCACTTAAATCATGGCGACATTACCTTCTTGGTAATCGCTGTGAAATCTTCACTGATCACCAAAGTCTGAAATACATCTTCACCCAACCGGATTTGAATCTCAGGCAAAGACGTTGGGTTAAGTTGCTCACAGATTACGACTTAGGAATCACTTACACCCCTGGGAAGGCCAATGTCATGGCTGACGCACTAAGTCGTAAGTCCTATTGTAACAACCTGATGTAACAACAAGGGCAACCACTTCTCCACAAGGAATTTCGTAAGCTTAACCTTCACATTGTTCCTCGAGGATTCCTTTCCACCTTGGTGGCGAAACCTACCCTTACGGATCGAATCATAGCTGCCCAGAAGCAAGATACAGGGATTTCCCGAATTAAGAGAAACATTCATAAAGGAGTTGCAGGTTGTTTCTCCATTGATAACAGAGGTGTTGTTTTCTTTGAGAACCGTTTAGTGGTTCCCAAGAACCAACATCTATGGCAGTTGATCCTTAAGGAGGCTCATGAATCTCCTCTCATGATTCATCCCGGTAGTACCAAAATGTATCAGGACCTACGCCAGAGGTTCTGGTGGACTAGGATGAAGAGATAAGTCGCTTAGTTCATTGCTAACTGCGACGTTTGTCGTCGAGTCAAAGCAGAGCATCAATGGCCTGCTGGCACCCTTCAACCTTTAGCTATTCCTGAATGGAAATGGGACAAGATCGGTATGGACTTCATTACTGGGGTTCCTAGGACCAGGAAAGGGAATAATGCTATCTTCGTCGTTATCGACCGCCTCTCCAAAGTAGCCCATTTCCTGCCTGTTCGAGAGAGTATAACCGCTAACAAGCTAGTAGACTTGTATATCTCTCGGATAGTATCTCTTCATGGTGTGCCGTTGGAGATTAACTCAGACTGTGGAAGTCTTTTCAGTTCACGATTTTGGGAAAGTTTCCAGAATGCTATGGGGACTCATCTCTCTTTTAGCACCGCCTTTCATCCTCAGTCAAGTGGTCAAGTAGAACGAGTCAATCAAATTCTAGAAGATATGCTTCGAGCCTCTGTCATCTCTTTCGATATGGATTGGGAGAAGTGTCTTCCATTCGCCAAATTCGCTTATAACAATAGTTATCAAGCCAGCTTGGGCAAGGCTCCCTTCGAAGTTCTATATGGACGAAGGTGTCAAACGCCTCTTAACTGGTCAGAAATCGGGGAAAGACAATTCTTTGGTCCGGATATGATCCAGGAAGCAGAAGAGCAAGTTTGCATCATTCATGAGAAACTGAAAATAGCCCGGTCTCGCCGGAAGAGCCAATATGATAGTCGTCATAAGGCTGTGACTTTTGAAGTCGGCGATAAGCTTACCTTCGGGTTAATCCTCTTAAGCGAACCCATCGCTTCGGAATCAAAGGCAAATTGGCTCCTCGTTACATCGGTCCTTTTCGCATTCTTGCCAAACGAGGAGAAGTTGCCTACCAATTGGAACTACCTCTGCACCTTTCCAGAGTTCATGATATCTTCCACGTTTCTCAACTCACGCGTTGCTTCTCGGATCCTATCCGCGGAGTGGACCACGAAACGCTTGATCTCCAGGACAATCTCACATATCGAGAATACCCCGTTCGTATTCTTGATCAAACCGAGCGTACCACTCGACATCGTAATATCAAGTTTCTCAAGGTTCAATGGTCACATCATTCCGAGAGTGAAGCTACTTGGGAAAGGGAGGATCGTCTTCGACTTGAGTACCCCACCCTTTTTCCGGAGGAACCTGAATCTCGAGACGAGATTCTTTTGAGTGCAGGTGAGTTGTCACATCCCTAGTCAGTGCTTGCATTAGGACTAGCTAGAGTGTGCATCATGTTTACTTTCCACAGAAACTTGAAATGGGAATGACAGAAACCCCAGCACCCCTCTTCTAACAACTAGGGCTTAATAAAATCTTTTCCAATGTACCCAAAATGCCCTTCAAAAATGTTCATCATCTTTGCCTTGGTCTTAAACCTCTGCCAAAAATGGTGCACAATTTTCTAGGACATCCAAAGGTCTCTGGATTAATTCATATTGTATTTGCATTTGGGAAATTAAATGCTATAAAACATTTTAGGTGCCCAAATAATCATAAACTAAAATGTTCCATGATGTTCATATTATATACAGTGGGCATGACTAGTTTCATGATTTATAAAAATGTTTTAGCATTTTTATTAATTCAACAAAGTTGCAAAAGAAAACAAACAGAAATAAAATAGAAAAGAAAGGAGAGAGAAGGTCTTACCTGGTGCCCACCTAGCAGGCCCACCTGCCGGCCCAGCCCAGCCACCTCTCCAGCGAGCTGCTTGGCTCGGCCAGGCCGGCAGGCAGGTGCTCGACGCCGGCAGCAGCGCGCGCCACGCAGCTACCCGCCGCCCTGCCTCCTCCCCTCGCCGATTTGCTGGCCTAGATCGACCACCCACTCCTCCCCCGAGCTCGCAGACACGCCTCCTCCTCCCCAGCTCCTCTCCCTCGCTCCCCCGCACCATGGCCAACGATGTCGCGCCCACGCCGTCGTGATAACTGCGTCTGCCGTCGTCCTCGTGCCGCGTCACCGTGTCCGTTCGCTCCGCCATCGTCGACTACGTCGATCAAGTCGAGCCCCGAGCACTCGCCTGCTCTGGAGTCGCCCCCGACCCCGTGTTCCCCAACTCCGACCGCTGAGATCGCCATCACCGCCCCGCTCAGCTCCGTCCTTCCCCGAGCCCGCTTCGACGCTTGCTGCAATCGCCGTGAGCTCAGCTCCGTCCTTCCCCTCTCCGTTAGCTCTCTCCTGCACCGTATGCACTGCACGAAGCTCACCTGCACGCGCCGCCGCGGAGCTCATCGCCGACAAGGCTCCCGCCACCTAACGGCCCGGCCATCGTGCCCACTAGCTTCACCGTCTCGCATAGGTGTTGTAGGACCAATCCACGCGCCTCCAAGAGTACCGCACCAACGAGTTCGTCCTCGCCCGAACTCCGACAGCCGCTGGACTTGTCGTCGGCGTCGTTTCCGGCAACCCCGAGGCCAGCCACCACCACCACTCGCTGCAGTACCTCACCAACAGCACGTAGACGTGCTCCGTCGTCGATTTGGTCGCCGGAGCACGAATCCCACACCCCACTGCCGCGTCTGGCCTCGCCGGCGGCTAAACGCCGGCGAGTCAACCTCGTTTGACCAGGGGTTTGACCCCCCTGGGTCACTGACATGTGGGCCCTGCCTGTTAGTCAAACCTAGGTTAGTGTCTAAACTAATCCTAATTAGTTAGTTAACTAACTGTGACACTGACCAGTGGGTCCCACTGGTCAGGTTTGACCTGGACCGCCCTGTTGACTTGCTGACGTCAGCATGATGTCATGCTGACGCAGTAAATGCTTTTCTGGGATTATTTGATTTAAAACAATTCAGGAAATTCTAGAAAATGCTTTAAACTTCAAAAAATCATATAAATTCAACAGTAGCTCAGATGGAAAAGAATTATATATAAAAATTGATCATAAAAATCCAATCTTTCCAATGGCACTGGTTTCATGCATGTTTGAGCAAGTTAACCTTGATGTTCACATTAAAACATGATAATGCACTTTAATAAATAATAGTTTGGGCATAAATTTGAATCTTTGATTCAAATGGGCTCAAACCCTTCTGTTTATAGTTGCATTAAACCAAAACACATTCATCTTGCCATATAATGAGCATGCATCATATTGTTGCATTTGTTTGCTTATTGATTGTATCGCCGGTGTTCTCCATTGTAGGTCCTGCTCCCGAGGATACTTCTGCGTATCCAACTGAAGAGCAGTACCCGACAACCACTCTGTCAGGCAAGCAACCCATTGATCATTCCGATACAAACCCATCTTCTCGCTCCTGCTCTCTTTTACTGCATTAAGGCATCAACATGTGAACTGCTACTTATTGAGGTAGTTGAACCCTATTCCTTTGCATGACCTGTCATTGCCACAGTAAATAGTTGAAACCCACTAGCATGTGTAGGAGTTGATTGAGCCATGTGATGGGTGTGCCACCATGCTATTTGTTTATGTTGACTGCTATGCTTAGAGTTGTGTCAGGTCTGGTCCATCTGGGTGATGGATCAGAGTGAAATAATCATACTCGATAAAGAGAGGGAAGTGTGCAACATGTTTGGTAAAGGTATCGATGAAAGGCCATGTAGGAGTACGTGGTGGTTTGTTTCATTGGAACCGTCCATAGGACCAGAGATCTGTATGTGTGATTCAAGTTATAGCTACTACCACGCGTTGGGCTTCGGGCGCTCCATGCCCTCTCGACTTATTAACTGCCCTTGTCGTCTGTCCAGGAGTTGCAATTAGTTTCTGGTGTTTGTAGTTTACTAGTGGTCGTGCACAGCGCTGACCCTCGGGGTGGGCCGTGATGCGAGAGGTACGTGGCACGGTGTACCAGTCGCCCGTTTGGTGACTTGGGAACCCTGTACACATCGTTTGGGGCCGTGAGCGACACCCCGGCCGGATCTCCCCACGGATGGAACCCAAATAGGCGATAAACCTAGACTAGGGACTTGTGTAGTTAGTCAGGTCATGGCCGACACCCTCGCTGGGATTCCGCTTGAAGGTTGCCGAGTACATGTCGAGTAAACGGCGATAAGTGGTGGAAGCGTGTGTGAAGAAGTACACCCCTGCAGGGTTACCAATCTATTCGAATAGCCGTTGTTCGCGGTATGGACCACTTGGTTGCTCCTACAGTTCATAGACAAGTTGATGGATACTACTAAAAGCCTCAGGACAAGTGTGAGTGTCGTGGATGGCCCTTCCGTAGGATCATGGAAGAGGGTCCGCGGTGGTGTATTGTTGTGGTGATTAGAGGACTCATGTACGTAGTCTTATCTTGCAATCTGCTGAGAGTCGTAGTATAGGTTAGCCAAGAGTCAAAGCTGGCTTGCTGCTATGAACTCCACTACCCTTGTTGATAATGATGCATGTATGATAGGTTATGTTGTAAAACTTGCTGAGTACCTTTGTACTCATGTCTGCTTAATAACTGTTGCAGAGGAGAACCCTGCCCCTTCTGATGGGTTTTACATAGACGTTGACGTCGACGAGTAGCTTGCTACCCAGACGGAGATCCTGAGCTTGTGAAGGGCCTTGTAGATAGTCAGGCTACACCAAGCCTGTTTTATTTCCAAGTTGTCTGTACTCAGACATGTTAGCTTCCGCTTGTGCTTGTATGATTGTATGACTTGAGTGTTGGGTCATGTGACCCCTACCTGTATGGATATGTTATGTATGGCTCTTCGGAGCCTCTTAAATAAAGTACTTTGGGTCGTAGAGTTATGTTGTGATGCAATGTTGTATTTGCACATATTGAGCATATTGTGTGTATGATTGAAATGCTTGGTATGCGTGGAATCCGACACCTAGTTGTTTACCTTTGGTAGCCTATCTTACAGGGAAATGCCTCCTAGTGCTTCCACTGAGCCTTGGTAGCTTGCTACTGCTCGGAACACGTAGGCTGGCCGGCATGTGTCCTTCTTCGTTCCTGTGTCTATCCCTTAGGGGAAATGTCACGCGTTGTTCCTTTAAGTGCATGTAGCTTGCTACGACTTGGGTTCATACGTTGAAGACCGACACGTTCGTTGCTGGGTCATGGATGCCTGTCTCTGTAATTTAGTGCCACTTTTGGTTTATAACTAGCCATGCCGGCCCGGGTTCTCTGTCATATGGATGCTAGCGACACTGTCATATACGTGTGCCAAAATGCGCAAACGGTCCCGGGCCAGGTAAGGTGGCACCCGTGGGGATACCGTGCGTGAGGCCGCAAAGTGATATGATGTGTTACAAGCTAGATCTGTGTGTCTTAGAATCGGGGTCCTGACATTTTTTATCTGCTAGACATCATTTCCTGCACACAAAATGACCGATCTGCATTGTCAGGTTAAATGAACTGAATCATGCGAACTGCGAAATGGTACTGCCGAAGTATTGCACGCTGAATGCATCACCCCTCAAGGTGAATTCAAGTAACCGCACTGCATCGTTGTCCATATTGAACCTACACAAGTGTATTGCATAACCGAGCAAGTTTACTGCATCCCCCCCCCACAACGAACCGAAGCAACCGCACTGCATCATATTTGTAGGCGTACTGTACTACGTGTACTGCTTTGTCTGGAATAACTAAACTGATATGGTTGAGGAAGTGTACTCCTTACCTCGTGTTGCAGTGATTTCTTGCGTTTGCAAGAGGAAGTTCCCTTCTCGTCCTTCTGCACAACTTTCGCGTTCGCTCGTGCAGTCCACTTGCCCTTCAGAAGTTCATGAGCGGTCTGGACGTTGCTCAAGGTGAACGGAGACGGAGGATTTGCTCTGAAGGTCGTTGTAGACTTTTTCCAAGAAGGTGCCGTGGATGAAGGAACCTTGCGCACAGTCCTCCTTGCTCAAATTGGTTTGATGTCGAGGCATCACCAATCCACATCTGATGAAGTACAGCTAATTGCAGGCCCGGAGGAGTTCGATGGCGGCGCTACCGAGCTGCTGCCGTGAAAGAAGGCCGATACGCTGGTGGTGCAGGTGTTGCTCGGTTGTTGCCACTGAAGAAGGCCGAGAGGGGACGGGCGGCGTCGCTGCTTGGCCGCTACCGCGGAAGAACGCCAGTAGCGGAGGGGCGGCGGCACTGCCGGCCGCCTCCGCGGAAGAAGGCCGGTAGGGGAGGGGCCGTGGTGATCCTAGGCCGCCGCCGCAGAAGAAAGCGGGGAGGGAAGGGGCGGCATCGCTCCCGGGCCGTCGCCGCGGTACAAGGCCGGGAGGGGAGGGGCGACGGCGCTCCCAGGCCGCTGCCGCGGTAGAAGGCCGGGAGGGGAGGGGAGGTGGCGCTCCCAGGACGCTCCCGCTGTAGAAGGCTGGGAGGGGAGGGGTGGCGTCGCTCCCAGGCCGCTGCCGCGGAAGAAGGTCGGGAGGAGAGGGGCGGCGGCGATCTGTTGGGCGGTGTGCAGAACAAGGCTGGTGTTATTAGAATAAGACTCTTAAGGGGTGTTATCATAATAGACCCACCCTATATATAGACAAGACCCCCTGATGCTTTCTTTGATTCTGAAGAGAATCAGACGAGGCATCCATGTTATGGCATATGATAGAGCTGAACTGTGTATTTTGTGTTTGGATAGCCTTCTCTAGTTGTGGCATTTGCCCGAGCCGCAGAGGTTTCCTAGTTATATCGGAAACTTACACTAGCTGACGAAGAGCTCGTCCGCATCATCAAGCGTTTTGATGAAACGCAAGGTATGCGTGTTTAAGAAATTGAAATTTTAACACACTATATTTGTGAGCGTGAGCTAATTTGTGTTGTATGTTCTTGTGAAACAGCTGACGCAGCTACGCGCGAGCCCCTGAAGGGTGAGCTTGCGATGGCCAAGGAGGAGGCTAGAGCGAGCAAGGCGGCCGCTGATAAGGCGGCTGCCGACATGGAGGCCGAGAAAGGCCCTGCGTCAATAGCACGAGGCTCAGGTGACCGAAGTCGGGGTCGAGTTGCAAGATGCTATTCGCAAATGTGATGCATTGGAGCAGGCGAATTCAGAACAAGCACCCAAACTCACTGCGGTAGTTAATGCTGCCAAGGAGGCGTGGACTGAGTCGTGCAGTGCTCAAGAAGAGATAAAATAAGCGCGTCAAATAGCAGCTGGTAAGGTTTTTCTCTTGCAGAGCATCTTCGGGGGTCAGAGGTATCTTGGGCTGACCCGGTTGTGGAGTTCTCCAGGCGTGTTTGTGGATCTCCCGAGGAGCATTGCCCACGCCGCCCAATACTTGTGAGCTCAGGAGGGGAACAGCATGGAGAAGTTGTTTTGGTCGCAGTTCCTTGCGCCAAACCATCCAGTGCCCCTTAATGACCAAATGAAACAGTTGGTCGAGCTGCACAACATGGCGGGTACGGCCATGAAGGACTTGATAATCCGGCTCGCTTATCCAATCCCAAGTAGTTACTTCGGATTGGTGAAGAAGCTCGTTGAAGCGAGTCCACGTGTCGATGCTATTAAGCGTTCGGCCCGCATAGAGGGTGCTCGGATGGCCTTTGCTCGCTTGAATGTGCATTGGGCGAAGATGAAGGCCATAGAGATAGCCACCGCTGGCCCCCAGAGGGCAAGGATCACCGCAAGCCCGAAAGTTACTTTGGCGACATCCTAGAAGGAGCCCGCCTTGTAGAGGTCAGTGCTCAAAAGATATAATTTTTGACTGATTGTATCCAGGTTGTAAGGACTAAGCCTATGGGCTGATGTATATAAATTTTGCACTTCTATATTTATGAGCGTCTTTTTCCTCCTGTGTGGCTATTTATTTAATTTTGAAAGTTTCTAGTCGTCGGCTTCAGCCCCCATGTAAATATTACAGGGGTGTTCGGTAACACGCATGAACACTCTTTATCCAATGTCTTGGTCCGTATAGGAGGTGTCTGCGGAGCAAACCAGGCAATCAGACTATGCGGCTTTATTCCTTTCACATAGCCATAGGATTGACTAGTGGGGCTAAGTACTAGCACCTGGTGCATACAAGGCTTTTCGAACTTTAGTGCCTATTTGACGCGGCTGGGCGAAGACCAGCCCCTCGTATAACCCGGAGTGGATCGCTATGGATCGTAGTATAACACTAGGTCACAAAATTGCTTGACCGGCTCTTGCCTCATCATACAGTTAGTTTTCGGCTTTCTCTACTGAGGTACTTGACCGGATGAACCAGAAGTACAATCGCAGTAGTTCTCCCTTTGCTACCTTAGCCGAACAATGTGGAACGTAAGGTGGCAAGCGCAGGACCTGGGCAACCCAACTATACACCAAAGACATGATTTGGAGCCAATGCATATAATGCAATATCCGACACACCAAATAGTTCCCTATAGGTGTTCAGACTTTTTGGAGGCGTGCCAGGCTGAGTACAGCCCCTGGTATGAAGTCCAGGTATTAAGGCATGTGTGGTGATCTAACTTGGGGGTGGAGAATACAGGTGGTAAAACAGAATAAACTCCAAGCGAATTGGAACTAAACTACTTTTATATCCCGTTTAATTCGGCAAGCCGTGAGGTTACAGATAACGTCGATAACAACCTCGGGCATTTGACAGGCCAAAAAGTAAAAGAAAATAAAAGAGAAGAAAAAGGTTTACATAGAGCCTGAATCTAAAAAAGAAATTTCAACACGTGGCCCTGCTACACGTCTGCGCCTTTTTTCTCCCAGGTAATATGTCCTTGAGAAGGAGAATTATGATGGCCGTCTGCAAAAAATAAAAAAGGAAAAAGTAGGATTGTAGAAAAGAGTATCATGTATGGCCGTAAATAATGTAGTTATTTTAAACAAACCTGAAAAAGAAAATATATTTTAAAGTTCGAAAGGGTCAAACCGAACTATGGACTATTTATATGATGTGTGCCCCCAGCGCTGCCCAAGGTATTTTAAGGGCATAATTGTGAAGGCGAGGTACGTATGCTACAACCTTATGGGGCAGTCGACAGGGGTGCAACTGCTAATCGAGCTCAGGTTCTTCTGAGCTGCCGCATTGTAGTGCGGACCGGACACGTTTAGCCGTGTCAGTGGTCTTGATGACCAATGGACTATTCGACCTGAATAAGCCGCTTCGAACCTCTACCGCTAGGAGCGCAGCTGTCGGATTATGTGTTTCGCCAAACCCTTGAAGTTCGAACACTGGGGTGCGCACGAAGATCTCTCCTTTCCGCCCTATTTCGCTCTCGCACCGATTCCTAGGCCTAGCTCGTCGAACTCGAAGAATAAGAGACACAAGGGTTTATACTTGTTCGGGCCACCGTTGTGGTGTAATACCATAATCCAGTGTGGTGTGGTGGATTGCTTTGTAGGCTGAGGAGAGGTGTTATTATGCTCGGGCGAGCTTCTGCATAGGGTGGAATGGATCTGATCAACCTCGGTTGGGTCATCTCCAGATGAGATGATCCCCCCATACGGGTGTGGCTAGTCCTATTTATAGAGGCCCGGGTCCTCTTCCCAAATATTGAGCGCGAAGGGATCCCACAACGGCCAAGTTTGAAGGGGGACAACTAGTACAAGCTATCCTGACAAAAGGTGGTCTTCGCCTGCCAAAGGCTCTGGTGGTGACATCATCGTGGGCTCCATGGTGACCTTCGCCCTGCCGTCCTTCTGGTCTTGGTCTTGTTGCACCGATATGGAAACATTTTCCTGACGCCTCGGAACTCCTCGCCTGTGCTTGCTCCTTTAGCACCGAAGAAGAAACTAGCACCCTACGCCCGCTGGCGCCCGCCTAGCCTTGGTCGTCATTGCTCACGTCACGAGAACCTCGTGAGGTGCCCCTTGCCTTGATATCTCCGCTCCTCGGGAGCCAGCCTAGTGAGGCCGCCCCAGGGGAGGTCTTGCGTTGTCCGCCTCGCGAGGGTCTTGAATGGTTGCTGATGAAGTTGGGCCATACCAGGCCGCTGGATGAGCCATGCTCTGGGCTGCAGGCAGGCAAGTCTGGGTACTGCTATTCTGAGAACACCGATAGTAGCCCCCGGGCCCAAGGCACGCTTGGACTTGGCTTCGCGGCGAAGCCAAGGGTCAAGTACGAAGAGCCGCGGGCCCCAAAAGACTGCGGCCTTGATTGACGCGTGGCGATTGATGGGACGTGGGCGCCTCCACTTCCCCACGCTGCCTCGGCAACTATACGACTTGACGAGTCCCTGCATGCACAAATACCAACATGACCTACGATTATGGAGGCCGGCGGTTGGCCTCCTCTTGGCTATAAATCAGGGACAGGCAGGAGACTCTGTTTCCCATCTTCTTCTTCCATTCCGCTGGCTTCTTCTTCCTCCTCCTTGCTTCGCGTCAACACCCATGGCGCCGGTGAGGAGGTTCTCGTCCGTAGAGAAGGGGAAGACCCGCCAGGAGGGGCCCTGCTCACCACCGCCTAAGAGGGGACGAGGCCGCCCTCGCAAGTATGCCATCGACATGTGCCGCGGCCCCTCGCGGGCGTGGGCGGACCTCTTCAGGGCCTAAAGCTGCCCTTGGTGGCCGCAGCGGTGGCTCTTTGCGCGGTGGGGATCGTCAAGGTCGCGGTGGCCCCGCTGATGAAGGGAGGCCCGCGGGGGTTGTGCGGCCTTCCCAGCCGTCCCTCCACTTGGTGGAGGTGCTGCCGGAGTTAATCGTGTGGTCGGCGAACCCGGCTGGCACCCGGCTCCAGCTCCCGCGCTTGTTCTCCGGCGATCTATCGGCCACGGGTCCCGGCGGTCTCTAGCTGCAGGTGGATGGTTGCTGCAGTAGGGCTTCGTGGGTCACCGTGGAGGTCTCCTCCGCGGGTAACATAGCCCTGGCCCGTGGTTGGCAGAAGTTTGCCCGTGCGTGTGGCCTGAGCAGGCGATGCACCCTCCACTTCAAGTATAACGGCGACGCGACCCTCTTCGTGAGGGTATTTGGGGGAGACGGTCGCTGCGTTGGGTGCTGCCCCGAGGACAACGATGGTGGAAAGGTGCTCGGCCTTGGCGACAGCCATGACGAGGGTGAGGGTGAGCTCGCCCTCGGCACTGGACGCAGTTCATCCAGCTACGGTGGCTCCTCCACCACCAGCATCTCCGGCAGCGGTGGCTATGATTAGCCACCACGTCATCGTGCTCGCTTCGAGGGCGGTGTCGGGTCGTCCCGTCGCCGCGCCTCAGTGAAGCGCGAGGAGGGCTCTGGCTGAGCCCGGGGGACTGACCTCCGTGAGCAGCCGCATCTCAGGAGCTGCTTTTGCCTGTCCTTGTCCTTCCTTTCCTCCTGCATTATCAGAAACAAGTGTGGTGCCGCGCTAGGGCGTGTAATGGCCCATGATTTTTATGCTACTTGGCGTTGTGTTTACGGCTTCCTATTAATGTTGCGAGATCCGTGCACTATCTGGGCACAGGGGGAGAAGACTTATCTTGGCGCATTCGGGGTAGCTCCCACCTAGTGAGGTGCGGCTCTTCGAGGAGCCGCAAAAACCCGTTAGGAGATTTTTATTCTTCGTCGCTCGAGGTTCCAAGCGTGGGCTGGACATGGTTAAACGCAGTATATCACGATACCGGTGGGGCACAGACTTAAGGAGCTGGATGCGCCGATCTTGAGCTCAAAACAAAGACGCTTGTAGAGACAAAAAGAAAGGGAAGGGGGCACGCGTGCGCGCCTCTCTGTCCTGCCCCCTTGCGTGGCGCGCGAGGGAGAGCGTCGAGCAAATGTCGCTCTCCCTAGCGCAAAGCAAAGAGTCAAGGGGAGAATCAAAGGGAGAGGGGATTCAACCAAGCCAACCGAGAAACTCCAGAACTTTCAAATTCCATTAAACGATGGAAAGGCAAGCCAACTCGAGAAAGCAAATGAACAGCAGCGCCGGCACCTAGTCTAGTCTTCTCACGAGCGCGGAGCTAAGTGCTGCCACTAGGACGTGGGAGGGAGCCCTCGAGGCCCGAGGGTGGCTCTCCGGAGACTCCGGGGCATGTACAGCCCCACTCATTATTACGTGAGAGTGTCATGAGCGGAGACCTTCACGGGCACTGGGCCTTGCTTCACGGGCATAGGGCCTTGGCTTCACAGGCACTGGGCCTTTCTTCATGGGTAGAACCTGCGGAGGTGCTGGATGTTCCAAGCATTCTCGATGGGAATGCCATCCCCCGTCTCCAGGCGTACGGTGCCAGGCCTGGAGACATTTGGAATTCTAAACGGGCCCTCCCACATGGGTGAGAGCTTGTGCAGCCTTTCCCTGGAGAGTACCCGCCTCAGGACGAGGTCACCTTCCTCAAGTGTCCTGGAGCGGACGCTGCGACAGTGGTACCGCCGCAACGCCTGCTGGTACCTTGCCGCCCGAAGCGAGGCTTCCCGACGGCGTTCCTCCCCCATCACGAGGTCCATCCCCCGCATGGCGTCCTGCTGCGTTTCATCGAACGCCAGGACCCGTGCGGAGCGATGCTTGACATCGTGAGGGAGAGCCGCTTTTACTCTGTAGACGAGGAAGAACGGGGTCTCGCCTGTTGGCTTGGTGGCGGCGGTGCGAATGGACCACAGCATGGACTGGAGCTCGTCGTGCTAGCCCCTGTCGCAGGCCTCGAGCTTCTTCTTGAAGCTTCTGGTCTTGAGTCCCCTTAAGACCTCCGCGCTAGCGCGCTCGGCCTAGACATTGCTCCTGGGGTGTGCAACGGAAGCATACAAATATTTGTTCCAAGGTTAACACAATATGTCCTGAAGAGGTTGCTAGTGAACTGCGAGCCGTTGTCGGTGATGATGCGGTTGGGGACCCCGAACCATCTTACGAGACCCTTGATGAACTTAAACGCGGACCCGGTTGGGATGGCGTGAACGGCTTCCACTTCCGACCATTTGGTGAACTTGTCGATGGCGACATAGAGGTAGCGGTAGCCCCCGGGCGCTCAAGGAAACAGACCCAGGATATCCAGCCCCTAGACCACGAATGGCCAGGAGAGGGGGATTGTCTGGAGGCCCTGAGCCAGCTGATGGATCTACTTGGCGTGGAACTTGCAAGCCTCGTAGGATTTCACCAGCTCGGCCGTGTTGTTGAGCGCCGTGGGCCAGTAGAATGCCTTGCCAACCAGGTTGCATGATGACGAGTGATGCCCGCAGTCCCCGGCGTGTATGTCAGCTAGTAGCTCGCTCCCTTGCTTCCTGGAGATGCATCGCAAAAAAACATCATTTGGTCGTTCCCTTTAAAGCTCACGGTCTTGAATGTAATATGTCGTAGCCTATCGGGCTACACGCTCTGCATCCTCTTCTTTCTCTGGCATCGCTCCTCGCACCAAGTATGCCTTGAACTCCCCAGTCCAGCACCCCTCCTGAGGCTCGATCGCCGGGAGCAGGCCGCTCTCGAGGTCAGACCATAGGCGGGGGCTCCCGAGGCCGGTGGTTGGGGGACTTCCTCCTGAGGCACCGCCGGCTCCTCAGGCTGGGGCAACGCTGAAGGCTTGAAGAGACGTTCCTCGAAGATGTCGGGCTCTTGGGGCAGGCGCCTGGATGCCCTCTTGGCGATGTCGTCAGCTTCCTTGTTGGTGCCACGGGGCACATGTTGTAGCTCCAGGCCTAAGAACTGCTTCTCCATCTTGTGTACCTCAGCGAGGTATGCCTCCATGTGCTCGTCCTTCGGCTCATATAGCTTGTTGGAGAAGTTGACGAGGAGTTGTGAATCACCCTTTATGGTGAGGCGCTTCACTCCCAGGGCCGCCACAGCTTTAAGACCAGCAATGAGGCCCTCGTATTCTGCGATGTTGTTGGAGACTTTCTCGCCCAGCTAAAAGCAAAGCTGTACAACGTAGTAAAGCTTGTCCTGAGTGGGCGCGATGAGCACAGCCCTAGCCCCTACGCCCTGGTGTGTGAACGCGCCGTCGAAGTACATGACCTAGCCGTCCGGCGCTTCGCTTCCTGGCGAGAGGGATCCATCTTCGCCCGCCTCGAGCTCAGGGGCGGCGTTCCTTTCTGCTACAAAGTCAGCGAGCGCAGCTCCTTTGATGACCATAGTTGTGCTGAACTCCAACTGGAACGCCTGCAACTCGATATTCCATTCGGCGACACTTCCCGCAGCGTTGGGGCTCCGGAGTATCCTCTCCGGTCGGTAAGCCGAGACGACCTTGATGGGGTGGCCTTGGAAGTAATGACGCAGCTTGCGCAAAGCGACAAGGACCGCGAGCAGAAGCTTTTGTGGCATGGGGTAACGCGCCCAAGCATCGTGAACCACCGTGCTGACAAAGTACACCGAGTGCTCGATGAGGATGGGGGCCAGGCTCTCATGAAGCCGTGGAGCCCCCTGAGGCGAGATGGACCCAGGAGCTCGGTTGCCGACCGAAGCGGCTGGGGCCTCAGGAACGTCATCTTGTGGAGCTTGATCATCGGCTAGCACTGGCAAAGCCTTGTGAGCGTTGCCCCGGGGTTGTGCGGACCCGCCATGGGGCTCCCCCCGGACTGCCACCAACGCAGTGCTGGCGGAATGTGGTGTAGCGGCTAGGTAAAGCACCAAGGGCACCTGTGGTTTGGGTGCCACCATTACCAGCGAGCTGGTGAGGTATTTCCTGAGGACTTTGAATGCTGCTTCGGCCTCAGGGGTCCACTCAAACGGGCCTTTTATTTTCATCAGTTTGAAGAAGGGGAGGGCACGCTCCCCCAACTTGGAGATGAAACGCCCAAGCAATGTCACGCAGCCGGCCAACTTCTGCATCTCCTTGAGGGTCTTCGCCGGGCTCATCTTTTCTATGGCCTTGACCTTCTCGGGGTTGGCCTCGATCCCCCTATGTGACTCCAGGAAGCCCAGCAGCTTGCCTGACGGGACGCCGAACACACACTTTTCCGGGTTGAGCCGCAGGTCTACCTTGCGCAGGCTGGCGAAGGTCTCTTCCAAATCCGCGATGAGGGTCTTGGCCTCCCGAGATTTCACCATGATGTCATCAACATAGGCCTCAGCATTCCTCCCAAGCTGCTCTCCCAAGGCAATGTGCATCAGCCGCTGGGAAGTTGCTCCTGCATTCCGCAACCCGAAGGGCATACAAGTGTAGCAGTATACTCCACACGGGGTGAGGAAGGCAGTGTTCTCGACATCTTGCACCGCCATCTTGATCTGATGATAGCCCAAAAAGGCATCCAGGAAACACAGTAGGTCGCACTTGGCGGTGGAGTCGACAATCTAGTCGATGCGAGGCAGCGGGAACGGATCTTGTGGGCAGGCTTTGTTGTGGTTGGTGAAGTCGACACACATGCGCTCCTTACCGCCCTTCTTGGGCACAACGACGGGGTTTGCCAACCATTCCGGGTACCGTACCTCGCGGATGACACCCGCTGCTTCCAGTTTGCGAGTTTCTGGCACGATGAAGGACTACTTCTTTGTAGAATGGCGCCTGGCCTTCTGCTTCACGGGCCGCAAGTTGGGGCATACGTTTAGGTGATGCTCGATCACCACCCTTGGGACTCCTGCTAGATCCTTGGGCTCCCACGCGAATACCTCTTTGTTAGCGCACATGAATTCGACCAGTGTCTTTTCTTGAGCCGGGGGAAGGCCAGCGCCTATGGTGAAGGTGGCTCCTAACGCCCCATCTTCATCCACCAGCACCTACTTCATCTTGGCCTGGTCTTGAGAGAAAAGCCGCTTCATTTTTGCTGGTGCAGCCCCCTTGGCCCCTGGGGCGGCCTCATCGACCGGACATGCTGCCGCGGTGGTCTGGAAGACGAGCTTGAGGGCTGCTAGAGCCTCCTTTGGGTCTCCAGCCACGGTGAGGATGCCATTGCTCCCCGGCATCTTCATGAGGTTGTAGGCCGGATGGGTTGCAGCCATGAACTGAGCCAGGGCAGGGTACCCGAGGATGGCGTTGTACGGGAGGCCGATCCGAGTGATGTCGAAGTCGATAAGCTCGGTGCGGTAGTTGTCGCGGGTGCCGAAGGTGACTGGGAGGCGGATCTGCCCTAGAGGGCTCGCGGAGCCGCTACCGACTCCGGAGAAGGGCTTGGTGGGGCGCAACCACTCAAGCGGCACATGGAGCAGGCTAAAAGCTTCTATTGAAAGCACGTTGAGGCCCGCCCCACCGTCGATGATGGTCTTGGTGACCGCCACGTTGCAGATGGTGGGTGTGCAAAGCATCGGGAGAGCGCCTGAGCCCGCTGCGGAGGCGGGATGGTCCCACGAGTCGAAGGTGAGGTTGATCTTGGACGTCGCCTATCTGGGAGGAGCTTCTTAGCGTATGGAGGCGGCGCCGATCTGGTGGAAGAAATGCTTGACTTAGCAGCGCCGATCTGGGGGAAGAACTGCTTGACTTGGCGGCCCGTGGGCGGCGCTTGAGAGCCGCCGAGGAGGGTTGCGACAGCGTGGTGTGCCAGCGCCGCAAAGCATGCGGTGAAGAGGCTGCGCAGCTCCTCCCGGGATGCCATAGATGACTATAGCAAGCTGAGAAACTAGGCGCGCGGAACGCCGGTGGGTGCCAATGCGAGCCAGTTGGCCATGACCTTGCTGTCGCCGCCGGCCACCGACACGGCCTCCTCGTAGGCCTGAAGAAAGATGGCGGATTCGCCGCCCTGTCATAACGGGGTGGTAGCTCTAGCCTGAACCCGAGTGGCCACCGCACCATTCGCAAGGCGGGGGTGGAGGCTCGGTGGCCCGTTATGCCGCCGCGCGCCTCCACCAGCCGGTCGGGGAAGAGGCGTTCGCCGTAGAGCCTGCGGGTGGAGAGCGGAGTGGACGAAGAGGCGAAACTTCAGCGCACCCCTACCTGGCGTGCCAAATGTCGGATTATGGGTTTCGGCAAACCCTTGAGGTTCGAACACTGGGGTGCGCATGAAGATCTCTCCTTTCCGCCCTAGTTCGCTCTCGCACTGATTCCTAGGCCTAGCTCGTCGAACTCGAAGAACAAGAGACATAAGGGTTTATACTAGTTCGGGCCACCGTTGTGGTGTAATACCCTAATCCAGTGTGGTGTGGTGGATTGCCTTGTAGGCTGGGGAAGAACTAGTACATGGGAAGAACAACCACCTGAGGAGAGGTGTTCTTGTGCTCGGATGAGCTTGTGCGTAGGGTGGAATGGATTGGATCACCCTCGGTTGGGTCAGCTCTAGATGAGATGATCCCCCCATATGGTGGTGGCTAGTCCTATTTATAGAGGCGTGGGTCCTCTTCACAAATATTGAGAGGGAAGGGATAACATAATGGCTAAGTTTGAAGGGGGACAACTAGTACAAGCTATCCTGACAAAAGGTGGTATTCGCCTGCCAAAGGCTCTGGTGGTGACATCGTCATGGGCTCCATGGTGACCTTTGCCCTGCCGTCCTTCTGGTCTTGGTCTTGTTGCACCGATATGGAAACCTTTTCCTGACGCCTCGGAACTCCTCGCATGTGCTTGCCTCTTTAGCACCGAAGAGGAAACTGGCACCCTATGCCCGCTAGCGCCCGCCTGGCCTTGGTCATCATGGCTCACGTCACGAGAACCTCGTGAGGTGCCCCTTGCCTTGATATCTCTGCTCCTCGGGAGCCAGCCTAGTGAGGCCGCTCCAGGGGAGGTCTTGCATCATCCGCCTCATGATGCTCGGCCCCTCGCGAGGGTCTTGAATGGTTGCTAATGAAGTTGGGCCGTACCAGGCCGCCAGATGAGCCACGCTCTGGGCCGTAGGCAGGCAAGTCTGGGTACCCCCGTTCCCAGAACGCCGACAGCAGTGTCTTCCTCCATACGGAGGGAGCGCTCCATGTTTCCATTGACTGTGATGACGCCGTGTGGTCCAGGCATTTTGAGCTTTAAGTAGGCATAATGCGGGGCTGCATTAAAGTGGGTGAAGGCCGTTCTTCCAAGTAATGTGTGATAGCCACTTCAGAACAAAGCGATGTCGAAGATTAACTCTTTGCTTCAGAAGTTATCGGGGGAGCCGAATTCGACTTCCAATGTTAATGAGCCCGTCCAGCAGGGATCTACGCCTGGTATGACTCCTTTAAAGGTAGTGCTGCTGGGCTTAATTCTTGACGGGTCTATCCCCATCTTGCAGATAGTGTCTTGGTATATCAGACTGAGACTGCTGCTGCTGTCCATAAGGACTCGAGCAAGATGATATTCGTCAATTATGGGGTCGAGTACTAAGGCCGCCGAACCTTCGTGACAGATACTGGTTGGATGATCCCTACGATCAAAGGTGATCGAACAAGCCGACCATGGGTTGAATTTGGCGGCGATAGACTCGACAGCATATACATCCCGGAGTGCGTGCTTGCGCTCCCTCTTGGGGATATGGGTGATGTAGATCATGTTCACGGTTTTCACCTCTGGTGGAAATTTTTGATGCCCCCCCCCCGTGTTCGGTTGGCAAGGTTCATCCTCGTCCTCGCTTTGAGGTCCTTTCCCCTTGTGTTCAGCGTTTTGCTTGCCCGCCTGCTTAAAGACCCAACAGTTATGGTTGGTATGATTTGCAGGTTTATCAGGGGTGCCATGGATCTGGCGGGGCATGTCTAGTATTTTGTCCAAGCTGGATGGACTATCTCTGTTACCTTTAAATGGCTTCTTCCGTTGAATGGGCCTAAAGCCACTGAATCCGGCGTTTACCACCGTGTCATCTGTGTTTCCAATATTGTTCCGACGCTTGTTTTTATTGTGCCATGGCTTGTCGTTGCCATCCCTGACTTCAGATGTGCTAGGGTCGCTGGTGCTGTTGCTGCTACGAGCCAGCCAGCTGTCCCTGCTCGCACAAAAGAGGGTCAGGAGTGTAGTTAGGGCTGCCATTGTTCTCGGCTACTTTTGGCCGAGGTGGCTAGCCAACCATTCGTCCCGGAAACTGTGTTTGAATGCCGCTAAGGCTTCGGTGTCCGGACAATCTACAGTTTGGTTCTTTTTAGTTAAGAACCGATTCCAAAGCTTACGGGTTGACTCCCTGGGTTGCTGGATTATATGACTTGAATTATCAGCATCCGGGGGGCGGACATAAGTCCCCTGAAATTTGGCCCGAAAAGCATCCTCAAGTTCTTCCCAGCTTCCGATAGATTTCTCTGGGAGGCTGTTTAACCAGTGCTGAGCTCGTCCTTTCAGCTTGAGAGGTAAGTATTTTATAGCATGGGATCATCTCCATGAGCCATGTCTATGTGAAGAATAAAGTCTTCTATCCATATAGCTGGGTCCGTTGTTCCATCGTACACCTCGATGTTTACAGGTTTAAACCCTTTTAGAAATTCATGATCCATCACCTCATCGGTGAAGCACAGGGGGTGTGAAGCACCCCTGTATGTTGCGATGTCGTGGCGTAGTTCGTACGATATTGGTGTTCGGTGTTGGCTCCGAACTGGAATGTGACCGGTTTGTTTGGCTTGATAGCCATTGCTCCGTGTGCGGGTACATTCCCTTGGTCCATAGATTGATCTGGTCTGGACAACCTTTTTATTCAGGTCCTGATATAGGTCGTACTTATGGCCCTGAGCTGCTCTATCCTTGCCTTTACGGTAAGGAGGTGCGGGCTTGTGTACGGCATTGCTGGCCGCTTTGTCCCGTCCATGGGGTGGTCGGTCCGGTTGATCGGACTGATTATACTTCGGCGGAATTGGCGCTGGGACCTCACCATCGAATTGGGGCAGCAGTTTGCGTTTAGGATATCTCTCTATTTGTCCCTTATAGCCGTATTGTTCTTCCATGTCTAGCACGTCGTTCCATCTGTCATTGAGCTCTAAGCCGCTGATGCTGCTTCTTCAGGCTTCTTGATGTGTGATACGTCCAAAACGTATCTATAATTTCTGCTTGCTCCATGCCTCTTTTGGGTGATATTGCTATGATATTTATACACTTCCATACACTTTTGATCATATTTGGACTAACCTATTAACTCAGTGCACCCCAGTGCCAGTTTCTGTTTTCTGCTGTTTTTGTATTTCAGGTTTTCCCATTACGAGAACTGCCAGAAAAATCCCGGAAAAATTATATAAAAAATCAGCGTTCCAGAAGATTCCCGGCAGCCGAAGTAGGGCCGGAGGGGGGCCACCAGGGCTCCAGGCGCCCTAGTGGCGCGGCCCCCCTCCTGGCCGCGCCGGGGGGGGGGGGCGCCTGGGCCCCCCAGGCCTCCGCTGATGCCCCCCTTTGGCATATATTTATATCGTGTCCCGAAACCCTCGAGACGGGAACCCTTTTTCGCGATCTCATCTCTGTTCCGCCGCCGCCACGCTTCCAAGATCGGGAGCACCAGGAGAACTCTTCCCGGCACCCTGCCGGAGGGGAGGATCACCACCGGGAGCCTCTCCACCACCATGGATGCCTCCCGGATGAGTTGTGAGTAGTCTCCCTTGGACCATGGGTCCATGACCAGTAGCTATGTGATGTTCTCCTCCCGTTCTTGTGCTTCACTAATTAGTCCTCGTGAGCTGCCTACATGATCGAGGCACATATGTAATCCTTATGCTGTTGCTATAATGAGTTTGCTGGGATCCGATGGATTGTGAGATTATGTTCAGATTGTGTTTGAGTAATATATTTGATTCACCTCTTTTATATTTATGTTCGTAAGTAATTCTTGCATGTTCTCCGTTGTTATTTATTGCTTTGGCCAAGTAGTAGGTAGTGACTCCAAGAGGGAACGTTATGCTTGATTGTGGGTTCATGCCCCTCGATGACTAGCTTGAGTGACAGAAACATGAGTCTAGGGGATGTGCTGTTGCCACAAGGGGGAAAACAACGGTTCTTGTGCCCGCGGGTGCAAGGATTGTTTACTTTACGGAAAGTTCTTTTAATGCAGTTGTCTGTTGCTTTGAGTTTACACTATGGGTGGGACTCGCAACTTAATACCAGCGAGATGTTCTGGATAGATATCTCAAGGTGGATGATTAGTAGTAGATGCAGATGGATTTCGGTCTACTTGCCTTGGCGTACCGCCCATGCTTTGAACCTCTACCTTTCTTGCAACATAGTTAGCATTGGTTTGCGCACATAATTCTGTCAATTGCCCAGCTATAATTCGTTTACCTCACATAGCTGTTTTATCGTCTTTTGGGAGAGAGACATCACTAGTGAACATCATGGGACCCCGGTCCATATTACCATCACTGATCACATCCGCTATTTAGTTTACGCTTTTACTTACTATTTGCAGCAATACCTATCACTATTATCACTTGCGTTTGATCCTTTGTAAACGACAAGGCCGGAGGGATTGACAACCTCTCTGTACTCGTTGGGAGCAAAGTTATTTGTATCTGTGTGCAGGTCCACGTTGATTGCTAATATCTGGCACCGTTAGCAGTTGACACCTTCTTGTTGAAACTGGGAGTCTCAGGGGAAATCGATCCTTGGTATCTTTTCCAAGGGAAAACTTCCGCTACACTGCATCTCAAACCTTCCACTTGGGGTAACCAACGAGGGGCGAGAAGCCATCAAGCAAAGTTTTCTGGCGCCGTTGCCGGGGACTCCACTCTTCAGGATAGGGGAGTTGCATGCTATCTTTTACCTTTGCTTTTTAGTCTTGTTAGTTTACCTTTCAGTTTTTGCTTTAGTATCTTTTATCGAAAATCACAAAAATAGTTATCTTGCTTGCTTGCTACTATGGGTTCCACCGAGAACACCAAGTTGTGTGACTTCACTAGTCACAACAACGATGACTTTATCTACACACCTATCACTACACCTGCCACTTCAGCACCTTCGTATGAAATTAAACCTGCTTTACTGAACCTAGTTATGAAAGATCAATTCTCCGGTGCTGGAGATGATGCTGCTTTACACTTAAACAATTTTGTTGAACTCTGTGATATGCAAAAGTACCAAGAAATAGATGGTAACAATGTTAAGCTTAAGCTTTTTCCTTTCTCCTTGAGAGCAGGAGCTAAAATTTGGTTTCAGTCTTTGCCTAGAAATAGCATAGATTCATGGGACAAGTGCAAAGATGCTTTTATTGGAAAATACTATCCACCTGCTAAAATTATCCAACTAAGAAGTAACATAATGAATTTTAAACAATTGGATAATGAACACGTTGCCCAAGCTTGGGAACGTATGAAATCTCTTATCAAGAACTGCCCTACTCATGGTTTGACTACTTGGATGGTTATCCAAACTTTTTATGCAGGCTTGAACTTTACCTCGCGGAACTTGTTAGATTCGGCCGCGGGAGGAACCTTTATGTCAACTACACTTGGTGCTGCCACAAAGCTTCTCGATGAGATGATGACCAACTATTCCCAATGGCACACCGAACGCGCTCCAACAGGTAGGAAGGTAAACTCTGTCGAGGAGATTTCCTCCCTAAATGAAAAAGTTGACTTGATCATGTCTCTACTTTCGAAGCAATCTTCTGTTGATCCTCGTGATGTTCCTTTAAATTCTTTGATTGCTCAAGAACAAGTAGATGTGAACTTTATCTCTAGAAACAATTTTAACAACAATGCTTATAGGAGTAATTTTGGTAGCAATCCTAGACCGTTCCCCTCTAATTCTTATGGGAACAACAATGCTTATCCTATCACCAAGAACTCCACTACTGAACTAGAGATTATGCTTAAAGATTTCATCACTACCCAAAAAGCCTTTAATAAGAGTGTAGGAGAAAAACTAAACAAACTAGATGATCTCTCTTCGAAGGTAGACAATTTAGCCAATGAGGTAGAATTGCTTAAAATTAGAACTTCTCCTCTTGAGGAGAGGAAGGTCACTCCTATGAATGCTATTCAAGTGCAAATTAATGAAAACATTAGGATGTTGGCTAAACTTAAAGAGAGATGGGCTAGAGAAAGGTAGGAAGAGGATAGAATTAAGAACCTTCCTACCCACCACACTGTTGCTACTATCCAAGTTGTTGAGGATATCCAAACTCTTAGCACCCAATGCACTCCTGGTCCCATTGGACCTATTAATGGTGATGCTATGACTATAGAAACTACCAAACAAGTGAACCTAAAGGACACCACTACCACCTTACTTGATAGTAGTGACCTTGATTTTGATAATTGCACTCTTACCGAAGTTATTGATTTCCTTGACAAGATGTCTAGAGATCCCCGCACTAGCACGCTTAACCTTGCCTTCACAAAGCATATCACTAATGCTCTTATCAAAGCTAGGGAGGAGAAACTTAGAGTAGAAGCCTCCATACCTAGAAAGCTAGAAGATGGTTGGGATCCTATGATTAAAATTAAGTTGAATAACTTCTCTTGCTATGCTTTATGTGATGTTGGAGCTAGTACCTCCGTTATGCCCAAAAGAATATATGATATGCTTAAATTGAAACCTTTCGATTCTTGTTCTTTTGGTGTTCGTCTCGTTGATTCTTCCATAAAGAAACCTTTGGGGAGGATCGACGATGTTCTTATCATTGTCAATGACAATTACGTTCCCGTTTATTTTACTATTATGGATATTGAATGTGAACCTTCTTGTCCAATTATTTTGGGACATCCGTTTCTGCGCACCGTTGGTGCTATCATTCACATGAAAGAGGGGAATATAAAATTTCAATTTCCTCTCAAGAAAGGGATGGAACACTTCCCTCGAAAGAAGATTAAGTTACCTTTTGAGTCCGTTATACGCGCTAGCTATTCTTTTACTCTTGATAAAACTTGATCTCTATGCATTATGCCTAGCTTAAAGGCATAAAAGAAAGCGCTTTTGGGAGGTAGCCCACATGAATAAATTTTATTTTGCTTTTGTTGTGTCTTGATGTTGTTAATACAGTAGCATCATCATTGTATCTTTACTTTTCAATTTTGTGCCAAGTGTAGCCTCTGATTGCAAGAAAGTCCGAAAGTTGTGACGTGCTGTCCAGGAAACAGATTCTGTCCTTGGATAGAAAAATTCGTATAAAATCACCAGATCATCTTTTTGGTCTTAATTTTTTTTGACAGCGTGCTCTATACAATTGTCTTTTGTGCGTCTGTTCTGAGTTTTTCGATTAGAGTTGCAGAAGTGCCCCGAAAAAATCATTTACTACCTGCTGTTCTGTTTTTCACAGATTCTGTCATGTTTTGCCTTTCCTTCATTTTGCAAACCTTGAGCTTGCTTTTTCTTTGCAAAAACCTTTTGGCAATCTTGAGAAACAGTAGACCTTCAAGAATATCCTTATTTCCAGCAAGGAACAATTATTTTATTAAGGGTACTAACCTCGCTAATTAGATTATGATGAGTTATGTATGAAGGGAGTTTTCAAGTGTGCGGGGGAAGATGATAAAAAGATTCAGGAGTGTCAAACGCTCAAGCTTGGGGATGCCCCATGCACCCCCAAGAAATATTCAAGGAGACTCAAGCATCTAAGCTTGGGGATGCCCCCGTGCATCCCCTTCTCCATCAACATTATCAGTTCATCTTTCGTTCCACTATATTTTTATCACTTCATGTGTTTTGTGCTATGCTTGGAGCGTCTTGCTTTTAGTTTTCCTTTTTAGTTTTCTTTAGCTTTTCATAACGAGTCGGAACTCAGTTTTATTTATGTGGGAGAGAAACACGCTCCACTTCCACCTAGAACATGACATAGAATTTTCATGTCTATCTTTGCTGTGTGTGTTCTTTGTCTTTTAATAGCTACTATCATGCTTAGCTTTTAGTTTTCATGCTTATCTTTTTAAAGAGCTTTTGTTTAGTTGGTTGCTTGAACTCTCTTTATTTATCATGATTATCTTATTAAGAGAGTTTGCTTCTGTTGCATGGTTGATATGTCTATGATAAAAATGCTACGTGCATAATGGTGCTTAGTAGTTCATGTTTTCTTATGGTTAGTCTCAAATAGCTGGGGGGTTCCCAATGTGTTATTGGAGTACCAACATGATTTGTTTGCCTATGATGTGTTATGGTTTAGTAATATCTTCCTTCAAGAATTTAGTTTGATTGACTTGGCGTATGCTCACGCATATTTAAGACTGTAAAGAAAGTCTGTCAAGCCTTGATGATCTTTTGTTTCTGAGTAGCGATATAACTTCCATGCCTGATTCAATGTTGCTTTGTCGCTCTGCATGATTATGACCGTCATTGCTCTCTTAGTTGGTCGCTCCCAGTCTTTTGCTAACCTTCGCCTGTACTAAGCGGACTGACTGCTGCCATTCCTAACGGAGACTTTCATGTACCATCTCGAAATTATTCAAAAAAAATGCATTCCTATTTTGTGCCTCTGTTTTAAGTTCCTGAGGAAGTAGTAGTTAATTCATGATCTTTTTAAGTTGGACAAGCTTCACCCCGGGATTGCATGTCTAATGTGCAAACCCATAACACGAGAAGGAACTGGCATTGAGTGTGCCCGGCTCAAAATTAATATAACAAACAAATCCTCCTTCACGCTTTGTTCATGAGAAATCAGAAAACTTTGGCAGTGATAAACAAAGGAGATTAAGAGGATGTGATCGTCCTCATTCGGGAGTCGTTCCTCGAAACTTGTCCAGCTCAAGAAGTGATTGGGTTGTCTGCTAGCATTCGTTGACGAAACATGCATAATCTAAAAAAAATTATTACCTCTGTTTTTAAAACCAAGAGCTCTGGTACATGTTGTGTCTTTGTTTCCGACTTCGGGCTTTCAACCTTGCCAACAAAAGCCACGGTTCGAGAGTCTCCACCTTCTTTTAAAGCACCAAGTACTGAGAGCATGATTGTCATTCTGAGTGTAATGTCCATTGCCCCAAAGTAGCATTGTCTTTTGCATGATTATGATATCGTTTATTTTGAAATCATTGTATCTAGTCATCACTTAAACCTTGGAGGTGCCCCTGCATTTATGTTTTGCTTCACTAAAGGGGGCAAGCGAGATATCACTTTGTCATATTTGCACACCATGCTCATCACAAATCTATTTGATGTTTCAGTATCATGTTGTAAAACTTTCAGTTCTTTGTGATTTTCTCATGAGGCAACTTAATTACTACAGATTCATTGTCTCAGTAAGCTTTTGTCATATGACTATGAAAAAGTCCTATATGGTTAATAGCATGTCGCCACAGAAATTATTCTTGTTATCATTTACCTACTCGAGGACGAGCAGGAATTAAGCTTGGGGATGTTGATACGTCCAAAACGTATCTATAATTTCTGCTTGCTCCATGCCTCTTTTGGGTGATATTGCTATGATATTTATACACTTCCATACACTTATGATCATATTTGGACTAACATATTAACTCAGTGCACCCCAGTGCCAGTTTCTGTTTTCTGCTGTTTTTGTATTTCAGGTTTTCCCATTACGAGAACTGCCAGAAAAATCCCGGAAAAATTATAAAAAAAATCAGCGTTCCAGAAGCTTCCCGGCAGCCGAAGTAGGGCCGGAGGGGGGCCACCAGGGCTCCAGGCGCCCTGGTGGCGCCCCCCCCCCCCAGGCCTCCGCTGATGCCCCCCTTTGGCATATATTTATATCGTGTCCCGAAACCCTCGAGACGGGAACCCTTTTTCGCGATCTCATCTCTGTTCCGCCGCCGCCGCGCTTCCAAGATCGGGAGCACCAGGAGAACTCTTCCCGGCACCCTGCCGGAGGGGAGGATCACCACCGGGAGCCTCTCCACCACCATGGACGCCTCCCGGATGAGTTGTGAGTAGTCTCCCTTGGACCATGGGTCCATGACCAGTAGCTATGTGATGTTCTCCTCCCGTTATTGTGCTTCACTAATTAGTCCTCGTGAGCTGCCCTACATGATCGAGGCACATATGTAATCCTTATGCTGTTGCTATGATGAGTTTGCTGGGATCCGATGGATTGTGAGATTATGTTCAGATTGTGTTTGAGTAATATATTTGATTCACCTCTTTTATATTTATGTTCGTAAGTAATTCTTGCATGTTATCCGTTGTTATTTATTGCTTTGGCCAAGTAGTAGGTAGTGACTCCAAGAGGGAACGTTATGCTTGATTGTGGGTTCATGCCCCTCGATGACTAGCTTGAGTGACAGAAACATGAGTCTAGGGGATGTGCTGTTGCCACAAGGGGGAAAACAACGGTTCTTGTGCCCGCGGGTGCAAGGATTGTTTACTTTACGCAAAGTTCTTTTAATGCAGTTGTCTGTTGCTTTGAGTTTACACTATGGGTGGGACTCGCAACTTAATACCAGCGAGATGTTCTGGATAGATATCTCAAGGTGGATGATTAGTAGTAGATGCAGATGGATTTCAGTCTACTTGCCTTGGCGTACCGCCCATGCTTTGAACCTCTACCTTTCTTGCAACATAGTTAGCATTGGTTTGCGCACATAATTCTGTCAATTGCCCAGCTGTAATTCGTTTACCTCACATAGCTGTTTTATCGTCTTTTGGGAGAGAGACATCACTAGTGAACATCATGGGACCCCGGTCCATATTACCATCACTGATCACATCTGCTATTTACTTTACGCTTTTACTTACTATTTGCAGCAATACCTATCACTATTATCACTTGCGTTTGATCCTTTGTAAACGACAAGGCCGGAGGGATTGACAACCTCTCTGTACTCGTTGGGAGCAAAGTTATTTGTATCTGTGTGCAGGTCCATGTTGATTGCTAATATCTGGCACCGTTAGCAGTTGACACCTTCTTGTTGAAACTGGGAGTCTCAGGGGAAATCGATCCTTGGTATCTTTTCCAAGGGAAAACTTCCGCTACACTACATCTCAAACCTTCCACTTGGGGTAACCAACGAGGGGCGAAAAGCCATCAATGTGGCAATGAGCTATTGTTGAAAACGCTTATGTTCAAGCGGTTCTTCTGGGACGGTGAAATCATCGTCTCCCAGGCTAATGTCCTCTTCAGAGACGGGTTTATAATTGTTGTCATCAGTGTCGCTGTGATCGGTCAGCGGTTCTTTTGGAATATGTTCGCCATCCTCCCGTTCGCCCTGCTCTATCGCTGGCTCCACGGGGTCATCAGCCTATTTTGGGTCATCATCATCTTCAGTGACAGTGTTACTCTCTTTTCCCTTACGGGATCGAGATCGACACTTCTGACACCGGCGTTTGGGAGGTTCATCGGTAGGCTTGTCCTTTTCGCGATTATTATCACCATCGCCTTCCTCTACGTTAGTTGTGTCCACCATGTATACATCATATGTAGAGGTAGCTGTCCATCGCCCGGTTATGGGTGGGTTGGTACTTAGATCGGCTTTGACATCGTGGTCCATCCCATCGATGTCTTTGGAAGCGTAATCTAATAGATTGGTTAAGTCTTCGACCGTGGCTACCTAGTGGGTGGTGGGTGGGAAGAAAAATTCCCTATCCTCAGCCCCCAGTTCGAAATGGGCATAATTCGGCTGGGAGTCCTCTGCTAGACAGAGAGATTTTAGTAAGTCCAGCGCTTCGTCTAAGGGCATGTGTCGGACATGCGTTCGGATATCTCAGGGCTGAGTTCGGTAAGAGACGCTCGATCGAGCCCGAAATATGCAGATCCTAAGAATTCGGAACTTGTGGTCGGAGACGAGTCCAGAAATCCGGCGAATGGAATCCCGCTCAAGGCTGGGTCTGTGTGCGGCTGAAGGATCGCTAAGTCTACGATCTCAGTGGTGGGGTTGTTCTTTCCGTCCTCGGATGAAGCGATCTGCTCCGGATCTAAGGCCAGAGCTGCTGCAAGTGTTACCCCCCTGGACGGGGTCCAATGATAGATCTAGGTCATGTTTATCGTGGTGGCAGGAAGCTGCTGCCATGGGTGCGAATCCGTCAAAGATCAAATCTGCACAGATGTCAGCAACGTATTTTAGGCTTGCAAATCTGATCTGGTGTCCAGGGGCATAGCTGTCAACCTGCTTGAGGTGGCCTTCAGTGTTGGCATGAAGCACGAAGCCGCCAAACACGAAAAGCTGGTCGGAGAGAAAAACTCCCTCGGTAGTGGCATCGTCGTTGGCGACGAAGTAAGCCATTAATCCTGCAGTCGACGACTTTGGTGGGCTTTGGCCAAGATGAAGTGCCCCAACAACTACCTCTCAGGACTTACCAAGTATGAACTCACCAATTCAATCTTACAAATACCAGTTGCAAGTAATGGCTATGTTTTGTATGATTAATGTATGAAGATTGTTGTAGTAAACATGTCTAACATGTTTTAGCTATTTTCCCTACCTTTCTATAGACAACTGGGCCATTCTCTGTTCTGGCAGCACCTGCCTTGCGAGTTCAACTCTGCCAGTTGCATTTTTATCAGTATCGGTTTCAATGGCTATTAAGCCTGTTGCAATTAACAGTTGTACCATTTTTTAACAGTTGTATTTCGATGGCTACAAACTTACAAAACATGACTTATGATGATGTTAAGCCTGTTGCAATTAACAGTTGTATCCATTTTTTAATATGTCCCTTTGCTATCGTGCTACTCTTCGCAATGAAGATGTACTAGAGATGTTGTGCCTTTGCTATTTTTAGTGGATGCTAACCCTGTTGTACTTAACATGCCTTTCCATGTACTTACGCAGGGCCATAACAAGTGATGCTGTTGTTTGCCGTCGAGGTTAGCTGCATCCCATGTCTTACAGTATTTTACAGCATTTGTGCAATTGCAGTTTGGCTTCTAACATTTACTTGCTTCTTGTAGGTACACATGTCAGCGACACTGATCCACTCTTCGACCCGGAGGAACACCTCGCCTCCGCTGCAGCCAACTTGGGGCGGGCTCTTGTCTGTATGAAGTGCCCCAAGAACTACCCCTCGGGACTTACCAAGTATGAACTCACCAGTTGAATCTTACCAATACCAGTTGCAATGTCCATGTTTTGTATGGTTCATGTATTAATCATGTTGTAGTAAACACGCCTATGATGTCTTATCTATTTTCTACCTTTTTATAGACAATAGGGCCATTCTATGCTCTAGCAGCACTTGCCTCGCGATGTTTAACTCTCAAAATTTCATTTCTATCAGTACCAGTTTCAATGGCTATACTAGGTTGTCTGTTGCAGTAAATAATTCTATCCATTTTTTTAATCCGCCCCTTTGTTACCGTGCTACTCTTTTGCAATGAAGATATCACTACAGATGCTACCGTATTGTTACCATTTGCTATTATTGGTGGATGTTAACCATGTTGTAGTTAACACTGGTTTCCATGTATATATATATATATATATATATACACACCATCTGTTCCTAAATATAAGTATTTTTAGATATTCCAATATAGACTACACACGGAGCAAAATGAGTGAATCTAGATTGTAATCTAAACTATGTCTATAATTCTATATACAACGTGTGCGATGAAAAATAGAGAACTGGCAGTTCTTTGACGTGAAACATTCGCGATGCCCGACGGACGCGCACACAGTTTCGTCTCATATGCGTGTGCGATTCATGGTAACACGACAAATAGTTCAAACATCTGTGCGTGTGTGATAGGAATACCTATCGCACACAGTCATGAAAATGGACACGTTGGCGTTAGTAGAGGCACCGCACACATTTTACATTCTTGAATTGTGTGTGATAACGTACCTATGACTAAAACATCGGTAGATTAAATGTTGATGTCCACCTTTTCCACATGGCTATAGAGGCGTAATCATTTGGGATATCTCTCCTATCAGAAATGTAATGTCAAGACATGACGTGTGGTACTAGGGTGGCTTCTCATAAGTTTATTCTATGGCGATCTTGAGTAGTCGCTCGCCTATCCCCGACGGTTTTTGGGTCATGCAGGAAGGACCCACCCCCCTATCACAATCACTCACTCGGCGACGGTGCAGAATGCCATCGCAGAAAGGGATTAAAAACCGTTTGTATGGCACGTTACGGTACGAGTGTCCGTTCCAAAATAAGTGTCTCAACTTTACACCAACTTTGCCGACTTTAGTACAAAATTGTAATTAAGCTTAGACACTTATTTTGGAACGGAGACAACTAAAGAAAAAACTACATATGCCGTCACTCGGCCCTGAACACTAAACCCTAAACATGCTTTAATTGTTCGGCGAGGTTGAACCGTCCAAAGGAAAGAAGTTTACAACCTTTTGACCATCCGATCATTTTGTTCAGTTTTACTATAAATTGAGCCGAGCATCCCTGTAGGCAAAGAAATTTATGAAGTGTTATAGAATAAGACTAGTGGCACTAGTTGATGAGACATAAACTCATCACAAATAGAAGCCAGTAGAGGTACGTGCAGGGCAAAGAGGTGGAGAAATATTGACATGGAGCGATCTGGGTGAGCTTGGGAAGTGGAGCAAGCCAGCTGTAAAGGAAGTTGTACATGAGGGATATCGGGATGTAGCTAGGAGGGTAGCATCTGTCCAAACCATGGCAGTGAGCAAGGGGCCAAGGCAACCGCACCGGCTTTGTAAGAGAGAATGGCAGGGACCCCTGATTAGGATGCACCGACAGTGGGCTTTCGCCCTCGGTGGCGGCGACCTCATCTACACAAAGCATCCTCTCCTTCCCTCGCGGACGTGATCCGCGGGGATGTGTAACTAGATATGTGGCCATAGTCGTTTTGTGCGAGAATGCGAAGAGAGCAACCTTAGCTAGCAACCTTGTAGCGGTTTCTTTTTCTCTCCATATGAACCTACTTATAAGCGTACGTGCCACCAAAGAAAAAACATTTTACTTATAAATAACACAACACCATTCATGTGTGGTTCTCAGCCCTCCATTCAGTGAGTAACCATTACACGTGTCAAATTACCAACCGGCATGCATCTTTGTACACTTTTTACCAGACGAAGGGAGGAAATGAGACCATCGTGTGGCCACACGTGTGTGCTTGGGGAAGACGCAAAGAGTACGTGCGTCAGTGCGTGCACCTCTCTTCTCTTCGAGCATGGTTAAAAGTATAGCCAACTACTCTACCACACGGTTATTAAATGGGCAAAGAGTATAGGCCGTAATAATGGCCAATGAGCTGTCAAATCATGAGGCCCACCTTTCCCTAAGTTTGACGTAGGAAGCTGCCATTATTTCACTCCTCATTGAATATCCGTCCGCTGGTATGCTACATCCGCAAAAAAGAAAAAATGATGCTACTTGTGCGGCATGATTAATAATATAGGCCAATCAATCATGGCCTAGAAATATCATTCACTGATAAAATAGGGTTGGCTCTAAGGCTGGTGAATTTTTTTTACTTTGTCTCCTTCTCTTTTTTCTCTCATTTACTCATTTCACATAGGAGCGCATGTGTAGAGGTTGGCTATTCCTTTCGATGGGACTTATTCATGGGTATAAGACTAAGAAACTCCAAATATTATTCCCGCTGCCCACCACTCTGAATCATGCCATCTATGATACTCCCATTGCAACAATGCGGTCCACTGGGTCTAGCACGTCCTGTAAGGAGAAACTGTCATGCAAAACTTACATTCTTGTTGCCTTCTTCCTCATACAATACTACTACTAGTACTACTACTCGTTCTCGTGTAAACCTTGCGCTTGGCATCTCAAAAATATTAACCTTGCGCTTGGCTCTTCGCCTCTTCGGGAAGTCGAACAATGATGGTACTATAGTATATGCTTCTGGCTGTCTAACACCGAATGAATTGTTGCACCTCCACCGTGTGGGCGAGGGGCGAGGGGAGAGGGAGAGTGCGTACTACTACGTTCGTTTCAATATGGACTACATACGAAGCAACATGAGTGAATCTGTACAATCTAAAATACGTCTATATAGGCTAGTACTTGTTGTATGTAGTTTATATTGAAATATGTTAAAAGACATATATTTCAAACAATATGAAAAACTCTCTAATTGAGGTAGGTACAAGGAGTATCTAACCGGAGGGATTAGTATTAGCTTATCGTCGTTCCACGAGCCAGGGTGAGGGAGAGGGCGTAGGCTCCTACTCTAGGTGTAGTAAGCAAGCTTCTCCTCATCCTGCGACTCTGCGAGCCACCGCGCGAGTGGGCGAGCTGAGAGGGCGTGGTAAGCAAGCTTCTCCTCGTCCTGCAACTCTGCGAGCCACCGCGCGAGTGGGCGAACGGAGAGGGAGTGGTAAGCAAGCTTCTCCTCGTTCTGCGAGTTGATGGGACACATCAAAGTAGTACATGATTGCCTACTTTCCGGTCTATATGGCTCAATTCGAAATCTCTCTAAGAAAAATAGGTCATGAGTGGTGAAATAAATTTGGTACTATAGTTCACAAAAGTATTGAACATGTGATGGTGAACGTAGGGAGTACGACACCATTAGTACTACGGTAGTCCCCCCATTCACATGCTCGCATTTCTATGTTCGATAAAAATGTTGCATGCAAAGATTAAGATAAAAATCAGCAATGCATGTACTCCCTGAAAGGATAAATATGGTTGACTAGGGGCTTGAATAGGCAACTACCAATTTCTAGTCTTTCTTAAACAAATTAAGATTAGCAACAAATAGGTTGCCTAGAAATGCAACTAGGTGAACAACCTATATGATGCTAAAACAACAAGCAACACAAGCAAGTAAGGGATGCAACACAACAAAAGCTTGCACAAAGTAAAGGTAGAAATAACCACAAGTGGAGCCGGTGAAGACGAGGATGTGTTACCGAAGTTCCTTCCCTTTGAGAGGAAGTACGTCTCCGTTGGAGCGGTGTGGAGGCACAATGCTCCCCAAGAAGCCACTAGAGCCACCGTATTCTCCTCAGACCCTCGCACAATGCAAGATGCCATTATTCCACTAGTGGTTCCCTTGAAGGTGGTGACTGAATCTTTACAAACAAGGTTGCGGCAATCTCTACAACAAGCTTGGAGGCTCCCAACAACACCATGGAGCTTCACCATAATGGAATGTGGCTCCGAGGTGGCTTCAACCATCTAGGGTGCTCAAACACCCAAGAGTAACAAGATCCGCAAGGGATTAGTGGGGGGAATCAAATTTCTCTTGGTGGAAGTGTAGATTGGGGCCTTCTGAACAAATCCCTAGAAAATAAACAAGTTTGATTGGCTAGGGAGAGAGATCGGGTGAAAATGAGATTTGGAGCAACAATGGAGTTTAGGAAGGGAAGACGTAAGTCTTCTTGGGGAAGAAGACCTCCTTTTATAGTGGGGGGACAAATCCAACCATTATGCAGCACTCAGCCCGCAGGCAAGCGGTACTACCACTCCAAGAGCGGTACTACCACTACTAGGAGTGGTACTACCACTCCCGTAGGCGGTACTACCGCACCCTGAAGAACAGGGGAAGAATAGAGGAACGAGCGGTGGTAGTCGCAGTAGTAGGGGAGGTACTACCGCCCATAGGCGGTAAAACCGCCTCAACTACCGCTGCTACTACCGCCTATTTTCTGGGGACAAACAGGTAGCACGGTAGTAGCCCGGAGGCACTACTTGTTCAAACCCGACACAAAAAATCATGGTCCCAACCACGAACGGTACTGCGAGCGGAATTGGCGGCGGTACTACCGCCCAAGTCCGCGGCACTACCGCCCGTAGGCGGTACTACCGCTCCACCCCGCGGTATTACCGCTTGTGATTTTCCTCCGCTTCTTCCGAACAAACGGTGGACAACTCCAAGGATGCAGAAAGAAGTAAAAGGGTGCAATATGAGTGTGTACGTGTTGATTCCACCCGAATCTTTTCGACGTGGACACCCTCTTGATAGTACGGTTTTCCCTGCGACTCAAGATCACCAGAAAAGAACCGAAGGAAATAAAACCATCTTTACTTGAAACTCTGTGGGGCACGAATCGTCTTGCGCCAAATGCTTGAATGACCGCAAAGCTCAATGCACATGATTACTCCGCAAACACATTGTCATCAATCACCAAAACCAATAAGGGAGAAATATGCCCTAACAATCTCCCCCTTTTTGGTGGAATTATGACGATACGGGATTTGCACAAAGATATGACAAAGGAAAAGCAAACCCCAAAGTCTAAAAAATATAGACGGGCTCCCCCTAGATGTGTTTGTTTAATCAGGTGTGCTTTTGGAATGCAAAGCCCACACATTAGGATCAACACTCCCCCTATATTTTATAAACCGAAAATACTTGCATATATAAACAAGGAGAGGACAAACTATGATGCAAGAAGTAGTAAGTGAGCACAACGACAAAATATAAGTTAAAGCATAATGCCCACAAACTAAAAGGGTACTAGACAAGCATACGACAATAATAAGATAGCATATGTCTAACACCATATGACAAGATAGCCAAGTCACGCAAGCATAAACCAAAGCAAAGCAAAGGAGTTTGAGCGAGGAAAGCAACTACAACAGGAGAAACACACTTGACTGACGACACAACGACACACAGAAAATCCCTACACTCTCTCCCCCATTGACATCGGGACACCAAAAGGGCAGATAAGAGACCTACGACAGATGGTGGTAGCAATACTCTAGGAAATCACCAATAATGCTCCTCTTCCTCGTCAGACTCCACTGCAACAGGTGTAGGGCCTCTTGTGCCATCGTCAGAATCAGTCCACAGGCAGTGCACACGCACCCGAGCCTCCTCATTAGTGATCCTATCCTTAGAGCCATCAGACACGGTGAGGACCTACCTCATAATGGCCTTGTCATGACAACGAGCCTTCTCTACAGCAACATGCACTACAAAAAAACCACTTCCGTGATAATACGTGTTTGTCACAGTAGGTCACGCTTTCTGTCATGCATGTACATGTATGACAATTTTATGACATGATTAAGATAGTCATACATGTGTTGTCATAGAAGTGTTCCATGACAATACCAAAATTATCATCACGGAAGTGTGCACTTCCATGACGATAACTGGCATGTCATGGAAGTGCTTTCGTCAAGGGTAACCAACACGTGGCATCCACCATAACGGGTCGTTGTTAAGCTATCGGGTCCGGTTTTGGACCCGATAACCCGCTAACAGCGAGGACCAATGGGGATTTTCCACATGTAAAATTGTCATTGGCTGGAGGATCCACGTGTCGACTCCCCGCACGGACAGATGTCAATGAACCAATGGATAGGAGGCGCCTATCATACGTAGAAACGTTGCACGGCCCGAAAGTGGCCCATAAAGATTAAATGGGCTGGCCCAGCTAAAGGCCCACAAGATTTTGCAGTCATAATGGGCCAGCCTACCTAAAGGCCCACGCGATTTTGCAGCCATAATGGGCCGGCCCAGCTAAAGGCCCACAAGATTTTGCAGACACTAGTGGGCCGGCCCGTTAACATGCTGCCATGTTTTGGGCCAAATGCCCGCCCATATTTGATCTGGTACATTGACAGCCTGCAATGTTCTGGGCCTAATAAGGGCCCATATGACATCCGGCTCATTAACAATCTACCACGTTCCAAGCCTTATTATGGCCCGTATCAGATCGAGCCCGCTAGAACCTTGTCAAGTTTTGGTACAAATGATGGCCCATATCAGATCCAGCCCTTTAAGAGCCTTTCATTCTTTGGGCTAAATTCTGGCCCATATAAGATTTGGCCCGTCAACTGGACATTGTGCTTTTGGGCCCACTTGAGGCCTGGTTAGGATTTCTGTTTGCAAAAGGCCCACTTAATAGTACGGCCTGATATTAGTTTTGGCATGTTAAAGGCCCATTTAAAATTTTGGCCCTATATTTATTTTGGCATGTTAAAAACTCGTCATATAATTGGGCCTAATTATGGCTCTCTTTGAATCCGGCCTGCTCACAGCCTATAAAAAGATTGGGCCAAACAAAGACCGAGAAAAAAATTGGCATTTTAATGGCACGTGATGTGATTGGCACAATCATGGGCCGGGGTGTACTTCAGCCTGCTGTCGGCCCATGACTTGTACGGCCCATTTCAGGCCCAACCTACTAAAACCCCATTGAATTTTCTTGCCAACCTAGGGCTGGCGGTTTACTCGGACTACTAAATGCTTGAAACTACTAGTGGGCTAGTTTACATTTAGGCATGTTAACGAACCAAGATGACCGGGCCCACGGTGCGGCCCATATATAGTGATCTGCATGCCGGCCCGATTATGTACCGTAATTTTACGCTTTGGCATGTTTACTTTTCGTAGAGCGAAGATAGGATATATATATATACAGTATAATAACTGCAGCATCGTGAATAAGGAAAAACCTAGACTATACAATAAATAAATTATGGCATATCACATCCACTGGGCATCAAAGTTCGCCACCAGTGATCAGAAAACAGATTACATAAACTGGGCATGAAAGATCTCAACCAGTGCCAATAACCACGCCGACAAAATAATATACAAAACCGACAGCACTTTAATGGAGTTCGTTAGCCCTGCTCGGGAGCTGCAGCGCAAGTAGCTGAGCAAGCTGATGAGACTACCCTTGTCTGACACTTATATCCTCTAACTCTTGTTGCATAGCATCAATGGACGCACTGGACTTCTCGTTAATCTTCCATAGAGATTGGATTTCAAGTAGGGGTTCAGCTGAACCATGTCTTACTGCTTGAAGTTGAGACTGATGAAGTATTACAGATTCAGGTGGCGACTTCATCGAGCTTGTGTCACTACTATTGGCGAGTAACTTCAGCACTACATCAAGACATGACTTTGGAGTTGTATGCTATCTCCAAGATGTGACGCCTTCTTCCCTGCAATATATGTTACAGGGACATGCAATGCGCTTGTCTCACTATCATTGTGGCAGTTCTTCATGGGGTCAGAGGTATCACTCTAAAAGAGAAACAAGCAGATAGATGGTAGGTTTTACACATATAAGTATCAGTGCTGACAATCCATCACATTTCTTATTGGCGAATGAAGAGACACAGTTTAAAATAGCATTAACACAATATGGTATTGTTCAGGTTAAGACATGGCAGGAAATGACATTGTGAAGGAGTTGGCAGCTTCACGACACCACTCGATTACAGATCAAGAACAAAAGCATACATGCGGTGCTAAAGAACACATAATTATCAATGGTTAGTGTGCTATCAATTTATCCCATTTCAGATTGGCAAATAATGAGATAGTTTAAATAATAGTAGAATAATATGACTTTGTTCATACTTAAGACATTGCAGAATATGACACTGTGATGTAGTGGGTAGTTTCACCACACCACTAGATTACGGATCAAGAACAGAAGCATACATGCAGTGCAAAAAAAGATCACTTGCAATGTATAGTTTAATTTACATGGTATGAAGAAGGAACTTGGTTGTACAACTAAAAACTTGAATTGAGAAGGACAAACTTATGTTTATGAACTTCATAATAAACTTAAAACATGCAATTTGATGCAAACATCAAAAATAAATAGCTGGTGCAGTCATGCCTAACCAAATATACACAACAAAGTTTGAAGGCTTGAGAAGGACAAACTTACATTAGTGGTGAACACTGGCTCTATAAAGCCCTTGTCCATGCTGATGGGGGCCAATTCAAGAAGTTTACCACAGAATCTTCTTGATAAGCATTGACTTTATTCTACATTTTGTTAAGAGTAAATATAGATGTGATAATATAAGAAAAAATGGAAAATATTTAAGATAAGATGAAGAGTGATTCTACATAACCAACTAGCTATAAATTTAAGTACAGCGATGCAGGCAAAACGTACTGCCAAGAGCAATGCAGAGCAAAACTTCTTCAGTACCATTGGTTTTATCTAACCTTATTGATGAGGACATGACTACCTTGGATACAACCGAAAATATTGCATACATGTATATTTGTGAGGTGATTTCTAATGCAAACTATGCAAGAATTTATTTATGTCATCCAGGACAAAAATACTTCCCAGACTTTTGTGCCATGACTAATTCCAGGTGTATGCGACATTTGTACAATCCACATATGAAGATAAGGGAAAAAGAGAAGTTTAGGTGCTGTTCAAAAAGTTCTCGCACGTCACTTTTGGGTGAAGAGAAGATAGAGTTCGGAGTGTTGAGATATCGACGAAACAATCTAACGTTGCAGGAGAATCCAAGTCAAACTACAAGTCCAAAGGTGTTGCACACCTCCACTTGGGCCGATGAGCCTTGTACGACCTAGGGTTAGTTTTAGGCTGCCTTGGGACGTCCACCCACCTCCTTGGCCGCCACCCCTTGCTCCTATATAAGTAGATCCATCTAGTAGCTTTTTCTTTGGGATTTGTTTAGTTAAAATTTAGCCATTGCAACTTCGTGTACTTCGTTTGTGTCCAACGACCAGACCAAGACCAATTTCGGATCCCCACATTTATCAATACTTCATCTATATTTGCAATATTCAGATTGCTTTATCATAATCTTGCTGGTTCTTCGATTGCATGCAGGAATAGACCTTCGTGGTCAGGCTAGTCATGCTTCTGGCATTGTCAGTGACCCCTGGAGATTGGTTTAGAGATTACTAAGGCGCAACGTCATGCACGTTTGTAGTCGGATCGTCAAAGTTGTCTCCACCAAATCGATAGTTATCATCTCATCGAAAGATTGACCCCCTCGCCTCTCTATCAAGTGGTATCAGTTTTCAGGTTGCTCGGTGAGAATTTCCAGTTATCCCTAGATTAGATTTATTTTTTACCTACTGTCCAAGAAAAAGCCACAAAAAATAAGCTAGATCTGTTCTTTTCATTGTTTTCATTATTGAATTATCGGTTGCATCGTCGTGTCGAGTTGTTGGTCTTAGTGTCTAGTTCTTTTAGAGTTTCGAGTTCTGTTCACATTAGTCACGTCGCCACTGCATCGTTATCCGTTCCGCTGTCCACCACCTCATCCATCAATTTCCACCTCATGCTACCCATCGTTCATTGCCACAAACATACTTGAGGTTGTTCGCATTTTCGCTTGATCGAATCTCCATATTATCTAGTTTGTCTTGGAAAGAGGGAGAAAGAAAAAAAAAGCAGAGAGAAAAAAGAGGAAAAAGTCAGAGATAAAAAAGTACAGAAAGAAAAAGGAAAAAAGTGAGAGAAAAAAAAAGAGAGAAGAAAAAAAAGGAAAAATCGGATATATTTTGACTCAATCCCGTAGCTGAATTCAGATTGGAATCTATTTTGTACCCTGTTCAGTAAAATAGGCATATCTTTTTCATACGAAGTCCGTTTTCTCTCCACAAGTACTCAAATTAAAGGTAGCGACTAGCCGCATATGAATAGTTGCAGGCGCATGTTCAATATTGCACACCTCAAAATCGGCTTCTAAATAGGTATTTTTGGCCTCCGAAGTTCGCGAACACAACTTGTTTCAGTTTTTCATACCAGTTTTAGAATTTTTTGACACCTCATATCAACTCGGAATTGAGCGATCCTTTTTTCGTTTGATAGCTTGAGTCAGTAGCATTGTGTAGAAAAAAATTATCATAAAATTGGCTCAATCTTTTCAAGAGGAAAGTTGGAGAGAGAGTTGTATATCCTGCTTGGCGGTTGTTTTTCTTCATTATCTTTACCGCCATTGTGATTTTCACCTACATCTTGCTATCGAGAGCTACTTAATATTCTTTCTTGATGCTCGTTATGCTATGCCGTGACCTCATTAGTGTTCTAGGCTCGCGTCTCTAGCACGGTCTAGACTAGGACCAACACAGTACCATCGTTGAACGTTTATTCAGCATTGCATCTCTGAGTTGATTATTGCTAATCTTTTGCTACCATATATTTAATCCTTGAAAGCTCCACATATTTCTACATCGTGTATACGTACATTCCCCTGGCAATCGCTTTACTCAATCTTTGGAGTTATTTGACACCGCTAGTTGCCTGTCAACCCCATGGTAAGAACTTGTAAGATATTGATATTTGTTTTATTGTGAGAGCTTTACCACCACATCCTAGTAGTTAATAGGAACATTATTCTGGAATTTTGTTTCTTGTTTCTACTAATCATGACAGGTACCGGAGACAGAAGTTCTTGGATGATGGATACATCTTCACCATCACGAGACGTGGGACAACACACACAAGCACACGGTCAGGTTATCTCTTTACCTTCATTTGAGGGTAGATTTAATCCTGTTATTTATCTTGCTTGGGAGTTTGAGGTAGAACTAATTTTTGCTAGCCATGATTTTTCTGAACTTAAGAGAGTACGAACTGTCACTAGAGCATTTACTGGATTTTCTTCTGTTTGGTGGAGTGTACACTGTAAGAAAAACATTGATAAGCAACCAACAACTTGGAAAGATTTGAAAGATGTAATGAGACAACAATTTTTTCCTCCTTACTATCACCGTGAATTGCTTCGCAAATTGGAACAATTAGAACAAGGCAGTAACATTGTTCATGCTTACTACCAAGAGTTCAAAACTTATATGCATCATTGTGACATAGAAGAATCTGAGGATGATACAATGAATAGATTTTTTGGTGGTATGAACCATGATATTCACGCAAGATTTCAGTATATTCCTCGTTGCATTACTTGTATGTATGTTCGTGCTTGTACCTTTGAGAGACTAATACAGGAGGATGCATTGTGTGACTACAACAACTACTATTCTAGTTCATTCTCACCACCACTGGTTGGTTCCTCCACCATTGCACCTACTAGAGCAGCCACACCTCCGATTGTGAGCGGGCCATCATCTAAAATGTATGGTACATTGTCATCGTCTGTACCTACATCAGCTACGTCTTTGCGACAAGGTAACAGTAAAAACAATGATGATATAACTTCACATGAGGATGATGCATATCTAGTTAACTTGACTACTTCTTGTATTGAATTACCTGTTGATTTGAGCACACCACCTAGTTTAGATAATCATGTTACTGTCATGAATGCACCATGTGATCCAACAACTGAAATACCAACAACTTTTAGTGCACCCATTGAAATAACTGTTGATGCAAAAGAATCATGTGAATTAGAGAACTAATCATATTTGGATAAAATATATTTGAAACTAATTGGGCCAATGTTTAATCATTTTGATATGACCTCTAATCTTGGTGATGATTCTATGTCAAATGACTTATTGCATGTTTGCTTATTTAAGCATGTTCTAGCTTGTGAATTTCATGCAAGTAAGGTTTATTCACCATTGTTGGGATGGTTTATTCGCCAATGATGGGACATTTGTACAATCCACATATGAAGATAAGGGAAAAGAGAAGTCTAGGTGTTGTTCCAAAAGTTATCTCACGTCACTTTTAGGCGAAGAGAAGATAAAGTCCGGAGCGTTGAGATATCGACGAAACAATCTGACGCTGCAGCAGAATCCAAGTCAAACTACAAGTCCAAAGGTGTTGCACACCTCCACTTGGGCCCATCAGCCTTGTACGACCTAGGGTTAGTTTTAGGCTACCTTGGGACGTCCTCCCACCTCCTTGGCCGCCACCCCTTGCTCATATATAAGTAGATCCATCTAGTAGCTTTTTCTTTGGGATTTGTTTAGTTAAAAGTTAGCCATTGCAACTTCGTGTACTTCGTTTGTGTCCAATGACCCGACCAAGACCGCTTTCGGATCCCCACATTTATCAATACTTCATCTATATTTGCAATATTCAGATTGCTTTATCATATTCTTGCTTGTTCTTTGATTGCATGCAGGAATAGACCTTTGTGGTCAGGCTGATCATGCTTCTGGCATTGTTAGTGACCCCTGGAGATTGGTTTAGAGATTACTAAGGCGCAACGTCGTGCATGTTTGTAGTCGGATCGTCAAAGTCGTCTCCACCAAATTGATAGTTATCATCTCATCGAAAGATCGGGCCCCTCGCCTCTCTATGAAGTGGTATCAGTTTTCAGGGTGCTCGGTGAGAATTTCCAGTTATCCCTAGATTAGATTTATTTTCTTACCTATTGTCCAAGAAAAAGCCACAAAAAATAAGCTAGATCTGTTCATCCTTTGTCCAAGCCAGTCTGAACCTTTGCAATTTTCTTTTCATTGTTTGCATTATTGAATTATCGGTTGCATCGTCGTGTCGAGTTGCTGGTTTGATTGTTCCATGCTATTATTTATGATGTTTTGGATGTTTAATGGGCTTTGTTATACACTTTTATATTATTTTTGGGACTAACCTACTAACCCAAAGGCCCAGTCCAGATTGATATTTTTTGCCTGTTTTAGGGTTTTACAGAAAAGGAATATCAAACGGAGTCCAAACGGAATGAAACATTCGGGAGAGATGTTTTTGGAGCAAAATACGCATGTGAGACTTGAGAACCACAGAGTAGAGCTGAAGTGGCGTCCACGAGGGTGGGGGCGCCCCCCCCCCCCCACCCAGTTATAGGGCGCGCCCCCTGCCTCGTGGGCACCCTGTCTGCCCCCGGTGCCCTCCTTCCTCCTATATATACCTACGTACCCCGAAACTATCTGAGCAACAGAGAAAACCCTAGTTCCACCGCCGCAACCTTCTGTTCCCGTGAGATCCCATCTTGGGGCCTGTTCCGGAGCTCCGTCGGAGGGGGGGATCTTCCACGGAGTGCTTCTACATCATCATCATCACCTCACCATATCTAGATGGCTTCTTCTCTCTCTTTGGATCTCAATACCAAGTTCTCCTCGGTTCTCGAGGAGATCAATTTGATGTAATCTCTTTTTGCGGTGTGTTTGTCGAGATTCGATGAATCGTGGGTTTATGATCAAGATTATCTATGAGAAATATTTGGTTCTTTTCTGAAATCTTTATGTATGATTATAATATCCTTGCAAGTCTCTTCGAATTATTGGTTTGGTTTGGCCTACTAGATCTATAGTTCTTACAATGGGAGAAGTGCTTGGCTTTGGGTTCAATCTTGCGTTGTCCTTTCCCAGTGATAGTAGGGGCGGCAAGGCACGTATTGTATTGTTGCCACCGAGGATAAAAACATGTGGTTTATATCACTATGTTTGAGTTTATCCCTCTACATCATGTCATCTTGCTTAAGGCGTTACTCTATTATTATGAACTTAATACTCTAGATGCATGCTGGATAGTGGTCGATGTGTGGAGTAATAGTAGTAGATGCAGAATCGTTTCGATCTACTTGTCTCGGACGTGATGCCTATATATAATGATCATGCCTAGATAATCTCATAATTATTCGCTTTTCTATCAATTGCTCGACAGTAATTTGTTTACCCGCCATAGAATATCGCTATCATGAGAGAAGCCACTAGAGAAAACTATGGCCCCCGTGTCTATTCTCAACATATCAATCTACAATCTACTTTACTTTTCCGCTTTTACTTTCTGATCTTATAACCAAAAATAACAAAAATAATTAGCCACCTCAAGAGCTCTATCACGAGATTCCCTCACTCTAGACAATTCTAGAGCAAAAGTCTCCTCAAGAGATTCCTTGGTGGTTTGTTCAAGTTCAAGAGCTTGAGAGAGGTCTGTGATCTCATTAGCGTAATTACGCTCATGAGCTTCCATTTTCTCAATGGTGACCTCATACTCCTCAAGATGAGATTCCAACTCATCAGTATATTTCTTGCCCTCAATGTCAATAGACATGATTTCCATAAAGATGGAACGAGCTAATTTATTCTTAAGAAGAGCTTTAAAAGTCATTTCTCCCTTAATTTTTAAGGAGGCAACATTATCATTCTCTTCATCACAATCAAGATCATCATCATTCTTGTCAACATCACTATCATCACAAGATATATTGGGATTCAAAGTGGAGATACCTTTGAAGCCTTAGCCATAAGACAATATACAATTGATGATGATGTTGGATCCCTCGAAGCACCATTCAAGGCCACATCTTGTTCCATGGGGCGTTGGATTTCCTCTACATTGTTAGCACAACAATTTGAGGAAATATATGCATTTTTATCATGGCAACGAGACATAGCAAGCATATCATCATGAGATTTAGTCAAGCAATTTCTACATGATATGCAAGGACTATCAACACAAGCATGTGAACCATGTAGGGTGCTCGAAGTGTTAAAGTCCAAAGAAGATGCATTGCAATAAGATAGTGATGAAGGATCATCCACAATAGGCACACTATCATCATTGCAATGACCAACACTACTCACCATATCATTACCTTGTGACAAACCACATGTAGGTGAAGTATAAGAAGTTGAGAATACAACACGGCCGGAGGTGGAGGGAGAACAATCATTCCCACAATTCTTGGACACGCCATATTTATCTTGAAGCTTTGTCCACAACTCATGAGCATCCCGAAATGGCATGAGTTGAAATATAACTACATTGCTCAAAGCATCAAAAAGCACATTAGACGCTTGAGCATTGAGATAATAGTTTTTATCATCCTCTAAAGATAATCTTTGTGGATCCTTTGGAGGAGAAAAACCCATATCTACAATTCGCTCTAAATTAGGGTCCATGACCCTAAAGAGATTAAGCATGCGAATTACCCAAACATCAAAATTTGTGCCATCAAAACTAAGAGTGTCAGAGAATCCTAAACCCCTAGTCGACATCCTTACTCTCTAGGTGGTTAAGCCCTATAAAGAGAGACGAGGCTCTGATACCAATTGAAAGATCGTGGATGTCGCCTAGAGGGGGGGGGTGAATAGGCGCTTTTAAAATAATTACGGTTTAGGCTTGAACAAATGCGGAATAAACCTAGCGGTTAATTTTTCAAGCACAAAACCGACAACAACTAGGCTCACCTATGTGCACCAACAACTTATGCTAAGCAAGATAAACAAGTAGGTGATAGCAAGATATATGACAAGAAACAATACGGCTATCACAAAGTATAGTGCATAAGTAAAGGGCTCGGGTAAGAGATAACCGAGGCACGCGGAGACGATGATGTATCACGAGGTTCACACCCTTGCGGATACTAATCTCTGTTTGGAGCGGTGTGGAGGCACAATGCTCCCCAAGAAGCCACTAGGGCCACCGTAATCTCCTCACGCCAGCACACAATGCAAGATGCAGTGATTCCACTAAGGGACCCTTGAGGGCGGTCACCGAACCCGTACAAATGGCAACCCTTGAGGGCGGTCACCGAACCCGTCAAATTGCTCGGGGCAATCTCCACAACCTAATTGGAGACCCCGACGCTTGCCCGGAGCTTTACACCATAATGATTGAGCTCCGAACAACACCAACCGTCTAGGGCGCCAAAGGCACCCAAGAGGAACAAGCTCTTGGGTGCCCAAACACCAAAGAGTAATAAGCTTCTCAAACTTCACTTCCACGTATCACCGTGGAGAACTTAAACCGATGCACCAAATGCAATGGCAAGGGCACACGGAGTGCCCAAGTCCTTCTCTCTCAAATCCCACCAAAGCAACTAATGCTAGGGAGGGAAAAGAGAGGAAGAACAAGAAGGAGAACACCAAGAACTCCAAGATCTAGATCCAAGGGGTTCCCCTCACCTAGAGGACAAAGTGATTGGTGGAAATGTGGATCTAGATCTCCTCTCTCTTTTCCCCCAAAAACTAGCAAGAATCCATGGAGGGATGGAGAGAAAGCAAGCTTGAAGAAGGTCAACAATGGGGGATGAACACGAGCTCAAAGGATAAGGTTCATTGGGGAAGAAGACCCCCTTTTATAGGAGGGGAAAGAATCCAACCATTATCCCCTCTCACAGCCCGCGCGGCGCGGTACTATCGAACTAAACTTGCGGTACTATCGCAAGGCGGTGCAGGGTACTACCGCTCGCGCGGCAGTTACCAGATAATGGCCTGTTGCACAGGGCAACGAACGGTAGAACCGCCGGAGCGGTACTACCGCGCTCCCTTACGGTACTACCATAAGGCCGGCATCAACTAGTACCGGAAATGTGCGGAAGTAATAAATTACATCCGCGCCTACTTCCGCTGAGATTGGAGCTGTCGAAAGTCGGGCACGGTAGTACCGGACAGGAGTCGCGGTACTACCGCATGAGGGCGGATGTAAAAAATTACATCCGTGCCTACTACCGCATGAGTTTGCGCCAGGGCTGGGGGCAGCGGTACTACCGCTCACTAGGAGCGGTACTACCACACACGACTAAGGCTTTAGCACTTGTACGCCTTAATATCGCAGCTAAAGACACAGAAGGATGCAATAAAACCAAAACTGCCAAAACTTCTACAAAAGAGCTCCGAATTGGGCAAACTCTAGCTTGTTGGATAGGGGAAGTTGTGAAGCATCAAAACAGCGACTGGTTATAGTAAGTAGAGGCAGGGAGGTATGCAGTCAGGCTCTGATACCAAAGCTGTCAGGACCCCGATCCTAAGTCACACTGATCTAGCATGTAACACACCATATCACTTTGCGGCCTCACGCACGGTATCCCCACGGGTGCCACCTTACCTGGCCCGGGATCGTTTGCGTATTTTGGCTCACGTATATGATAGTGTCGCTAGCATCCATATGACAGAGAACCCGAGCCGACATGACTAGTTATAAACCAAAAGTGGCGCTAAATTACAGGGACATGCATACATGACCCAGCAACGAACGTGTCGGTCATCAACGTATGAACCCAAGTCGTAGCAGGCTACAAGGACTTAAAGGAACAACGAGTGACATTTCCCCTAAGGGACAGACACAGGAACGAAGAAGGACACATGCCGGCCAGCCTAAGTGTTCCGGAGCAGTAGCAAGCTACCAAGGCTCAGTGGAAGCACTAGGAGACATTTCCCTGTAAGATAGGCTACCAAGGGTAAACAACTAGGTGTCGGATCCCACGCATAGCAATACACATTACACGTACGCATAACATGCAAGTATGTGCTGTACAACATGGCATCACAACATGACTCAACAACTCATATAGGTAAGGCCCCGAAGAGCCATCATAGCATTTATTACAAACAGGGGTCACATGACCCAACATACAGAGCATACAGGCAACGGAAGCATAACAAGTCTAAGTACAGACAACTACAAATGAAAAAGGCTGAGAAGCCTGACTATCTACAAGACCCTCCCAAGGGCACAAGATTGTAGCTGTGGTAACAAGCTAAACGTCAAAGTCCACGCAGAACCACTAGTGAGACTGAAGTCTCTCTGCAAAACATAAATTAAGCAAACGTGAGTACAAAGGTACTCAGCAAGACTTACATCAGAACTAGCTACACATGCATCAGTATCAACAAAGAGGTGGTGGAGTTTGACTGCAGCAGGCCAGCTTTGACTCGGTGGCTATCCTGAACTACAACTGTAAGTAACTCTTTTGAGGTGGTGCACACGAGTCCACATATTCACCAATCAATACACCACTATGGATCCGCTCCCGTCTCCCTACGAGAATGCCATCCATAGCACGCACCCTTGTCTTGAGTATTTTAGAGTAACCACTTTCACTTATCTATGTACCACGTAAGCATCAAAGAAGTCCATAACCACGGACCCGGCTATTCGAATAGATCATATTAACCCTGCAGGGGTGTACTTCTTCACACACGCTCTCGCCACTTACCGCCATGTACATGTCGTGTATCTCGGCAACCTTCAAGCGGAAGCCTCGCGAGGGTGTCGGCCACGACCTGACTAACCACACAAGACTCTAGTCCAGGTTTATCGCCTATTTAGGTTCCATCCGCTAGGAGATCCGGCTAGGGTGTTTCTCACGGCCCCAAACGATGTGCGCAGGGTTCCCAAGCCCACCTCGACGGATGGATCTACGCTTGGTACACCGTGCCACGGTTCCTAGTCTCTCCCAAGCCCACATGTACCGTGTGCCACTTGGTAGACTACTAGCACTACCTACAAACACCAAAAACTAGTTGCAACTCCTCTACAAAGATCTAGTTGATTAATAAGTCGAGAGGGGTCGAGTTACCGGAACCCAATGTGTGGTAGTAGCTAGTCATTGGACAACTTACACAGAACTCAGTTCTTAAGGACGGTTCTAGTGAGACAATCCACCATGTACTCCTACATGGCCTCTCACCGCTACCTTTACCAAATCGTGTTCACACACTTAGCTCACACATAGTAGACATGTTCACCACATTACAATTCATCCCCGGTGAATCAGACCTGACACAACTCTAAGCAATAGCAGGCATGACAAACAAGCATGGATGAGTAGGCACAACATCACTCAAACAACTCGTACTGATGCCAGTGGGTTTCAACTATTTACTCTGGCAATGACAGGTCATGCAGAGGAAAGGGGTTCAGCTACCGCAGCAAAAAGCAGTTCAAACGTTGTTGTCCTAATGCAGTAAAAGAGAGCAGGAGCGAGAGAGTGGGATTGTATCTGAATGCTCAATGGGGGTTTGCTTGCCTGGCACTTCCGAAGATAGTAATACTCTTCATCGGCGTCATCGAACTCATCGTCGGAGCTACGTCCACTAAGAGGGGACAAAACCGGCAAACAGAGAAAGAACACAATCAATACAATGCAACAATATGATGCATGATCATGACATGGCAATATTATTTTGATTGAGCTAATGCAACTAGCAACACAATTAAATGAAGTTGGTTTGAACCCAAGGTTCAAATCCAAACTTCATATGTGATTATTCCAATGCCATTTAATTGATTTGACCTGATCAGCAGGTTTAACTTGTTCAAACATGCATGAAAATTCCATAAACAGATTCCTTAGATTTTTTTGATCATTTTACATATATAAATTATTTTCATCTGAGCTATGGTTGATTTTATATGATTTTTAGACGTTTGAGTATTTTCCCACATTCATAAATCATTTACTAATTTATTTTAATTCCAGAAATACTTTACTGTGTCAGCATGACGTCACTCTGGTGTCAGCAGGTCAACAGGGTCAGTCCAGGTCAAACCTGACGTGTGGGGTCCACACGTCAGTGGCTCTGCTAATTAACAGGGTTAATTAACACTAATTAAAACCTAAACTATAATTAGACAGGGCAAGGCCCACATGTCAGTGACTAACTAACTAACCAAATAATTAGTACTAACCTAGGTTAATTAACAGGGCATGCCCCACTTGTTAGCGAGTCAGTGGTTAACTAAGGGCGTGGGGCCCATACGTCAGTGACCCGGGGTGGTCAACCCGTCGGTCAAACAAGTCAAAAAGTGCCGACGGCGACAGACGCGGCGGAGGGGCTCGGATTTCGTCCCACGGCAACCAAATCAAAGGCCGAGGCCATTTACAGAACGAGGAGACTCGTCCGCGTCGAATGGTGCGAGCAGGAGGAGCTGGGGTGGAGCGGGCTTGCTGGAGTTGAGCTCATGGCGGCGGCCGGCATTCGGACGTTGATGGAAACAAGGCTACAGTGCACTAGGGGAGGAGCTGGTGGGTGCTACGTGCTCCTGGGAATTCAGCGAACACGGTGACGCGCTCAGCTGCGAGCTGGGGTGGCCCTGGCCGCGGCGGTGAAGAACCACGGCGGCGGTGAGCTCTCGTGTCCGGTGGTTAATGTGGCTACGACATGCAAACAAGGAAGAGAGGAGAGGGGAAATGACGAGGTGCTCACAGCGGAGTCGAGGCGGAGCTCAGCAAGCTCGGGGAGGCATCAGGGACGGCGTATGGTCGCCGGCGATCTCGACGGCCGAAGGAGGACGAAGAGGTCGGGGACGATGTTGTAGGGCTCCCGCGATCGCATGGGTCAACGGAGAGGATGAGAGAGGCAAGGCGGAGCTCGAGGGCGAGTCGGAGAGGCGAGGGGGTGGCGGTGGACGCAGCTACGGCGGCGGCATGCTCACGGCCGCGTCGGCCATGGCTCTGGAGAGACGAGGGAGGGAGCAAGGGGGTGAGTGAGAGGTCAGCTCGATCCGGACGGCAGTGGGGTGGTTATCCGCGGCGTCGACATGGCTCGCGGCAAGCAGGAGGTGGAGGCTGGCGCGCGTGCTGTCGCCACGCACCTGCGTGTCCTCCTGGCAGGAGGTTGAAGACGCCCTTGCCCCTGGTGGGCTGGGCCGTCTAGCTGGGCCGTGCAGGTAAGGCCAGGTAAGTCCTCCTCTCTCTCTCTATTTTCTAAATATTTCTGTTTTCTATTTTCTGTAAAAAAATTGGCTTTATTAAAAATGCTAGAGCATTTTCAAAAATCATGAGACTGATTGTGGCCACTGTTTGGATTATTTCCAACAGCCAACATTTCAGTTCATGAATATTTGGACATTTGAAATAATATATAAAATTTAAATGCCCAAATGCAAATATGGTATGATTTAATTCAGTGCCCAAAAAATTCTTCATAAATGTTCACTATTTTTGGTTTGCTCCCAAAGCCTTGCCAAAATTATCAAACATTGATGAAGGCACTTTGGGTCATTGGAAATGATTTTATTTTTGATCCTAGTTAAATTCATTTGGTGCTAGGGTTCGAACATCCCCATTTCCAGTTTTCTGAGAAGATTAAACATGATGACATGATGACCAAGCAAAGACAAGCAAGGACTGATCTAGGGCTGTGACATGATGTGTCTGCCATCTATCATTTCTAACCATTATATTTGCATCTAACGGCTACGAGGTAAGTTGTGGTATTTTTGCAACAATAGCGCACTTCTCTGCTCCAATTTGCAGAAAACCCCTTATTATATTGAAAGCAACCACATCCCTCCCTCACCTCATCAAAACAGCCTCAAAAATATGTTTTGAGTAAAACATAGTATATTTTTAGTGGTATATGTATATCAAAACAATAGTGTTTTCTATCAAGTTTGTGAACAAGTACTATTCTACTTTGGATCCGTTGCAACGCACGGGCACATTGCTAGTATATACTCTTATAAAAATCGAGTTGGTGATGATGGTGTGCCTGCCATCTTGCAATATATATCTCTACTCTTATAAAAAACAGAGTTAGTGATGATGGTGTGCCTGTCATCCTGCAATATAGGCCATCCGGTCTATATCTAACGAATAGGAAGGAAACTACGACAATTTTGCAAAAAGATACCCGCACTCCTACCCATATTTGCAGATAAGGCCTTCTCTCATTCATCATTATCTCCTACAAGATAAACTACTCATATAAATGCATCTTGATGTTTTGTGCAACGCTTGGGCATCTTGCTAGTACCCAAACAAAAAAGGACTGGAGGGAGTGCTTTCTCTCACACGGACGCAACCTCTCACTAGCGCAGGCATTGAACCGACGCTCCGACCAAGATGGCCCCACTAGCTGCACGCCTGGCTAAACATGACTCCTCGCCGCATTCAACCGGCTTCAGACTTCCCCGCCTACCTCAATTGAATCACGCGTGCCCCGAGCTGCCGGCAACACGTCCTTCCGCGAGATGGCCGATTGGCTCATCTCATCCGCCCGCTATTTAAACGAGGCCAGCCGCCTGGCAAGAACCGCACCACACCGCCGCTCCCCATATCCTCCTTGCACCCTCCATAGCATCCGGTGAGCAGGAAGACGGGTTCTCTAGCATAAAAGCCGGCTAGGTGCCCCGACGAGCCAGGCAACTCGCTGCCCTACCTCCTTCCCCGCCCCAGGCCGTAAGTACCATGGGCTAGGCTGTAAGCGGGCAAGAGGAGGAGCAAGCCACCGCTCCAAATTTTTTGGCTTGTTGTGCTAGCACTGGTAGTAGTAACTAGAGATTTTTCTTTATTTATAACTCTCCTCACATTTTTTTTGGCTTTGAAGTGAATGGTTGTGGACATTATCTATGAATGTGCAGATATCCGTGAGCATGAATTTGATGTGGAAGTTGAACTTGGAATGTTGGGCTTGCATGTGAACTATACCATGCCTAGTGGTTCGTCTGTTATTGTTCGGAAAGTAATGGCTGTTATTACATGACCCAAAAAAAATGTGCCACATCAGTAGATGCACAAACATCACAACAGGCATGTTGACTGGATAAAAATTTGAACCTAGCTATTATGATTGTAAGTTTGTATTGACAACAATTTTAGATAGCAGGAGACGCCTAGCCTGCTCTGCCTCTGCTAGCTTCTTTCTGGGTTCTTCCATATCTTCTTTGGCTTGGATGAAGAGAGCATTTGATTGCTCTTTTCGCTTCTTCAGGAACTCAACTACATTCTCAAGGGATACTGCATGCTTTCTTTCAGCCTTTACTAGAGCAACGACGACACAAACACTTGACGACTCCACCTGGCTTGTGAGTAATCCAGCATCATCTGTGAATTTGCACCTTGTGTCTAATCCAGCATCATTAGGGAACCCGCACCTTGTGTGTAATCCAGCCACATTTTGGAAACATGATATCGAGGTTGACCATACTTCCCTCCTCGTAGGAACTGCATCCTGACATTAATGAAACCATCAAGGAGACAAAAAACATCCACCACTGCTAGTCAGGTTCTCAATGTCAAAGTAACTGAAAGGTTGTTACTTACCAAAGCTCGTTTTATAGGTTCGGTGCAACTCCGCTTTAACTTGCGATGTTCCTTGAAGATGTCCCCAATATCTCGTGTTTGGTCTTCATTGCTCCTCTGCATGTTCGCATTCTTAGTTTTAAAATCTCAACATGGCAAGAAAAATATAGTAATACTCACGCATCTTGTGGGCAACATTGAAGCACTCATCTGCCATGTTAGAGCATCTCCAACATGCGCGCAACATGCGGCACGCTAAAAAAGAGTTTATAGCACGAGAATAGCCAGTTTTTGTGTGCCGTGGAGTGCTGGCTCCAGCGGCCGCTGCAAAAAGTTACATGTGCGCCACTCCAGCAGATGCGGTATATTTTTTACTCCTTTCTACTCTGACTAGATACACATTCGACTTCGACTCGATACTTGCATATATATATATACATAGATAGTTCTCAGCATAGATATATCATAGAGATAGATAAAAAATAGATAGTTCAACTACTCCTCCTCGTCCTCGACTCTGCCTCGGTGATGTCCTGCTCCGACGTCTCAATGTAGGCGTCAAGATACTGATCATCGTCGGAGCCCAGGCGACGCTGCTCCTAGCTTGATGTTGAATTGAGCAGCTGCCTTCCACGTACGCTTGTCCTCGCGATAGGCGGCTCTCTCCGCCCTCCTCTTCTCCCTCTCTGTCCTTGTTTGCGCATAGAACTCACGCTCGTTGATGATGTCATGTGGGAAGCATTGGCGCCACAACGCCATGGCTTCCTCATTCATCTCAACAATGACGAGACGGTGCTCCCACCTTCGGTTGTCGTGAAAATCCTCGTCGGTGATAAGCTGCGGGGGAGGCACGAGCTCTTGCTCCTGCTCCCGCGTATACACATTGGGGAAGTTCAGGTCCCTACGAGGCCGCCGGAGGCGCCATGCCGCCGCACCGTACGCGTGAGCGTCCATGTGGGCGATGTCGAAAGTGACGAGGCGGAGGCACATCTCGTTGAACTAGATCTCGACGGAGAAGGCGCCGAAGGGACGCGTGTGGAAGTCGCGGTAGCCCCAAGTTTCCCGGTGACGCGGCGGCATGGTGGCGTGGCGGCGGCGAGGCGAGAAAGAGCGGGGAGAAAGCGGCAGCGAGGCGAGAAAGAACAGGGAGAGAGCGACCGCGAGGCACAGAGCGATGGGAGGGCACAGGAGGGCGTTGGATTTTATAACACGCGCC
>LR738713.1:406531085-406621724 GCA_902687465.1 Secale cereale
TGTGTCAGATATTGAGACGGAAAGCTACATGCTAAATAGGGTTTTCACGAAGAGATTGTGTGTGTGAGATAGAGAGCGATGTGCGGGCCTTGAGGCGGGGCAGGGGTCGGGTGAGGGTGTCAAAATGTGTGCGTTGATGCATGTGTTGCATGCGATCGTGCGATGGACGGACGAATCGAGTGAGATGGTTGTTGTGTTACGGATGCTCCTCTCTTTCTCTCTCTCTCCCTCTCTCTCTATCTATCTATCTCTCTCGCACACACACAAGTACAAATAGAAGACCGTTCTCTCATGTATACACAACATATCGGCATCTCTCTATGTCTCACTCATGCGTGATCACTTGCACATTCACTCCTCTCTATGTCTCTATCACACGCACACCGTATCCATATTTCACTTCTGCCACAACATACATATGGACACATACACGCGTTCTCTCTCCGTCACATGCACAAAATCAGTATTAAAAATGTCTAGGGTGCACCTAAAACATCCAAATCCAAATAAGCACGAACTGAAGCTAAATTCAAATATATGGAAATATTGTAGCGTGAACAAATTTTCGAGAAAAACAAAGTAGAGTAATATTCAGGGATTGTTTTGACACACACAAAAAGGTTCGGTGGATGTCCTTCGAGCGCGACACGGTGATGCACCATTCGATTGACCGCGCAGTGGCGGTGCACGCGCTTGCACACGATTCCGTACTGGTGATGTGCTAAATAATGTGGTAATATAAGCGCTGCATCAGTCTAATGTTTACGTGTACTAGTACGGTGTTCTTTTAAGTTTGACCAACCCTGTATAAAACTAAAATAAGCTCCCATACGTGTACTCATCAATATGTCGCCACCACCGTTGCGCATGCCGGCACTCGCCTGCTCGGGCCGATCATTTCTTGCCCATCACTGTCGGTGTCCTGGGAACGGGGGTATCCAGACTTGCCTGCATGCGGCCCGTGACGTGGCTCCATCAGCGGCTTGGTACGGCTCAACTTCAGCAACCGCAACTCAAGACCCTCGCGAGGGACCAAGCCTCGCAAGGCGGACGATAGCAAGACCTTCTTGGGAGCAGTCTCTCTAGGCTGGCTCCCTAGGAGCGGAGATATCTATGCAAGGTGCACCTCGCGAGGCTCACGTGATGTGAGCCATGACGTCCAAGGCCTGGCGAGCGCCGGTGGGCGCAGTGTGCTAGTTTCCCCTTTGGTTCTAAGGGAGCAAGCGCGGGCACGGAGTCCCGAGGGGTCAGGCAAAGGTTTCCATATCAGTGCTGTAAGTGCATCTGGTGCCACCCCTAGTTGGTTTTGGAGTATCGACGACAAACCTGGTTGAGGGACTAATGTGTTTGTGAGAATTGCAGGATAACACAGGTAGTAGTCCCTCATTGATTCGGTTTACCTAGCGGAGATAACCCCTAAAAATGTATGAAGACATTGATATCAGTGGTGGTATATGAAGATAATCATATTGAAGACTATGACATGAGAAGACATTGTGTGAAGACTATGGAAAGTGAAGACGTAGATGTTTCGTTGTTTCCTTTTCTTCTTTGTTGAGTCACAGGAACCACCGTACTGTTAAGTGGGGTCCAAGTAAACTAAGTCAGAGTGACTGATGTGATGCTCAACCAGAATCCTATGTCTTCGAGCGAAGACAATGAGACCAAATCTTATCCAGAGCCGGATGAGTCAGCTTTATTTGTAGCTCAAGTAAAGTTGTCGTGTGTGTTTCAAATCTGACCGTTGGAACACGTGTCAGTTCCTTAGTGACCCAGGGTCACTTCGGACAAATCAGGTCGGGTTGCCCAGTGGCTATAAATAGCCCACCCCATACACCATAAATTGATGGCTGCTCAGAGTTATTGCACGGCTTTTGTCGTTTGAGAGCAACCCACCTCCGAAGCATTTGAGAGAGAAATCCTTGCGAGGACAAAGCCAAAACACCCAGAGCCAAAGAGTGTTAGGCATCACTGAAGTCTTTTTGTCTGTGTGACCTGAAGACTTATTACACTTGAGGACCGTGTTTCCTCCAGCCGGTTAGGCGTCGCGTTTTGAGCATCCAAGAGTCATTGTGGATCGCCGGTGAACGAAGTCTGTGAAGGTTTGGAAGTCTACCTTGAAGACTTACCAGAGTGATTGGGCGAGGACTAGGTGTCCTTAGCTCAAGGGGAACAAGGTGAAGACGCGGTCTTCTGAGTTAAATCTCAGCCTCGCTAACCAGACGTACAGTTGTCACAGCAACTGGAACTGGTCTAACAAATCACTGTCTTCCCCGAGCTACTGGTTCTATCCTTCCCTTCTCTTTACTTACTGTTATATGTTGTGAAGTCATTGCATGCTTGCCTTATCTGATTGACTTCACTAAGTATCTACTAGTTGTGATTGGCTTCATTCCTTCTTCCATCACGATCCCTACTCCCTAGCTGCTATTAGTCTTCCTGCTTTCACTTCATTGAATACATGACTATGGCTTATCTAGTGTAGTCCACTTTCCGCTGCATACAAATATGATTGAGTTTATCTTTTGTCTTTGAAACTACCATGTTTTGAAGCATTTCATAAAAATCGCCTATTCACCCCCCTCTAGTCGATATACTGCACTTTCAATCGGTATCAGAGCAAGGTACTCCCTTGTTCTGTGTGATTCGGTTTGACCACCTGGAGTTTTAGCTATGTTGACTGCAGGGATAATCAAAGTCTCTGATGCGTGCCCCGTCTTCGATGGCACTGAATATCCCTACTGGAAGAACAAGATGCGCATGCACCTTGAAGCCATTGGCGTGGACCTCTGGTTTGTCGTCAAGAACGGCGTTCCCAAGACTGGTGAAGGTATCACCCCTGCTGATGTCAAGAGGCTCGTTCAATTGGATTCAACGGCCAATAACATCATCTGTGGTCATCTGACCAAAGGACAGTATGGTCATGTAAGTGCTCTGGACACGTCAAAGGAAGTTTGGGACTATCTCTCAAAGGTCAATGAAGGAGTCTCTACCCAGAGAGATCAAAGGATCAGCGGCCTCTGCAATCTCTTCAATCGCTTCAAGAGACATGACAATGAGAATGTCCAGCACACATTTGATCGTCTCACTGAAATCACAAATGAGCTTCAAGCACTTGGCGCCACTCAGATTACCAAGCATGAAATCGTCAAGACTCTCCTGGGATCACTCGACAGCTCATTTGATATCCTTGCCCTGATGATTCAAGAATGCCCTGACTTCAAGACTCTCGATCCATCTGATATACTTGAGAGGCTCAACACACACGAGTTCCAGCTATCTGAGAAACGTGACATCTATGGTCCCAACTATGGCCGATCTCGCGCCTTAAAGGCAAAAGCTGTTTCTTCATCTGAAGAAGAATCTGACTGCAGTTCTGATGATCCTGAAGACATTGGAAAGGAGCTTGCCATGCTTGTGAAGAAGTTCCAGAAATTCACTAGAAAGAAAGGCTTCAGAAAGTCTTCACGATCCAGCTCAAGAAATGATGAAGCTTCTACTCATGACTACAAGAAGAGAACATGTCATAAGTGCAAGAAACCTGGTCACTACATCTCTGAGTGTCCTCAGTGGGACAATGAGAAGAAGAAGAAGAAGAAGAAGAAGAAGAAGAAGAAGAGCAAGGAATATGATTCTGATGACAAGAAAAAGAAGAAATACTCAAAGTCTTCTTCTAAGTCTTCATCAAAGTATTCATCACACAAGAAGAATTCATCTGGCAAGGGTCGCGCATTTGTTGGCAAGGAGATGGATTCTGAGGAAGACTCTGCTTCTGAAGAGGCAGAGGTGGAGTCGGAGGAGGAGTCTGATTCTGGTGCTGCAAGTCTGGCTTTAGCCACTGCCTACGTGGGCAAGTCCATCTTCAACACTGAAGACAATGGCCCCGTCCCCAACATTGATGATGAGGACGACGACTCTGCTCCCACCTTCTGCTTCATGGCACGCGGTGCCAAGGTAAAATCATGCGATGCTTACTTTCAAACACCTAGTGAAGATGACTCTGATTGTGAATCAAAACCTAGCTACAAAACACTTGCTAAAATTGCCACTGAACAGCAGAAAGCCATAGAACATATTCAAAAACTGTTAGACAAAAGCGATGACGTGTTGGACGCGAAAATGACCCGTTCTCAGTCCTTAATTGAAGACATAAAAAACTCATAAGTACAAGGAACTTGAAGGTCTTTATGAATCGCTCTCAAAAACTCATGAAAAGCTTTCCCGCGATTACATTCAAAGGAAACGAGAGCTTGAGAAATTGAAAGCGGCTCATGAAGATCTTCAAACGGAAAATGAGTCACTCCGCGCACAACTGATCAGCTCCACTCACGAAGAGTTTGAACCACCATGTCTAAAATGCATTGAGCGTGATAATGCTACATCTGTTGCTGAATGTTCTACTTCTACCATTGTTGCAATATCTTCAACTACTGATGTGGTAACTAACCCCTCTGCTGAGGATACCACTACTATTGCTGATGAAAATGCTAGGTTGAAGACTTTGCTTGAAACAGGGATGTACAAAAGCCTCAAAGGGCATCAGACTCTATGTGATGTCCTCAAAAAGCAGATACTGAACCGAAACCCTAGGAAAGAGGGTGTTGGGTTCGACAGGAAAATGAATGTTGATGGTTCATACTGGAAGCCTGAGCAGTATCCCAAAACCACATGGGTTGCTGCAAAGGAACCTTCAGTGGATCCATCTACCCTTTCTGGCTTCACTTGTTCTAATCCTGTTATCACTGATGAATCCTCTGATGCAAACTATAAACTGTTTAAGAATCAAAATGGTGAAGTGTTTGCCAGGTATATAGGTACTAACTGCAGGAACGGGCCACCTATGAAGAAGATCTGGGTACCCAAAGGTTGTCTTGAGAAGCTTCCAGCAAATATTATCATGACACCTCCTGGGAAGAAGACAAACCCCAGACCAAAGGCTTCATATGGTCCTAAGGCTTCATACAGACAAAGGACTCACCTGAGTCACCCTAACGCGAATGTTTTGCAGGAAAACCATACTCAGACCCATGAATATGAGCGTGTTTCGTCAAACCGCTATATTCATAAAACAAAGAATTTTTCTGCTTATTCTTATGAGTATTATTCTCCTCCTGCAAGACTATTTGCTAGGGCTCCAAAGCCAAAATTCTCAGATGCTGCTCTTAGACTCATTGCTTCTAAGCCACCCCTGAAAATGTGGGTGGTTAAGAAGAACTAACTCTCTCTTGCAGGGAAAGGTCTCCAGCCGATAATCAAAGGCTTTTGATGCTATTGCTGGGGACCTAAAACACTTGTAGGGCACAAGATCAAATGCCCCAATGACTTAGTGCTCATACTATTCATGAATCACTTGCTGAACATCTTATCAGTTCTAACCTGCGTCTAAGCTTTCATAATCCACTTATATGTCGAATGTTTATGCTTCATAATGGCTTTTGGTGAAGCATATCCTCCTAATTGCATTGTAGGGAGTGACACCAAAGTCTTCAGAATGGATTATGGATAGCGGATGCACAAATCATATGACTGGTGATCGAAATCTTCTCATGGACTCAACCTTACGTCCATCTAACAAGAGTCACATCACATTTGTTGATACTGGTAAAAGCAAAGTGTTGGGTCTAGGTAGAGTTGCAATCTCAAGAGATCAGCACATGGATAAAGTCATGCTTGTTGAATCTCTTGGCTTCAACTTAATGTCTGTCTCAATGCTTTGTGACTTAAACATGATTGTGATCTTTGGTAAATTTCATTGCCTTGTACTAATGGAATCTGACAAGTCTTTAGTATTTGAAGGATACAAAAAAGGTGATCTATATATGGTAGATTTCTCAGCTGGACCGCAGATGGTCGTATGTCTTCTAGCAAAAGCTTCAGAGTGCTGGCTCTGGCATCGGAGGCTAGGACATGCTGGCATGAGGAACTTGCACACTCTCGCAAAGAAGAAGCATGTCATAGGCATCGAGGAAGTCAAGTTCAAGAAAGATCATCTATGTGGTGCCTGTGAAGCTGGGAAGATGACTAGAGCCAAGCACCCCTCGAAGACAATCATGACGACATCCAAACCCTTCGAGCTTCTTCACATGGACTTATTTGGCCCTACTCACTACTCCACATTCTCTACCACAGCCTGTCTCTATGGCTTCGTCACTGTTGATGATTATTCAAGATACACATGGGTGCACATATTAATCTACAAGACTGAAGTGCAAGATGTCTTCAGATGCTTCGCCAACCGTGCCATGAACAACTATGGCATCAAGATCAAGCATATCAGAAGTGACAATGGCACTCAGTTCAAGAACACTGGCCTTGATCTTTATCTGGATGAAATGGGTATCACTCATGAATTCTCAGCCCCGTATACACCTCAGCAAATTGGGATCATTGAGCGCAAGAACAGAACTCTAATTGAGATGGCTCGAACGATGCTCGATGAATACAAAACACCAAGAAGGTTCTGGCCCGAAGCTATTGATACTGCATGCCATATCATCAACCGTGTTTATCTTCACAAGCTTCTGAAGAAAACATCCTATGAACTCCTCACTGGAAAGAAGCCTAACGTAAGTTACTTCAGAGTATTTGGAGCTAAGTGCTGGATCAAGGATCCTCATCATAAGTCAAAATTTGCACCCAAAGCACATGAAGGCTTCATGCTCGGATAAGGAAAGGACTCACACTCCTACAGAGTCTTCAACATCTTTTTCTATAAAACAGTTGAAACTGTGGATGTGCGATTTGATGAGACAAATGGTTCACAAAGAGAGACCCTGCCAACTGTGCTAGATGAAGCTTCACCAACTGAATCTATCAAGCTAATGGGAACCGGTGAGATCATGCCCTCTGAAGCACAACCTGATGAGGAACTCATCATCTCTGCTCCAAATCAACCTGACGACAGTGCTCAGCCTGAAAACAACACTCCTGATGATGACAATGTACAGCAAGAGCAAAATCTTCGTCCAGCTCATCCTCGTGTTGCAAATGAAGTACAAGTTGAAAAGATAATTGATAGCATAAATGCTCCTGGTCCACTGACTCGCCCAAGAGCAACACAGCTTACAAATTTCTGTGGGCACTTTGCTTTTGTCTCAATATCTGAACCCAAGAAAGTTGATGAAGCTTTTATGGAACCTGAATGGATTCAAGCAATGCAAGAAGAGCTTCAACAGTTTGAGCTGAACAATGTATGGGAACTTGTCAAGCGTCCTAATCCTCGCAAGCACAACATAATAGGCACAAAATTGATTTATCGCAACAAGCAAGATGAGCATGGTCAAGTGGTCAGAAACAAAGCTCGTCTCGTTGCTCAAGGATACACTCAAGTCGAAGGGATTGACTTCGATGAAACATTTGCTCCTGTGGCTAGACTTGAAGCTATTCGTATACTGCTAGCCTATGCAAATCATCACAACATACTTATATATCAAATGGATGTAAAGAGTGCCTTTCTCAATGGAAGGATTGAATAAGAAGTGTATGTTGCACAACCACCTGGCTTTGAAGATCCAAAACGTCCTGATATGGTATACAAGCTCAACAAGGCACTGTATGGCCTCAAACAAGCGCCTCGTGTGTGGTATGACACTCTCAAAGACTTCCTGAAGAGCAAAGGCTTCAAACCTGGATCCATAGACCCCACACTCTTCACGAAGACATATGATGATGAGCTATTTGTCTGCCAAATCTAAGTGGACGACATTATCTTCGGCCGCACCGACAAGAAATACAGTGATGAGTTTGGTCACATGATGCAAGAGCAATATCAAATGTCCATGATGGGTGAGCTGAAGTTCTTCCTGGGTCTTCAAATTCGTCAGCAAAGCAACGGCATCTTCATATATCAAGAGAAGTACCTTAAAGATTGCCTGAAAAAGTTTGGAATGCAAGACTGCAAAGGGTACTCGACGCCAATGCCTGCTAAACATCATCTGGGTCCCGACGCCAATGGTAAAGAGTTTGATCAATAGGTATACCGCTCCATGATTGGTTCTTTGCTTTATTTATGTGCATCTAGGCCAGATATTATGTTTAGTGTTTGCATGTGTGCTCGATATCAAGCGGCACCAAAGGAGTCGCATCACTTAGCTGTAAAGCGAATACTTCGATATTTGGCTTACACCCCAACACTAGGATTATGGTATCCAAAGGGCTCAGAGTTTGATCTAGTTAGATTTTCATATGCTGATTATGCTGGTGACAAAGTTGATCGCAAGTCTACATCAGGCACATGTCACTTTCTGGGACGATCACTTGTCTGTTGGTCTTCAAAGAAGCATAACTGTGTATCACTCTCCACTGCTGAATCTGAACACATTTCTGTTGGATCTTGCTGCGCTCAGCTTCTCTAGATGAAGCAAACACTCAAGGACTATGGAGTCCATCTGAAGCATGTGCCACTCTACTGTGATAATGAAAGCGCTATCAAGATTGCCAACAACCCAGTTCAGCACTCGAAGACAAAGCACATTGAAATTCGTCATCACTTTCTCAGAGATCATGTTATGAAGGAAGATATTGATATCATACACGTCAACACTGAAGAGCAACTGGCTGATATCTTCACAAAGCCCTTGGATGAGAAAAGGTTTTGCAAGTTGCGGTGTGAGCTAAATATCTTAGAATCCTCAAATGTCCTGTAATCAGGCACACATCCTAACACTTATGCATATTGATGACTTAGATGTGCAACACACGAAGTAAAGTATATCTTAAATCAATGAAGACTTACATTCTAAGTGTGAATACATTGACATGGAATTTGACTTCGGAGCGCCACGATAATTGTGCGCCGTGTCTGGGTCTAATACTTCCTATACGGTGGGTAACGCCACCACCAAATTCTTGTTTGAAGTGTTCCTCGTGGCGTTACATTTGCAAAGTCTTCGCACTTGGTTTATCTTCATATAGGACATATATATATAGAGTTGTGTTCTCTCCTCAACAGCATTCACTTATAGCTATGTCTTCATATTTGAATATTTTGGACTAAGTGAATGTGATCGGACCCTAACCTCTCTATGCTTTCTCATCTCACACTCTGTCTGTCCAAATCATATGCATTCTGTTGAAACTGTCGAATATCTTCTCTGCGTCCTTGTCAGCAGAAGATATGGAGACAAACTTTAAACCTGATTTTAATGCTCCATCCTTTATGCATGAAACCCGGAGAAGCCGGAACGACCACTCCGACAGTCGTGGTGAACGTGGGATCGTGGGACAACTCCCAATGCGTTACATTACCGCCACGTGTCACTCGTACGTGAACCGTCAGGGGCACCTGCGTAATTGCGATGTGCCGTCTCCCATGCCTATAAATGCAAGTCCCATCACGATCAAAAGTTCTTCTACCACCTCTCCACCTCGACCAACCCTAGCGCCTCCGCTAGCTTTCGACGACGTCGGCGACCAAGCGCTTCGCTGCCGCAACCTCGTCGACGCCATCCTCACGCCGACCGTGGACATCTTCTACTCCATCGTCGCCGTAGCTTGTCACATCCCTAGCTTCACCTTGCACTAGGACAACACTTGTCTGTTGCATCATGTTTAAGTTTTCCAGAAAGTTGAATTGGGGGTGTTCAAACCCTAGCATCAAATGAATTCAACTAGGGTCAAAAATAAAATCATTTCCAATGACCCAAAGTGCCTTCATCAATGTTTGATAATTTTGGCAAGGCTTTGAGACCAAACCAAAAATAGTGAACATTTTTGTGGAATATTTTGGGCACTGGTTTAAATCATACCATATTTGCATTTGGGCATTTAAATTTTATATATTATGTTAAATGTCCAAATATTCATGAACTAAAATGTTTACTGTTGGAAATAATCCAAACAGTATCCTCAAGCAGTTTCATGAATTTTGAGCTTGTTTTAGTATTTTAGATAAAACCAAAACAAATGTAGAAAATAGAAAACAGAAAGAAATTAGAAAGAGAGAGAGCTTCACCTGGGCCTTGCCTGCGTGGCCCAATCCCTGTTTAGACCCAGCCCACCAGGGGCAAGGTTGTCTTCAACCTTGCGCCAACTAGCAGCCAGCGCCGAGCGCCACCTCCTGCTTCGTGCTGTCGACTCTCCTGCGCCCTCGTCTGGTATCGTGGAGCTGGCCTGGACGCCCAGAACCCCCTGCACCTCTCCCTCTCTCTCCCCCGAATGCTCTCCCCCTCCTCTGTTCTCCTCACCGAACGCGCCCACCGCCGCCGGCGAGAACCACCGCGCTCCCCTTCCCTCTCCTGCCTCCACGGTGTGTCTAAAAGGACTGCCGCGACGCCCTCTTCCTCCTCGCTGAGCCATGCTTCGCCAGAAGCTCTGCATCGCCTTCACGTCGTCGTCTTCATCCTCGGATCGCCGGAGCTCCTCGCCGTCTATTAGGGAGCTACAGAGCATCCCCGACTTCTCCCTCGAGCTCGCTAGCCCCGCTGTGAGCCCCTGCACTGAACCCCTCCCTCCCCCGCCTTGTTTGCGCCACGTAGTTGTCGTGTTCACTGGAGCCGAGAGCTCCCCGCCGCCGGCCATGTCGCCACCGTGCACACTGCCACCTAGGGACGTACACGAGCACACCACGGAGCTCAGTGCACCCAAGAAGCCTTTTGCACCCACTAGCTCCTCCCCTAGTGCACCGTAGCACCGTTTCCGTCGTCGCCCGAACTCCGGCGGCAGCAAAGAGCTCGCCGCCGGCAGCTTCGTCCACCCCGGCCCCTCCCACTTGTGTTGATGGATGCGGGCGAGCAAGGGCTACGCCCTGGTACCCTCAGCAAGCCAAAACGCCGCCCGTAGCGTGTTCCCGAGCCGCGCTGCCGTCGATTTGGTCACCGCCAGCAGGGGTCAGCGACGGGGTTCTCTGTCATATGGATGCTAGCGACACTATCATATACATGTGCCAAAATGCGCAAACGGTCCCGGGCCAGGTAAGGTGGCACCCGTGGGGATACCGTGCGTGAGGCCGCAAAGTGATATGAGGTGTTACAGGCTAGACCTGTGTGACTTAGGATCGGGGTCCTGACATAGCTGTCCTGCGTCGCCAAGTTAGGGCACGGAAGACCGAACTGCTGGGCATCCAACTCCTCTCCGTCTAAACAGTTCATCGTGTGGTAAATAAAACTTGCCTTTTTACCGTCTTCTTGATCCATAAAGATTCATCTATTTTACCACAAGAGGTTTCTGCCTACTTAGATATATAGATCTATCATGTCTGCATCTCATATCTTGCCTAGTACATTCACATATGCTTCAACCATAGTTAGATTCCTCACTTGTACCTATTCGTGGATTCGTACAAATCTGGAACCAACTCTCATGAGTGAATGTCTTCGCGCTATGAGGTCAAAGTCTTCAAAACTGTTTTAATCTTCAAAACTTCTGAGAATGCATATGACCTTTTCCCCTTCCCTCGCATCTCTAATGCTGTCACAGGTACATGTCCGTGGGAGAATCCCTTGGTTCTCATAGTCTGCATTCATTTGCAGAATTTTTGCACCGTCACATTCACTCCCCTAAAGACAGTTCTTGTCTGACCAGCAGACCGAAGCATTTTCCTGTTTTGAAGCCATTCAGTTTGAAGCCCTTTAGGTTGGAGCAAATGGCAACTGACAAGACAGTTAGAAAGGGTGGCAGACAGCGCCGTGGCAACACCTCCATTGATTTGCCTCCTGATCTCATTGAGATATACAAGACTGATCCAGAGGAGGATTATAATCAGAGGAAGACACGAATCCAATGGATTCGAAGATACTAGGATGAACAGTGGTTCAAGTACAGGTTCGTGACCCAAGAGTATGCTGAGAAGAACACCATCAAGCATCCATGGGGAGATATCACCTATAAAAATCTTCCCCCCAAGACTCGTGCTGAAGCCATTGCTCAAGGCTTCTATCCTTGCATGGTCAGAGGGCCTCGGCCTGCTGATGCTGATCCTAGCTCTCTGCTCTAGTATCACGACGACAATCTGTTCAAGCAAAATCTTCAATACTCCAAGAACTCGGCCAAAGAGAACAAGAAGCATTGGGGATTAGACTTCAATCCTGGCCCCTCTGCGCCCCGCGCTGATGGCACGCGCGAAGCTGAACCAAACCTGGTTGGGCCCTTCTACAACTTAGAAGGCCTCATCAGTCACATCAGGGTTCAAGGAGCGGATGTGGATCAGCCTGCTACAGATGCTGATTCTGAAGAAGCACCTGAAACACTGAAGCCCAAGAAGAAGAAATCAAAGGCTTCGAAGACCACTCCTCCAATGGCTTCTAGAGTGAAGCCTCTGGCCACGGCTCCACCTGCACCAAGTGTGCAATCTGAGGAACACTCTCGTATCTCCAAGAGCAGACAGCTGAAGAAGAAGCCATCGCACAACCCCAGTCCAGCTCTCACTCCTGACGCTGTTCTGAAGACTGCCAATGATGCCCTTGATCTCTCAAGTGATGAAGATCTTGGTGACGATGCCCTGGAGCTACTGATCAAGAGCAAGCAACATGCTGAAATCTTCAATGATTTGCCGCTCTTTGACATGGAGGTGCTCAATAACTTCATTGATGAATGGTTTGACACCCCCAACCTCAGCTTCGACGATCTTCAACTTCCAGTTGGCCTCAGCGTCTCCTTCCATGGCGCCATTGCTTCTGAGCTGGCTCTGGCTCAGAGAATTGTTGAGCTGAAGCAAAAGATTGACTATGAAAAGGCTCAGTTCAAGAAGCACGTGGACAAGCTCAGCGTACAAGAAATTCAAAACTTTAAGGTAATGATGCATGAGCCCAAGGAAGCCTTTCGCCAGAGGCATGATGAAGCTAAAGGTTCTCGTGAGTGAATCAAGGACTTGGCTGCCAGATGTGTTCAAGCGTTCAATGAAGCTGAAAAACGCAAGGCCCTTGGGCGTCCAGGCATTGACCCAAGAATGGTTGCCAAGAAAAAGAAGAAGCAACATGTGCCCGAAGCTGAAGAATCAGGGCAGGAAATGCCTCGCATAGTCTTCCCTGCTAGCATGACTGGCACGAAGCCTAAGGCAACCTCAACTGCTTCAAAGCTCAAGAAGACAAAGGTGGCTGAAGCTGAAGCTCGCAAGCGCAAGCAAACTACTGATGAAGCTCCACCCACCAAGAAGCGCAAAACCAAGAAGGATAAGGCTGCTTCCAAAGAGCCTATGTTTGTCGAGCCTATCTCAGTTGCTCGCCCTGCATATGCCCAAAGAGAACGTCGAATGACTGTTCATGAGCCTGCTCCCACAGAGGCTGAAGACATTCCAGCTGTTGACCCCACCGCAGCTGAAGACATTGGTCCTCATGACAATGTTGAAGATGATGAAATCCTTCCTCAGATCGAGTACAACATTGAATCTTCGCCTGTTCTTACGAACAGCGAACGCATCAACATTGGTCGTCCATTGACGCCAATCGCACAGGATGACTCGTGGGCTGATCACCCACAAGATACACCTGCCACACCTCAGCCAACTCAAGACACCGGTTCGGTGCTTGAAGATGAAGACTTTGAGGCCCCACAACCTCCATCTCCCCTGGCGTCGCCGGCTTTTCACAGGCTTCGCAAAGGACCAAGGCCTCAAGTCGTCACCCCAAGTGTTCCAGAAGGAGTAGAGCAACCATCTGTACCTGATGCTGCTCCTGCTGTGAACCCCTCGGAATCTGAAGCCAAAGTAGCTGAGATATTCCGGCTGCATCAGCCGAAGAAGAACCACCCCAAGGAGAAGAACAACCCCAAGCGGAAGATGAACGTACTACCACACCCCCTGTTCTCGAGGAGAACGTGTCCGACCCTCCACCTCCTGAAGTGGAGGTTACAAATTCAGAGGCTGCCACCACAAACACTGAAGCCAATGATGTGGTCGTGGCTGAAGCTAATGTGGCAACTGAAGACACAGTGGCGCCTGAAGTGACTGCGCCTGATGCCAGTGCAGCGCCTGAAGCGAGTGCTGCGCCTGAAGCTAATGCTGCACCTGAAGCAAATCTGCAGCTTGAAGATAATGCCTCTGCTCATGTTCCGCCTCCAAGGCCCCATACCATTGAGCAAGCATACAACAAAGATGATCAGCTTGTTACTGTCCGGTGGCCCATTCTAACTCGACCACCTACCACTGTATCGTGTGCTGCTGGTCCTCAGTTTGATCATCATGTTGAGCATAGGCTCCAAGTTCAGAAGCCTAAGCCAGGACTGCCAAAGTTTCCAGGTATTGCAACCTCTCAAGGGTCGTTCAATGCCAATAGCTTCACTGCGCACAACACCTTCTTTGACAGCGCCAAGAACCCATATTCCAAGCCAAGAATATCATCAGATAGGTTGTGGAGGCATCAGCAGCGCATCTACTACTCAAGAGTACTCTATGATCAAGGGCGCATTTTCCCTCATATACGTCTTGACACTGAAGCTATTGCTGGTCTGCCTTGCTTGGAGGAAGCTCTTGACTGCTTCCGTGATGCTGGCCTGCTCAATTTTGTAACAGACAAAGAGCATTGGAATGAAGAACTGCTTCTGCAATTCTATGCAACCCTCCACATTCGAGGCTGCAGCAGGGATCCGAAGACATGGGTCCTTGAGTGGATGACAGGCAATGTCCATCATGAAGCTAAAGCCTTTGATCTCATTGAGCTTACTGGCCTGCCCACTCCAGGAGATCTGTATGAACCTGTCTGTCAATTGCACACTGAAGCCTTGGAGAGTATATTTCAGAAGCGCCGGCCCAACATGAGCCAAATGCTAAGCATGATGAAGCCTCTGCCAAGTGATGCTGAATATCCTAAGGAATTCTTTGTTGAAGACCTAGAGTACCTACCGTGCACCATCTATCATATCATCAGGCATACTCTATGGCCCATCAAAGGACATTCTTCATCAGCCAAGCTTGAAGGCACTATGAAGACTTTGGTCTTCTATATCTTCAATGGCATAAGCTTCAATGCTCAAGATTTCTTCATTAGGCAAATGGCAATGTCTGGGTCTGATCTGTTTGGTCTGAAATTCTATGCCCCTTGGATTATGCGACTCATAAAGCTGCATTCAGCTGTCACCTATCAACCCTCTGCTCGCAACCATCACATCTTCTTGCCTGAGGTTGATATGTCAGCTGAAGCCATCTACCAAGAGCCTACCAAAGAGCCTGTCAGTCTTCACAACGCTGATCACCAGAGCTTCACTCAGCAAATTGAAGGAGTTCCAGCAGTTTCACGCATTTATCCTCTGGCTGGTCGTACTCGTCTACCTCGACACGCTGAAACCGAAGCCACTGAGAGCACCATCGCCCAAAGGCCTCAGAAGCGATCTCGTGTCCTGAATAACCGAGAGCTTCTGCTTGCCCTTCATCAGAAACAGGATAAGCATCACCTCTGGCTAAAGCGTCAGATGCAAAGCCTCTTGGTGGATGTCAATCGCATTCGCAATCTTGCCACCAAGAATGCCTTTGTTGCTCATGAAACCTGTCGGAGGTCTTGGAAGAGTTTGACCTTGCTGAGTGCTGAAGCGGATCTTCAAGACGATGGCTTCACAGAGAGATTCAAGTTTGACCACACTCCTCCAAGGACTGCTGTTATGCGTCGAACTCCATCTCTTGAAGATTCTGAATACTCGTCCTCCGCTGCAACAATTGACGCCAGGGTGATCGATGATCAAGATGATGCTACCTCACCTCCTCCTACTTCAGCGCGCATAGACATCACACCAACTACTTCTGCACCGCCAAACACCAACACCGACCCTACATCCTCTCCTGCTCCAACTGGGAACGAGTAGAGGTTCTATGTCTTCAAACTTTTTTGGTCCTTACTAACAAAAGGGGGAGAAGCATATGAGTTGATTGTCTTCAAGCGGATCCATATGGGCGGGTGCTTTATAATTTGCCTAGTGTTTACAACTCTCGTTTTGCTACATTTGGTTCTTTGAGTTGTAACTCTTTAACTGATGGTCGTCTGCTATGTTTTTATGCTACTCTATAATGCGATGATAAATTCCACATCTGTTATCTTATATTCCGCACTTAGTCATTATTGCAGACGTCCATTTTTATTATGCATGTCATTATTTTCGACATATCAATTGTGCATGATGAATTGTCTTCATAAGTTGAAGAGGATCTCCACAAGTACAACCTGCCATGTGCATTTGCATTCAAAGGCAAATCAACTATATGCACATCTTCAGGGGGAGCCTTTTGCTACTTACGAAGACAATACCTTTATCCCTTACAATTTCACATATCTTTATCCCCATTGAAAACTTCAACCAGTTTGTCATCAATCACCAAAAAGGGGGAGATTGTAAGTGCATCTGGTGCCACCCCTAGTTGGTTTTGGAGTATTGACGACAAACCTGGTTGAGGGACTAATGTGTTTGTGAGAATTGAAGGATAACACAGGTAGTAGTCCCTCATTGATTCGGTTTACCTACCGGAGATGACCCCTAAAAATGTATGACGACATTGATATCAGTGGTGGTATATGAAGATAATCATATTGAAGACTATGACATGAGAAGACATTGTGTGAAAACTATGGAAAGCGAAGACATAGATGTTTCGTTGTTTCCTTTTCTTCTTTGTTGAGTCATAGGAACCACCGTACTGTTAAGTGGGGTCCAAGTAAACTAAGTCAGAGTGACTGAAGTGATGCTCAACCAGAATCCCATGTCTTCGAGCGAAGACAATGAGAGCAAATCTTATCCAGAGCCGGATGAGTCAGCTTTACTTGTAGCTCAAGTAAAATTTGTCGTGTGTGTTTGAAATCTGACCATTGGAACACGTGTCAGTTCCTTAGTGACCCAGGGTCACTTCGGACAAATCAGGTCGGGTTGCCCAGTGGCTATAAATAGCCCACCCCCTACACCATAAATTGGTGGCTGTTCAGAGTTATTGCACGGCTTTTGTTGTTTGAGAGCAACCCACCTCCGAAGCATTTGAGAGAGAAATCCTTGCGAGGACAAAGCCAAAACACCCAGAGCCAAAGAGTGTTAGGCATCACTGAAGTCTTTTTGTCTTTGTGACCTGAAGACTTATTACACCTGAGGACTGTGTTTCCTCCAGCTGGTTAGGCGTCGCGTTCTGAGCATCTAAGAGTCATTGTGGATCGCCGGTGAATGAAGTCTGTGAAGGTTTGGAAGTCTACCTTGAAGACTTACCAGAGTGATTGGGCGAGGATTAGGTGTCCTTAGCTCAAGGGGAACAAGGTGAAGACGCGGTCTTCTGAGTTAAATCTCAGCCTCCCTAACCAGACATACAGTTTTCACAGCAACTGGAACTGGTCTAACAAATCACTGTCTTCCCCGAGCTACTGGTTCTATCCTTCCCTTCTCTTTACTTACTGTTATATGTTGTGAAGTCATTGCATGCTTGCCTTATCTGATTGACTTCACTAAGTATCTACTAGTTGTGATTGGCTTCATTCCTTCTTCCATCATGATCCCTACTGCCTAGCTGCTATTAGTCTTCGTGCTTTCACTTCATTGAATACATGACTATGGCTTATCTAGTGTAGTCCACTTTCCGCTGCATACAAATAGGATTGAGTTTATCTTTTGTCTTCGAAACTACCATGTTTTGAAGCATTTCATAAAAATCGCCTATTCACCCCCCTCTAGTCGATATACTGCACTTTCAAGTGCAACAAGACGAAGGACCGTCAGGACAACAAAATGGAGGTCGTCGTGGAGCCCGACGCGACGTCACCACCAGAGTCTTTGGCAGGCGAAGAACACTTTTGTCAGGATAACTTGTACTAGATGTTCCCCTTCAAATTTGGCCATTGTGGGATCCCTTCCCGCCGATATTTGGGAAGATGACCAAAGCCACTATAAATAGGACCTAGCCACCACCATGGGGGCGGGATCAAGAGTGATCCAGAGAGAGGGAGAGGTAGAGACAGAGAGAGATAGAGAAAGAGGGATCAGATCCATTCCACCCTCACACACCACAAGCTCATCCGAGCCCAATAACACCTCTCCTCCGGAGGTTGTTCATCTCTTGTACTAGTTCATACTTAGCCATACAAGGCAATCTACCACACACAGTGGATTAGGGTATTACACCATAAGGTGGCCCGAACTAGTATAATCCTCGGTGTCCCTTGTTCTTTCAGTTCGTCGAGCTAGGCCGTGGAATCGTAGGGCAGGAGTGCTGGGGAGAGAGTGTTCTTCGTGCGCACCCCAGAGTTCGTACCTCTCAAGGGTTTGCGGAACTCGAAATCCAGCATTTGGCGAGCCATGTAGGGGTGTGCCGAAGCCTCTCTTCTGTCGGTCGACGCGTCACCGCTCCATCGCTTCCATGGCTGACGCTCGCCATGCTCGTGCTGAGCAACGGGCCGCCCTCGCCGCCCGCATCGCTCAGGCAGCTCCTGCCGATGGACCTCCTCGCCGTTCTCTATCGCCCGCTGCCAACGCAGCCACCAGCCCAGCGTGGCACGATGCAGCAGGCCTCATCGCTGCACCCCTCGATGCGGCGGGATGGACGCACCGCAACCCCGTCGCTGACCCCTGCTGGCTCATCGTCCCACGAGCGTTGTGGACTCGCGGACCCTCCGATCGAGTACAACGTTGAATCTTCGCCTGTTCTTACGAACAACGAACGCATCAACATTGGCCGTCCATTGACGCCAATCGCACAGGATGTCTCGTGGGCTGATCACCCACAAGATACACCAGCCACACCTCAGCCAACTCAAGACACCGGTTCGGTGCTTGAAGATGAAGACTTTGAGGCCCCATAACCTCCATCTCCCCAGGCGTCGCCGGCTTTTCGCAGGCTTCGCAAAGAACCAAGGCCTCAAGTCGTCACCCCAAGTGTTCCAGAAGGAGTAGAGAAACCATCTGTACCTGATGCTGCTCCTGTTGTGAACCCCTCAGAATCTGACGCCAAAGCGGCTGAAGATATTCCGGCTGCATCAGCTGAAGAAGAACCACCCCAAGGAGAAGAACAACCCCAAGCGGAAGATGAACGTACTGCCACACCCCCTGTTCTCGAGGAGAACGTGTCCGACCCTCCACCTCCTGAAGTGGAGGTTACAAATTCAGAGGCTGCCACCACCAACACTGAAGCCAATGATGTGGTCATGGCTGAAGCTAATGTGGCAACTGAAGCCACAGTGGCGCCTGAAGTGACTGCGCCTAAAGCCAGTGCAACGCGTGAAGCCAGTGCTGCGCCTAAAGCAAATCTGCAGCTTGAAGATAATGCCTCTGCTCATGTTCCGCCTCCAAGGCCCCATACCATTGAGCAAGCATACAACAAAGATGATCAGCTTGTTACTGTCCAGTGGCCCATTCTGACTCCACCACCTACCACTGGACCGCATGCTGCTGGTCCTCAGTTTGATCATCATGTTGAGCACAGGCCCCAAGTTCAAAAGCCTAAGCCAAGACTGCCAAGGTTTCCAGGTATTGCAACCTCTCAAGGGTCGTTCAATACCAATAGCTTCACTGCGCACAACACCTTCTTTGACAGCGCCAAGAACCCATATTCCAAGCCAAGAATATCATCAGATAGGTTGTGGAGCCATCAGCAGCGCATCTACTACTCAAGAGTACTCTATGATCAAGGGCGCATTTTCCCTCATATGCGTCTTGACTAGGCTCACATGTTAGCGACCCTAACCAGAACTGGGTCACTGACACAGGGGCCCCACTAGCAGGTTTGACCTGGACCCGCCTGTTGACTTGCTGATGTCAGCATGACCTAGTGCTGACGCAGTAACTATTTTCTATAATTTAAAATAAATCAGAAATGATTTATTTATTTCGGAAAATAGCCAAAACTTCTAAAAATCACATAAAATAATCTATAACTCCAATGAAAATAATTTATATATGAAAAATGATCAAAAAAATTCAAGGAATCTGTTTATGGCATTTTCATGCATGTTTGAACAAGTTAAACCTGCTGATCAGGTCAAATCAATTAAATGGCATCTGAATAATCACATATGGAGTTTGAATTTGAACCTTTGGTTCAAATCAACTTCATTTAAATCACTGCTAGTTGCATTAGCTCAATCAACAGCATATTGCCATGTCATGATCATGCATCATATTGTCGCATTGCATTGATTGTGTTCTCTCTTGTTTGCCGGTGTTTGTCCCCTCTCAGTAGACGATGTTCCGACAATGTGATCGATGGCACTGATGAAGACCCAGTGATATCTTCAGAAGTGCCAGGAAAGCAAAACCCCATTGAGCATTCCGATACAATCCCACTCTCTCGCTCCTACTCTCTTTACTGCATTAGGAAAACAACGCTTCAACTTTTACCCGCTGCGGTAGTTGAACCCCTTTCCTCTGCATGACCTGTCATAGTCACAGTAATTAGTTGAAACCCACTAGTACGAGTAGGAGTTGTTTGAGCCATGTTGTGCCTACTCAGTCATGCTTTCTGGTTATGCCTGCTATTGCTTAGAGTTGTGTCAGGTCTGATTCATCAGGGATGAATTGGGAGGGTGATGAACATGTCCTACTGTGTGTGAGCTAAGTGTGTGAACACGATTTGGTAAAGGTAGCGATGAGAGGCCATGTAGGAGTACATGGTGGGTTGTCTCGTTGCAGCCGTCCTCAGGAACCGAGTTATGTGTTTGTGATCCATGAAACAGCTACTACCACACATTGGGATCCTTAATTGACTCCCTCGACTTATTAATCAACATGATCTCTGTCCAGGAGTTGCAATTAGTTTCTGGTGTTTGTAGTTATTGGAGGTCGTGCGTAGCGCTGACCCTCGGGGTGGGCTGTGACGCGGCAGGTACGTGGCACGGTGTACCGGTCGCCCCGTTTGGTGGCTCGGGAACCCTGTACACATCGTTTGGGGCCGTGAGCGACACCCCGGCCGGATCTCCCCATGGATGGAACCCAAATAGGTGATAAACCTGGACTAGGGACTTGTGTGGTTAGTCAGGTCGTGGCCGACACCCTCGCCAGGCTTCCGCTTGAAGGTTGTCAAGATACATGACGTGTACATGGCGGTAAGTGGCGAGAGCGTGTGTGAAGAAGTACACCCCTGCAGGGTTATATATGATCTATTTGAATAGCCGTGTCCGCGGAAATGGACTTCTGGGTTACCTTTACAGTTCATAGACAAGTGAAAGTGGATACTCTAAATCACGCAAGATAAGCGTGATTACTATCGATGGCCTTCTCGTAGGGAGACGGGAGAGGATCCATAGTGGTGTATCGATTGGTGAATATGTGGACTCGTGTGCGCCACCTCAAAAGAGTTACTTGTAGTCGTAGTTCAGGATAGCCACCGAGTCAATGCTGGCTTGCTGCAGTCAAACTCCACCACCCTTTGTTGATACTGATGCATATGTAGCTAGTTCTGATGTAAGTCTTGCTGAGTACCTTTGTACTCACGTTTGCTTAATTTATTTTTATGTAGAGAGACTTCAGTCTCACTAGTGGTTCCGCGTGGACTTCGACGTTTAGCTTGTTACCTCAGCTACGATCTTGTACCCTTGGGAGGGTCTTGTAGATACTCAGGCTGGCCGGCATGTGTCCTTCTTCTTTCCTGTGTCTGTCCCTTAGGGGAAATGTCACGCGTTGTTCCTTTAAATCCTTGTAGCTTGCTACGACTTGGGTTCATACGTTGATGACCGACACGTTCGTTGCTGGGTCATGTATGCCTGTCTCTATAGTTTAGCGCCACTTTTGGTTTATAACTAGTCATGTCGGTCCGGGTTCTCTGTCATATGGATGCTAGCGACACTATCATATACGTATGCCAAAATGCGCAAACGGTCCCGGGCTAGGTAAGGTGGCACCCGTGGGGATACCGTGCGTGAGGCCGCAAAGTGATATGAGGTGTTACAGGCTAGACCTGTGTGACTTAGGATCGGGGTCCTGACAGCTTTGGTATCAGAGCCTGACTGCCTGTAGGATTAGTAAGCCAAACTGGTCGAAGTCGTGTCTAGAAATTCTTTAGTTATGTAAGGGAATTGTTTGTGGAAGGGAACATAAGGCTCTTTTTACTCCTTTACCCTATGACCTTCTGATCTGAGTCACCTTCTTCTTGCTACGGGGATTAAGAACTAGGATTCTCATTCTATTTATCAGGATCACGTTAATGGTGGATCCAACCCTCAATTCAGTTGCTATTACTTCTGTTTGTTAAACTGTTGGTCTCAGAACCTTGACATTATGATGTTAAGTGATTATGCTACCCTTTTGCTTGGATCTCAAAATCTTTTTGGGCATTTACAGCCGTTATGATGTCCGAGTCATTCCAGGTTTCTAAATAGTCTGATGCATTTGCAAAACTTTCCTTCCTGTTCCCGATGTTCCTTTAGGCTAGATTAATCACCCTAGCCAGTGTGTTGAGGTACTCTGTTACCTGGACATATATGTTGGAGCTATTATTATGACCCTAGGTGTCTTAGAAGATCACCCAGTATTCTAGCAGTGCTTATATTTCGGTGTGATGATTCTGGCCATTATTCCCGAAAGCATCCCGTGATGCCATTTAGTTAGTAGGCATTCTATTTCTGGGTTCTTGAACCCAAGATTCATTCTACCTACTTCATGTTGGTAGTATTTGCTAGTCCCTTTAGGATATTAGTAACCTTGTGATAGTCCTCGAGGTCCATGGTTATCGTTCTTCCAATACCATGATCTATCATGGCAGAAGTTCTTCTGAACCAAAGATCACAACGAGAGTGCTCTTGAGTAGTAGTCCAATCATATTGCGACTCTGCCAGTCCTACCTCTCCGCACGGATTATCCGGAAGAAATTTGTTGAACTTGGTTCGACATACTAATCTATGCATCCACAACTTAGAAAATCATACGTTCCTTGAGTTGTCCCCCTTTAGTTGTATTATGACCCTCGTCTATCAGTTGATAGTCAGGAGTAGTTGTGCACTCGTGTTCATCGATGCCTTTTACTCTTGTGGTCCGTCAAGCCATTCTATTCTGGAATGACTAGGAGAAACAAACTCCAGTACCTTATCCATATCCAGGATTGGGTCAAAGAAGTTGTACTTCGTAGATGAAGAATGCTAATCCAGCTTCTAATCTGTTCTATCCTAGAGTATTATGATTTTTATGTCAAGAATGTCATGGGAATTGCACAACCTCCTATGAACTTTTGATAAGGTGATACTTCTCACCATTATTGCCCATTCCTCGATCTCCGTGTTATTGTAACCGAAATACCGACAAGTAAATTTTGATGTGCGAAATCAATACTCCTTTGCTTGGTAGTTAAATGGACAATAACCTCATCCTTAGCGAGTTAATTTTTGAATCATCACCCTAAGCTTGATCGTGCTACCTAGTCCACTTTCCTGGTGCACTCCTTGATTGATGAGTTAGGATTTTGTTAAGTCCTCGCTCATTTGATCATATCGTCTTGCCCTGAAAAGTAAGATTGTTCTCGAGCTTAGTAACATATCGGTGGTCCGTGATTTTCCGAATATCTTCTCGGAAGTATTATCAGGTTGCTCCCTAACTGTTATGTTGAGCCCGTGATCAAGCTGGTTTCTCTCTAAACCACCCTTTCTCCAAGAATCTGTGTTGGATACCCTGAACTAGTCGATTAAGCTAAATGACAACTTGGAGAGTTGGAAGATAAAAGCTTGCCTGACTTAGTTCTTTCCAAGGGATATCTTTTGTGTGTGTGTTGAAGAAAGATGATATGTTGATCGATTGATCCTCGTGATCAATTGTTGGATCTATTGTATTATCCAAACTTTGATTTGAGTGTGGGCTATCGTCAAGTCAAATCAGAACCAATGATGTTCATAATGTTGTCTTACTCGCGGTTGATCCCTCGAGCATACACCATTATATCTTTTGGGTCTGATCAATGATATCACTTGTTCACATAATTATGGAATTCCATCTCCATGGAAACCTGGATGAATTGTTGTTGAGCCCATCAGCAACACTGCTACCTTCTCCATGATTTTTGTAGGACATTAAGTTAGTGTTGGAAACTTTGTAAGCATTGCCTTCGTGTCCCGTTCATGGGGTATATGTTGGTGAAAGAAGTGACTTTCTCCCAGTTCGCGTGCATTAGGTGCAAGTTGCCGCCATGAATTCGAGAGAGTTAGTTTTTCTTCCTCTGGAATCATCCCAAGTCAGTCATGCGTACGTGCGAAGTATTCTGTTGTTTGGAGACTTGCAACCTTCACTCTTTATGTATCCGTAGCACACCAAGCCACTGATTGATTTGTTCAAGAAAAGAAGTTCATGCGCTAATCCGAAGGGCCCGGACGGACATGCACAAGACTTCGTTATCTCCAATGATGATTCCCAATCTGAACTCGGTGGTATTTTATCATAAGACTACTATGTGGTCATGCATTGTCTGGGACAACGTGTTCACAGGTACGTAGCAGAACTAGCTCATGTTTTGGAGCTTGCTATTGTAGTTCACTCCCTGAGAATCTCGCAACGCCGTCTCGTCGATTTGTGTTGCAAACTTTCATCTTCTTTCTAGACTCGATGTGTCTGGAATATCCTGACACCAACCAGTACTGAATCCCAGGCAGATATGATGGTTGGAGCATTTTCCAAGAACTATAATATTGGTCTCTCGATAACCGGTAAAGTGGATGTCGTGGCCAACACACCCAGCCGGAAGACCTATTGTTGTAGTATCTTGATTGAAGAAGTTGGCCACCTCCCCATAAGGACTCCGTAGGATTTACTCCCTAGTTGTTCCTTATGGATTTTTGTGCTCCTGAAGTCCGACCTTTTACTTGACGTTCTAGGTACCAAACCATTTTAATAAATAGGTTGTGCTAGCACATCAGGGAGAACATTAGAAGCGGAGTGCTAAATGTATCTCTGCCAATCATCCAGATTTTGCCCCCTTGACACCGCTAAGTTGAAATCTGAGAAAGTGTTATCTTCCTTTGCATCTGCATCGTCCATCGCTATTCATCATCATCGTATGTTGTGTTGACAAGATCCTTGACACGGTTATTGGTAAAACCTTGATGAATATGGGAATGCTCAAGTTCTTGAGAGCACGCACAAGCACTAGGTGTTATCCTCGACACTAACCGGGATTGCTCCCAGTGTTCTTGGTTATGCTATAACCTCTCAAAGAGTAGATTCACCCTCTACTGTTGGATTTCTTCCCAGTTACCAGAATCATTCCTAGCATTTGCATTTTGTTCCCAGCTTGCACCGCCAATGTGCCATTTTACTTTGGGTTCCGTCCATTCCCGATGATAAGCAAAATTATCCCTTGTGTTGTCTTCAACAAGGTAGTCCACATCGTCCACTCTGGCCCGAGAATGTCATTCTTCGAACTCCGTCAAACGATCGATTGTGATTTGCCTCCGGCTGGTATAGAGAGTTTCAATGATCTCTATATCAAAAGTAATTCTTTTTGCCACTTAAGAGAATAATTCTACGCGTCACCTTCTCTAAGGTGCCCCTTCTGGTGACATCGATCACCATCTTCTTAAGTGTGGAATTATTGCCTACCAAATGAACCTTCATCGGTTGTTTCACTCCATCCCTCTGGATGTGTGTTCCGTGTCTCAGCTCAAGAGATGTTTCAACATCTCACTCCATGAGTTGATCTTGAGTTGCTCGATCTTTCAGAAGATCAATTTTGTATACTTTCTTTCGTCGTCACCGTGTTGGACAAAGACCTCGAAAGCAAGGATGTCAAGATCAACATGAGGCAAGCAATCAATATTTATATGAAGGACTGTTGGATCATGAAGATTGTGTTAGCCTTTTGTCCCTCTGTTTCTTACCCTACGCTTGAATCTCGGGACGAGATTCTTATTTAGTGGGGGTGAGTTGTCACATCCCTAGCTTCACCTTGCACTAGGATAGCACTTGTCTGTTGCATCATGTTTAAGTTTTCCAGAAAGTTGAATTGGGGGTGTTCAAACCCTAGCATCAAATGAATTCAACTAGGGTAAAAAATAAAATCATTTCCAATGACCCAAAGTGCCTGCATCAATGTTTGATAATTTTGGCAAGGCTTTGAGACCAAACCAAAAATAGTGAACATTTTTGTGGAGTATTTTGGGCACTGGTTTAAATCAAACCATATTTGCATTTGGGCATTTAAATTTTATATATTATGTTAAATGTCCAAATATTCATGAACTAAAATGTTTACTGTTGAAAATAATCCAAACAGTATCCTCAAGCAGTTTCATGAATTTTGAGCTTGTTTAAGTATTTTAGATAAAGCCAAAACAAATGTAGAAAATAGAAAACAGAAAGAAAATAGAGAGAGAGAGAGCCTCACCTGGGCCTTGCCTGCCTGGCCCAATCCCTGTTTAGGCCCAGCCCACCAGGGGCAAGGTTGTCTTCAACCTTGGGCCTACTGGCAGCCAGCGTCGAGCGCCACCTCCTGCTTCGCGCTGTCGACGTCTCCTGCGCCCTCGTCTGGTGCCGTGGAGCTTGCCTGGACGCCCAGAACCCCCTGCACCTCTCCCTCTATCTCCCCCGAACATTCTCCCCTCCTCTGTTCTCCTCACCGAATGCGCCCGCCGCCGCCGGCGAGAAGCACCACGCTCCCCGTCCCTCTCCTGCCTCCCCGGTGTGTCCAGAAGGACTGCCGCGACGCCCTCTTCCTCCTCGCTGAGCCACGCTTCGCCGGAAGCTGTGCATCGCCTTCATGTCGTCGTCTTCATCCTCGGATCGCCGTATCTCCTCGCCGTCGATTAGGGAGCTACAGAGCGTCCCCGACTTCTCCCTCGAGCTCGCTAGCCCCGCTGTGAGCCCCTGCACTGAACCCCTCCCTCCCCCGCCTTGTTTGCGCCGCGTAGTTGTCGTGTTCACCGGAGCCGAGAGCTCCCCGCCGCCGGCCATGTCACCACCGTGCACACTGCCACCTAGGGCCGTACCCGAGCACACCACGGAGCTCAGTGCACCTCCAGAAGCCTTTTGCACCCACTAGCTCCTCCCCTAGTGCACCGCAGCGCCGTTTCCGTCATCGCCCGAACTCCGGCGGCCGCAAAGAGCTCGCCGCCGGCATCTCCGTCCACCCCGGCCCCTCCCACTTGCGTGGATGGATGCGGGCGAGCAAGGGCTATGCCCTGGTACCCTTAGCAAGCCAAAACACAGCCCGTAGCGTGTTCCCGAGCCGCGCCGCCGTCGATTTGGTCACCGCCGGCGAGGTTTCGGTGACGATGACGTGGCACCATTAGTTTAGGGACTAATCTTGTTTAATTAGTGCCCCCTGTCCATGAAATACGGGCCCCACTGTCTAACTAACCACGGCTTTTTTTCTTGTTTATTTTAAGTTAACCAGAGTGGCCCCACGCGTCAGTTTTGACCGTGCTGACGTGGGCGTTGACTAGGCCCACACGTCAGCGACCCTAACCAGAACTGAGTCACTGACACGCGGGCCCCACTAGCAGGTTTGACCTGGACCCGCCTATTGACTTGCTGATGTCAGCATGACCTAGTGCTGATGAAGTAACTATTTTCTGTAATTTAAATAAATCAAAAATGATTTATTTATTTCAGAAAATAGCCAAAACTTCTAAGAATCACAAAATATAATCTATAACTCCAATGAAAATAATTTATATATGAAAAATTATCAGAAAAAATCAAGGAATCTGTTTATGGCATTTTCATGCATGTTTGAACAAGTTAAACCTACTTATCAGGTCAAATCAATTAAATGGCATTTGAATAATCACATATGGAGTTTGAATTTGAACCTTTGGTTCAAATCAACTTCATTTAAATCATTGCTAGTTGCATTAGCTCAATCAACAGCATATTGCCATGTCATGATCATGCATCATATTGTCGCATTGCATTGATTGTGTTCTCTCTTGTTTGCCGGTGTTTGTCCCCTCTCAATAGACGTTGTTCCGACGATGTGATCGATGACACTGATGAAGACCCAGTGATATCTTCAGAAGTGCCTGGCAAGCAAAACCCCATTGAGCATTCCGATACAATCCCACTCTCTCGCTCCTTCTCTCTTTACTGCATTAGGACAACAACGCTTCAACTGTTACCTGCTGCGGTAGTTGAACCCCTTTCCTCTGCATGACCTGTCATTGCCATAGTAAATAGTTGACACCCACTAGTATGAGTAGGAGTTGTTTGAGCCATGTTGTGCCTACTCATTCATGCTTTCTGGTTATGCCTGCTATTGCTTAGAGTTGTGTCAGGTCTGATTCATCGGGGATGAATTGGAAGGGTGATGAACATGTCCTACTGTGTGTGAGCTAAGTGTGTGAACACGATTTGGTAAAGGTAGCGATGAGAGGCCATATAGGAGTACATGGTGGGTTGTCTCATTGCAGCCATCCTTAGGAACTGAGTTCTCTGTTTGTGATCCATGAAACAGCTACTACCACACATTGGGATCCTTAATTGACTCTCTCGACTTATTAATCAACATGATCTCTGTCCAGGAGTTGCAATTAGTTTCTAGTGTTTGTAGTTACTGGAGGTCGTGCGCAGCGCTAACCCTCGGGGTGGGCTGTGACGCGGCAGGTACGTGGCACGGTGTACCGGTCGCCCCGTTTGGTGGCTCAGGAACCCTGTACACATCGTTTGGGGCCGTGAGCGACACCCCAGCCGGATCTTCCCACGGATGGAACCCAAATAGGTGATAAACCTGGACTAGGGACTTGTGTGGTTAGTCAGGTCGTGGCCGACACCCTCGCCAGGATTCCGCTTGAAGGTTGCCGAGATACATGACGTGTACATGGCGGTAAGTGGCGACAGCGTGTGTGAAGAAGTACACCCATGCAGGGTTATATATGATCTATTTGAATAGTCGTGTCCGCGGAAATGGACTTTTGGGTTAACTTTACAGTTCATAGACAAGTGAAAGTGGATACTCTAAAACACGCAAGATAAGCGTGAGTGCTATGGATGGCCTTCTTGTGGGGAGACGGGAGCGGATCCTTAGTGGTGTATTGATTGGTGAATATGTGGATTCGTGTGCGCCACCTCAAAAGAGTTACTTGCAGTCGTAGTTCAGGATAGCCACCGAGTCAAAGCTGGCTTGCTGCAGTCAAACTCCACCACCCTTTGTTGATACTGGTGCATATGTAGCTAGTTCTGATGTAAGTCTTGCTGAGTACCTTTGTACTCACGTTTGCTTAATTTATGTTTTTGCGGAGAGACTTCAGTCTCACTAGTGGTTCCGCGTGGACTTCGACGTTTAGCTTGTCACCTCAGCTACAATCTTGTACCCTTGGGAGGGTCTTGTAGATAGTCAGGCTTCTTAGCTTTTTTCATTTGTAGATGTATGTACTCAGACATGTTATGCTTCCTTTGCTTGTATGCTCTGTATGTTGGGTCATGTGACCTCTGTTTGTAATAAATGCTATGATGGCTCTTCTGGGCCTTTGTCTATATGAGTTGTTGAGTTATGTTGTGATGCCATGTAGTACGGCACATACTTGCATGTTATGCGTACGTGTAATGTGTATTGCTATGTGTGGGATCCGACACCTAGTTGTTTAACCTTGGTAGCCTATCTTACAGGGAAATGTCTCCTAGTGCTTCCACTGAGCCTTGGTAGCTTGCTACTGCTACGGAACACTTAGGCTGGCCGGCATGTGTCCTTCTTCGTTCCTGTGTATGTCCCTCAGGGGAAATGTCACGCGTTGTTCCTTTAAGTCCTTGTAGCTTGCTAAGACTTGGGTTCATACGTTGATGACCGACACGTTCGTTGCTGGGTCATGTATGCATGTCTCTGTAGTTTAGCGCCACTTTTGGTTTATAGCTAGTCATGTCGGTCCAGGTTCTCTGTCATATGGATGCTAGCAACACTATCATATACGTGTGCCAAAATGCGCAAACGGTCCCGGGCCAGGTAAGGTGGCACCCGTGGGGATACCGTGCGTGAGGCCGCAAAGTGATATGAGGTGTTACAGGCTAGACCTGTGTGACTTAGGATCGGGGTCCTGACAGCTTTGGTATCAGAGCCTGACTGCCTATAGGATTAGTAAGCCAAACTGGTCGAAGTCGTGTCTAGAAATTCTTTAGTTATGTAAGGGAATTGTTTGTGGAAGGGAACATAAGGCTCTTTTTACTCATTTACCCTATGACCTTCTGATCTGAGTCACCTTCTTCTTGCTACGGGGATTAAGAACTAGGATTCTCATTCTATTTATCAGGATCACGTTAATGGTGGATCCAACCCTCAGTTCAGTTACTATTACTTCTGTTTGTTAAACAGTTGGTCTCAGAACCTTGACATTATGATGTTAAGTGATTATGCTACCCTTTTGCTTGGATCTCAAAATGTTTTTAGGCATTTACAGCCGTTATGCTGTCCGAGTCATTCCAGGTTTCTAAATAGTCTGATGCATTTGCAAATCTTTCCTTCCTGTTCCCGATGTTCCTTTAGGCCTGATTAATCACCCTAGCCAGTGTGTTGAGGTACTCTATTACCTCGAAATATATGTTGGAGCTATTATTATGACCCTAGGTGTCTTAGAAGATCACCCAGTATTCTAGCAGTGCTTATATTCCGGTGTGATGATTCTGGCCATTATTCCCGAAAGCATCCCGTGATGCCATTTAGTTAGTAGGCATTTTATTTCTGGGTTCTTGAACCCAAGATTCATTCTACCTACTTCATGTTGGTAGTATTTGCTCGTCCCTTTAGGATATTAGTAACCTTGTGATAGTCCTCGAGGTCCGTGGTTATCGTTCTTCCAATACCATGAACTATCATGGTAGAAGTTCTTCTGAACCAAAGATCACAACCAGAGTGCTCTTGAGTAGTAGTCCAATCATATTGTGACTCTGCCAGTCCTCCCTCTCCGCACGGATTGTCCGGAAGAAATTTGTTGAACTTGGTTTGATATACTAATCTATGCATCCACAACTCAGAAAATCATATGTTCCTTGAGCTGTCCCCCTTTAGTTGTATTATGACCCTTGTCTATCAGTTGATAGTCAGGAGTAGTTGTGCACTTGTGTTCATCGATGCCTTTTACTCTCGTGGTCCGTCAAGCCATTCTATTCTGGAATGACAAGGAGAAACAAACTCCAGTACCTTATCCATATCCAGGATTGGGTCAAAGAAGTTGTACTTCGTAGATGAAGAATGCTAATCCAGCTTCTAATCTGTTCTATCCTGGAGTATTACCATTTTTATGTCAAGAATGTCATGGGAATTGCACAACCTCCTATGAACTTTTGATAGGGTGATACTTCTCACCATTATCGCCCATTCATCGGTCTCCGTGTTATTGTAACCGGAATACCGACAAGTAAATTGTGATGTGTGAAATCAATACTCCTAGCAACTTCGTTGCTTGGTAGTTAAATGGACAATAACCTCATCCTTAGCGAGTTGATTTTTGAATCATCACCCTAAGGTTGATCGCGCTACCTCATCCACTTTCCTGGTGCACTCCTTGATTGATGAGTTAGGATTTTATTGAGTCCTCGCTCATTTGATCGTATCTTCTTGCCCTGAAAAGCAAGATTGTTCTCGAGCTTAGTAACATATCGGTGGTCCGTGATTTTCCGAATATCTTCTCGGAAGTATTATCAGGTTGCTCCCTGACCGTTATGTTGAGCCCGTGATCAAGCTGGTTTCTCTCTAAACCACCCTTTCTCCAAGAATCTGTGTTGGATACCCTGAACTAGTAGATTAAGCTAAATGACAACTTGGAGAGTTAGAAGATAAAAGCTTGCCTGACTTAGTTCCTTCCTAGGGATATCTTTTGTGTGTGTGTTGAAGAAAGATGATATGTTGATCGATTGATCCTCGTGATCAATTGTTGGATCTATTGTCTTATCCAAACTTTGATTAGAGTGTGGGCTATCGTCAAGTCAAATCAGAACCAACGATGTTCGTAATGTTGTCTTACTCGCGGTTGATCCCTCGAGCATACACCATTATATCTTTTGGGTCTGATCAATGCTATCACTTGTTCACATAATTATGGAATTCCATCTCCATGGAAACCTGGATGAATTGTTGTTGAGCCCATCAGCAACACTGCTACCTTCTCCATGATTTTTGTAGGACATTAAGTTAGTGTTGGAAACTTTGTAAGCATTGCCTTCGTGTCCCGTTCATGGGGTATATGTTGGTGCAAGAAGTGACTTTCTCCCAGTTCGTGTGCATTAGGTGCAAGTTGCCGCCATGAATTCGAGAGAGTTAGTTTTTCTTCCTCTGGAATCATCCCAAGTCAGTCATGTGTACGTGCGAAGTATTCTGTCATTTGGAGACTTGCAACCTTCACTCTATATGTATCCCGAACACACCAAACCATTGATTGATTTGTTCAAGAAAAGAAGTTCATGTGCTAATCCCGAAGAGCCCGGATGGACATGCATAAGACTTCGTTATCTCCAATGATGATTCCCAATCTGAACTCGGTGGTATTTTATCATAAGACTACTATGTGGTCATGCATTGTCTGGGACAACGTGTTCACAGGTACGAGCGTAACTAGCTCGTGTTTTGGAGCTTGCTATCGTAGTTCACTCCCCGAGAATCTCGCAACGCCGTCTCGTCGATTTGTGTTGCAAACTTTCATCTTCTTTCTAGACTCGATGTGTCTGGAATATCCTGACACCAACCAGTACTGAATCTCAGGCAGATATGATGGTTGGAGCATTTTCCAAGAACTATAATATTGGTCTCTCGATAACCGGTAAAGTGGATGTCGTGGTGTCGGGGGAAACTGTCCACCACGAACACCTATGGGACCGGAGCCCCTTGTACGTTGCGGTAAGGGGGCGGAGGAAGCACAAAGAGCAGATCGAGGAGAGCACGCGGGCAGTTTACCCAGGTTCGGGCCGTGACGGACGCGTAAAACCCTACTCCTGCTTAGATTGTATTGAGTGTTGGAGCTCGGGAGCTTGAAGAACTAGCTACACCGAGCGAGAGAGCTGTCTAGGTTCCGAACCCTATCTACGTTGTGCATGGGCCTCCTTTTATAGCTCAAGGGGTCACCGACAGGTGTCAACGTAGAGGAGGGTAAAAATGTAATTGTGGTGGTAGTTGTAATAGTGCGGGAACAGTGCGTGAACAGTGGATGAACAGTGGTCATCACCTAACTTGACAGTGGGGGACAAGAGCATTAAATGCCCGTCGCCGTCGACCCCAAAAGCGCCCGCCCGTGCGTCTCCGTTCGCCACGGCGGTAGCCTCGTCACCGTGGAGTGCCACCGTGTCCCCCAGGCTGCACAGCCATCCGCCACGTGTCCCTGGAAGGACCCCAGGGCGACGCGTGGGCCGATGAGCTGGAGCGCGGGCACACAGCGTGAGTTCCCTCCGACAAGCACCTTGCCGGGGCCTTGACCTTGCCGGGCCCTGAAGCTTGTCGCTCCCCGGGCCCTGCCGGGGCGCATGCTGCGCCGAGGCATGTCTTCTGAGATGCAGTCTTCTAGTCTTCCTGGCAAGCTCCTCTTGCCAGGGTCTTGTGTTAATGCTATAGTCTTGAGCCTGGGACGGCCTTCCCGGCAAGCTCCACTTGCCGGGGTCTTGATCCTCTGACTTGTATACTTTGTTTTTGAATGGCTTAATAAGGACCAGAGAGGTTTCCGGCAAGCACGTGGTAGACCCTGCCGCGGGAAGCTGCTACTGCCCGTGCACAAGTTGGGGTACTAAGGTACCCCTATCTTAGTACACCGACAGGAGCCCCCGGGCCTGGGCCACACACGGTGCCGAGCGCTGTTGGGCCAGGCCCAAAACAGTGCACGGGCACGCGCGGCCCACGGCGAGCCGTAATTCCCCTTCCGCATCCGCCGCGTCCCTCCCTAACGGCACGCGTCGATTGCGGTGTCCTGGGAGAGATCGTGGCCACGTTCTTTAATGGGAAATGCGGAGCGTCCCCCACTTCCCCCTTAAAAGCAGAGGAAACAGGGGCAGTTTCCCTCCTGCGCTTTCATTGCTTCTTCAACCTACAGAAATCCCCCTCTGCGCTCTGCCTCCACACCTCTTCCGCCGCCTCCCGCATCTGCGGCGCCGCCGAACTCCTCGCCCCTTCCCTCGCCGCCTCCGCCATGGCCCCGAAGACCGAGAAGGCGAAGGCGGAGAAGGCCAAGAAGGAGAAATCCGAGCAGGCGGCGAAGCTTGCTCTTCTGCGGAAGAGGAACGTCGTCTTCGCGCCGAGGCTTAGCGCGAGGTAGCTTTGGAACAAGTACTATCTCTTCTGGGCCAAGAAGACCAAGGCGCATCCTCGTACCAGGGTCTACCCGGCCGCCGCCAGAGATCTGTACCCCGGCGGGTATTTCTTCTTCGCTGTCTTCTTTCACTGTGGCTTGTGCCCTCCGTTCTCGGAGTTTTTCTGCGACATCATGAACACGTACAACCTCCATCTCTTAGACTTCACCCCCAACGCCATCCTTACGATGGCGGTTTTCGCACATCTGTGCGAAAACTACATAGGGATCTATCCAAACGTAGCACTCTTTCGGCATTTCTTCATGCCTAGAGTAGAGGCCGGCGCCCCCCTCTCCGGGGGGATCTCCTGGATCTTCCGCTTGAACAAGAAGGAATCATATCTGAAAGGAGAACTCCGCGGCAAGTGGGAGGAGTGGCGCGCGGATTGGTGCTGGGTAGTGGAGGACGAGCCGCAGCCTTTCACTGCGCCGCGCACAACAGCTATAGTGTGCGGCAGGGACTGGAGCGATTTGGCCGCGGATGACGTCAAGCTCAACGTCGCCCTTGTCAGGATACTTCGTCTCCGGACAGCCAAGTTTACCATCGGAGAGGTAGGGGCAGATTTCCTCCGCCGCCGCATTGCTCCTTTACAGGAGAGGAAAAGGCCAGCATTGGAGTTCGGCAATGCGGTGGATATTATGAGGCTGCGCCCAGGATTGAACTTCAACTTCACGTCGTTGGAGCTGAAGGGGATGGTCCGGGAGCTTTTTAAGCACGACCCGGCCCATCCGGAGTGGTTTAGACCTCCCCGGGGAGTGGTGCCGCTATGCAACAGCACCGCCCGGGATGCCTTGCGGGCGATGATGCCCGCGTGTGACTCTCATGGCGTCGACCCAACATGGATAGTGCCCACGCCGGACGCCATTATGAGTTTCTTTGATAACTTGGTCGAGGTGCCGAAGAACACCGAGGAGATCAAGGGTCTCACCCGGGCCACCACGGAGCGGGAGATAGCTTATAGTGCTACCCGGGTAGAAGAGGCCGCCGCAGCCGCAGCGGTAGGAGACTTCGGGTTCACCGTTGACGAAGCAGAGGCCGAGGACGCGTCGTGCCAGGCCGAGGAGGCAGAGATCCGGAGACTTCTCAAACTTCCGCCCGACGAGCTCGCCGGGGTCCCTTCTCTGAGGCATGCCGGGATCCCTGGGGTTGTGAGCGAGGCCGCGGCAAGAGGCGAGGTTGCCGGAGGAAGCAGAGGTGCCGGAGGGAGCAGAGCCACCGGAGGGAGCAGGGCCGCGGGGCAGGGTGCTGGGCCCAGCGAGCCCACCGAGGAGGAGGAGGAGGAGGACGCCGGAGCCGACGAGGATACTGGCGGATCTCTGGGGCTAGACGATGTCTCCTCGTCCTCGGAGAGCTCTCCGCCCCAGGCAAGTCCCAAGCGAACTCCGTTGAAGCGCCTCCGCAAGGCGCCTACAGCGACGAGGACGCAGGCGCCCCGACAACAGCCTGCTCGCCGGGCGACGCGAGCCACCAGGGGGAGCCAGGCTGCGACGGAGGCGCCCCGCACATCAGCCGCGACGGAGGCGCCCCGCGCAACAGCTGCGGCGGAGGCGCCCCGTGTGCCAGCGCCAAGTGGAGGGGGATCCTCTCAGAGTGGAGCAGCTGCTCCGCCTGCTCCCCGGGCCTCGGCGCCAACGGAGGCTGGGTCTTCGCAGCCCCCAGCCCCGGAGACCGCCAAGCACCCGAGGGAGCCTTCTCCTCCTGCTCCTCGCGCGGGGGCGCCTCAGGTGGAGTTCGACTTCTCCGCCCTGAGCGACGACGACAACGAGGAACAGGAGTAAGCACTTGTATTTTGTAGCTTCTTCAATTCTGTCTTGATTCTTTCGTTGATGATTCTGATCTTGTTTCTTGATTTGCCTGCAGGACCCTGACCCAACGGATGGCGAAGAGGGCCAAGGTCCCCGTGGTCGAGGTCGAGGACGACTCGCCCGTCGCGGCGACAGGGGACGCGCTGGAGACGAACTTGCCGGACCCAAGCGTTGCTCAGAGGAGCAGCCCCCAGCGCAGCCCCCAGCGTAAGTTTGGGCTTGATCTTTCCGCTCGTTGGGCGCACATGAGGTCTTTGCTTGATACTAACGTTTTGTTGCTCTGTTTATCTTGCTTGTCTTGTGCAGAAGTTGAGCCGCAGCCGCAGGAGCGCCCGGAGACTACTCCCGATGAGTTGCAGATTCCACCCTCCCCGCCAAGGACGAACTCCCCGGCGAGGGAGGATGTTCCGCCAAGGACGGGCTCCCCGCCAAGGGCGGGCAGTCCGACAAGGGTGGCCACCCCGCCAAGGGAGGGCGCAGGCGGCCCTCCGCCATCAGAGGCCACTGCTCCCCCGCCAAGGGAGGAATCCCCGGCGAGGGAGCCTGTCATCGACGAAGTCCGCGAAGGTAAGTCTTATAGCTTCGTCTTCTTGGACTTGTCTTTTTTGGATATTTGCTTGATCTTTTTCTTTTCTTCTTCTTCTGTTAGATCCTCCTCCCCCGGAGCGGATGGAGACGGAGGTCATCGTCGAGGAGGAGGGCGCGCAAGGCGACGCCGGCAATGCCACTGTCGTGGAGGACATGGCGGGAGCCGACGAGCCTGCCGCGGAGGAGACTGCCCCGACCGCAGACGCAGCGGCCTGGGAGGGGGACGGCGGCCACACTGCCGGCCCGGAGGCGGCAGGAGCGTCAAGCTCTGCGCCGGCCGCCGACCCCTCCGCCGGCAAGGAGCAGTCGGGCTTCTATCTTGAGGCCCCCAATGGCGTCTTCAAACAAGTGCCGTGGGGGTCTTCGTCGCGAGCCCCCGAGGAGGGAGAGACCTTTGATGGAGAGGTCCTCGCCTCCGCGGGGTTGAAGATCATTGAAGCGCCTGGCGAGAGCGATGAGCCCGAGGAGGAGAAACTGCTTCACCGGCTCCTGGCCCTTTACCGGGCCAGGCAGGCGAAATTAGAGTCTCGGGAAGCCCTCACCGCCAAGGCTGCAGCAGACTTGGAGAAACGCGCCGCGGAGCTCCGCGCCGCCAACCGGGCGGCCCTCCGCGACTTGGCGGAGGAGCGTGAGAGGCTTGCTGGAGAGCAGCAGGAGTTCCTCCTGGAGAAGGCTGAGGCCGAGGAGCAGCAGCGGCTAGTCGGTGAAGCGCTGTCCCAGCGAGAAGGAGCGCTCAACCAGCGGAAGGTCGACCTCGACGCTCACGAGGACGACCTTACCGCCCGGGAGCAGGCCCTTGGCGGGGAGTTGAAGGAAGCGAAAGCCGCCGCGGCCACCGCGGAGACCGCCAAGAAGGACCTTGAAGCTAAGGTGGTGCAGCTGGAGGAGTACCTGAAGGCGAGCACGGAGAGGGTCACGTCGCTCAACATAGAGCGCGAGAAAGACGCACATACCAACTCTGAACTCCAGGTACGCCTCTCCAAGCAGGGCGACGAGCTCAAAGCCGCCAAGGACTCAATTGCTGATCTGGAGTTAAAGGTCTCTACGTTGAAAGATTCACTCGACGCCGTCCGGGACCGCGAAACCAAGCTGAAGGACGAGCTCCGCAAGGAGCGAGGCCTGGTGGAGAGCGCCGCCACTTCAGCTAGCAACTTCCGCCGGACCGTCGAGATATGGACTGAAGATCTGGTGGCTTCTGCTGGCAACATCGACAAGGAGCTGATGGCGCTGAGGGTGGAACACCTCATATACTCTCCGGATCCAAATCTCCCCCATAGCGCCAAGCTCAGTCTTATCTTCAGGGGGATCGCGCCGGCGCTCGCACGTCTGCAGCAGAAGCTCCCCGCGCAGCTGGCCGAGGAGTCGCGCCAGCTCTGCGCGGGGACCCTGGAGCGCGTCTTGACCAAGATTGTTTACCGCAATCCTGGTATTAATCTCGTCAACGTCCTCCGCAGCTTGCCGGCCGACGCAGATCAGGAGGCCCTGAAGGCGCAGGTCGCCCACATCATCGCCAAGGTGAACAAGATCTCCAGGCGTGAAGGCGACCGCGTAGATTAGGCCTCTTTCTTTTTATTTCCTTTGCTGCTGCAAAGTCTGCCATGGACATGAATCTATTAGTGATTGCGACAAGTTATCCCTTGTAATATATTATCTTATTTTGAGCAATCAGTGCAATGTTATCTCCCTTGCTTTGGTCCTTTACTTTGTATGCTTTTAACCCTACGCTTCTAGGGAACTCGCCGGCAAGGGACCCTTGCCGCGAGCGCTGAGTGCTGGACTCTGAGCAGCCTGCCGGCAAAGGCCTTATCGGCAAGCAACCTTGCCGCAGCTAGCCGCAACGCACTTAGCTTGCTGAGCGAACTCGAAAACGAAGTAAGGGCGCGACACTTGTCGCAGCTCACTTAAGTCGTTGAGCGTACTCGAAAACAAGGAAAGGGTGCGTCCAGCCACGGGTAGGTTCCTTCGCGCACAGGTTTTCCATACAAAGAGTGGTTGTTCAAAGAAGATAACTAAAAAAATTTAAAAATTTGAACTGCTCAAATTCTGGTAACTTAGCTTTCATATATTGCTTGTTTCCCCGACAAGGCCTCTCTTTCTTGAACAGCACTTGGTTTATCCTTCATCTCCTTCCCCAAGATGTCGGGGGAAACTGTCCACCACGAACACCTATGGGACCGGAGCCCCTTGTACGTTGCGGTAAGGGAGCGGAGGAAGCACAAAGAGCAGATCGAGGAGAGCACGCGGGCAGTTTACCCAGGTTCGGGCCGCGACGGACGCGTAAAACCCTACTCCTGCTTAGATTGTATTGAGTGTTGGAACTCGGGAGCTTGAAGAACTAGCTACACCGAGCGAGAGAGCTGTCTAGGTTCCGAACCCTTTCTACGTTGTGCATGGGCCTCCTTTTATAGCTCAAGGGGTCACCGACAGGTGTCAACGTAGAGGAGGGTAAAAATGTAATTGTGGTGGTAGTTGTAATAGTGCGGGAACAGTGTGTGAACAGTGGATGAAAATTGGTCATCACCTAACTTGACAGTGGGGGACAAGAGCATTAAATGCCCGTCGCCGTCGACCCCAAAAGCGCCCGCCCGTGCGTCTCCGTTCGCCACGGCGGTAGCCTCGTCACCGTGGAGTGCCACCGTGTCCCCTAGGCTGCACAGCCATCCGCCACGCGTCCCTGGAAGGACCCTAGGGCGACGCGTGGGCCGATGAGCTGGAGCGCGGGCACACAGCGTGAGTTCCCTCCGGCAAGCACCTTGCCGGGGCCTTGACCTTGCCGGGCCCTGAAGCTTGTCGCTCCCCGGGCCCTGCCGGGGCGCATGCTGCGCCGAGGCATGTCTTCTGAGATGCAGTCTTCTAGTCTTCCTGGCAAGCTCCTCTTGCCAGGGTCTTGTGTTAATGCTATAGTCTTGAGCCTGGGACGGCCTTCCCGGCAAGCTCCACTTGCCGGGTCTTGATCCTCTGACTTGTATACTTTGTTTTTGAATGGCTTAATAAGGACCAGAGAGGTTTCCGGCAAGCACGTGGTAGACCCTGCCGCGGGAAGCTGCTACTGCCCGTGCACAAGTTGGGGTACTAAGGTACCCCTATCTTAGTACACCGACACGTGGCCAACACACCCAGCCGGAAGACCTATTGTTGTAGTATCTTGATTGAAGAAGTTGGCCACCTCCCCAAAAGGACTTCGTAGGATTTACTCCCTAGTTGTTCCTTATGGATTTTTGTGCTCCTGAAGTCCGACCTTTTACTTGACGTTCTAGGTACCAAACCATTTTAATAAATAGGTTGTGCTACCACATCAAGGAGAACATTAGAAGGGGAGTGCTAAATGTCTCTCGGTCAATCATCCAGATTTTGCCCCCTTGACACCGCTAAGGTGAAATCTGAGAAAGTGTTATCTTCCTTTGCATCTGCATCGTCCATCGCTATTCATCACGGTCGTATGTTGTGTTGCCAAGATCCTTGACATGGTTATTGGTAAAACCTTGATGAATATGGGAATGCTCAAGTTCTTGAGAGCACGCACAAGCACAAGGTGTTATCCTCGACACTAACCGGGATTGCTTCCAGTGTTCTTTGTTATGCTATAACCTCTCAAAGAGTAGATTCACCCTCTACTGTTGGATTTCTTCCCAGTTACCAGAATCATTCCCAGCATTTGCATTTTGTTCCCAGCTTGCACCGCCAATGTGCCATTTTACCATGTGTTCCGTCCATTCCCGATGATAAGCAAAATCATCCCTTGTGTTGTCTTCAACAAGGTAGTCCACATCGTCCACTCTGGCCCGAGAATGTCATTCTTTGAACTCCGTCAAACGATCGACTGTGATTTGCCTCCGGCTGGTATAGAGAGTTTCAATGATCTCTATATCAAAAGTAATTCTTTTTGCCACTTAAGGGAATAATTCTACGCGTCACCTTCTCTAAGGTGCCCCATCTGGTGACATCGATCACCATCTTCTTAAGTGTGGAATTATTGCCTACCAAATGAACCTTCATCAGTTGTTTCACTCCATCCCTGTGGATGTGTGTTTCGTGTCTCAGCTCAAGAGATGTTTCAATGTCTCACTCCATGAGTTGATCTTGAGTTGCTCGATCTTTCAGAAGATCAATTTTGTAGAGTTTCTTTCGTCGTCACTGTGTTGGACAAAGACCTCGAAAGCAAGGATGTCAAGATCAACATGAGGCAAGCAATCAAAATTTATATGAAGGACAGTTGGATCATGAAGATCGTGTTAGCCTTTTGTCCCTCTGTTTCTTACCCTACGCTTGAATCTCGGGACGAGATTCTTGTTCAATGGGGGTGAGTTGTCACATCCCTAGCTTCACCTTGCACTAGGATAGCACTTGTCTGTTGCATCATGTTTAAGTTTTCCAGAAAGTTGAATTGGGGGTGTTCAAACCCTAGCATCAAATGAATTCAACTAGGGTCAAAAATAAAATCATTTCCAATGACCCAAAGTGCCTTCATCAATGTTTGATAATTTTGGCAAGGCTTTGAGACCAAACCAAAAATAGTGAACATTTCTGTGGAATATTTTGGGCACTGGTTTAAATCATACCATATTTGCATTTGGGCATTTAAATTTTATATATTATGTTAAATGTCCAAATATTCATGAACTAAAATGTTTACTGTTGGAAATAATCCAAACAGTGTCCTCAAGCAGTTTCATGAATTTTGAGCTTGTTTTAGTATTTTAGATAAAGCCAAAACAAATGCAGAAAATAGAAAACAGAAAGAAATTAGAGAAAGAGAGAGCCTCACCTGGGACTTGCCTGCCTGGCCCAATCCCTGTTTAGGCCCAGCCCACCAGGGGCAAGGTTGTCTTCAACCTTGCGCCTACTGGCAGCCAGCGCCGAGCGCCACCTCCTGCTTCTCGATGTCGACGTCTCCTGCGCCCTCGTCTGGTGCCGTGGAGCTGGCCTGGACGCCCAGAACCCCCTGCACCTCTCCCTCTCTCTCCCCCGAACGCTCTCCCCCTCCTCTGTTCTCCTCACCGAACGCGCCCGCTGCCGCCGGTGAGAACCACCGCGCTCCCCGTCCCTCTCCTGCCTCCCCGGTGTGTCCAGAAGGACTGCCGCGATGCCCTCTTCCTCCTCGCTGAGCCACGCTTTACCAGAAGCTCTGCACTGCCTTCATGTCATCGTCTTCATCCTCGGATCGCCGGAGCTCCTCGCCGTCGATTAGGGAGCTATAGAGCGTCCCCGACTTCTCCCTCGAGCTCGCTAGCCCCATTGTGAGCCCCTGCACTGAAGCCCTCTCTCCCCCGCCTTGTTTGCGCCACATAGTTGCCGTGTTCACCGGAGCCGAGAGCTCCCCGCCGCCGGCCATGTCGCCACCGTGCACACTGCCACCTAGGGCCGTACCCGAGCACGCCACAGAGCTCAGTGCACCCCCAGAAGCCTTTTGCACCCACTAGCTCCTCCCCTAGTGCACCGCAGCACCGTTTCCGTCGTCGCCCGAACTCCGGCGGTCACAAAGAGCTCGCCGCCGGCAGCTCCGTCCACCCCGGCCTCTCCCACTTGCGTGGATGGATGCGGGCGGGCAAGGGCTACGCCTTGGTTACCCTCAGCAAGCCAAAACGCCGCCCGTAGCGTGTTCCCGAGCCGCGCCGCCGTCGATTTGGTCACCGCCGGCGAGGTTCCGGTGACGCTGACGTGGCACCATTAGTTTAGGGAATAATCTTGTTTAGTTAGTGCCCCCTGTCCATGAAATACGGGCCCCACTGTCTAGCTAACCACGGCATTTATTCCTGTTTAGTTTAAGTTAACCACAGTGGCCCCATGCGTCAGTTTTGACCATTCTGACGTGGGCGTTGACTACGCCCACATGTCAGCGACCCTAACCAGAACTGAGTCACTGACACGCGGGACCAGTAGCAGGTTTGACCTGGACCCGCCTGTTGACTTGCTGATGTCAGCATGACCTAGTGCTGATAACAACAACAACAACAACAACAACAACAACAAAGCCTTTAGTCCCAAACAAGTTGGGGTAGGCTAGAGGTGAAACCCATAAGATCTCGTGACCAACTCATGGCTCCGGCACATGGATAGCAAGCTTCCACGCACCCCTGTCCATAGCTAGTTCTCTGGTGATACTCCAATCCTTCAGGTCTCTCTTAACGGACTCCTCCCATGTCAAATTCGGTCTACCCCGACCTCTCTTGACATTCTCCGCACGCTTTAGCCGTCCGCTATGCACTGGGGCTTCTGGAGGCCTGCGCTGAATATGCCCAAACCATCTCAGACGATGTTGGACAAGCTTCTCTTCAATAGGTGCTACCCCAACTCTATCTCGTATATCATCATTCCGGACTCGATCCTTCCTCGTGTGGCCACACATCCATCTCAACATACGCATCTCCGCCACACCTAACTGTTGAACATGTCGCCTTTTAGTCGGCCAACACTCGGCGCCATACAGCATTGCGGGTCGAACCGCCGTCCTGTAGAACTTGCCTTTTAGCTTTTGTGGCACTCTCTTGTCACAGAGAATGCCAGAAGCTTGGCGCCACTTCATCCATCCGGCTTTGATTCGATGGTTCACATCTTCATCAATACCCCCATCCTCCTGCAGCATTGACCCCAAATATCGAAAGGTGTTCTTCTGAGGCACCACCTGTCCATCAAGGCTAACCTCCTCCTCCTCACACCTAGTAGTACTGAAACCGCACATCATGTACTCAGTTTTAGTTCTACTAAGCTTAAACCCATTCGATTCCAAGGTTTGTCTCCATAACTCTAACATCCTATTTACCCCCGTCCGACTATCGTCAACTAGCACCACATCGTCCGCAAAGAGCATACACCATGGGATATCTCCTTGTATATCCCTTGTGACCTCATCCATCACCAAGGCAAAAAGATAAGGGCTCAAAGCTGACCCTTGATGCAGTCCTATCTTAATGTCTGAGCAAGTTAAACCTGCTGATCAGGTCAAATTTATTAAATGGCATTTGAATAATCACATATCGAGTTTGAATTTGAACCTTTGGTTCAAATCAACTTCATTTAAATCACCGCTAGTTGCATTAGCTCAATCAACAGCATATTGCCATGTCATGATCATGCATCATATTGTCGCATTGCATTGATTGTGTTCTCTCTTGTTTGCCGGTGTTTGTCCCCTCTCAGTAGACGATGTTCCGACGATGTGATCGATGACATTGATGAAGACCCAGTGATACCTTCAGAAGTGCCAGGCAAGCAAAACCCCATTGAGCATTCTGATGCAATCCTACTCTCTTGCTCCTGCTCCCTTTACTGCATTAGGACAACAACGCTTCAACTGTTACCTGCTGCGGTAGTTGAACCCCTTTCCTCTGCATGACCTGTCATTGCCACAGTAAATAGTTGAAACCCACTAGTATGAGTAGGAGTTGTTTGAGCCATGTTGTGCCTACTCATTCATGCTTTCTGGTTATGCCTGCTATTGCTTAGAGTTGTGTCAGGTCTGATTCATCCGGGATGAATTGGAAGGTTGATGAACATGTCCTACTGTGTGTGAGCTAAGTGTGTAAACACGATTTGGTAAAGGTAGCGATGAGAGGCCATGTAGGAGTACATGGTGGGTTGTCTCATTGCAGCCGTCCTTAGGAACGGAGTTCTATGTTTGTGATCCATGAAATAGCTACTACCACACATTGGGATCTTTAATTGACTCTCTCGACTTATTAATCAACATGATCTCTGTCCAGGAGTTGCAATTAGTTTCTGGTGTTTGTAGTTACAGGAGGTCATGCGCAGCGCTGACCCTCGGGGTGGGCTGTGACGCGGCAGGTACGTGGCATGGTGTACCGGTCACCCGTTTGGTGGCTCGGGAACCCTGTACACATCGTTTGGGGACGTGAGCGACACCCCGGCCGGATCTCCCCATGGATGGAACCCAAATAGGCGATAAACCTGGACTAGGGACTTGTGTGGTTAGTCAGGTCGTGGCCGACACCCTCGCCAGGCTTCCGCTTGAAGGTTGCCGAGATACATGACGTGTACATGGCGGTAAGTGGCGAGAGCGTGTGTGAAGAAGTACACCCCTGCAGGGTTATATATGATCTATTTGAATAGCCGTGTCCGCGGAAATGGACTTCTGGGTTACCTTTACAGTTCATAGACAAGTGAAAGTGGATACTCTAAAACACGCAAGATAAGCGTGAGTGCTATGGATGGCCTTCTCGTAGGGAGACGGGAGCAGATCCATAGTGGTGTATTGATTGGTGAATATGTGGACTCGTGTGCGCCACCTCAAAAGAGTTACTTGCAGTCGTAGTTCAGGATAGCCACCGAGTCAAAGCTGGCTTGTTGCAGTCAAACTCCACCACCCTTTGTTGATACTGATGCATATGTAGCTACTTCTGATGTACGTCTTGCTGAGTACCTTTGTACTCATGTTTGCTTAATTTATGTTTTTGCAGAGAGACTTCAGTCTCACTAGTGGTTCCGCGTGGACTTCGACGTTTAGCTTGTTACCTCAGCTACGATCTTGTACCCTTGGGAGGGTCTTTTATATAGTCAGGCTTCTCAGCCTTTTTCATTTGTAGATGTCTGTACTCAGACATGTTATGCTTCCGTTGCCTGTATGCTCTGTATGTTAAGTCATGTGACCACTGTTTGTAATAAATGCTATGATGGCTCTTCTGGGCCTTTATCTATATGAGTTGTTGAGTTATGTTGTGATGCCATGTTGTACAGCACATACTTGCATGTTATGCATACGTGTAATGTGTATTGCTATGTTTGGGATCCGACACCTAGTTGTTTACCCTTGGTAGCCTATCTTACAGGGAAATGTCTCCTAGTGCTCCCACTGAGCCTTGGTAGCTTGCTACTGCTCCGGAACACTTAGGCTGGCCGGCATGTGTCCTTCTTCGTTCCTGTGTCTGTCCCTTAGGGGAAACGCCACGCGTTGTTCCTTTAAGTCCTTGTACCTTGCTACGACTTGGGTTCATACATTGATGACCGACACGTTCGTTGCTGGGTCATGTATGCCTGTCTCTGTAATTTAGCGCCACTTTTGGTTTATAACTAGTCATGTCGGCCCGGGTTCTCTGTCATATGGATGCTAGCGATACTATCATATACGTGTGCCAAAATGCGCAAACGGTCCCGGGCCAGGTAAGGTGGCACCCGTGGGGATACCGTGCGTGAGGCCGCAAAGTGATATGAGGTGTTACAGGCTAGACCTGTGTGACTTGGGATCGGGATCCTGACATAGCTGTCCTCCGTCGCCAAGTTAGGGCACGAAAGACCAAACTGCTGGGCATCCAACTCCTCTCCGTCTAAGCAGTTCATCGTGTGGTAAATAAAACTTCCTTTTTTACCATCTTCTTGATCCATAAAGATTCATCTATTTTACCACAAGAGGTTTCTGCCTACTTAGATATATAGATCTATCATGTCTGCATCTCATATCTTGCCTAGTACATTCACATATGCTTCAACCATAGTTAGATTCCTCACTTGTACCTATTCATGGATTCGTACAAATCTGGAACCAACTCTCATGAGTGAATGTCTTCGCGCTATGAGGTCAAAGTCTTCAAAACTGTTTTAATCTTCAAAACTTCTGAGAATGCATATGACCTCTTCCCCTTCCCTCGCATCTCTAATGCTGTCACAGGTACATGTCCGTGGGAGAATCCCTTGGTTCTCATAGTCTGCATTCATTTGCAGAATTTTTGCACCGTCACATTCACTCCCCTGAAGACAGTTCTTGTCTGACCAGCAGACCGAAGCATTTTCCTGTTTTGAAGCCATTCAGTTTGAAGCCCTTTAGGTTGGAGCAAATGTCAACTAACAAGACAGTTAGAAAGGGTGGCAGACAGCGTCGTGGGGATTAGACTTCAATCCTGGCCCCTCTGCGCCCCGCGCTGATGGCACGCGCGAAGCTGAACCAAACCTGGTTGGGCCTTCTACAACTTAGAAGGCCTCATCAGTCACATCAGGGTTCAAGGGGTGGATGTGGATCAGCCTGCTGCAGATGCTGATTCTGAAGAAGCACCTGAAACACCGAAGCCCAAGAAGAAGAAATCAAAGGCTTCGAAGACCACTCCTCCAATGGCTTCTAGAGTGAAGCCTCTGGCCACGGCTCCACCTGCACCAAGTGTGCAATCTAAGGAACACTCTCGTATCTCCAAGAGCAGACAGTTGAAGAAGAAGCCATCGCACAACCCCAGTCCAGCTCTCACTCCTGACCCTGTTCTGAAGACTGCCAATGATGCCCTTGATCTCTCAAGTGATGAAGATCTTGGTAATGATGCTCTGGAACTACTGATCAAGAGCAAGCAACATGCTGAAATCTTCAATGATTTGCCGCTCTTTGACATGGAGGTGCTCAATAACTTCATTGATGAATGGTTTGACACCCCCAACCTCAGCTTCGACGATCTTCAACTTCCAATTGGCCTCAGCGTCTCCTTCCATGGCGCCATTGCTTCTGAGCTGGCTCTGGCTCAGAGAATTGTTGAGCTGAAGCAAAAGATTGACTATGAAAAGGCTCAGTTCAAGAAGCATGTGGACAAGCTCAGCGTACAAGAAATTCAAAACTTCAAGGTAATGATGCATGAGATCAAGGAAGCCTTTCACCAGAGGCGTGATGAAGCTAAAGATTCTCGTGAGCGAATCAAGGACTTGGCTGCCAAATGCGTTCAAGTGTTCAATGAAGCTGAAAAGCGCAAGGCCCTTGGGCGTCCAGGCATTGACCCAAGAATGGTTGCCAAGAAAAAGAAGAAGCAACCTGTGCCCGAAGCTGAAGAATCAGGGCAGGAAATGCCTCGCATAGTCTTCCCTGCTAGCATGACTGGCACAAAGCCTAAGGCAACCTCAACCGCTTCAAAGCTCAAGAAGACAAAGGTGGCTGAAGCTGAAGCTCGCAAGCGCAAGCAAACTACTGATGAAGCTCCACCCACCAAGAAGCGCAAAACCAAGAAGGATAAGGCTGCTTCCAAAGAGCCTATCTTTGTCTTTCCAATCTCAGTTGCTCGCCCTGCATCTGCCCAAAGAGAACGTCGAATGACTGTTCATGAGCTTGCTCCCACAGAGGTTGAAGACATTCCAGCTGTTGACTCCACCGCAGCTGAAGACATTGGTCCTCATGACAATGTTGAAGATGATGAAATCCTTCCTCAGATCGAGTACAACGTTGAATCTTCGCCTGTTCTTACGAACAGCGAATGCATCAACATTGGTCGTCCATTGACGCCAATCGCACAGGATGACTCGTGGGCTGATCACCCACAAGATACACCAGCCACACCTCAGCCAACTCAAGACACCGGTTCGGTGCTTGAAGATGAAGACTTTGAGGCCCCACAACCTCCATCTCCCCAAGCGTCGCCGGCTTTTCACAGGCTTCGCAAAGGACCAAGGCCTCAAGTCGTCACCCCAAGTGTTCTAGAAGGAGTAGAGCAACCATCTATACCTGATGCTGCTCCTGCTGTGAACCCCTCAGAATCTGAAGCCAAAGCGGCTGAAGATATTCCGGCTACATCAGCCGAAGAAGAACCACCCCAAGGAGAAGAACAACCCCAAGCGGAAGATGAACGTACTGCCACACCCCTGTTCTCGAGGAGAACGTGTCCGACCCTCCACCTCCTGAAGTGGAGGTTACAAATTCAGAGGCTACCACCACCAACACTGAAGCCAATGATGTGGTCATGGCTGAAGCTAATGTGGCAACTGAAGACATAGTGGCGCCTGAAGTGACTGCGCCGGAAGCCAGTGCAGCGCCTGAAGCCAGTGTTGCGCCTGAAGCCAATGCTGCACCTGAAGCAAATCTGCAGCTTGAAGATAATGCCTCTGCTCATGTTCCGGCTCCAAGGCCCCATACCATCGAGCAAGCATACAACAAAGATGATCAACTTGTTACTGTCTAGTGGCTCATTCTGACTCCACCACCTACCACTGGATCGCGTTCTGCTGGTCCTCACTTTGATCATAATGTTGAGCACAGGCTCCAAGTTCAGAAGCCTAAGCCAAGACTGCCAAGGTTTCCAGGTATTGCAACCTCTCAAGGGTCGTTCAATGCCAATAGCTTCACTGCGCACAACACCTTCTTTGACAGCGCCAAGAACCCATATTCCAAGCCAAGAATATCATCAGATAGGTTGTGGAGCCATCAGCAGCGCATCTACTACTCAAGAGTACTCTATGATCAAGGGCGCATTTTTCCTCATATGCGTCTTGACACTGAAGCTATTGCTGGTCTGCCTTGCCTGGAGGAAGCTCTTGACTGCTTCCGTGATGCTGGCCTGCTCAATTTTGTAACAGACAAAAAGCATTGGAATGAAGAACTGCTTCTGCAATTCTATGCAACCCTCTACATTCGAGGCTACAGCAGGGATCCGAAAACATGGGTCCTTGAGTGGATGACAGGCAATGTCCATCATGAAGCTAAAGCCTTTGATCTTTTGAGCTTACTGGCCTGCCCACTCCAGGAGATCTGTATGAACCTGTCTGTCAATTGCACACTGAAGCCTTGGAGAGTATATTTCAGAAGCGCCAGCCTAACATGAGCCAAATGCTAAGCATGATGAAGCCTCTGCCAAGTGATGCTGAATATCCTAAGGAATTCTTTGTTGAAGACCTAGAGTACCTGCCGTGCACCATCTATCATATCATCAGGCGTACTCTATGGCCCATCAAAGGACATTCTTCATCAGCCAAGCTTGAAGGCACTATGAAGACTTTGGTCTTCTATATCTTCAATGGCATCAGCTTCAATGCTCATGATTTCTTCATTAGGCAAATGGCTATGTCTGGGTCTGATCTGTTTGGTCTGAAATTCTATGCCCCTTGGATTATGCGACTCATCAAGCTGCATTCAGCTGTCACCTATCAGCCCTCTGCTCGCAACCATCACATCTTCTTGCCTGAGGTTGATATGTCAGCTGAAGCCATCTACCAAGAGCTTACCAAAGAGCCTGTCAGTCTTCACAACGCTGATCACCAGAGCTTCACTCAGCAAATTGAAGGAGTTCCAGCAGTCTCACGCATTTATCCTCTGGCTGGTCGTACTCGTCTACCTCGACACGCTGAAACCGAAGCCACTGAGAGCACCATCGCCCAAAGGCCTCAGAAGCGATCTCGTGTCCTGAATAACCGAGAGCTTCTGCTTGCCCTTCATCAGAAACAGGATAAGCATCACCTCTGGCTAAAGCGTCAGATGCAAAGCCTCTTGGTGGATGTCAATCACATTCGCAATCTTGCCACCAAGAATGCCTTTGTTGCTCATGAAACCTGTTGGAGGTCTTGGAAGAGTTTGACCTTGCTGAGTGCTGAAGCAGATCTTCAAGACGATGGCTTCACAGAGAGATTCAAGTTTTACCACACTCCTCCAAGGACTGCTGTTATGCGTCGAACTCCATCTCTTGAAGATTCTGAATACTCCTCCACTGCAACAATTGACGCCAGGGTGATCGATGATCAAGATGATGCTACCTCACCTCCTCCTACTTCAGCGAGCATCGACACCGCACCAACTACTTCTGCACCGCCAAACACCAACACCGACCCTACATCCTCTCCTGCTCCAACTCGGAACGACTAGAGGCTCTATGTCTTCAAACTTTTTTGGTCCTTAGTAACAAAAGGGGGAGAAGCATATGAGTTGATAGTCTTCAAGCGGGTCCATATGGACGGGTGCTTTATAATTTGCCTAGTGTTTACAACTCTCGTTTTGCTACATTTGGTTCTTTGAGTTGTAACACTTAAACTGATGGTCGTCTGCTACGTTTTTATGCTACTCTGTAATGCGATGATAAATTCCGCATCTGTTATCTTATATTCTGATGCGGAGCATCCTATGGACATCACCATGCAAAGAGTCCGCTTGGCAAGTGACACGTGCGACCTCTACTTCTCATACAAAAGGGTGAATCATCTCATTTACACGTGTCCACTTGACCCCTTCGAGGATGGTATACTACTTGACACTCCACTCGTGTGCATGCATAGGTATTGTCGGAGCTTCACGGATGACGAGGAGGAGTGCAAGCGCCAAGGATCACCTACACCATCTGCGAGGGAAGCGTGGAAGAGAAGACGGAAGAAACGGAGCTGCTGCAAGCTACAAGCTCCGGACGTCCGCTACACACCGGACGTCCGACGCGTTCCAGGCGACCGGACGACCGGCGGCCACCGGACGTCCGTGACACTCTTCACAGAACCCAAACAGCGGAAAATACCGGAAGTCCGAGAAGATACCGGACGTCCGGTCCCTCCCGAGCCACCGGACGTCCGGTGTCCAGCGGACGACCGGGGCACCTGTCTGCGTACAGTGTTCGGGCCCGAGGCCCATGTATCCCTTTCGTCCCTCACTTACCCCTTGGTGGCCATAGACTATATAAACTCCTCCACCTCCACCATTTTAGGGTTAGCATTAGTTTAGCTCATATGTAAGATAGAGCTTTGCTCATCCATCCCGGATCTACTCCACGAGAGAGACCGCGGCCCCTCTACGGAGAAGATCCACCTTGGATTCAAGACCCCTAACGGGAAGATCCTTCGCGGATTCATGACCTCCTCTTGGAGATGAACTCTACCTTGTATCTTTCCCTTTGTTGTTCATGTATCTTGTGATCTTGTGTGTTTGATTGTCTAGTGGATGTGTGATTGGACTTGTTCTTGAGTGTTTCCCTCGTGATTCCCCTTTGTGTTCTTCGTGTTCATCGTGGGATCCCCTCCATTTCGTGAAAGATCGGCCATCTAGGGTTCCACCCTACATCATTATGGTATCAAGAGCCACGGTTTCTCATGAATTTGGAGCCCCCTCCACTGTTTTCTAGCCTTGTTTTGTTGTGTTCTTCCCCAAATTCGAAAATTCCCCACCAAAAATAGCCCCAAAATTTTTGTGATCTGTTAGTTTGATGACGCTTTGTTTTAATTTGATCCATGGATTTTCTTAGTTTCAAGTGGATCTAGCATTTCTCCAAGTTTCCCCATCTTTCATCCACGAAATCTCATCAATTTTGACACCAAAATCATCAAATTCCGCCCAAAATCGCGTCCCGGATCTCAAATCTCGCGTTGACCCCGACCCATCGGACGACCGGCGTTTTACCGGACGTCCGGATCCTCTCGAAGCACCGGACATCCGGAACTCACCGGACGACCGGAACCACCTATATAGAAGAAATTACCGGATTTCCGGTCTTTTCCGGACGTCCGGTACACCCAGATTTTGACTTCGGCTGATTTTTGTTTTGGTCATAACTAATTCATACGAACTCCGATTTGGACGTTCTTTAGCTCGTTTTGAAGCTCTTGACATTCCCCATACCAGAAAAATACAACCATATTCATTTGACTCCATCATATTTTGTGGATTTTGGCATCTTTGCCTAGGGCCTCCACCACATCATCCGCTATACCACCACCGACTTCCGCAACCTAACCATTTTGTCCCCCATAGCATTTGTGGTTGCTTGAGTAGTGATTTGAGTCTCCTAAGGTGTTTAGGCTACTTAGGGACCATTGCTTCTTCATCAACCACCACCACCACTTCCGCATAGCATAGCCCACTATACATAGCCAACCCAACTTTACCAAATTTTGTTCGAGCTTGTTTGAGTTGTGGCTTGTGTCTCCTAAGGTGTTTCGGCTACTTAGGGACTGTGACTTCAACTCCGACATCGTGTATAGCCCATCTTTCCACTTCCGCAACCACCACGGCATTGCCGCTACAACCATTTGACATTTATCCTTGAGATTTTGAGTTGTGGTTTTTCCGTTTCCTAAGGTGTTTTGGCTAATTAGGAACGGGTCTACATCAAGAGCACCACCTCTCGTCATCGACACGGACGGTAACTTCAACGACATCATTGTATATTCCCTTTGCAATTGCATTGTTAACCCCTAGCCCATTTTGCGTCACTTGCCTATCGAGACTAGCCTTTGAGTATTGCCGGCAACGTTACTTGTGCACATTAGTGATCATCAATCCACTCTTCCATTGCATATATACCATATCGTATTGGTATCATCTTATCATCCCTTGTGTCACAAGATTGTTCCCGCATATACACAATTGCTATCTTGGTTTGTGCATTTCGCATCGTGGCCATACAAAACAAAATAAGCTTTTAAGCAAAAAGAGAAAGACAAAGAAGCTTGTAAGCAAGAGCCATAGCATCATACCACATTGCATATAAGATTGCCATATCCGATCTTCTTGGATCATCTTGTGCTAAAAGCACCGGAACATCATACACAAATAGCATACTTGAGATAGAAAGTGCATACATTTGCATCTTATAGGTTGTGCACGAGTGTCGTATCCGCCTATAGAGCAATCGTGCTAGCGTCTCTCTTGAGTTGTGCAACACGAGCGTTTTCCGTGGACTCCACATTTTGTGCTCATTCCTTGGTTGCACGACCCCATCTATCTATCCGTGTGTGTGTTTCCGTGTGCTACATATTGCTATTGGTCTACTTGTTACATTTGCAAATTTGTGAATCTCTTTCAACATTATTGACTCTTTCTAACAATTGCATCAAATTTTTGTGCCACCTATCCTCACCGAGCCACTCGAAAAGCTTTACTTGATAGGTGTGAGTGAACAAGTCCGGTACCAATTCCACTATTCTTTCATTTCACATTGAGTGAAACGGGATACATCCTCAACATTCGGAAAAGGTAACTTGGTATTGTTTATCTCATCTCCTACTCACCTTTGCTCGAGTCTTGTGATGGATAGGCAAAGCATTCCTTCTACTTCGGTCTACACCAACAACGACAAGTTCGATGCCATGACGAACAAATTGTGCGCCAACATGAATGCTCAAATGGAGGAGCTCAAAGCCCTCATCAAGAACCGCAAGAGGTCTCCCTCATCTTCGAGAAGACGCTCTAGTGCACATCCTTCCGAGCTACCATCTTCGGCGAGATCACATCGGCATCGACAACATCAACGACAAGAACGTGAAGGTCATGAGCTCAACACCAACAATTGCTCAACGACTTCACCATGTACCTTGGCATCTTCGCCAAGCGACTTCAAGGCATCTTCGCCTTTGGATATGCGGCATCTTCGCCCACAAGCACCTCAAGCTTATGATCAAGAGAAGCTCCCCAAGCTCAAGTACGCGACTTCCACGAGCTACTACGACCTCGACAACGACCACGAGATTCCTTTCTATGGGACTCAAGAACCCGAGGAGTATCTCGAGTGGGAACGCTTGATGGACGACTACCTCATGCTACTTCAAGTTCCTCCCCAAGATCAAGTGAAGTGTGCCACAAGAAACTTCCACGACTTCGCATCGACATGGTGGTTTCACACACCTTTGGAGGAGTATGACATGAGTTGGCCCAAGACGAAGAGAGCTTTGCGGCGAGAGTTCGTGCCTCCCACATACACGGAACAACTTCTACGCCAATTGGAGAACACCATACAAGGATCCAAGTCCATCGACAAGTACTTCAAGGAGATGAAGATTGCCTTGCGACGAGCCGGCGTGGACGACCCCATTTCGATGAAGCTCCATTTCATGATGGGATTGCACAACGACATCTACAAGACTATCTTCTTCGAGAACTACAAGTCCCTCGGCGACAACTACATTGGTGCTCTCAAGGCGGAACAAGAACTTATGAAGGCCAAGGCTTCTCCACCGCAAGCAAACTTCTTGAAGACCAAGCTCCAAGACGACGAGCATGAGGATAGTACCACCATGATGTCCAAGCCCAACGAGCTCCAAGACGACGCTCCCAAGTTCGACTCCACCGCCATCCCTCTTTGTGGCATTGATGATGCCGAGTCTACTTTGACTCTTTTTCAAGACGGTGCGGCGACGACTACGACTACGGAGCCATTCAAGGACCAAGCTTTGGAGGCGAACGACATGGTGACGAGCAACGATGATGCTTCCATCTTTGGAGGTGAGAGTGATGATGTGCCATCTTCGGCCTTCATACACGGCGACGATGACGAGATGGTTGAGCATGGGATTTTCCCTTCGACCACGGCGGCGTATGATGACTTGAGTGACTTGTGCCACCATATTGAGAGGGAGAGCGAGTTCACCACTAGCCCCATATATGACGATTTGCCCCAATTCCCGTGTGAGGAGAGCCACAACCCCCACCACTTGAGTGAGATGAGTGACTCCACCATATGTGAGTTTGAGTGCACCTACCTTGAAGGAGTGAGTGAGCCACCACATAGAGAGAGTGAGATAGTTGATAGGTCATGTAAGGCCACTTTCAAAACTAACGACTTGACCTCTACCTCTATTGTGTCTTCCCATTTGGTGCTAGGTCCAACATATGATGACGCGCCGATTCTCGACGACTTCGTCCTTCCATTGGACAAGACGATGGCCGTGGTGGAATATTATGCACCCCCCACATGGTTCCATCAAGATGAAGATGATGACCACCATTTGGTCTTTCCCACCTCACCTACACCACATGAGTGGAAAGAGAAAGGTAACAAAGGTGAAGGTGATGCTCTCGTCCCACTAGTGGACTATGTTAACATTGATTGCTTGCATGATGTTGATCCACCTATTGCCATGCTTCATTCTAGTATGATTTCCCCATGCGATGATTTACCCATTTATGATGAGTTTGATGATTGCCATGTGGAGTCTATTAGATGTGATGCCATGTTGCATAGGATTTCTTGTGATAATTCTCTCGGCCACATCATGTTTGACAATCCACTTGACTTGTCATATGCTATGCATGAGATCAATCATATGTCATATTTGCAATCTCTTCATAGTAACTATGCATATGCCATTAAGATAAACCCAATTTGCACATATGGCATAGGTGACAAGCCCATGGTTATTGGCATTTCTTTTTCTTGTGATGATATTGACATGCTTCCTTTGCATCATATCCATCATATGCCATGCCATGACCACCTAGCTTCGGATATGCATTGTTTTGGAGATTGTTCCACTTCTCCATATTATGCTTTCGATATTGCTCATGAGGAGACGCCCATAGTTTCCTCATAGAATTTAGGAGATTTTGATCCATCCCATCCATTGCATGATCCCCATACTTGTATGCTCAATTTGCATCCACATCATGCTATACACAATAACTATTCATTCATGATGGATGACATGTTCTTATACCATGCATCAAATTTCTTTGAGCGATGCTTATCTTGTGCTAACTCACACATGCACATACACATCATGATGGATGATGTGTACATTTACCACGCGCACAATTTCTTTGGTTTGTGTCTCTTTTGTGTAGGTACCCATTCATACTCGTCAACTTCACAAACGCACGAGTTGACGAAAAGAGCTCTAGAGAGCAATGATGACTTGGGATTCTGTGGATTATCTTTCCCACCGCTCCCTTCGCGCAAAGACTTCGCGCATTCCTTCTACATGTCACTCACATGGTTATGGGTTATTGTCCATTATATCTCTTATGCCCCTTTTGCCATGTTCACATTGCATGATATGTCAATCCCTTTGCCTTTGCCATGCATTTGTGACCCATGCTTTGCATTACACATGATGATTGATTCTCATACTTGTATGTGTATTTGCAAGCTTGGTGGAGATATCACTTGTTATTGCCATGCTTTGCACATGATTGATATTGCTTGTTGTCATATGTCTCCACATGTTGCATCTCTCATGCTACAATGTATTGAGCGCAACCATGATTTTAGTCTTGCCAATGAGATTGCCCCCATAGCATTCTCGCATTTATTTGGAGATTATGACATCATTCTTGTGAAGCATGCTTGTTTTACCTCCTTGCACCATATGCCTAGTGCCATGAATATTGCTATTGTTGCATCATATTATTCATGCACTTTTGCTTCCAATGGTTATGTGCAAGAGAAGAGAACCATCGTGATGGATGATGTGTTTATCTACCATGCGCATACGTTCTTCCTTTTGTTGTGTGCATGTGTAGGATACTTGGACTATTTGTTGACTTCCACTTCACGTGAGTTGACCATTCGAGCTCTTGAGAGCGAACCACTTTCTACCACAACGCTTCTACATCGCACTTGCTTGTGCTTCGACATTGTGAAGAATGCACAAGGACATGCTTTCAAGGTGATATCCTTCTTTTTTGAGAACCCAAAAACCATGAGCATGAATTTTGTGGATCATACTACATGTGTTGCTTGCACCATGAGACTTATTTGTCATCTTGGACCCCTTGATCGCGCACATGTTAGTGATATTGCTTTCTTTCACGATAGCCACATTGTCATGCTTCATGATCTATATGCCTTGTGTGTTGCATCCGACTTGATTACTTGTCCCTATCATATGCTTGGTTGCAACAATGTCGTCTCTTCACATATGGCGTGTCCCATTGCTTGTCACATGCTTCGCTTGATTGCCTCACACATGTTGAACAATTTCTCTTTCTATTGTGTTGAGTGCCACATGACTTTCACTACACCATATGCACGTTATGCTTGGATTGTCTTGCACTTGACTCATGTGTTTAGACAATTCATTTTATTTGGTGTTGTGAATGATTCTTATGCCTACCATAGACCTTTCATTGAGCGCTTTATGCATGCTTGCTATGACCATGAGGTAGATGCTTATTCTCTTGTCACAAATACTTGCATCACTACCTCCCAATTGCATACTTGGCCCCATGATATCTTTTCTTGTGCTCAATTGATGTGCTTAAATGCCATGCCACAACCCTTTGTCACACCCTATGCTATGCTTGATGAAAACACTTGTTGGGTGAATCACCTCTTGAATGCTTGGTTTTGCACTAACGCTAACCACATTTGTTTTTCCAAGTGTTTGTTGTCCTTGCTCCTTTTGAAGGAATCACTAGACGGTGCGACATTGGAGAGTGCCCATGTAGAGCTTCAAGATGATGAGCACTTCGTGATGGTCCACATCTACACGACGACGCCATCTCTTTCCCATGGTGATTTGGTTTTCGATCCGAGGTCGGATCTTTCCCAAGGGGGAGGGGATGATGCGGAGCATCCTATGGACATCACCATGCAAAGAGTCTGCTTGGCAAGTGACACGTGCGACCTCTACTTCTCATACAAAAAGGTGAATCATCTCATTTACACGTGTCCACTTGACCCCTTCGAGGATGGTATACTACTTGACACTCCACTCGTGTGCATGCATAGGTATTGTCGGAGCTTCACGGATGACGAGGAGGAGTGCAAGCGCCAAGGATCACCTACACCATCTACGAGGGAAGCGTGGAAGAGAAGACGGAAGAAACGAAGCTGCTGCAAGCTACAAGCTCCGGACGTCCGCTACACACCGGACGTCCGACGCGTTCCAGGCGACCGGACGACCGGCGGCCACCGGACGTCCGTGACACTCTTCACAGAACCCAAACAGCGGAAAATACCGGAAGTCCGAGAAGATACCGGACGTCCGGTCCCTCCCGAGCCACCGGACGTCCGGTGTCCAGCGGACGATCGGGGCACCTGTCTGCGTACAGTGTTCTGGCCCGAGGCCCATGTCTCCCTTTCGCCCCTCACTTACCCCTTGGTGGCCATAGACTATATAAACTCCTCCACCTCCACCATTTTAGGGTTAGCATTAGTTTAGCTCATATGTAAGATAGAGCTTTGCTCATCCATCCCGGATCTACTCCACGAGAGAGACCGCGGCCCCTCTACGGAGAAGATCCACCTTGGATTCAAGACCCCTAACGGGAAGATCCTTCGCGGATTCAAGACCTCCTCTTGGAGATGAACTCTACCTTGTATCTTTCCCTTTGTTGTTCATGTATCTTGTGATCTTGTGTGTTTGATTGTCTAGTGGATGTGTGATTGGACTTGTTCTTGAGTGTTTCCCTCGTGATTCCCCTTTGTGTTCTTCGTGTTCATCGTGGGATCCCCTCCATTTCGTGAAAGATCGGCCATCTAGGGTTCCACCCTACATCATATTCCGCACTTAGTCATTATTGCAGACGTCCAATTTTAATATGCATGTCATTATTTTCGACATATCAATGGTTCATGATGAATTGTCTTCAAAAGTTGAAGAGGATCTCCACAAGTACAACCTGCCATGTGCATTTGCATTCAAAGGCAAATCAACTATATGCACATCTTCAGGGGGAGCCTTTTGCTACTTACGAAGACAATACATTTATCCCTTACAATTTCACATATCTTTATCCCCATTAAAAACTTCAACCAGTTTGTCATCAATCACCAAAAAGGGGGAGATTGTAAGTGCATCTGGTGCCACCCCTAGTTGGTTTTGGAGTATTGACGACAAACCTGGTTGAGGGACTAATGTGTTTGTGAGAATTGTAGGATAACACAGGTAGTAGTCCCTCATTGATTCGGTTTACCTACCGGAGATGACCCCTAAAAATGTATGAAGACATTGATATCAGTGGTCGTATATGAAGATAATCATATTGAAGACTATGATATGAGAAGACATTGTGTGAAGACTATGGAAAGCGAAGACGTAGATGTTTCGTTGTTTCCTTTTCTTCTTTGTTGAGTCATGGGAACCACCGTACTGTTAAGTGAGGTCCAAGTAAACTAAGTCAGAGTGACTGAAGTGATGCTCAACCAGAATCATATGTCTTCGAGCGAAGACAATGAGAGCAAATCTTATCCAGAGCCGGATGAGTCAGCTTTACTTGTAGCTCAAGTAAAGTTGCCGTGTGTGTTTGAAATCTGACCATTGGAACATATGTCAGTTCCTTAGTGACCCAGGGCCACTTCGGACAAATCAGGTCGGGTTGCCCAGTGGCTATAAATAGCCCACCCCCTACACCATAAATTGGTGGATGTTCAGAGTTATTGCACGGCTTTTGTCGTTTGAGAGCAACCCACCTCCGAAGCATTTGAGAGAGAAATTCTTGCGAGGACAAAGCCAAAACACCGAGAGCCAAAGAGTGTTATGCATCACTGAAGTCTTTCTGTCTTTGTGACCTGAAGACTTATTACACCTGAGGACTGTGTTTCCTCCAGCCGGTTAGGCGTCCCGTTCTGAGCATCCAAGAGTCATTGTGGATCGCCGGTGAATGAAGACTGTGAAAATTTGGAAGTCTACCTTGCAGACTTACCAGAGTGATTGGGCGAGGACTAGGTGTCCTTAGCTCAAGGGGAACAAGGTGAAGACGCGGTCTTCTGAGTTAAATCTCAGCCTCCCTAACCAGACGTACAGTTGTCACAGCAACTGGAACTGGTCTAACAAATCACTGTCTTCCCCGAGCTACTGGTTCTATCCTTCCCGTCTCTTTACTTACTGTTATATGTTGTGAAGTCATTGCATGCTTGCCTTATCTGATTGACTTCACTAAGTATCTACTAGTTGTGATTGGCTTCATTCCTTCTTCCATCATGATCCCTACTGCCTAGCTGCTATTAGTCTTCGTGCTTTCACTTCATTGAATACATGACTATGGCTTATCTAGTGTAGTCCACTTTCCGCTGCATACAAATAGGATTGAGTTTATCTTTTGTCTTCGAAACTACCATGTTTTGAAGCATTTCATAAAAATCGCCTATTCACCCCCCCTCTAGTCGATATACTGCACTTTCAAGTGCAACAAGACCAAGGACCGTCAGGACAACAAAATGGAGGTCATTGTGGAGCCCGACGCGGCGTCACCACCAGAGTCTTTGGCAGGCGAAGAACACTTTTGTCAGGATAACTTGTACTAGATGTTCCCCTTCAAATTTGGCCATTGTGGGATCCCTTCCCATCGATATTTGGGAAGATGACCAAAGCCACTATAAATAGGACCTAGCCACCACCATGGGGGGCGGGATCAAGAGGGATCCAGAGAGAGGGAGAGGTAGAGACAGAGAGAGATAAAGAAAGAGGGATCAGATCCATTCCACCCTCACACACCACAAGCTCATCCGAGCCCAATAACACCTCTCCTCCGGAGGTTATTCATCTCTTGTACTAGTTCATACTCAGCCATACAAGGCAATCTACCACACACAGTGGAGTAGGGTATTACACCATAAGGTGGCCCGAACTAGTATAATCCTTTGTGTCCCTTGTTCTTTCAGTTCGTCGAGCTAGGCCGTGGAATCGTAGGGCGGGCGTGCTGGGGAGAGAGTGTTCTTCGTGCGCACCCCAGAGTTCGTACCTCTCAAGGGTTTGCAGAACTCGAAATCCAACATTTGGCGAGCCATGTAGGGGTGTGCCGAAGCCTCTCTTCCGTCGGTCGACGCGTCACCGCTCCATCGCTTCCATGGCTGACGCTCGCCATGCTCGTGCTGAGCAACGGGCCGCCCTCGCCGCCCGCATCGCTCAGGCAGCTCCTGCCGACGGACCTCCTCGCCGTTCTCTATCGCCCGCCGCCAATGCAGCCACCAGCCCAGCGTGGCACGAGCAGCAGGACTCATCGCTGCACCCCTCGGTGCGGGGGGATGGACGCACCGCAACCCCGACGCTGACCCCTGCTGGCTCATCGTACCACGGCCGTTGTGGACTCGCGGACCCGCAGGCCGCGCTACTCATGGCGCGCGAGCTCCTGCGCTACCGCCCCATCGACGGCCTCTACGAGTACTGGCTCGACCACATCGCTAAGCTCGTCAGCGCCGCTGAGGGCTCTCCTGCCTCGTCCCTTTCGCTACCTTGCCCGCCTCCCCTTGCAGGCGAGGTGGCTCATGAAGAGCCTCCACCACCTCCACATCAAGACGTCATCCATGCTCCAAGGCATGCGGCCCCGCGGTGCGACCCACCGCACAGGGCGCCCATGCACGAAGAAGCTGCCAAGAGATCCAGCGGCCTCAAGGAGGAGCTCCCGCGCTCCCTCCACTGCCGCGTCGAGACCGCGTGCCCCCTGGAGTGGCGGCACACAGAAGCCAAGACCAAGCTCCGCCTCCGCGATAGGCTCCGGTGTCCTCAGCAGGCTACCGAGCCTTCACCCCTGAGCTGCGCACCGTGAACTGGACCGGGAAGTTCAAGCCCGACCTGCCTCCACGCTATGACGACACCCCCGACCCTACTGAGTTCCTGCAGCTCTACGAGCTGAGCATCGAGGCGTCCAACGGCGATGAGAAGATCATGGTGATCTGGTTCCCCATGGCTCTCAAGGACAGCGCGCGCTCGTGGCTCCTGAACCTGCCCGCGGGATTGAGCTCCTCCTGGGGCAAGATGCACGAGCATTTCATCACCAATTTCCAGGGCACCCGCGACCGCCCGCCGGCCGCAGGTGACCTGTGGTGTGTCAACCAGCAACCAGGGGAAACCCTGTAGAAGTGCATCTAGCGCTTCAACAGCGTCTGCCTCAAGATCCCCAAGGTCACGGACGAGGCCATCATCTCAACGTTCTTCGATGGCGTCTGCGGTGTCAAGATGAAGGAGGAGCTCGCCATCCATGAAGATCTGTGCACGACCCTAGAGTTGTTCAACCTCGCAACCAAGTGCGCCAGAGCTGAAGAGGGGCGCCTTTCCCTCGTCGAGCTCCCCACTGCTGACCCCAAAGACAAGAAGGCCAAGGCTAAAGACGTGTGATACGTCTCCAACGTATCTATAATTTTTTTATTATTCCATGCTATTATATTATCCACCTTGGATGTTTTATATGCATTTATATGCTATTTTATATGATTTTTGGGACTAACCTATTAACCTAGAGCCCAGTGCCAGTTTCTGTTTTTTCCTTGTTTTTGAGTTTTACAGAAAAGGAATACCAAACGAAGTCCAATTGACGTGCCAATTTTTGATGATTTCTTATAGACCAAAAGAAGCCCCCGGAGTAAAAGAGTTGGGCCATAAGAGTCCCGGGCTGCCCACGAGGGTGGGGGCGTGCCCACCCCCTGGGCGCGCCCCCTATCTCATGGACAGCCCGGAGACCCCCTGACTTGTGCCCTACGCCAAAAAATCCTATAAATACCCAAACCTTCAGAAAATAACCTAGATCAGGAGTTCCACCGCCGCAAGCCTCTGTAGCCACTGAAAACCAATCTACACCTATTCCGGCACCCTGTCGGAGGGGGGAATCCCTCTCCGGTGGCCATCTTCATCATCCTGACACTCTCCATGACGAGGGGGGAGTAGGTCACCCTCGGGGCTGAGGGTATGTACCAGGAGCTATGTGTTTGATCTCTCTCTCTCTCTCTCTCTCTCTCTCTCTCATGTTCTTGAGATGGCACGATCTTGATGTATCGCGAGCTTTGCTATTTTAGTTGGATCTTATGATGCTTCTCCCCCTCTATCTTCTTGTAATGAATTGAGTTTTCCCTTTGAAGTTATCTTATCGGATTGAGTCTTTAAGGAATTGAGAACACTTGATGTATGTCTTGCATGTGCTTATCTATGGTGACAATGGGATATCACGTGATCTACTTGATGTATGTTTTGGTGATCAACTTGCAGGTTCCGTGACCTTGGGAATCTATGCATAGGGGTTGGCACACGTTTTCATCTTGGCTATCCGCTAGAAACTTTGGGCCACTCTTTGAAGTTCTTTGTGTTGGTTGAATAGATGAATATGAGATTGTGTGATGCATATCGTATAATCATGCCAACGGATACTTGAGGTGACAATGGAGTATCTAGGTGACACTAGGGTTCTGGTTGATGTGTGTCTTAAGTTGTTATTTTACTACGGACTATTGAATAGATCAATCAGAAAGAATAACTTTGAGGTGATTTCGTACCCTACAATAATCTCTTCGTTTGATCTCCGCAATTAGTGACTTTGGAGTGACTCTTTGCTGCATTTTGAGGGATATTTATGATCCAGTTATGTTATTATTGTTGAGAGAACTTGCACTAGTGAAAGTATGAACCCTAGGCCTTGTTTCCTAGCATGGCAATACCGTTTACGCTCACTTTTATCATTAGTTACCTTGCTGTTTTTATATTTTCAGATTACAAAAACCTATATCTACCATCCATATTGCACTTGTATCACCATCTCTTTGCCGAACTAGTGCACCTATACAATTTACCATTGTATTGGGTGTGTTGGGGACACAAGAGACTCTTTGTTATTTGGTTGCAGGGTTGTTTGAGAGAGACCATCTTCATCCTACGCCTCCCACGGATTGATAAACCATAGGTCATCCACTTGAGGGAAATTTGCTACTGTCCGACAAACCTCTTCACTTGGAGGCCCAACAACGTCTACAAGAAGAAGGTTGCGTAGTAGACATCAACTCTTTTCTGACGCCGTTACCGGGGAGGTGAGTGCTTGAAGTTATATCTTTAGATCTTGCAATCGAATCTTTTAGTTTCTTGTTTTATCACTAGTTTAGTTTATAAAAGAAAACTACGAAAAAATGGAATTGAGGTTGCCTCATATGCTACATCTTTTTAATATCTTTTGTGAAAATGATGGGAAGGAAAGTTGTGCTCAAGAACTAGAAGAAGAATGCATTAAAATGTTTGGCACTAAATCTTTGAATGATGAGCATGATTGCAATGTTGTTAGTGCGAGCTCCTTGAATATCCATAGTACTAATGATGATTGCACTAGTCATGATGAAAATATCTCATATAAGCATGTCAATTTTTGTGGAGTGCATAGAGTTTGCAAGTACACACCAAATAGGGAAGATAGATTTTGCAAGAGGCATAAGTATTTAGAAACTAAATGGTTGCAAGAAAGGCTAGATGTTTGTGCTGAATGTTTAAATTTTCTTAGCCATCCTTGTGAACTTTGCAATGAACATGATCATTTAAATATCCAATGCAAATTGTTTCATGGTCGAATCGTGTCCAAAAATTGTGATGACTTGATTTCCCTTGCACATCATAATGAACTTAGTTTGCTTCTGGGTTATGAAGAAATGAAACGTATAACTAAGGATCTTCCCAAATTTGTCCTTGATAAAGTTCTTGATTTTGATCTAGAGGAAATTTATATGTATTGTGCAGTGAATTGCATTGAAAATCCTTATATTGCCATTTACAAAAAGACAAGGAAACAAATAGAAGATGAAGAGAATACTAATGAAACGGAAGAGGTTTCCCCGTATCCTCCTATTCGTTCTTATGATGAATCAGGTAACGAGGAGGAGGCTTCTATTCAACCAATATCATTAATAAGGAGCTCCAAAAATAGGATTAAACTCACACATGATGCGAAGAATAAAAAGAAGAGATGGAGAAGCAAAGGTAAAAAGGTATCCTTTCCAAATGATGTTGCTCCTATTACTCACTGTGATGATGATAATTGTTATACTATCTGTGCTATCCATACTATTAATGATGAGAATGATATGTTCGAGAATTTATTTACTGCAATTAATGTTTCTCCCAAGCTTGGGGATGCTATGTTTAATGAAGATGATATTTTTAGTCTCCCAAGTTTTGATGAGCCAATTTATTATGATGATAGCATGCCTCCTATTTATGATGATTATATTGATGAAAGTGGGTTTGGAAGAGTGTCAACTTTAGGAAGTAATGATCCCACTATTTTGGAGGATGTCGAATCTTATTGTGATAATTATAAAAGTGGATTTGGAGAGGTCATGACTTTATTTAGTAATGATTCCACTATCTTGGAAGAAGTTTCAATTGATTATGATGAGAGCAAAGTTGCTAATTATGATGATTATTGTGATGATACTTATGCTATAAAAAGTAGTGATGATTATTTTTATAAAACTTGTCATGATTATGATTACCATTTTTCTGAACATTACTCTTTTAATGTGAAAACAATTTATAGTATTCAAGTTTTTTATGATACTCCTACTATTCTGAATGAGAAGAATTTTGCTTATGTGGAGAGTAATAAAATTTATATGCTTGTGCATCATGATAATAGTGCTTTATGTGATAGTAATATTGTTGAATTCATTCATGATGCTACTGAAAATTATTATGAGGGAGGAACATATGCTTATAGGAATTGCAATAATATCAAGTTTCCTCTCTATATGTTGAAAGTTTTGAAGCTATGCTTGTCTTCCCTTCCTATGCTAGTTGATTCTCGTTCCCATAAGTTGTTTGCTCACAAAATCTCTATGCATAGGAAGTGGGTTAGACTTAAATGTGCTAGTGATATTCTTCATGATGCTCTCTTTATGTTTCAATTCTTATCTTTTATGTGAGCATCATTGAAATCATCATGCCTAGCTAAAAGGCATTAAAGAAAAGCGCTTGTTGGGAGACAACCCAATATTTACCCCTACTATTTTTGTGCGTTCACATGATTAAGCTACTGTAGTAATCATGTTTTATAGCTTTTGTTTCAATAAAGTGCCAAGTAGAACCTTTGAGAAGACTTGGGTGAAAGTCTTTGCGATATTGCTGTAAAAAACAGAAACTTCGCGCTCACGAGATTAGCTGCCATTTTTTTTACTGAAGAGTGCTTTTGAGTTGATTCTTTTTGCCGAAGATTAATAGAAAAATTCCTCATTTCCACCAATTTATTTCAGAATTTTTTGAGTTGCAGATTGCTACAGACTGTTCTGTTTTTGACAAATTCTGTTTTTCGTGTGTTGTTTGCTTATTTTGATGAATCTATGAGTAGTATCGGAGGGTATGAAACATAGAGAAGTTGGAATACAATAGATATTACACCAATATGAATTTGGAATGATTTCATTACTGTACCTAAGTGGTGGTTTTATTTTCTTATACTAATGGAGCTTACGAGTTTTCTGTTGAGTTTTGTGTTGTGAAGTTTTCAAGTTTTGGGTAAAGATTCGATGGACTATGGAATTAGGAGTGGCAAGAGCCTAAGCTTGGGGATGACCAAGGCACCCCAAGGTAAAATTCAAGGACAACCAAAAGCCTAAGCTTGGGGATGCCCCGGGAAGGCATCCCCTCTTTCGTCTTCGTCTATCGGTAACTTTACTTGAGGCTATATTTTTATTCACCACATGATATGTGTTTTGCTTGGAGCGTCATTTTGTTTTATTTTGTTTTGCTTGTCGTTTGAATAATATCCCAAGATCTGAAATTCTTAAATGTTAGAGAGTCTTCACATGGTTACATAATTATTCACTACTCATTGATCTTCACTTATATCTTTTCGAGTAGTTTGTCGTTTGCTCTAGTGCTTCACTTATATCTTTTTAGAGCACGTCGGTGGCCTTATTTTGAAGAAATTGATGAACTATCATGCTTCACTTATACAATTTTGAGAGTCTTTTAGAACAGCATGGTAATTTGCTTTGGTTATGAATTTAGTCCTAATTTGATAGGCATCCAAGAGGGATATAATAAAAACTTTCATATAAAGTGCATTGAATGCTATGAGAAGTTTGATACTTGATGATTGTTTTGAGATATGAGGATGGTGATATTAGAGTCATGCTAGTAGAGTAGTTGTGAATTTGAGAAATACTTGTGTTGAGGTCTGCAAGTCCCGTAGCATGCACGTATGGTAACCGTTGTGTGACAAATTTGAAGCATGAGGTATTTCATTGATTGTCATCCTTTGTGTGGAGGTCGGGATCGCGCGATGGTTAACTCCTACCAACCCTTCCCCTAGGAGCATGCGTGTAGTACTTTGTTTTGATGACTTGTAGATTTTTGCAATAAGTATGTGAGTTCTTTATGACTAATGTTGAGTCCATGGATTATACGCACTCTCACCCTTCCACCATTGCTAGCCTCTCTAGTACCGCGCAACTTTTTCCGGTACCATAAACCCACAATATACCTTCCTCAAAACAGACACCATACCTACCTATTATGGCATTTCCATAGCCATTCCGAGATATATTGCCATGCAACTTTTCACCGTTCCGTTTATTATGACACGCTCCATCATTGTCATATTGCCTTGCATGATCATGTAGTTGACATCGTATTTGTGGCAAAGCCACCGTTCATAAGTCTTTCATACATGTCACTCTTGATTTATTGCATATCCCGGTACACCGCCGTAGGCATTCATATAGAGTCATATCTTGTTCTAAGTATCGAGTTGTAATTCATGAGTTGTAAGTAAATAAAAGTGTGATGATCATCATTATTAGAGCATTGTCCCAAAGAAAAAAAAAGAAAAAAAGGAGAAAGGCCAAAGAAAAAAGAAATGCCCCAAAAAGAGGGAAAAAATAAAAAAACAAGAAAAAAAGAAAAAAGAAAAAAAGGGACAATGCTACTATCTTTTTCCACACTTGTGCTTTAAAGTAGCACCATGATCTTCATGATAGAGAGTCTCTTGTTTAGTCACTCTCATATACTAGTGGGAATTTTCATTATAGAACTTGGCTTGTATATTCCAACGATAGGCTTCCTCAAATGCCCTAGTTCTTCGTGAGCAAGCAAGTTGGATGCACACCCACTTAGTTTCTTTTGTTGAGCTTTCATACATTTATAGCTCTAGTGCATCCGTTGCATGGCAATCCCTACTCACTCACATTGATATCTATTTATGGGCATATCCATAGCCCAATGATATGCCTAGTTGATGTGAGACCATCTTCCTCCTTTTTGTCTTCTCCACAACCACCACTCTATTCCACCTATAGTGATATATCCATGGCTCACGCTCATGTATTGCGTGAAACTTGAAAAAGTTTGAGAATATTAAAGTATGAAACAATTGCTTGGCTGAAACCGGGGTTGTGCATGATTTGAATATTTTTGTGTGACAAAGATGGAGCATAGCCAAACTATATGATTTCGTAGGGATGAACTTTCTTTGGCCATGTTATTTTGAGAAGACATAATTTCTTTGTTAGTATGCTTGAAGTATTATTATTTTCATGTCAATATTAAACTTTTGTCTTGAATCTTTCGGATCTTAATATTCTTGCCACAATAGAGAAAACTACATTGATAATTATGTTAGGTAGCATTCCACATCAAACATTCTATTTTTATCATTTACCTACTCGAGGACGAGCAGGAATTAAGCTTGGGGATGCTTGATACGTCTCCAATGTATCTATAATTTTTTATTATTCCATACTATTATATTATCCATCTTGGATGTTTTATATACATTTATATGCTATTTTATATGATTTTGGGGGCTAACCTATTAACCTAGAGCCCAGTGCTAATTTTTGTTTTTCTCCTTGTTTTTGAGTTTTACAGAAAAGGAATACCAAACGAAGTCCCATTGAGGTGCCATTTTTTGATGATTTTTTATGGACCAAAAGATGCCCCTGGAGTAAAAGAGTTGGGCCAGAAGAGTCCCGGGCTGCCCGCGAGGGTGGGGGCGCGCCCACCCCCCTGGGCGCCCCCCCTATCTCGTGGACAGCCCGGAGACCCCCTGACTTGTGCCCTACTCCAAAAAATCATATAAATCCCCAAACCTCTAGAAAATAACCTAGATCGGGAGTTCCGCCGCCGCAAGCCTCTGTAGCCACCGAAAACCAACCTAGACATGTTCCGGCACCATGTCGGAGGGGGGAATCCCTCTCCGGTGGCCATCTTCATCATCCTGGCACTCTCCATGACAAGGGGGGAGTAGTTCACCCTCGTGGCTGAGGGTATGTACCAGTAGCTATGTGTTTGATCTCTCTCTCGTGTTCTTGAGATGGCATGATGTGATGTATCGCGAGCTTTGCTATTTTAGTTGGATCTTATGATGCTTCTCCCCCTCTATCTTCTTGTAATGAATTGAGTTTTCCCTTTGAAGTTATCTTATCGGGTTGAGTCTTTAAGGATTTGAGAACACTTGAAGTATGTCTTGCATGTGCTTATCTGTGGTGACAATGGGATATCACGTGATCTACTTGATATGTTTTGGTGATCAACTTGTGGGTTCTGTGACCTTGGGAATCTATGCATAGGGGTTGGCACACGTTTTCGTCTTGGCTCTCTGGTAGAAACTTTGGGGCACTCTTTGAAGTTCTTTGTGTTGGTTGAATAGATGAATCTGGGATTGTGTGATGCATATCGTATAATCATGCCCATGGATACTTGAGGTGACAATGGAGTATCTAGGTGACATTAGGGTTTTGGTTGATGTGTGTCTTAAGGTTTTATTTTACTACGAACTCTTGAATAGATCGATCAAAAAAATATAACTTTGAGGTAGTTTTCTACCCTATAATAATCTCTTCGTTTGTTCTCCGCTATTAGTGACTTTGGAGTGACTCTTTGTTGCATGTTGAGGGATAGTCATATGATCCAGTTATGTTATTATTGTTGATAGAACTTGCACTAGTGAAAGTATGAACCCTAGGCCTTGTTTCCTAGCATGGCAATACCGTTTACGCTCACTTTTATCATTAGTTACCTTGCTATTTTTATATTTTCAGATTATAAAAACCTATATCTACCATCCATATTGCACTTGTATCACCATCTCTTCGCCGAACCAGTGCACCTATACAATTTACCATTGTATTGGGTGTGTTGGGGACACAAGAGACTCTTTGTTATTTGGTTGCAGGGTTGTTTGAGAGAGACCATCTTCATCCTACGCCTCCCATGAATTGATAAACCTTAGGTCATCCACTTGAGGGAAATTTGCTACTGTCCTACAAACCTCTGCACTTGGAGGCCCAACAACGTCTACAAGAAGAAGGTTGCATAGTAGACATCAAGCACTTTTCTGGAGTCATTGCCAGGGAGGTGAGTGCTTGAAGGTATATCTTTAGATCTTGCAATCGAATCTTTTAGTTTCTTGTTTTATCACTAGTTTAGTTTATAAGAGAAAACTACAAAAAAAATGGAATTGAGGTTGCCTCATATGCTACATCTTTTTAATATCTTTCGTGAAAATGATGGGAAGGAAAATTGTGCTCAAGTACTAGAAGAAGAATGCATTAAAATGTTTGTCACTAAATCTTTGAATGATGAGCATGATTTCAATGTTGTTAGTACTAGCTCCTTGAATATCCATAGTACTAATGATGATTGCACTAGTCATGATGAAAATACCTGATATAAGCATGTCAATTTTTGTGGAGTGCATAGAGTTTGCAAGTACACACCAAATAGGGAAGATAGATTTTTCAAGAGGTATAAGTATTTAGAAACTAAATGGTTGCAAGAAAGGCTAGATGTTTGTGCTGAATGTTTAAATTTTCTTAGCCATCCTTGTGAACTTTGCAATTAACCCTAGGCCTTGTTTCCTAGCATGGGAATACCGTTTACACTCACTTTTATCATTAGTTACCTTGCTGTTTTTATATTTTCAGGTTACAAAAACCTATATCTACCATCCATATTGCACTTGTATCACCATCTCTTCGCCGTACTAGTGCACCTATACAATTTACCATTGTATTGGGTGTGTTGGGGACATAAGAGACTCTTTTTTATTTGGTTGCAGGGTTGTTTGAGAGAGCCATCTTCATCCTACGCCTCCCACGGATTGATAAACCTTAGGTCATCTACTTGAGGGAAATTTTCTATTGTCCTACAAACCTCTGCACTTGGAGGCCCAACAACGTCTACAAGAAAAAGGTTGGATAGTAGACATCAACGTGAAGCGCAAGGGGGTGGCCGTGCTCGCGGCTGAACCAGAGATGAAGCATGGCCGCGACCACCCAGAGTCAACCAAGAGCAGCCGTCCATTCTGCGCCTTCGACAACATGCACAACCACAACAACAACGACTGCCAGGAGCTCAGGGCCATCTATGACGGGCGCATCGGCCGACGCCCCGAGCGCAGCGACCGAGTCTACGGCCGTGGAGGAAGCCAGACTGGGCGGCGTTGGGACAACCGTGGGCCCCGTCAGGAGTAGCATGATCAGCCTCGTGAGGAACGCTGGCGCGATCAGCCTCGCGAGGGCGCCTGGAGGGACCAGCCTCGTGAGGGTGCCTGGAGGGATCAGCCTTGCGAGGACCATCCTCAGGGCAAGGCCGGCCTCCCACTGCTGCCACCGCTAAGGAGGAACGACGACCAAGACAAAGGGGCTGGGGGCTTCCAGGAGCCTCGCGCCACCGCTTGCATCTTGGGCGGTTCGTAGGCTCCAGCCTCTAAGCATATCTTCAAGCAGTTCGCCCGAGAAGTAAACATAGCCCTTCCCAGGATAGAGACTCTACGGCCGCTCAAGTGGTCCAAGTGTGCCATCACCTTCTACTCCACTGACCATCTCAAGTGTGCGGTGACCACCGGCGCTCTCCCAATGCTCTGCTCACCCGTCATCAGCGACGTCCAAGTCACCAAGACCCTTATCGATGGCGGTGTAGGGCTCAACGTTCTTTCCGTCGACACATTTGACCGTCTCCAAGTGCCGTATGACCAGCTGCAATCCACTAGGCCTTTCTCAGGAGTGACCAATGGCTCCACCACCCCAATCAGACAGATCTGGCTCCCCGTTACCTTCGGCACCCACGACAACTACCACAGCAAGCTCATCGACTTCGACGTCGCTCACATCCGCCTCCCGTACAATGCCATCCTTGGGTATCCATCCCTAGCCAAGTTCATGGCCGTGACTCACCATGGCTACAACGTCCTCAAGATGCCAGGGAGACGTGACATCATCACCATGGCTTGCGAAGAAAAGGACGCAGTGTGCTCCCTCGAGCGCGCTTACCAGGCTGCGGCGGTCGAAGACCCGGACAACTAAGACACTATCTACCCCCCTGAAGCTATCCCGAAGAAGAAGAAGCAGCTGCTCGCACTGGAGCCTCATGAAGATGCAGCACCCGGCGGCCGTGCCTCAAGATCCGCACCCACGGGTAGGGCGCCTCCCAACCTTGCATAGGATGGCGCACCTGGTTCCCCCTCAGGCTGGGCTCGGGGGCTATCCTCTGGAGGGCCTTCGACCTAGCCAATGTCTCTAGGGAGGCACTTGGGCACCATGTCGAGGCGTGCTTCACTACACATTTCCCACAAGAAATCTCAAGGTGCGAGGCGCCAAGCGCTCAGGAGTTCATCAACCGGACCATCGAAGGCTTGCAGGTACCAAGGGCAATGCGGGGCGAGCGCCGCCCTGCATCGCAGAATGCAGTTGTCGTCCCAGGCTCGGGCGATGGGCTGCGCATCCGCGTCAACGTCCCAGGACTCAACAGGATTGCATCTCAAGATCTCTACTGGCCATCTCAGGTGGGCTGGTGCGAGGTCCCTCCTCACAGCTACGTTCTCATGCCCTTCGGCTTGCCGAACCAGACGGCCCTGCACCAGCGCCACATGCGGGAAGTCCTGGCGGCTCACGAGGCCAAGCACCAGGAGATCTTGGCGGAAGTGACATCGGTTCTTCGCGAGCTCTCGAACCTCATGAGCCTCGCGAGGCCCCGGAGTCAGGCGGCTCGTGAGGAGCGACATCTGCAGCGAGCATCTTCAGTCACACCAACATCACTCCGGCATCGGTGTGAGGTGACTTTGTTTCAGTTTGTTCAGTTGGGGGCGCCCCTCGGGCTCATCATCCCCAAGTTGCATGGGATTTCCCCTGTGACGTGTGTCTTTTTTGCATCTTAGCTTACTCTGTTGGGGGCGCCCCTCGGGCTGCATCATCCCCAAGCCGCATGGGTCTGTCCCAGTGACATGAATCGCATTTTACATCACCTAGATTAGCCTGTTTACTCTTATGGATTACTTTATGATAATCACCTGCTCACTCACCACCTCTGTTGGCCTCCCTCACTGCCGAACGGACTCCTGCTCATCCCGCAACGGGGGTTACACACATTGGCACGGCGCTTGTGCTTGGGTCCGTCCTTGCAATGCTGACAAATCTGAGAGATCGAGCTCTGACTCGCTGCCCGTCTTGCGCACGTCACCTCGCCAGGTCATCAGTGCCTTCGTCTTCCTGCAGAAAGATCAGTGGCCCAACAGTAGGCGTGATTGTGAGTTGTGCTGTTTCGTCGAACTAACCCGCAGAAATCTCAGGAGCCCAGCGACAAACGGCCTTGCCGGTTTCTCCTTCTCACGTAATTCGCTTGCGCGTTTAAGGGGGGGCTTCATAGAATCGCGTCTCAGGGGCTCCTACTAACTCTCCAGCCCTCACCCCCTTGCCTTGACCATGGCATCGCGACCTAGCGTACCAGTGGCAGCTGAGCTCCGCTCGAGGGTCGGGACCCGAGGACGCAGAGCACCTGGAAGAGCGGGAGAAGGGGAGACCGGCTCAGAGAGCTAGGGCATGTTCGTACGTCAAGGGGGACCCCTGAGCATCGCGTCTCAGGGGCCTAATTGGCCACGTATCCCCTCACCCCTGGCCTCGTCCTGGCAATCCGAATGAGCCAGCGGCAGCTGAGGTATGCGCGGGTCGGGCCCCGCTGACGCAGAACACCAAGGCCTAGTCTAGCATTTCCTTCCCGAGGGTTGTTCGCACATCAAGGGGGACTCCTGAGCATCGCGACTCAGGAGCCTAACTGGTCACATAGCCCCTCACCCCCTGGCCTCATCCTGGCAATCTGGCCGAGCCAGTGGCGGCTGAGGCATGCGCGGGGCCGGGCTCTGCTGACGCAGAACGCTAAAGCAAGCGGGAGAGAAATCGCGAAAGCTCAGCTGCGCTGCATCTGGAGCGAGCCAGGCGCACTGCGTGGAGAATCACCTCAGGCCCGTCAAGATATGTCATGCATCCAATCGGCACGACGCCACTACTCGACAAGTTTGATTTCCGTAGTCTTGCTCCAGCAATGTCGCCTCCCTTTTTAGCCTCCAGAAGCTGCTTGCACGCCAAGGGGGGCCTCTTGAGCATCGCGCCTCGAGAGCTCTTACCGGACCTCGGGCCACTCACCTCCTGGCCTTGACCACGGCATCGCGACCTCGCATACCAGCGATGGCTGATGCTTGCCTTGGGACTAGGACCTGCCGGCGTATAGCACAAGGCTATTGAAAGGATAAAAAGGAGGGACACTGTAGAAGATAGGCTAACATAAATGGTTTCATAGCAAGAATAATAGGCGTCGGAGCAAAAGCATTACAGGTTCTTTACACGCCCCCATGAGGTTTGCTTCGATTCCTCGCAGGGAACAAAAGAAGGAGGTTCCAGGAAACCCTATCTACGGATGTCGCCGCCGATGCCATCATCAATAGTAGGCCACGAGAGGTCGTCTCGAACCCCGCTCAAGTCACCATCGACGACGAGCTCGTGTAGCTGCCGCGCTCCAGGCACGACGTGGGCTTGGAGGTGCGTAGCTGTTGTCGCTCGTCTCCGGAGACTCGTTAGGCTCGGGAGAGCTGTTGGACTCCCAAGGGCCATCGTTGCTGCTAGGAGAGCTGACAGCGGGACCAAGAGCAGGCATGGCACCCATCGATGTGCCTCCTTGGCGGCTCCCACCAGGGCAGCACTCCTGGCGGCGTCCTTCCTCGTCAAAGACCTTGAAGAACAACATGGAGGCGCCGTCAAACTTGAAGTGGACGACGGAAGCTCCATCAGGACGGCACACGTGGGCAACTTCGCCCCATCCTCGGGTCATGAAGACACCGGCCGGGGGGGACGACCTCAACCTCTGCCTCCGAAGCCTGGCTGCAGCACCCGGCGTGCTGCAACCACAGCTCGGCAGGACCCTTGTCGGCATCAGCTCAGCGAGGAACCTCGGGAGCCGGATCCAAGAAGACGGTAGCATCATTGTCCACACAACGAACTCACGCGAGAAACCCTCGGCGTGAGTTCGGGGGCCGGCAGCCCTAGCGGCCCCAACAGGACGACCTCTACCACGACCCAAGTGGCACTGAGCACACCCCTTGCTCTTCGGCGTACAAGGGCAGCAGGAAGCCAGGACGAGGCTGCTCGCACCAAGGCCTCGTCACCTCCCGCCTCTCGTCGTCGCCACGGAGGCGGCCGAACCTCTTCTTCGGCGGAAGTGTCTCACGCTCCTCGCAGGGAGTTTTTCCTTTTTCGGCAGCATAGAATCTCCTTATCGGGGCCATGGTGATGTCTACTACGCAACCTTCTTCTTTTAGACGTTGTTAGGCCTCCAAGTGCAGAGGTTTGTAGGGCAGTAGCAAATTTCCCTCAAGTGGATGACCTAAGGTTTATCAATCCGTGGGAGGCGTAGGATGAAGATGGTCTCTCTCAAACAACCCTGCAACCAAATAACAAAGATTCTCTTGTGTCCCCAACACACCCAATACAATGGTAAATTGTATGGGTGCACTAGTTCGGCGAAGAGATGGTGATACAGGTACAATATGGATGGTAGATATAGGTTTTTGTAATAAGAAAATATAAAAACAGCAAGGTAGCAAGTGGTAAACGTTAGCATAAATGGTATGGCAATGATAGTAGACAAGGCCTAGGGTTCATACTTTCACTAGTGCAAGTTCTCTCAACAAGGATAACATAATTGGATCATATTACTAGCCCTCAACATGCAACAAAGAGTCACTCCAAAGTCACTAATAGCGGAGAACAAACGAAGAGATTATGGTAGGGTAGGAAACCACCTCAAAGTTATTCTTTCTGATCGATCTATTCAAGAGTTCGTAGTAACGTTCAATCTATCGTAGAGTTCGTACTAGAATAACACCTTAAGACACAAGTCAACCAAAACCATAATGTCACCTAGATACTCCATTGTCACCTCAAGTATCCGTGGGCATGATTATACGATATGCATCACACAATCTCAGAAACATCTATTCAACCAACACATAGAACTTCAAAGAGTGCCCCAAAGTTTCTACCGTAAAGTCAAGAAGAAAACATGTGCCAACCCCTATGCATAGGTTCCCAAGGTCACGGAACCCGCAACTTGATCACCAAAACATACATCAAGTGGATCACATGATATCCCATTGTCACCACAGATAAACACGTGCAAGACATACATCAAGTATTCTCAAATCCTTAAAGACTCAATCCGATAAGATAACATCAAAGGGAAAACTCAATCCATTACAAGAGAGTAGAGGGGGAGAAGCATCATAAGATCCAACTATAATAGCAAAGCTCGCGATACCTCAAGATTGTGCCATCTCAAGAATATGAGAGAGAGATCAAACACATAGCTACTGGTACATACCCTCAACCCCGAGGGTGGACTACTCCCTCCTCGTCATGGAGAGCGCCGGGATGATGAAGATGGCCACCGGTGAGGGTTCCCCCCTCCGGTAGGGTGCCGGAATGGGGTCTAGATTGGTTTTCGGTGGCTATAGAGGCTTTCGGCGGCGGAACTCCCGATCTAGGTTAATTTCCGAAGGTTTCAGTATTTATAGGAATTTTTGGCGTATGTCCCACGTCAGGGGGCTCCTGGGCTGTCCACGAGATAGGAGGGCGCACCCCTGCCTAGGGCGTGCCCCCACCCTCGTGGGCAGCCCGTGGCTCTCCTGACCCAACTCTTTTACTTCGGGGGCTTCTTTTGGTCCAAAACAAATCATCAAAAATTGGCACGTCAATTGGACTCCGTTTGATATTCCTTTTCTGTAAAACCCTAAAATAGGAGAAAAACTGAAACTGGCACTGGGCTCTGGGTTAATAGGTTAGTCCCAAAAATCATATAAAAATGTATATAAAAGCCCATAAGACACCCTAGAAGGATAATATAATAGCACGGAACAATAAAAAAGTATAGATATGTTGGAGACGTATCAGCATCCCTAAGCTTAATTTCTACTCGTCCTCAAGTAGGTAAATGATAAAAACAGAATTTTGATGTGGAATGCTAACCAACATAGTTTTTCAATGTAATTCTCTTAATTGTGGCATGAATGTTCAGATCTGAAAGATTCAAGATAAAAGTCTATATTTATATAAGAAATAACAATACTTCAAGCATACTAACAAAGCAACCATGTCTTCTCAAAATACTATGGCTATAGAAAGTTATCCCTACAAAATCATATAGTCTGGCTATGCTCCCTCTTCATCACACAAAATATTCATATCATGCACAACCCCGATTTCAGCCAAGCACTTGTTTCCATAATGCACAACCCCGATTTCAGCCAAGCACTTGTTTCCATACTCTATTCTTTCAAACCTTTCAACTTTCACGCAATACATGAGCGTGAGCCATGGACATAGCACTATGGGTGGAATAGAGGTGGTTGTGGAGAAGACAAAAAGGAGGGAGATAGTCTCACATCAACTAGGTGTATCGACGGGCTATGGAGATGCCCATCAATAGATATCAATGTGAGTGAGTAGGGATTTCCATGCAACGGATGCACTAGAGCTAGATATGAATGAAAGCTCAACAAAAGAAACTAGTGGGTGTGCATCCAACTTGCTTGCTCACGAAGACCTAGGGCATTTGAGGAAGCCCATCATTGGAATATACAAGACAAGTTCTATAATGAAAAATCCCACTAGTATATGCAAGTGACTAAACATGAGACTCTCTACAATGAAGAACACGGTGCTACTTTGAAGCACAAGTGTGGAAAAAGATAGTAGCAATTGTCCCTTCTCTCTTTTCTCTCATTTTTTTGAGGGGCTTTCTCCTTTTTTATTAGCCCCTCTCTATTTTTTTGGGCCATCTCTTTTTTTATTGGCCTTCCCTCACATGGGACAATGCTCTAATAATGATGATCATCACACTTTTATTACAACTCGATACTACAACAAGTATGACTCGACATGAATGCCTCCGGTGGTGTACCGGGATGTGCAATGAATCAAGAGTGACATATATGAAAATTATGCATGGTGGCTTTGCCACAAATACGATGTCAACTACATGATCATGCATGGCAATATGACAATATGATGCGTGTCATATGAACGGAACGGTGGAAAGTTGCATGGCAATATATCTTGGAATGGCTATGGAAATGCCATGATAGGTAGGTATGGTGGCTGTTTTGAGGAATAATATGGTGGCTGTTTTGAGGAAGGATATATAGTGGGTTTACGGTACCGGCAAAAGTTGCGCGGTACAAGAGAGGCTATCAATGGTGGAAGGGTGAGAGTGCGCATAATCCATGGACTCAACATTAGTCATAAGAACTCATATACTTATTGCAAAAATCTACGAGTCATCAAAACAAAGCAATCAACGCATGCTCCTAGGGGGGAGGTTGGTAGGAGTTAACCATCGCCCGCCCCCGACCTCCACACAAAGGTTGACACTTTACAAATACCTCATGCTCTAACTTCGTCATATAGCGGTTCACCATATGTGCATGCTACGGGAATCACTAACCTTAACACAAGTATTTCTAAATTTCATAATAACTCCACTAGCATGACTCTAATATCACTATCCTCATATCTCAAAACAATTATCAAGCATCCAACATCTCATCATATTCAATGCACTTAGTGTGAAAGTTTTTACTACATTGATATTGGATGTCTATCATGTGAAGACTGGTTTTATAGCATAAACACATTATCATGCTGTTTTAATAGACTCTCAAAAGGATATAAGTGAAGCATGAGAGTTCAACAATTTCTTCAAAATATTATCACCACCGTGCTCTAAAAGATATAAGTGAAGCACTAGAGCAAAAAACTATTCAACTCAAAAGATATAAGTGAAGCACATAGAGTGTTCTAACAATTCCTAGGCCATATTTAACTCTTTCAAATAGGTGTGTCCAGAAAGGATTATTGTGACAAAATAACAAGCAAAGACTCAAATTATACAAGACGCTCCAAGCAAAACACATATCATGTGGTGAATAAAAATATAGCTCCAAGTATAGTTACTGATTGATGAAGACGAAAGAGGGGATGCCTTCCTAGGGCATCCCCAAGCTTAGGCTTTTGATTATCTTGAATTTACTTGGGGTTCCATGGGCATCCCCAAGCTTAGGCCTTTGCTACTCCTTGTTCCATAGTCCATCAAAGCAATACTCAAAACTTGAAAACTTCACAACACAAAACTTAGACAAAAATTCTCGTGAGCTTCGTTAGTATAAGAAAGCAAACCACTACTCAAAGGTGCAGAAATTAATTCATTATTTGTTTATATTGGTCTTAAACCTACTGTATTCCAACTTCTCTATGATTCATACTTCCCAATACTACTCATAGATGCATTGAAATAAGCAAACAACACACGAAAAATAGCATCTGTCAAAAACAGATCAGTCTGTAGTAATCTGCAGGTTTCGCCTACTTCTGGAACTCCAAAAAATTCAAATTTGTGGAATTTGTCTACCAATCATCTGCAAAAATAATCAACTAAATAGCATGCTCCAGTAAAATCTGAAGACCATTTTAGCTAGCGCTAACGATTATGTTTTCACAGCAAGATCACATAAACTTCACACAAGTCTTCCCAAAGGTTCTACTTGGCATGGAACCACATCTAATCAGAGGCTAGATGCAATATTTATTCCCTAACAGCACCAAAAACAAAAACAAAAATATAAAGTTGGGTTGCCTCCCAACAAGCGCTATCGTTTAACGCCCCTAGCTAGGCATGATGATTTCAATGATGCTCACATAAAAGAAAAGAATTGAAACATAAAGAGAGCATCAAGCATATGACTAGCACATTTAAGCATAACACACTTCCTATGCATAGGGATTTTGTGAGCAAACAACTTATGGGAACGATAATCAACTAGCATAGGAAGGGAAAACGAGCATAACTTCAAGATTTTAAGCACATAGAGAGGAAACTTGATATTATTGCAATTCCTACAAGCATATGTTCCTCCCTCATAATAATTTTCAGTAGCATCATGAATGAATTCAACAATATAACCAGCACAAAAAGCATTCTTTTCATGATCTACTTGCATAGAAATTTTACTACTCTCCACATAAGCAAAATTCTTCTCATTCAGAATAGTGGGAGTATCATAAGAGACTTGAATACTATAGATTTTTTCCACATTAAAAGAGTAATGTTCAGAGAAAGGGTAATCATAATCATGACAAGTTTTATCAGTATAATCATCACTACTTTTTATAGCATAAGTGGCATCACAATAATCATCATAAATACGAGGCAAGCTTTCATCATAATAGACTTGCATATCAAGACTTGGGAGGTTAAAAATATCATCTTCATCAAGCGTAGCATCCCCAAGCTTGGGACAAACATTAATTGCAGCAAATAAATTCTCAAATATATCATTCTCATCAAACATAGCATCCCCAAGCTTGGGCCTTTCCATATCATAAGCATAATCAATCTCATCGTTAATAGTATGGATAGCACCGATAGTATAGCAAGTATCATCATCACAATGAGTAATAGGAGCAAAATCATTTGGAAGGGATACCTTTTTGTCTTTGCTTCTCCGTCTTTTCTTTTTCTTCTTCACATTAAGTATGGGTTTAATCTTCTTTTTGGAGCTCCTTATTAATGAGATTGGTAGAATGGGAGGCTCCTCCTTGCTACCTGATTCATCATAAGAAATAATAGGATGATATTGGGAAAACTCTTCCCTTTCATTAGTATTATCTTCATCCCCTATTTGTTTTCTTGACTTAAGGTAATTGCCAATATAAGGATTTTCAATGCAATTCACCGTACAATACATATATGTTTCCTCTATATCGAAATCAAGAAGTTTATCAATGGCAAATCCTGGAAGAAACTTAGTTCTACATTTAATTTCTTCATAACCCAAAAGCAAGATAAGTTCATAATGATGTGCAAGGGAAATCAAGTCATCACAATTTTTGGACATGATTCGATCATGAAACAATTCGCATTGGGTAATGAAATGACCACGTTCATTGCAAAGTTCAAAAGTACCGCTAAGATATTTTAAATTTTCAGCACAATCATCTAGCATTTGTAGCAACCATTTAGTTTCTAAATACTTATGTGTCTTGCAAAATCTATCTTCCCTCTTTGGTATGTACTTGCAAACTCTATACACTCCACAAAAATCAACATGCTTATATGAGATATTTTTATCATGACTAGTGCAATCATCATTAGTACCATGGATATTCAAAGGATTCACACTAACAACATTGCAAGCATGCTCATCATTCAAGTCTTTAGTGCCAAGCACTCTATGTAATTCTTCTTCTAGTACTTGAGCACAATTTTCCTTTCCAGCATTTTCACGAAAGATATTAAAAGATGAAGCATATGAGGTAACCTTAATTTCATTTTTTGTAGTTTTCTTTTATAAACTAAACTAGTGATAAAACAAGAAACTAAAAGATTCGATTGCAAGATCTAAAGATATACCTTCAAGCACTAACCTCCTTGGCAACGGCGCCAGAAAAGAGCTTGATGTCTACTACGCAACCTTCTTCTTGTAGACGTTGTTGGGCCTCCAAGTGCAGAGGTTTGTAGGACAGTATAAAATTTCCCTCAAGTGGATGACCTAAGGTTTATCAATCTGTGGGAGGCATAGGATGAAGATGCTCTCTCTCAAACAACCCTGCAACCAAATAACAAAGAGTCTCTTGTGTCCCCAACACACCCAATACAATGGTAAATTGTATAGGTGCACTAGTTCGGCGAAGAGATGGTGATACAAGTGCAATATGGATGGTAGATATAGGTTTTTGTAATAAGAAAATATAAAAACAGCAAGGTAGCAAGTGGTAAACGTCAGCATAAACGGTATGGCAATGATAGTAGACAAGGCCTAGGGTTCATACTTTCACTAGTGAAAGTTCTCTCAACAAGGATAACATAATTGGATCATATTACTAGCCCTCAACATGCAACAAAGAGTCACTCCAAAGTCACTAATAGCAGAGAACAAACGAAGAGATTATGGTAGGGTACGAAACCACCTCAAAGTTATTCTTTCTGATCGTTCTATTCAAGAGTCCGTAGTAACTTTCAATCTATCATAGAGTTCATACTAGAATAACACCTAAAGACACAAATCAACCAAAACCCTAATGTCACCTAGATACTACATTGTCACCTCAAGTATCCGTGGGCATGATTATACAATATGCATCACACAATCTCAGAAACATCTATTCAACCAACACATAGATCTTCAAAGAGTGCCCCAAAGTTTCTACCGGAAAGTCAAGACGAAAATGTGTGCCAACCCCTATGCATAGGTTCCCAAGGTCACGGAACCCGCAAGTTGATCACCAAAACATACATCAAGTGGATGACATGATATCCCATTGTCACCACAGATAAACATGTGCAAGACATACATGAAGTGTTCTCAAATCCTTAAAGACTCAATCCGATAAGATAACTTCAAAGGGAAAACTCAATCCATTACAAGAGAGTAGAGGGGGAGAAGCATCATAAGATCCAATTATAATAGCAAAGCTCGCAATACATCAAGATCGTGCCATCTCAACAACACGAGAGAGAGATCAAACACATAGCTACTGGTACATACCCTCAGCCCCGAGGGTGGACTACTCCCTCCTCGTCATGGAGAGCGTCGGGATGATGAAGATGGACACCGGTGAGGGTTCCCCCCTCCGGCAGGGTGCCAGAACTGGGTCTAGATTGGTTTTCGGTGGCGGTCATGTAATGCATTGGGAGTTGTCCCACGATCCCATGTACACCACGACTGTCGGAGTGGTTGTTCCGGCTTCTCCGGGTTTCAGGCATAACGGATGGAGCATTAAAATCATATTTAAAGTTTGTCTCTGTATCTTCTGCTGACAAGGATGCAGAGAAGATATTCGACCGTTTCAACAGAATGCATATGATTTGGATAGACAGAGTGTGGGACTAGAAAGCATAAAGAGGTTAGGGTCCGATCACATTCTCTTAGTCCAAGAGATTCAAATATGAAGACATAGCTATAAGTGAATGCTGTTGAGGACAGAACACAGCTCTATATATACATAAATCCTATATGAAGACAAATCAAGTGCGAAGACTTTGCAAATGTAACGCCACGAGAAAAGCTTCAAACAAGAATTTGGTGGTGGCGTTACCCACCGTATAGGAAGTATTAGACCCAGACACGGCGCACAATTATCGTGGCGCTCCGAAGTCAAATTCCATGTTAATGTATTCGCACTTAGAGTGTAAGTCTTCATTGATTGAAGATATACTTTACTTCGTGTGTTGCACATCTAAGTCATCAACATGCATAAGTGTTAGGATGTGTGCCTGATTACAGGACATTTGAGGATTCTAAGATATTTAGCTCACACCGCAATTGCAAAACCTTTTCTCATCCAAGGGCTTTGTGAAGATATCTGCCAGTTGCTCTTCAGTGTTGACGTGTATGATATCAATATCTTCCTTCATAACATGATCTCTGAGAAAGTGATGACGAATTTCAATGTGCTTTGTCTTCGAGTGCTGAACTGGGCTGTTGGCAATCTTGATGGCGCTTTCATTGTCACAGTAGAGTGGCACATGCTTCAGATGGACTCCATAGTCCTTGAGTGTTTGCTTCATCCAGAGAAGCTGAGCGTAGCAAGATCCAGAAGCAATGTATTCAGATTCAGCAGTGGAGAGTGATACACAGTTCTGCTTCTTTGAAGACCAACAGACAAGTGATCGTCCTAGAAAGTGACATGTGCCTGATGTGGACTTGCGATCAACTTTGTCACCAGCATAATCAGCATCTGAAAATCCTACTAGATCAAACTCTGAGCCCTTTGGATACCATAATCCTAGTGTTGGGGCGTAAGCCAAATATCGAAGTATTCGCTTGACAACTAAGTGATGCGACTCCTTTGGTGCCGCTTGATATTGAGCACACATGCAAACACTAAGCATAATATCTGGCCTAGATGCACATAAATAAAGTAAAGAACCAATCATGGAGCGGTATACCTGTTCATCAAACTCTTTACCATTGGCGTTGGGACCCAGATGATGTTTAGCAGGCATTGGCGTCGAGTACCCTTTGCAGTCTTGCATTCCAAACTTCTTCAGGCAGTCTTTAAGGTACTTCTCTTGAGATATGAAGATGTCGTTGCTTTGCTGACGAATTTGAAGACCAAGGAAGAACTTCAGCTCACCCATCATAGACATTTGATATTGTTCTTGCATCATGTGACCAAACTCATCACTGTATTTCTTGTCCGTGCAGCCGAAGATAATGTCATCCACATAGATTTGGCAGACAAATAGCTCATCATCATATGTCTTCGTGAATAGTGTGGGATCTAGGGATCAAGGTTTGAAGCCTTTGCTCTTCAGGAAGTCTTTGAGGGTGTCATACCAAGCACGAGGTGCTTGTTAGAGGCCATACAGTGCCTTGTTGAGCTTGTATACCATATCAGGACGTTTTGGGTCTTCAAAGCCAGGTGGTTGTGCAACATACACTTCTTCAATTCTTACATTGAGAAAGGCACTCTTTACATCCATTTGATATAGTAGTATGTTGTGATGATTTGCATAGGCTAGCAGTATACGAATAGCTTCAAGTCTAGCCACAGGAGCAAATGTTTCATCGAAGTCAATCCCTTCAACTTGAGTATATCCTTGAGCAACGAGACGAGCTTTGTTTCTGACCACTTGACCATGCTCATCTTGCTTGTTGCGATAGATCCATTTTGTGCCTATTATGTTGTGCTTTCGAGGGTCATGATGCTTGACAAGTTCCCACACATTGTTCAGCTCAAACTGTTGAAGCTCTTCTTGCATTGCTTGAATCCATTCAGGCTCCATAAAAGCTTCAGCAACTTTCTTGGGTTCAGATATTGAGACAAAAGCAAAGTGCCCACATAAATTTGCGAGCTGTGTTGCTCTTGAGCGAGTGAGTGGACCAAGAGCATTTATACTATCAATTATCTTCTCAACTTGTACTTCATTTGCAACACGAGGATGAGCTGGACGAAGATTTTGCTCTTGTTGTGCATTGTCTTCATCAGGAGTATTGTCTTCAGGCTGAGCATTGTCTTCAGGTTGATTTGGAGCAGAGATGATGAGTTCCTCGTCAGGTTGTGCTTCAGAAGGCATGATCTCACCAGTTCCCATTAGCTTGATAGATTCATTTGGTGAAGCTTCATCTGCACATTTGGTAGGGATTCTCTTTGTGATCCATTTGTCTCATCAAACCTCACATCCACAGTTTCAACAGTTTTATAGAGAAAATGTTGAAGACTCTATAGGAGTGTGAGTCCTTTCCATATCCGAGCATGAAGCCTTCATGAGCTTTGGGTGCAAACTTTGACTTATGATGAGGATCCTTGATCCAGCACTTAGCTCCAAATACTCTGAAGTAGCTTACATTTGGCTTCTTTCTAGTGAGAAGTTCATAGGATGTTTTCTTCAGAAGCTTGTGAAGATAAACACGGTTGATGACATGGCATGCAGTATCAATGGCTTCGGGCTAGAACCTTCATGGTGTTTTGTACTCATCGAGCATCATTCGAGCCATCTCAATTAGAGTTCTATTCTTGCGCTCAACGATCCCATTTTGCTGAGGTGTATATGAGGCTGAGAATTCATGAGTGATTCCCATCTCATCCAGATAAAGATCAAGGCTAGTGTTCTTGAATTCAGTGCCATTGTCACTTCTGATATGTTTGATCTTGATGCCATAATTGTTCATGGCACGGTTGGCGAAGCGTCTGAATACATCTTGCACTTCAGTCTTGTAGAGTATTATGAGCACCCATGTGTATCTTGAATAATCATCAACAATGACGAAGCCATAGAGACAGGTTGTGGTAGAGAATGTGGAGTAGTGAGTAGGGCCAAGTAAGTCCATGTGGAGCAGCTCGAAGGGTTTGGATGTCGTCATGATTGTCTTCGAGGGGTGCTTGGCTCTAGTCATCTTCCCAGCTTCACAGGCACCACATAGATGATCTTTCTTGAACTTGACTTCCTCAATGCCTATGACATGCTTCTTCTTTGCGTGAGTATGCAAGTTCCTCATGCCAGCATGTCCTAGCCTCCGATGCCAGAGCCAGCACTCTGAAGCTTTTGCTAGAAGACATACGGCCATCTGCGGTCCTGCTGAGAAATCTACCATATATAGATCACCTTTTCTGTATCCTTCAAATACTAAAGACTTGTCAGATTCCATTAGAACAATGCAACGAAATTTACCAAAGATCACAATCATGTTTAAGTCACAAAGCATTGAGACAGACATTAAGTTGAAGCCAAGAGATTCAACAAGCATGACTTTATCCATGTGCTGATCTCTTGAGATTGCAACTCTACCTAGACCCAACACTTTGCTTTTACCAGTATCAGCAAATGTGATGTGACTCTTGTTGGATGGACATAAAGTTGAGTCCATGAGAAGATTTCGATCACCAGTCATATGATTTGTGCATCCGCTATCCATAATCCATTCTGAAGACTTTGGTGTCTCCCCCTACAATGCAGTTAGGAGGATAGGCTTCACCAAAAGCCATTGTGAAGCATAAACATTTGATCCATAAGTGGATTACGAAAGCTTAGATGAAAGTTAGGACTGGTAATTTGTTCAGCAAGTGATTCATTAATAGTATGAGAAGTAAGTCATTTAGGCATCTGATCTTGTGCCCTACAAGTGTTTTAGGTCCCCAGCAATAGCATCAGAAGCCTTTGATCATAGGCTGGAGACCTTTCCCTGCAAGAGAAAGTTAGTTCTTCTTAACCACCCACATTTTCAGGGGTGGCTTAGAAGCAATATGTCTAAGAGCAGCATCTGAGAATTTTGGCTTTGGGTCCCTAGCAAATAGTCTTGCAGGAGGAGAATAATACTCATAAGAATAGGCAAAAAAATTCCTGGATTTATGAACATAGCGGTTTGAAGAAACACGCTCATATTCATGGGTCTGGGTATGGTTTCCCTGCAAAACATTCGCGTTAGGGTGACTCAGATGAGTCCTTTGGTTGCATGAAGCCTTAGGACCATATGAAGCCTTTGGTCTGGGGTTTTTCTTCATCCCAGGAGGTGTCATGGAAGTATTTGCTGGAAGCTTCTCAAGACAACCTTTGGGTACCCAGATCTTCTTCATCGGTGGTCCATTCCTGCAGTTAGTACCAATATACCTGGCAAACACTTCACCATTTTGATTCTTAAACAGATTATAGTTTGCATCAAGGGATTCATCAATGATAATAGGATTAGCACAAGTGAAGCCAAATAAGGTAGATGGATCCACTGAGGGTCCCTTTGCAGCAACCCATGTGGTTTTGGGATACTGCTTAGGCTTCCAGTATGAACCATCAACATTCATTTTCCTATCGAACCCAACACCCTCTTTCCTAGGGTTTCGGTTCAGTATCTGCTTTTTAAGGACATCACATAGAGTCTGATGCCCTTTGAGACTTTTGTACATCCTTGTTTCAAGAAAAGTCTTCAACCTAGCATTTTCATCAGCAATAGTAGTGGTTTCCTCAGCAAGGGGTTAGTTACCACATAAATAGTTGAAGATATTACAACAGTGGCAGCAGTAGAGCATTCAGCAACAGATGTAGCATTATCACGTTCAATGCATTTTAGACATGGTGGTTCAAACTCTCCGTGAGTGGAGCTGATCAGTTGTGCGCGGAGTGACTCATTCTCCTTTTAAAGATCTTCATGAGCCGCTTTCACTTTCTCAAGTTCTCGTTTCCTTTGAATGTAATCGTGGGAAAGCTTTTCATGAGTTTTTGAAAGCGATTCATAAAGCTCTTCAAGTTCTTTGTACTTAATATGAAGATTTTTTTATGTCTTCAATTAAGAACTGAGAACGGGTCATTTCCGCGTCCAACAGGTCATCGCTTTTGTCTAACAGTTTTTGAATATGTTCCATGGCTTTCTGCTGTTGAGTGGCAATTTTAGCAAGTGTTTTGTAGCTAGGTTTTGATTCACAATCAGAGTCATCTTCACTAGATGTTTGAAAGTAAGCATCACGTGATTTTACGTTGGCACCGCGTGCCATGAAGCAGAAGGTGGGAGCAGAGTCGTTGTCCTCATCATCATTGTTGGGGACGGGGCCATTGTCTTCAGTGTTGAAGATGGAATTGCCCACGTAGGCAGTGGCTAAAGCCAGACTTGCAGCACCAGAATCAGACTCCTCCTCCGACTCCACCTCCGCTTCTTCAGAAGCAGACTCTTCCTTAGAATCCATCTCCTTGCCAACAAAAGCGCGAGCCTTGCCAGATGAATTCTTCTTATGTGATGAATACTTTGATGAAGACTTTGAAGAAGACTTTGAGTATTTCTTCTTTTTCTTCTCATCAGAATCATATTCCTTGCTCTTCTTTTTCTTCTTCTCGTTGTCCCACTGAGGACACTCAGAGATGTAGTGACCAGGTTTCTTGCACTTATGACATGTTCTTTTCTTATAGTCATGAGTAGATGCTTCATCATTTCTTGAGCTAGATCTTGAAGACTTTCTGAAGCCTTTCTTCCTAGTGAATTTCTGGAACTTCTTTACAAGCATGGCATGCTCCTTTCCAATTTCTTCAGGATCATCAGAACTGCAGTCAGATTCTTCTTCAGATGAGGAATAGCTTTTGCCTTTAAGGCGCGAGATCGGCCATAGTTGGGACCATAGATGTCACATTTCTCAGATAGCTGGAACTCATGTGTGTTGAGCCTCTCAAGTATATCATACAGATCGAGAGTCTTGAAGTCAGGGCATTCTTGAATCATCAGTGCAAGGATATCAAATGAGTTGCCGAGTGATCTCAGAAGGGTCTTGACGATTTCATATTTGGTAATCTCAGTGGCGCCAAGTGCTTGAAGCTCATTTGTGATGTCAGTGAGACGATCAAAAGTGTGTTGGACATTCTCATTGTCATGTCTCTTGAAGCGATTGAAGAGATTGCGAAGGACGCTGATCCTTTGATCTCTCTGGGTAGAGACTCCTTCATTGATCTTTGAGAGCCAGTCCCAAACTTCCTTTGACGTGTCCAGAGCACTTACACGACCGTACTGTCCTTTGGTCAGATGACCACAGATGATGTTCTTGGCCGTTGAATCCAATTGAACGAGCCTCTTGACATCAGCAGGGGTGATGCCTTCACCAGTCTTGGGAACGTCGTTCTTGACGACAAACCAGAGGTCCACGTCAATAGCTTCAAGATGCATGCGCATCTTGTTCTTCTAGTAGGGATATTCGGTGCCATCAAAGACAGGGCACGCAGCGAAGACTTTGATTATCCCTGCAGTCGACATAGCTAAAACTCCAGGTGGTTAAACCGAATCACACAGAACAAGGGAGTACCTTGCTCTGATACCAATTGAAAGTGCAGTATATCGACTAGAGGGGGGTGAATAGGCAATTTTTATGAAATGCTTCAAAACATGGTAGTTTCGAAGACAAATAATAAGCTCAAGCCTATTAGTATGCAGCGGAAAGTGGACTACACTAGATAAGCCATAGTCATGTATTCAATGGAGTGAAGGCATGAAGACTAATAGCAACTAGGCAGTAGTGATCATAAAGGAAGAAGGAATGAAGCCAATCACAACAAATACATACTCAGTGAAGACAATCAGATAAGGCAGGCATGCAATGTCTTCACAACGTAGAGCAGTAAGTAAAGGGAAGGAAAGGATAGAACCAGTAGCTCGGGGAAGACAGTGATTTCTTAGACCAGTTCCAGTTGTTGTGACAACTGTACGTCTGGTTAGGGAGGCTGAGATTTAACTCAGAAGACCGCGTCTTCACCTTGCTCCCCTTGAGCTAAGGACACCTAGTCCTCACCCAATCACTCTGGTAAGTCTTCAAGGTAGACTTCCAAACCTTCATAGACTTCGTTCACTGGCAATCCACAATTACTCTTGTTTGCTCAGAACGCGACGCCTAATGATGAGCCTCTAATCCCTCGTTGGTTACCCCAAGTGGAAGGTGAAAGATGCAGTGTTGTGGAAGTGTTTTCCCTTAGCAAAGATGCCAAGGATCGAATCCCCAGAGACTCCTAGGTTCAACAAGTAGGTGTCAACTGCTAACGGCGCGGATTAGCAGTCAACGTGGACCTGCACACATATACAAATAACTTTGCTCCCAACGAGTACAGAGAGGTTGTCAATCCCTCTGGCATTGTAGTTCACAAAGGATTAAAAGCAAATGATAGTAGTGATAGATAATGTTTGCAATAGTAAATAATAGCGAAAAGTAAATAGCGGATGTGATCAATGATGGTAATATGGACCGGAGTCTCATGATGTTCACTAGTGATGTCTCTCTCCCAAAAGACGATAAAACAGCTATGTGAGGTAAACAAATTACAGTTGGGCAATTGACAGGACCACGAACACAAACCAATGCTGATTACATTGCAAGAAAGGTTGAGGTTCAAAGCATGGGCGGTACGCCAAAGTAAGTAGACCAAAATCCATCAATATCTACTACTAATCATCCACCTTGAGATATCTATCCAGAACATCTCGCTGGTATTAAGTTGCGAGTCCCACCCATAGTGTAAACTCAATGCAACAGACAACTGCATTAAAAGAACTTTGCGTAAAGTAAACAATCCTTGCACCCGCGGGCACAAGCACCGTTGTTTTCCCCCTTGTGGCAACAGCACATCCCCTAGACTCATGTTTCTGTCACTCAAGCTAGTCATCGAGGGGCATGAACCCACAATCGAGCATAACGTTCCCTCTTGGAGTCACTACGTATTACTTGGCCAAAGCAATAAATAACAACGGAGAACATGCAAGAATTACTTATGAACATAAATATAAAAGAGGTAGATCAAATATATTACTCAAGATCAATCTGAACATAATCTCATAATCCATCGGATCCCAGCA
>LR738713.1:406621734-406639770 GCA_902687465.1 Secale cereale
GAACGCTGATTTTTTATATGATTTTTCTGGATTTTTCCTGGCAGTTCTCGTAACGTGAAAACCTGAAATACAAAAACAGCCGAAAACAGAAACTGGCACCGGGGTGCACTGGATTAGTAGGTTAGTCCAAATATGATCAAAAGTGTATGGAAGTGTATGAATATCATAGCAATATCACCCAAAAGTGGCATGGAGCAAGCAGAAATTATAGATACGTTTTGGACGTATCAACATCCCCAAGCTTAATTCCTGCTCGTCCTCGAGTAGGTAAATGATAACAAGCATAATTTATGTGGTGACATGCTATTAACCATATAGGACTTATTACAGTCATATGACAAAAGCTTACTGAGACAATGATTCTATAGTAATTAAGTTGCCTCATGAGAAAATCACAAATGACTGAAAGTTTTACAACATGACATTGAAGCATCAAAAAGATTTGCAATGAACATGATGTGCAAATATGATAAAGTGATATCTAGCTTGCCCCCTTTAGTGAAGCAAAACATATATGCAGGGGCACCTTCAAGGTTTAAGTGATGACTAGATACAATGATTTCAAAATAAACGATATCACAATCATGCAAAAGACAATGCTACTTTGGAACAATGCACATTCCACTCAGAATGACAATCATGCTCTCAGTAGTTGGTGCTTTTAAAAGAAGGTGGAGACTCAACATAAAAGTAAAAGAATGGTTAGAACTTTTTATTTTGAAAACATAGAAGCAATTTTGTCAACGGTAGTAGTACTTCATATGTGTCATGCATAAGACATCCTATAAGTTGCAAGCCTCATGCATCGAATACCAATAGTGCTCGCACCTTGTCCTAATTAGCTCGGATTTCCATGGGTTATCATTGCATTACATATGTTTTAACCAAGTGTCACAAAGGGGTACCTCTATGCCACCTGTACAAAGGTCCAAGGAGATAAATCGCATTTGATTTCTCGTTTTTGATAGATCTCAACTTGAGGACATCCATACCGGGACAACATAGAAAATAGATGATGGACTCCTCTTTAATGCATAAGCATATTCTCATAAGAGATTGAGGATTATGTCCAAGCTAAAACTTCCACCATGATGCATGGCTTTGGTTGGCGGCCCAATGTTCTTCTCTAACAATATGCATACTCATTCAACCCACGGCAAATCACCCTTACTTCAGACAAGACGAACATGCATAGCAACTCACATGATATTCAACAAAAGTGTGACAGTTGATGGCGTCCCCAGAAACATGGTTACTGCTCAGCAAGCAACTTATAAGAAATAAGATACATAGGCAACATATTCTTTACCACAATAGTTTTTAAGCTACTTTCCCATGAGCTATGTATTGCAAGGTTAGTCTGCTTAGTACAGGTGGAGGTTAGCAAAAGACTGGGAGCGACCAACTAAGAGAGCAATGACGGTCATAATCATGCAGAGCGACAAAGCAATATTGAATCAGGCATGGTAGTTATATCGCTACTCAGAAATAAAAGATCATCAAGGCTTGACAGACTTTCTTTACAGTCTAAAATATGCGTGAGCATACGCCAAGTCAATCAAAATAAATTCTTGAAGGAAGATATTACTAAACCATACCACATCATCGGCAAACAAATCATGTTGGTACTCCAATAACACATTGGAAATCCCCCAGCTATTTGAGAGTAACCATAAGAAACCTGAACTACTGAGACCTATGTGGGTTAAGCTTTTATCTTCCAACTCTCCAAGTTGTTGTTTAGCTTAACCAACTAGTTCGGGGTACCCAACACAGATTCTTGGAGAAGTGGTGGTTTAAAAGAAAACCAACTTGATCACGAATTCAACATAGCGGTCAGGGAACAACCTGGTAATACTTCCGAGAAGATATTCGGAAAATCACGAACCACCGATATGTTACTAAGCTCGGGAACAATCTTGCTTTTCAAGGCAAGACGATATGATCAAATGAGCAAGGACTTGACAAAGTCCTAACTCATCAATCAAGGAGTGCACCAGGAAAGTGGACTAGGTAGCACGATCAATCTTAGGATGGTGATTCGGTAACCATCATGCTAAGAATGAAATTATCGTCCATTTAACTACCAAGCAACAGAGTTGCTAGGAGTATTGATTTCGCACATCACAATTCACTTGTCAGCATTCCGGTTACAATAACACGGAAACCGAGGGATGAACAATGATGGCAAGAAGTATTACTACATCAAGAATTCATAAGAGATAGTGCAATTCTCACGACATTCTTGACATAAAGATGGTAATACTCCAGGATAGAACAGTTTAGAAACTGCATTAGCATTCTTCATATGTGAAGTACAACTTCGTTGACCAAATCTTGGATATGGATAAGGTACTGGAGTTTGTTTCTCCTAGTCATTCCGGAATAGAATGGCTTGACGTACCTCAAGAGTAAAAGGCACCGATGAACACAAGTGCACGACTACTCCTAACTATCAATTGATAGACGAGGGTCATAATACAACGAAAAAGGAGACAACTCAAGGAATATATAACTTCTGAGTTGCGGATGCATGGACTAGCATGTCGAACCAGTTCAACATATTTCTTCCAGATAACCCATGCAGAAAGTAGAATTGGCAGAGTCACAATATGAACGGAGTACTACTCAAGAGCACTCGGGTTGTGATCTTTTGGTTCAGAAGAACTTCTGCCATGATGGTTCATGGTATTTGGAAGAAGGATATACCACGGACATCGAGGACTATCACAAGGTTACTAATATCCTAAAGGGACGAGCAAATACTACCAACATGAAGTAGGTAGAGTGAAGCTCGGGTTCAAGAACCCAGGAATAGAATGCTTACTAACTAAATGGCATCACGGGATGCTTTCGAGAATAATGGCCAGAATCATCACACTGAGGACACAAAGTATTGTTGCATTACTGGGTGATCTTCTACGGCACCTAGGGTCATAATAATAAGTCCAACCATTTGTCGAGGTAACAAGTACCTCAACACAATGACTAGTGTGGTTAATCTGGCCCAAAGGAGCATCGGGACAGGAAGAAGGGATTTGCAAATGCATCAGACTATTAGAAACCTGGGATGACTCGGACAGCATAACGGCTGCAAATGCTCGAAAATACTTTTGAGATTCAAGCAAAAGGGTAGCATATCCACTTAACATCATAATGTCAAGGTTCTGAGACCAACAGTTGAACAAACAGAAGTAGTAGAAACTGAACTGAGGGTTGAATCCACAATAACGTGATCCTGATAAATAGAATGAGAATCCTAGTTCTTAATCCCCGTAGAAGGAAGAAGGTGACTCAGATCAGAAGGTCATAAGGTAAAGGAGTAAAAATAGCCTTACGTTCCTTTCCACAATCAATTCCCTTAAATAACTAAAGAGTTTCTAGACACGACTTCGACCAGTTTGGCTTGCTAATCCTACAGGCAGTCAGGCTCTGATACCAAAGCTGTCGGGACCCCGATCCTAAGTCACACACGTCTAGCCTGTAACACATCATATCACTTTGCGGCCTCACGCACGGTATCCTCACGGGTGCCACCTTTCTTGGCCCGGGACCGTTTGCGCATTTTGGCACACGTATATGATGGTGTCTCTAGCATCCATATGACAGAGAACCCGGGCCGACATGACCAGTTATAAACCAAAAGTGGCACTAAATTATAGAGACAGACATACATGACCCAGCAACGAACGTGTCGGTCATCAACGTATGAACCCAAGTCGTAGCGAGCTACAAAGACTTAAAGGAACAACGCGTGACATTTCCCTAAGGGACAGACACAGGAATGAAGAAGGACACATGCAGGCCAGCCTAAGTGTTCCGGAGCAGTAGCAAGCTACCAAGGCTCAGTGGAAGCACTAGGAGACATTTCCCTGTAAGATAGGCTACCAAAGGTAAACAACTAGGTGTCGGATCCCACACATAACAATACACATTACACGTACGCATAACATGCAAGTATGTGTTGTACAACATGGCATCACAACATAACTCAACAACTCATATAGATAAAGGCCCAGAAGAGCCATCATAGCATTTATTACAAACAGAGGTCACATGACCCAACATACAGAGCATACAGGCAACGGAAGCATAACATGTCTGAGTACAGACAACTACAAATGAAAAAGGCTGAGAAGCCTGACTATCTACAAGACCCTTCTAAGGGCACAAGACCGTAGCTGAGGTAACAAGCTAAACGTCGAAGTCCACGCGGAACCACTAGCGAGACTGAAGTCTCTCTACAAAAACATAAATTAAGCAAACGTGAGTACAAAGGTACCCAGCAAGACTTACATCAGAACTAACTACATATGCAACAGTCTCAACAAGGGGGTAGTGGAGTTTGACTGCAGCAAGCCAGCTTTGACTCGTGGCTATCCTGAACTACGACTGCAAGTAACTCTTTTGAGGTGGCGCACACGAGTCCACATATTCACCAATCAATACACCACTATGGATCCATTCCCGTCTACCTACGAGAACGCCATCCATAGCACTCACATTTGTCTTGAGCATTTTAGAGTATCCACTTTCAATTGTCTATGTACCACGTAAGCATCCAAGAAGTCCATATCCGCGGACCCGGCTATTCGAATAGATCATGTTAACCCTGCAGGGGTGTACTTCTTCACACACGCTCTCGCCACTTACCGCCATGTACACGTCATGTATCTCGGCAACCTTCAAGCGGAAGCCTGGCGAGGATGTCGGCCACGACCTGACTAACCACACAAGTCTCTCGTCCAGGTTTATCGCCTATTCGGGTTCCATCCGTGGGGAGATCCGGCCGGGGTGTCGCTCACGGCCCCAAAAGATGTGCGCAGGGTTCCCAAGCCCACCTCGTCGGATGGATCTACGCTTGGTACACCGTGCCATGGTGCCTAGTCTGACCCAAGCCCACATGTACCATGTGCCACTTGGTAGACTACTAACACTACCTACAAACACCAGAAACTAGTTGCAACTCCTGGACAGAGATCTAGTTGATTAATAAGTCGAGAGGGGTCGAGTTACCGGAACCCAATGTGTGGTAGTAACTATGTCATTGGACAACTTACACAGAACTCAGTTCTTAAGGACGGCTCCAGTGAGAAAACCCACCATGTACTCCTACATGGCCTCTCACCGCTACCTTTACCAAATCGTGTTCACACACTTAGCTCTCAACAGTAGGGCATGTTCACCACATTCCAATTCATCCCCGATGAATCAGACCTGACACAACTCTAGGCAATAGCAGGCATAACCAGAAAGCATGAATGAGTAGGCACAACATGGCTCAAACAACTCCTACTCATGCCAGTGGGTTTCAACTATTTATCGTGGCAATGACAGGTCATGCAGAGGAAAGGGGTTCAACTATCGCAGCAAAAGCAGTTCAATCGTTGTTGTCCTAATGCAGCAAAAGAGAGCAAGAGCGAGAGAGTGGGATTGTATCGGAATGAACAAGGGGGTTCTGCTTGCCTGGCACTTCTGAAGATGTTAATAGCTCTTCATCGGTGTCATCGAACTCATCGTCGGAACGTCGTCTACTGAGAGAGAACAAAACCGGCAAACAGAGAAAGAACACAATCGATGCAATGCAACAATATGATGCATGAATGTGACATGGCAATATGTTGTTGGTTGAGCTAAAGCAACTAGCAACACAATTAAATGAAGTTGGTTTGAACCAAAGGTTCAAATTCAAACTCCATATGTGATTATTCAAATGCCATTTATTCAAATTGTCCTAAACAGTGGCTGTAAGTTATTCAAACATGCATGTAAATGCCATAAACAGATTCCTTGGATTTTTCTGATCAATTTTCATATATAAATTATTTTCATCTGAGCTACGGTTGATTTCATATGATTTTTAGAAGTTTTGGCTATTTTCTGAAATAAATAAATCATTTTTGATTTATTTAAAAACCCAGAAAACATTTACTGCGTCAGCACTGCGTCAGGCTGAGGTCAGCAGGTCAACTGACCGGCCAGGGTCAAACCTGACGTGTGGGGTCCACACGTCAGTGACACATGGACTGATTCCGGTCAAAACCAGCGCTGATTGGAGTTTGACCAGGGCTAGGGCCCACTGTCAGTGGCTGTGAGGGTGATTAGCGGGGTCATTAGTGCTAACTAAGTGAGCCACGTCGGCGGCTTAACGCCGGCGACCAAAGAACACGGCGGAGGGTCACCGGAGTTGATCGGGGCGGCGCTGCAGGCTGCGGCTGGGCACGCCGAGGGCACCAGGAGGGAGCCCGTGCTCTCCCGCATCCATCCCCGCTAGTGGGAGGAGCTGGGGTGGCCGGAGCTCGTCGAAAACGAGCTCGCGGCGGCGCCGGAGTTCGGGCACCGATGGGGTAGGTGCTGCGGGGCTCAGGGAAGTGAGCTGGTGGTTGCGTTCGGTTCCTGGGGGCTCGGTGAGCACGGTGACATGCTCGGTTCCGAGCTTGCGCGTCTGTGGCTACGACGGCGACAAGCTCAGCGGCGGCCGGCGACGGTAAGGAAGGGGGCGATGGCTACGGCGAGTTGCAGGCCACGGGGACAGGGGGAAACGGCGGAGGAGCTCACAGCGGGGTCGACGGGGGTCTCAGGAGGCTCGGGGAGGCGCCGGACGTAGCGAATCGACAACGAGGTCGACGGCGGCCGAAGGTTGAAGAAGACGAAGACGGCGGCGTTTCGGGGCTTCCGGCGTCGGGCAGCTTGGCGAGGAGGAAGAGAGGGACGAGGCGAAGCTCGTGTACACTTTGCGGGGGTGTGGGGAGGGCTGTGGTCACGGTGGTGCTCGCCGGCGGCGACGGCTTCGTTCGGTCGCCGCGTGAGAGAGACAGAGGAGGGAGGAGAGAGTAGCGAGTGAGGGGGGAGGTCGAGGGGGTTCCAGGGGTGTCGTGGCGTTCGTCCAGGGCATCGGGGAGGGAAGCAGGCAGGGAGGAGGTGGAGGCCGCGGGCGTGCGCCGTTGCCACGCACCTGCATGTCCTCCTGGCAGGAGGAAGAAGACCACACAGCCCCTGGTGGGCTGGGCCTCTTCTGCCAGGTAAGGCCCAGGTGAGTTCTTCTCTCTCTCTTATTTCTGTTTCTGTTTTCTATTTTTCTTTCTTTGTTTTATTTTCTTTTGCCACTGTTTTGAAATTTAAACAATTTCAAACAATGCCAAAAACTCCTCTGAACAATTTTATGTTGCTAGATGGACTTTTCCAAAAGCACATAAAATATTTCAAAGTTATTTGAAAATATATTCTATATATTATGAATATAGTTCCAAATTCAAATACAATAATAAATTAAATTCCATGCCCAAAATATTCCACAGAAATGTCCATTATTTTTGGTTTGCTGCAAAAGCCTTGCCAAAAATATCCAACAAATATTAGGAACATTTTGGAAACATTGACTGCAATTTTTTTGACTGGACCTATTTGGAATTTGAAGTGCTAGGGTTTGAACAATCCCCATTTCAAGTTTCCTTTGAAAATAAACATGATGACATGATGATCAGGCAAGGACCACAGGGGTTGATCTAGGGATGTGACAACTCACCCCCACTAAAACAAGAATCTCGTCCCGAGATTCAAGCGTAGGGTAAGAAATCAGAGGGGACACAAGCTAGCACAATCTTCACGATCCAATTTTCCTTCTCGGAGATGTTGATTTATTGCATCATAATGATCTTGTCATCCTTGCTTGAGATCTTCATCCAACTAGATGATAACGGAGACATACTCTGTAGAAATCGATCTTCCCGAAGATCGAGGAACTCAAGATCAACTCATGGAGTGAGACATTGAAGTATCTCTTGAACTGAGACACGGAACACACATCCAGGGGGATGGAGTGAACAAATGATGAAGGTTCACTTGGTAGGCAATAATTCCACACCTAAGAAGATGGTGATCGATGTCACCAAACGGGGCACCTTAGCGAAGGTGACTCGTAGAGTTATTCCTTTAAGTGGCAAAAAGAATTACTTTTGATATAGAGATCATTGAAATTCCCTATACCAGCCTGAGACGGATCACAATCGATCATTTGACAGGGTCCGTAAGAATGACATACTCCACCTAGGATAGATGACATGGACTATCTTGCTGAAGACAACACAACGGATGATTTTGCTTATCATCGGAAATGGATGGAACCCATGGTAAAATGGCACATTGATGGTGCAAGCTGGAAACAAAAATGCAAATGCTGGGAGTGATTTTGGTAACTGGGATAAATCCCAATAGTAGAGGGTAAATATACTCTTTGAGAGGTTTTAACATAACCAGGAACACTCGAAGCAATCCCGGTTAGTGCCGGTGATAACACCTAGTGCTTGTGCGTGCTCTCAAGAACTTGAGCATTCCCATATTCACCAAGGTTTTACCAATATCCGTGTCAAGGATCCTGGCAACACCACATACTACCATGATGAATAACGATGGATGATGCAGATGCAAAGGAAGATAACACTCTCTCAGATTTCACCTTAGCGGAGTCAAGGGGCAAAATCTGGATGATCGACCGAGAGACATTTAGCACTCCGCTTCTAATGTTCTCCTTGATGTGTTAGCGTAAGCCATTCATATATATCTTTGGTATCTTGAACATCAAGTAAAGGTCGGACTTCGGAAGCACAAGAATCCATAAGGAACAACTAGGAAGTAAATCCTACGAAATCCTTATGGGGAGGTGGCCAACTTCTTCAATCAAGATACTACAACAATAGGTCTTCCAGCTGGGTGTGTTGGCCACGACATCCATTTTGCCGGTTATCGAGAGACCAATATTATAGTTCTTGGGAAATTCTCCAACCATCGTAACTGCCTGAGATCCAGTTTTGGCTGGGGCCAGGATATTCCAGACTCATCAAGTCTAGGAAGAAAAATGAATGTTTGCAACACAAATCGACGAGACGGCGTTGCGAGATTCTCGGGAAATGGACTGCGGTAGTAAGCTCCAAAACATGAGCTGGTTCTGCTACATACACATGAACACGTTGTCCAGGACAAGCATGACCACGTAGAAGTCTTATGATAAAACACAACCGGGTTCAGGTGGGAACCATCGTCTAGGATATCGAAGTCCTTACATAAGTCATATGATTAGCTCTTATGATGGAACTTTTCTCCTTGAACGAATCAATCAGTGGCTTGGTGTGCTAGGGATACATATGGAGTGGAGGTAATTAATCTACCAAACCATAGAATACTTTGCACGTATGCATGACTGATTTGGGATGATTCCAGGGGAAGCAGAACAAACTCTCTCAAATTCACGGTGGCAACTTACATCAATTACACGTGAGTTAGGGGAAGCCACTTCTTTCATCCAAACATATACTTCACGAACGGGTCATGAAGATAATGCTTATAAAAGTTTCCAATACTAACTGGATGTGCAACATAGATCATGGAGAAGATAACAATGTTGCTGGTGGGCTCAACAACAATTCATCCAGGTTTCCATATAGATGGAATTCCATGACAATGTGAACAAAATGATAGCATTGGTCAGACCCAAAAGATATAATGGTGTATGCTCAAGGGAACAACCATGAGTAAGACAACACTACGAATATCGTTGGTTCTGATTTGACTTGATGATAACCCATACTCAAATCAAAGTTTGGATAGGACAATAGATCCACAAATGATCACGGAGATCAATTGAAGAAGATATCATCTATCTTCAATACACACACAAGATATCCCTTTAGAGTGAGCTATGTGGGTTAAGCTTTTATCTTCCAACTCTCCAAGTTGTTGTTTAGCTTAACCAACTAGTTCGGGGTACCCAACACAGATTCTTGGAGAAGTGGTGGTTTAAAAGAAAACCAACTTGATCACGAATTCAACATAGCAGTCAGGGAACAACCTGGTAATACTTCCGAGAAGATATTCGGAAAATCACGAACCACCGATATGTTACTAAGCTCGGGAACAATCTTGCTTTTCAAGGCAAGACGATATGATCAAATGAGCAAGGACTTGACAAAGTCCTAACTCATCAATCAAGGAGTGCACCAGGAAAGTGGACTAGGTAGCACGATCAATCTTAGGATGGTGATTCGGTAACCATCATGCTAAGAATGAAATTATCGTCCATTTAACTACCAAGCAACAGAGTTGCTAGGAGTATTGATTTCGCACATCACAATTCACTTGCCAGCATTCCGGTTACAATAACACGGAAACCGAGGGATGAACAATGATGGCAAGAAGTATTACTACATCAAGAATTCATAAGAGATAGTGCAATTCTCACGACATTCTTGACATAAAGATGGTAATACTCTAGGATAGAACAGTTTAGAAACTGCATTAGCATTCTTCATATGTGAAGTACAACTTCGTTGACCAAATCTTGGATATGGATAAGGTACTGGAGTTTGTTTCTCCTAGTCATTCCGGAATAGAATGGCTTGACGTACCTCAAGAGTAAAAGGCACCGATGAACACAAGTGCACGACTACTCCTGACTATCAACTGATAGATGAGGGTCATAATACAACGAAAAAGGAGACAACTCAAGGAATATATAACTTCTGAGTTGCGGATGCATGGACTAGCATGTCGAACCAGTTCAACATATTTCTTCCAGATAACCCATGCAGAAAGTAGAATTGGCAGAGTCACAATATGAACGGAGTACTACTCAAGAGCACTCGGGTTGTGATCTTTTGGTTCAGAAGAACTTCTGCCATGATGGTTCATGGTATTTGGAAGAAGGATATACCACGGACATCGAGGACTATCACAAGGTTACTAATATCCTAAAGGGACGAGCAAATACTACCAACATGAAGTAGGTAGAGTGAAGCTCGGGTTCAAGAACCCAGGAATAGAATGCTTACTAACTAAATGGCATCACGGGATGCTTTCGAGAATAATGGCCAGAATCATCACACTGAGGACACAAAGTATTGTTGCATTACTGGGTGATCTTCTACGGCACCTAGGGTCATAATAATAAGTCCAACCATTTGTCGAGGTAACAAGTACCTCAACAGAACGACTAGTGTGGTTAATCTGGCCCAAAGGAGCATCGGGACAGGAAGAAGGGATTTGCAAATGCATCAGACTATTAGAAACCTGGGATGACTCGGACAGCATAACGGCTGCAAATGCTCGAAAATACTTTTGAGATTCAAGCAAAAGGGTAGCATATCCACTTAACATCATAATGTCAAGGTTCTGAGACCAACAGTTGAACAAACAGAAGTAGTAGAAACTGAACTGAGGGTTGAATCCACAATAACGTGATCCTGATAAATAGAATGAGAATCCTAGTTCTTAATCCCCATAGAAGGAAGAAGGTGACTCAGATCAGAAGGTCATAAGGTAAAGGAGTAAAAAGAGCCTTACGTTCCTTTCCACAATCAATTCCCTTAAATAACTAAAGAGTTTCTATACACGACTTCGACCAGTTTGGCTTGCTAATCCTACAGGCAGTCAGGCTCTGATACCAAAGCTGTTGGGACCCCGATCCTAAGTCACACAGGTCTAGCCTGTAACACATCATATCACTTTGCGGCCTCACGCACGGTATCCCCACGGGTGCCACCTTACCTGGCCCGGGACCATTTGCGCATTTTGGCACACGTATATGATGGTGTCGCTAGCATCCATATGACAGAGAACCCGGGCCGACATGACCAGTTATAAACCAAAAGTGGCACTAAATTACAGAGACATGCATACATGACCCAGCAACGAACGTGTCGGTCATCAACGTATGAACCCAAGTCGTAGCGAGCTACAAGGACTTAAAGGAACAACGCGTGACATTTCCCTAAGGGACAGACATAGGAACGAAGAAGGACACATGTCGGCCAGCCTAAGTGTTCCGGAGCAGTAGCAAGCTACCAAGGCTCAGTGGAAGCACTAGGAGACATTTCCCTGTAAGATAGGCTACCAAAGGTAAACAACTAGGTGTTGGATCCCACACATAACAATACACACTACACGTACGCATAACATGCAAGTATGTGTTGTACAACATGGCATCACAACATAACTCAACAACTCATATAGATAAAGGCCCAGAAGAGACATCATAGCATTTATTACAAACAGAGGTCACATGACCCAACATACAGAGCATACAGGCAACGGAAGCATAACATGTCTGAGTACAGACAACTACAAATGAAAAAGGCTGAGAAGCCTGACTATCTACAAGACCCTTCTAAGGGCACAAGACCGTAGCTGAGGTAACAAGCTAAACGTCGAAGTCCACGCGGAACCACTAGCGAGACTGAAGTCTCTCTGCAAAAACATAAATTAAGCAAACGTGAGTACAAAGGTACTCAGCAAGACTTACATCAGAACTAACTACATATGCAACAGTCTCAACAAGGGGGTAGTGGAGTTTGACTGCAGCAAGCCAGCTTTGACTCGTGGCTATCCTGAACTACGACTGCAAGTAACTCTTTTGAGGTGGCGCACACGAGTCCACATATTCACCAATCAATACACCACTATGGATCCATTCCTGTCTACCTACGAGAACGCCATCCGTAGCACTCACACTTGTCTTGAGCATTTTAGAGTATCCACTTTCAATTGTCTATGTACCACGTAAGCATCCAAGAAGTCCATATCCGCGGACCCGGCTATTCGAATAGATCATGTTAACCCTGCAGGGGTGTACTTCTTCACACACGCTCTCGCCACTTACCGCCATGTACACGTCGTGTATCTCGGCAACCTTCAAGCGGAAGCCTGGCGAGGGTGTCGGCCACGACCTGACTAACCACACAAGTCTCTCGTCAAGGTTTATCGCCTATTCGGGTTCCATCCGTGGGGAGATCCGGCCGGGGTGTCGCTCACGGCCCCAAAAGATGTGCGCAGGGTTCCCAAGCCCACCTCGTCGGATGGATCTACGCTTGGTACACCGTGCCACGGTGCCTAGTCTGACCCAAGCCCACATGTACCGTGTGCCACTTGGTAGACTACTAACACTACCTACAAACACCAGAAACTAGTTGCAACTCCTGGACAGAGATCTAGTTGATTAATAAGTCGAGAGGGGTCGAGTTACCGGAACCCAATGTGTGGTAGTAACTATGTCATTGGACAACTTACACAGAACTCAGTTCTTAAGGACGGCTCCAGTGAGACAACCCACCATGTACTCCTACATGGCCTCTCACCGCTACCTTTACCAAATCGTGTTCACACACTTAGCTCTCAACAGTAGGGCATGTTCACCACATTCCAATTCATCCCCGATGAATCAGACCTGACACAACTCTAGGCAATAGCAGGCATAACCAGAAAGCATGAATGAGTAGGCACAACATGGCTCAAACAACTCCTACTCATGCTAGTGGGTTTTAACTATTTACTGTGGCAATGACATGTCATGCAGAGGAAAGGGGTTCAACTACCGCAGCAAAAGCAGTTCAATCATTGTTGACCTAATGCAGTAAAAGAGAGCAGGAGCGAGAGAGTGGGATTGTATCGGAATGAACAAGGGGGTTCTGCTTGCCTGGCACTTCTGAAGATGTTAATAGCTCTTCATCGGTGTCATCGAACTCATCGTCGGAACGTCGTCTACTGAGAGAGAACAAAACCGGCAAACAGAGAAAGAACACAATCAATGCAATGCAACAATATGATGCATGAATGTGACATGGCAATATGATGTTGGTTGAGCTAAAGCAACTAGCAACACAATTAAATGAAGTTGGTTTGAACCAAAGGTTCAAATTCAAACTCCATATGTGATTATTCAAATGCCATTTATTCAAATTGTCCTAAACAGTGGCTCTAAGTTATTCAAACATGCATGAAAATGCCATAAACAGATTCCTTGGATTTTTCTGATCAATTTTCATATATAAATTATTTTCATCTGAGCTACGGTTGATTTTATATGATTTTTAGAAGTTTTGGCTATTTTCTGAAATAAATAAATCATTTCTGATTTATTTAAAAACCCAGAAAACATTTACTGCGTCAGGCTGAGGTCAGCAGGTCAACTGACCGGCCAGGGTCAAACCTGACGTGTGGGGTCCACACGTCAGTGACACATGGACTGATTTCGGTCAAAACCAGCGCTGATTGGAGTTTGACCAGGGCTAGGGCCCACTGTCAGTGGCTGTGAGGGTGATTAGCGGGGTCATTAGTACTAACTAAGTGAGCCACGTCGGCGGCTTAACGCCGGCGACCAAAGAACACGGCGGAGGGTCGCCGGAGTTGATCGGGGCGGCGCTGCAGGCTGTGGCTGGGCACGCCGAGGGCACCAGGAGGGAGCCCGTGCTCTCCCGCATCCATCCCCGCAAGTGGGAGGAGCTGGGGTGGCCGGAGCTCGTCGGAAATGAGCTCGCGGCGGCGCCGGAGTTCGGGCACCGACGGGGTAGGTGCTGCAGGGCTCAGGGAAGTGAGCTGGTGGTTGCGTTCGGTTCCTGGGGGCTCCGTGAGCACGGTGACATGCTCGGTTCCGAGCTTGCGCGTCTGTGGCTACAACGGCGACAAGCTCAGCGGCGGCCGGCGACGGTAAGGAAGCGGGCGATGGCTACGGCGAGTTGCAGGCCACGGGGACAGGGGAAACGGCGGAGGAGCTCACAGCGGGGTCGACGGGGGTCTCAGGAGGCTCGGGGAGGCGCCGGACGTAGCGAATCGACGACGAGGTCGACGGCGGCCGAAGGTTGAAGAAGACGAAGACGGCGGCGTTTCAAGGCTTCCAGCGTCGGGCGTCGGGCGGCTTGGCGAGGAGGAAGAGAGGGACGAGGCGAAGCTCGTGGAGACTTTGCGGGGGCGTGGGGAGGGCTGTGGTCACGGTGGTGCTCGCCGGCGGCGACGGCTTCGTTCGGTCGCCGCATGAGAGAGAGACAGAGGAGGGAGAAGAGAGTAGCGAGTGAGGGGGGAGGTCGAGGGGGTTCCAGGGGTGTCGTGGCGTTCGTCCAGGGCATCGGGGAGGGAAGCAGGCAGGGAGGAGGTGGAGGCCGCGGGCGTGCGCCGTCGCCACGCACCTGCATGTCCTCCTGGCAGGAGGAAGAAGACCACACAGCCCCTAGTGGGCTTGGCCTCTTCTGCCAGGTAAGGCCCAGGTGAGTTCTTCTCTCTCTCTTATTTCTGTTTCTGTTTTCTATTTTTCTTTATTTGTTTTATTTCCTTTTGCCACTGTTTTGAAATTTAAACAATTTCAAACAATGCCAAAAACTCCTCTGAACAATTTTATGTTGCTAGATGGACTTTTCCAAAAGCACATAAAATATTTCAAAGTTATTTGAAAATATATTCTATATATTATGAATATAGTTCCAAATTCAAATACAATAATAAATTAAATTCCATGCCCAAAATATTCCACAGAAATGTCCATTATTTTTGGTTTGCTGCAAAAGCCTTGCCAAAAATATCCAACAAATATTAGGAACATTTTGGAAACATTGAATGCAATTTTTTTGACTGGACCTATTTGGAATTTGAAGTGCTAGGGTTTGAACAATCCCCATTTCAAGTTTCCTTTGAAAATAAACATGATGACATGATGATCAGGCAAGGACCACAGGGGTTGATCTAGGGATGTGACATCTACCTTAAAAGAAAGATCATCTAGTTTATGTAGTTTTTCTTCTACACTCTTATTAAAGGCTTTTTGGGTAGTGATGAAATCTTTAAGCATAATCTCTAGTTCAGTAGTGGAGTTCTTGGTACTAGGATAAGCATTGTTGTTCCCATAAGAATTAGAGGGGAACGGTCTAGTATTGTTACCAAAGTTACTCCTATAAGCATTGTTATTAAAATTGTTTCTAGAGATAAAATTCACATCTACTTGTTCTTGAGCAATCAAAGAATTTAAAGGAACATCACGAGGATCAATAGTAGATTGCTTCGAAAGTAGAGACATGATCAAGTCAACTTTTTCATTTAAGGAGGAAATCTCCTCGACAGAGTTTACCTTCCTACCTGTTGGAGCGCGTTCGGTGTGCCATTGGGAATAGTTGGTCATCATCTCATCGAGAAGCTTCGTGGCAACACCAAGTGTAGTTGACATAAAAGTTCCTCCCGCGGCCGAATCTAACAAGTTCCGCGAGGTAAAGTTCAAGCATGTATAAAAAGTTTGGATAACCATCCAAGTAGTCAAACCATGAGTAGGGCAGTTCTTGATAAGAGATTTCATACGTTCCCAAGCTTGGGCAACGTGTTCATTATCCAATTGTTTGAAATTCATTATGTTACTTCTAAGTTGGATAATTTTAGCAGGTGGATAGTATTTTCCGATAAAAGCATCTTTGCACTTGTCCCATGAATCTATGCTATTTCTAGGCAAAGACTGAAACCATATTTTAGCTCCTCCTCTCAAGGAGAAAGGAAAAAGCTTAAGCTTAACAATATTACCATCTATTTCTTGGTACTTTTGCATATCACAAAGTTCAACAAAGTTGTTCAAGTGTAAAGAAGCATCATCTCCAGCACCGGAGAATTGATCTTTCATGACTAAGTTCAGTAAAGCAGGTTTAATTTCATATGAAGGTGCTGAAGTGGCAGGTGTAGTGATAGGTGTGCTGATAAAGTCATCGTTGTTGTGACTAGTGAAATCACACAACTTGGTGTTCTCGGTGGAACCCATAGTAGCAAGCAAGCAAGATAACTATTTTTGTGATTTTCGATAAAAGGTACTAAAGCAAAAACTGAAAGGTAAACTAACAAGACTAAAAAGCAAAGGTAAAATATAGCATGCAACTCCCCTATCCTGAAGAGTGGAGTCCTCGGCAACGGCACCAGAAAATACTCCTTGATGGGCCTCTAACCCCTCGTTGGTTACCCCAAGTGGAAGGTGAAAGATGCAGTGTTGTGGAAGTGTTTTCCCTTAGCAAAGATGCCAAGGATCGAATCCCCAGAGACTCCTAGGTTCAACAAGTAGGTGTCAACTGCTAACGGCGCGGATTAGCAGTCAACGTGGACCTGCACACAGATACAAATAACTTTGCTCCCAACGAGTACAGAGAGGTTGTCAATCCCTCCGGCCTTGTAGTTCACAAAGGATTAAAAGCAAATGATAGTAGTGATAGATAATGTTTGCAATAGTAAATAATAGCGAAAAGTAAATAGCGGATGTGATCAATGATGGTAATATGGACCGGAGTCTCATGATGTTCACTAGTGATGTCTCTCTCCCAAAAGACGATAAAACAGCTATGTGAGGTAAACAAATTACAGCTGGGCAATTGACAGGACCACGAACGCAAACCAATGCTGATTACATTGCAAGAAAGGTTGAGGTTCAAAGCATGGGCGGTATGCCAAAGTAAGTAGACCGAAATCCATCAATATCTACTACTAATCATCCACCTTGAGATATCTATCCAGAACATCTCGCTGGTATTAAGTTGCGAGTCCCACCCATAGTGTAAACTCAATGCAACAGACAACTGCATTAAAAGAACTTTGCATAAAGTAAACAATCCTTGCACCCGCGGGCACATGCACCGTTGTTTTCCCCCTTGTGGCAACAGCACATCCCCTAGACTCATGTTTCTGTCACTCAAGCTAGTCATCGAGGGGCATGAACCCACAATCGACCATAACGTTCCCTCTTGGAGTCACTATGTATTACTTGGCCAAAGCAATAAATAACAACGAAGAACATGCAATAATTACTTATGAACATAAATATAAAAGAGGTAGATCAAATATATTACTCAAGATTAATCTGAACATAATCTCATAATCCATCGGATCCCAGCAAACTCAACATAGCAACAGCATAAGGATTACATATGTGCCTCGATCATGTAGGGCAGCTCACGAGGACTAATTAGTGAAGCACAAGAACGGGAGGAGAACATCACATAGCTACTGGTCATGGACTCATGGTCCAAGGGAGACTACTCACAACTCATCCGGGAGGCGTCCATGGTGGTGGAGAAGCTCCCGATGGTGATCCTCCCCTCCGGCAGGGTGCCGGGAAGAGTTCTCCTGGTGCTCCCGATCTTTGAAGCGGCGGCGGCGGCGGAACAGAGATGAGATCGTGAAAAAGAGTTCCCGTCCCGAGGGTTTCGAGGGACGCTCTAAATATATGCCGAAGGGGGGCACCAGACGGGGCTCGGGGGG
>LR738713.1:406639780-406695133 GCA_902687465.1 Secale cereale
CCCTTCGGGCGCAAGGTAGGTTCTCGAACTCTGATTTTTTAAATGATTTTTCTGGATTTTTCCTGGCAGTTCTCGTAACGTGAAAACCTGAAATACAAAATCAGCCGAAAGCAGAAACTGGCACCGGGGTGCACTGGATTAGTAGGTTAGTCCAAATATGATCAAAAGTGTATGGAAGTGTATGAATATCATAGCAATATCACCCAAAAGTGGCATGGAGCAAGCAGAAATTATAGATACGTTTTGGGTATCACCTAACCGGCTGGAGGAAACACAGTCCTCAAGTGTAATAAGTCTTCAGGTCACACAGACAGAAAGACTTCAGTGATGCCTAACACTCTTTGGCTCTGGGTGTTTGGGCTTTGTCCTCGCAAGGATTTCTCTCTCAAATGCTTCGGAGGTGGGTTGCTCTCAAACGACAAAAGCCGTGCAATAACTCTGAGCAGCCACAAATTTATGGTGTAGGGGGTGGGCTATTTATAGCCACTGGGCAACCCAACCTGATTTGTCCAAAGTGACCCTGGGTCACTAAGGAACTGACACGTGTTCCAACGGTCAGATTTCAAACACACACGGCAACTTTACTTGAGCTCCAAGTAAAGCTGACTCATCCGCCTCTGGATAAGATTTGCTCTCATAGTCTTCGCTCGAAGACATAGGATTTGGTTGAGCATCACTTCAGTCACTCTGACTTAGTTCACTTGGACCCCACTTAACAGTACGGTGGTTCCTCTGACTCAACAAAGAAGAAAAGGAAACAACAAAACTTCTACGTCTTCGCTCTCCATAGTCTTCACATAATGTCTTCTCATGTCATAGTCTTCAATATGATTATCTTCATATACCACCACTGATATCAATGTCTTCATACATTTTTAGGGGTCATCTCCGGTAGGTTAACCGAATCAATGAGGGACTATTACCTGTGTTATCCTGCAATTCTCACAAACACATTAGTCCCTCAACCAGGTTTGTCGTCAATATTCCAAAACCACTAGGGGTGGCACTAGATGCACTTACAGTGTACTTTACTAGTGTTCATAGAAACCCCTCGGTATTTGATACTGGTTCAGTTGCTAAAATTAGTAACTCGAAATGAGAGTTGCAGAATGAACAGAGACTAGTTAAATGTGAAGTGACGATGTGTGTTAGAAGTGGTTCCAAGATTGATATGATCATCATCGCACACTCCCTATACTTTCGGGATTAGTGTAGAACCTAAATAAATGTTATTTGGCATTTGCGCTGAGCATGAATATGATTTGATCATGCTTGTTGCAATACGGTCATTCATTTAAAGTCATAGTATAATTGTTATTCTATTTACATGACTAAAACCTTCGATGGTCATACACCCAATGAAAATAGTTTGTTGGATCGCGATCGTAGTAATACACATATTCATAATATTGAATCCAAAGGATGCAAAGTTGATAATGATAGTGCAACTTATTTGTGGCACTGCCGTTTAGGTCATATTGGTGTAAAGCGCATGAAGAAACTCCATGATGATGGTCTTTTGGAATCACTTGATTATGAACCACTTGGTGCTTGCAAACTATGCCTCATGGGAAAGATGACTAAAACTCCGTTCTCCGGAACAATGGAGCGAGCAACTAATTTGTTGGAAATCATTCATACTGATGTATGTGGACCGATGAGTGTTGAGGCTCGCGGCGGGTATCGTTATTTTCTGACCTTCACTGATGATTTGAGCAGATATGGGTATATCTATTTGATGAAGCACAAGTCTGAAACATTTGAAAAGTTCAAAGAATTTCAGAGTGAAGTAGAGAATCATCGTAACAAGAAAATTAAGTTTCTACGATCTAATCACATAGGCGAATATTTGAGTTACGAGTTTGGTCTTCATTTGAAACAATGTGGAATAGCTTCACAGCTCACGTCACCAGGAACACCACAGCATAATGGTGTGTCCGAACGTCGTAACCGTACTTTATTAGATATGGTGCGATCTATGATGTCTCTTACCGATTTACCACTAGCGTTTTGGGTTATGCATTATAGACAGTTGCATTCATGTTAAATAAGGGCACCATCTAAATCCGTTGAGACGACGCCTTATGAACTGTGGTTTGGCAAGAAACCAAAGTTGTTGTTTCTTAAAGTTTGGGGTTGCGATGCTTATGTGAAAAAGCTTCAACCTGATAAGCTCGAACCAAAGTCGGAGAAATGTGTCTTCATAGGATACCCAAAGGAAACTGTTGGGTACACCTTCTATCATAGATCCGAAGGCAAGATATTCGTTGCTAAGAATGGATCCTTTCTAGAGAAGTAGTTTATCTCGAAAGAAGTGAGTGGGAGGAAAATGGAACTTGATGAGGTAATTGTACCTTCTCCCGAATTGGAAAATAGTACATCACAGAAACTAGTTCCAGTGATTCCTACACCAATCAGCAAGGAAGCTAATGATGATGATCATGAAACTTCAGATCAAGTTACTACTGAACCTCTTAGGTTAACCAGAGTGCGTTCCGCGCCAGAGTGGTACGGCAACCTAGTTCTGGAAGTCATGTTACTAGACCATGATGAATCTACGAACTATGAGGAAGCGATGATGAGCCCAGATTCCACAAAATGACTTGAGACCATGAAATCTGAGATGGGATCCATGTATGAGAACAAAGTGTGGACTTTGGTTGACTTGCCCGATGATCGGCAAGCCATTGAAAATAAATGGATCTTTAAGAGGAAGACTGACGCCGATGGTAATGTTACTATCTACAAAGCTCGAATTGTTGCGAAGGTATCCGGCAAGTTCAAGGAGTTGACTACGAAGAGATTTTCTCACCCGTAGCGATGCTTAAGTCTGTCCGAATCATGTTAGCAATTGCTGCATTTTATGATTATGAAATCTGGCAAATGGATGTCAAAACTGCATTCCTTAATGGATATCTTAAAGAAGAGTTGTATATAATGCAACCAGAAGGTTTTTGTCGATCCTAAAGGAGCTAACAAAATGTGCAAGCTCCAGCGATTCATCTATGGACTAGTGCAAGCATCTCGGAGTTGGAATATACGCTTTGATAAGTTGATCAAAGCATATGGTTTTATACAGACTTGCGGAGAAGCCTGTATTTACAAGAAAGTGAGTGGGAGCACTACAACCTTTTTGATAAGTATACGTGAATGACATATTGTCGATCGAAAATGATGTAGAATTTTCTAGAAAGAATAAAGGAGTGTTTGAAAGGAGTTTTTTCAAAGAAAGACCTCGGTGGAGCTACTTACATATTGAGCATCAAGATCTATAGAGATAGATCAAGATGCTTGATAAGTCTTTTCAATGAGTACATACCTTGACAAGTTTTTGAAGTAGTTCAAAATGGAACAGTCAAAGAAAGAGTTCTTGCCTGTGTTCCAAGGTATGAAGTTGAGTAAGACTTAAAACCCGACCACGGCAGAAGATAGAGAAAGAATGAAAGTCATTCGCTATGCCTCAGCCATAGGTTCTATAAAGTATGCCATGTTGTGTACTTTTCCATGAGTTTGGCAAGGAAGTACAAAAGTGATCCAGGAGTAGATCACTGGATAGCGGTCAAAATTATCCTTAGTTACTGGATGACTAAGGAAATGTTTCTCGATTATGGAGGTGATAAAGAGTTCGTCATAAAGAGTTACACTGATGCAAGCTTTGACACTAAGCCAGATGACTCTAAGTATCAATCTGGATACATATTGAAAGTAGGAGCAATTAGCTAGAGTAGCTCCATGCAAAGCATTGTAGACATAGAAATTTGCGAAATACATACGGATCTGAATGTAACAGACCCGCTGACTAAACTTCTCTCACGAAGAAAAACATGATCACACCTTAGTACTCTTTGGGTGTTAATCACATGGCGATGTGAACTAGATTATTGACTCTAGTAAACCCTTTGGGTGTTGGTCACATGGCGATGTGAACTGTGGGTGTTATTCACATAACGATGTAAACTATCGATATTAAATCACATGGCGATGTGACTACATTATTGACTCTAGTGCAAGTGGGAGACTGAAGGAAATATGCCCTAGAGGCAATAATAAAGTTGTTATTTATATTTCCTTATATCATGTTAAATGTTTATTATTCATGCTAGAATTGTATTAACCGGAAACTTAGTACATGTGTGAATACATAGACCAAAACAGAGTGTCCCTAGTATGCCTCTACTAGACTAGCTCGTTAATCAAAGATGGTTATGTTTCCTAACCATAGACATGAGTTGTCATTTGATCAACGAGGTCACATCATTAGGAGAATGATGTGATAGACAAGACCCATCCGTTAGCTTAGCAACTTGATCGTTTAGTTTTACTATTATTGATTTCTTCATGACTTATACATGTTCCTATGACTATGAGGTAATGCAACTCCCAAATACCGGAGGAACACCTTGTGTGCTATCAAACGTCACAACGTAACTGGGTGATTATAAATATGCTCTACAGGTGTCTCCAAAGGTATTTGTGGTGTTGCCATAGATCGAGAATAGGATTTGTCACTCCAAGTGTTGGAGAGGTATCTCTGGGCCCTCTCGATAATACACATCGTAATAAGCCTTGCAAGCAAATGAATAATGAGTTAGTCACAAGATGATGTACTACGAAACGAGTAAAGAGAGTTGTCGGTAACGAGATTGAACTAGGTATGATGATACCGACGTTCGAATCTCGGGCAAGTAACATACCGATGACAAAGGGAACAATGTATGTTGTTATGCGGTTTGACCGATAAAGATCTTCGTAGAATATGTAGGAACCAATATGAGCATCCAGGTTCTGCTATTGGTTATTGACCAGAGAAGTGTCTCGGTCATTTCTACATAGTTCTCGAACCCGTAGGGTCCGCACGCTTAACGTTCGATGATGATTTGTATTATGAGTTGTGTGATTTAATGAAAGACGTTTGTTCGGAGTCCCGGATGAGATCATGGACATGACGAACAATCTCGAAATGGTCGAGACGTAGAGATCGATATATTGGAAGCTATATTTGGTCATCGGAAAGGTTTTGAGCGATTTGGGTATTTTTCGGAGTATCGGAGAGTTACGGGAATTCATATTGGGCCTTAATGGGCCATACGGGAAAGGAGAGAAAGGCCTCAAGGGTGGTCGCGCCCCTTCCCCATGGACTGGTCCGAATTGGACTAGGGAAAGAGGGCGCCCCCTTCCTTCCTTATCCTTCTCCCTTCCCCTTTTCCTATTCCATGTGGGAGGAGGAATCCTATTAGGACTAGGGAGTCCTAGTAAGACTCCACACTTCGGGCGCGCCCTATGAGGGCAGGCCTCATCCTCCCTCCATCCTTTATATACGTGGCCAGGGGGCACCCCATAGACACACAAGTTGAATTTAGCCGTGTGCGGTGCCCCTCTCCACAGATACACACCTCGGTCATATCGATGTAGTGCTTAGGCAAAGCCATGCACCGGTAGCTTCATCATCACCGTCACCACGCCGTCGTGCTGATGAAACTCTCCCGTGACGCTCAACTGGATCAAGAGCTCGTGGGACGTCATCGAGTTGAACGTGTGCTGAACGCGGAGGTGTCGTACGTTCGGTGCTTGGATTGGTTGGATCGCGAAGACGTTCGACTACATCAACCGCGTCACTAGACGCTTCCGCTTTCGGTCTACCAGGGTACGTAGACACACTGTTCCCTCTCGTTGATATGCTTCTAGTAGATAGATCTTGTGTGATCGTAGGAATTTTTTTTGAAATACTACGTTCCCCAACATAAAAACCTTCAACGTGAAGCCAAAGGTGGTGGATGGACAGCACGCGGAGTGCGGGGGCGCCATGATTAGCAAGCTCCCTAATGCAACTTGGCCTAAGGGCTCATTCATGGAGACGAATAAAGTCTGGCAACAGGAGTGGTTCTACATCACCGAACCCCGTGACGCCAAATCAGCGGCGGAACCTGCTTTCAGATCCGGGCCCCCAGAGAGGCTGACCTCCTGGACCAAAAAGGGTCTGGACTAGGGGTCTTCAACTGAAGTGACGACACTCCAGAGTCGTGTATCCGGCGTGATCTCCAAGGGGCACCAGCTCTCGTCTGTGGTCCAGGTGATGCTGACCCGGCTTGTTCTACCTTGCCAAAGCCGAGACTCCTCCCTATGGGAGTTCGATCCGGCAGGAGACAAGCCGCTAAAGCATCTCTTCGGCTTTACGCACAAAGAGATCTGGAAGCATCTCTTCAAGAGCCAGAAAGAGTGGCCCGAAGAGACCGAGGATGCGGGCTATAGCACGGTGGTCTCCGCCCAGAGGTAATACAAAAACTTGCCGAACATATATTTCTTCCTTTATTTCATGATAACAGGAATTGGAGCTTTTACGTGATACACAGGGATGGACGAAGAAGGCGACCCGGATTAAGAGTTCGGCGCCTTTACCCGAGGACCCAGCACTGCCTCTACTAACGGCGATGCTGGTCCCGACGCCGTACAAGGCGCCAACCAAGAAGCCCAAGAAAATGAAGGGCAAGGGGGCCCGAGATAGCCCCCGTCCTGCGGCCAGGAAGTCCGAGGAAATCAACATCCTCTCCTCCGACTCCTCTGAAGAAGAAGAAGAAGAAGAAGAAGAAGAAGAAGAAGAAGAAGAAGAAGAAGAAGAAGAAGAGCTCGCTGTGCAAGACATGGGGAGGAAGAGGGGAGCCGCCGCTGACACAGGCACGGCCGCGCCCCGAAGGAAACTGAACCTCGCGGCTAGTTCGGATTCATCCAAACATAGCTTCGTGGTGAAGCCCAGGGTAAAACCCCTGCCGGATCATAGGTTAATCCGGATTCAAATGCTGCACCTTTGTTTGCTTAGTATTTTTTTTATTTTTACTTAGCATTTTACTCCTGCTGACCTAGAGCCCTCCCGGAGGACACCCCGACGCCTCCTTATCGAAGGGGAACTCTCTAGCGCCTGGAGAGACGGAGAGTGACCCACCAGTCCTGGCTTTATCGCCCGTGATTGGCGGGGACACCAAAGTGTCTTCCTAGTGGGTGTCCTCCGCCCTAGGATACGAGGGCGGGGTAGGTGACGGGGCGGCCGGAGGTAACACCTCGGTCGCCGCTGACCATGGGGAAACAACCCCCATGGAGACCGAAGACGGGCGGCCCAAACAATCCGGGGCCCTCCCGAACAATGACCCGGAGCTTAATGCGGCTCCGGGGTCCGAAGACCAGACCCCCCAAGCGGGGGTGGATACGGCGGCTCCTGAAGTCAATCCGGAAGCGCCGGAATTTATGGAGGGAGCACTGCAAAGTGCTTCCATCATAGTAGAACACCGCACCGTGATGGGTGCGGTGATGAAGAAGATTCAGTCCATCAAGGGTGGACTGAATGAAGCCTTCAACAACCTGTTAACAAGCTTTGAGGTAAGCAATGTAATGTTCTTTATAGAACTTTATTTTTAAATACACATATATAATCAGTAGCCCTGATGCTTTGTGTGATTCTGAAGAGAATCGGATGAACTATCCATAGTATAGCATACTTACAGAGCTAAATTGTTGTACAGGCTTCACTAGTTGCGGCAACTACGCGAGATGCGGAGGTTGCCGAACTAAACCGGAAGCTTCTGTTGGCCAACACGGACCTTGACCGCATCAATCAGCGTTTAGATGAAACGCGAGGTATGCGGATTTTAAGATGTCAATAAGACTTAATATTGATTGAGTATGTTTACAAACTCTAATATGGTATTCTGTATTACATAGTTGGCGTCGTTGAGCTCGAGGCCCTCAAGGGCGAGGTTGCCAAGGCCAAGAAGGAGGCTGAGGCTAACATGGTAGCCGCTAACAAAGCGGCTGCCGAGTTGGAGGCCAAAAAGGCGGAGTGCGAGAAGCACCGGGCTTGGTTGTCCGAAGTCGAGGTTGGACTTAAAGATGCCATCCTCAAATGTGAGGCATTGGAGAAGAAGACTTCGGAACAAGCATCCAAACTTGTTTTGCAGTAAAATCTGCCCAGGATGCGCGAGGCGAGTCGCGCAGCGCCCGTCAAGAAATCGAGCAGGCATGACAGACAGCATCTGGTAAGACATTTCTCTTATAGAGCATCTTCGAAGGGCAGAAGTATATTGGGTTGGCACGATTATGGAGTTCTCCATGCGTGTTTGCTAATCTTCCGAGGAGCAGCGCGGATGCCTCCCAATACTTCCGAGCCCGGGTGGGGAACAACACGGAGAAGCTGTTCTGGTCATAGTTCTATGCGCCACAACATCCAGTGCCCCTCAGCGATGAGATGAAGCAGCTGGTCGAGCTGCACAACATGGCGGGATCGGCCATGAAAGACTTACTAGTCCGGCTATGGCCCGCTGATCCGATCCCTAGTAGTTACTTTGGATTGGTGAAGCAGCTCATCAAGGCGAGTCCGCGGGTTGGCGCATTGACGCGTTCGGCCAGCATAGAAGGTGCTCAGATGGCCTTTGCTCGTGTCAAAGTGCACTGGGCGAAGATGAACGTAGGGCATATAGCTATTGCTACCCCCCACCCCCACCCCCGCAGGCAAGGAGCACCTCAAGCTGGAGAAGTACTTCGAGGACGTCATCGAGGGCGCCCGCCTTGTAGAAGGCCAGTGTTTGAAGGATCTTATCTTCGAGTGATTGTATCCGGATGTAAAGACTATGCTTATGAACCCGATGTATATAACTTGTGCGCTATTTATAATATTAGCGTCTTCTTCCTCTTGTGTGACTGTTTATCTAAATCTGAAAGTTTCCAGTCGTCAGCTTCAGCCCCCATGTACATAGTACTGGGGTGTTCGGTCATATGCATATACACTCTTTATCCAACGTCTTGGTCCGTGTAGGAGGTATATGCGGAGCGAGCCAGGCAATCAACCTTTGCGGCGTTATTGCTTTCACTTAGTCGTAGGAGCTTGACATGTGGGGCTAGGTACTAGCCCCTGGTGTGGATAGGATATTCCTTTACTTAAGGCATCCAATTACACTTGGCTGCGAAAAAACCAACCCTTCGTATAACACGGGGTTGATCTCTATCGATCGTAGTATAACACTAAGTCACAGGATTGCGGACCAGGTTCTCGCCTATCATGATGGTTAGTTTTCGGCTTTCTCTATTGAGGTACTTGACCGGACGAGCCAGAAGTACAATCACAGTAGTTCTCCCTTTACACCCTAGCCAAACAATCGGGAACGTAGGGGTAAGCATAGGAGCCAGGCAACCCAACTATTGACCCAAGACATGATTCGGAACTGATGCATATAAGGCAAACATCCAGGACGCCGAACACTCCCTATAGGTGTTTGGTATTTTCAACATATACGGGGCTGAATACAGCCCCTGGTAATAGACCCTTATTGACAAGGCACACATGGCAATCTGGTTTAGGGGAAGAACATTTATGATGAGTGAATAAACTCCAAACATAATGCGAATCAAGCTGCTCTAATTAATGTCCCTTTATGGTACGGCGAGCCGCAAACTTACAGACAATGCCGAAAACCTTTTTGGACATTTTACACGCCAAAAAGGTATATATCAAGAAAGAGAAAAAAGGTTTACACAGGGTCTTAATCCAAAAAATAAACCTTTAGTGCGGGTCCCTGCTGCACGTTTGTGCCGTTTACTCCTCTGTAATGTGTCCTTGAAGGGGTGAAAGTATGATGGACATCTGTAAAAAGAAAAGAAAATAAACCTGGAAAAGAGAAATTAATCCAGTGTGGCCATAACAAATCTGGTTCGCTTAATAAACCTAAAAAGATATGTTTCGAGTCTGAATGGGGTCTAGCCGAACTATGGACTATATGCAGGTGCCCCCAATCGTCGCCCCAGGAATTTTTAAGGCATAATTATGTACTCGAGGCACATATGCTATCACCTTATGGGGTAGTCGACGGGCGTGTAACTGTCAATCTTGCTCAGGTTCATCTGAGTTGCCGCACTGAGGCGTATGCCGATCACATTTAGTTGTGTCTGCTATTGGTAAATTATCCTGCTTGAATAGGCCGTTTTGGACTTCGGTTGCTAAGGCCATAGTGTCCTCCTCCGTACGGAGAGAGCGCTCCATATTTCCATTGACCGTGATGACGCCACGTGGTCCGGGCATTTTAAGCTTTAAATAGGCATAATGCGGGACTGTATTAAAGCGGACCAAGGACGTTCTTCCGAGTAGTGCATGGTAGCCACTTCGGAACGGAGCTATGTCGAAGATCAACTCATCGCTTTGAAAGTTATCAGGAGAGCTGAATATGACCTCCAATGTTATAGAGCCCGTGCAGCAGGCTTCACGCCCGGTATCACTCCTTTAAAGGTTGTGCTGCTTGGCTTGATTCTTGATGGGTCAATCCCCATCTTGCAGACAGTGTCCTGATATATCAGATTGGGACTGCTGCCGCCGTCCATAAGGACTCGGGTTAGATGGTATCCATCAATTATTGGGTCGAGCACTAGGGTAGCCGAACGCCCATGGAGAATACTAGTCGGATGATCCCTGCGATCGAAAGTGATCGGACAGGCCAACCATGGGTTGAATTTGGGGGCGACGGGCTCAACGGCGTAGACATCTTGGAGTACGCGCTTGCGCTCCCTCTTTGGGATATGAGTGGCATATATCATCTTCACTGTTTTAACCTCCGGTGGAAACTTCTTCTGTCCCCCTATATTCGGCTGGCAAGGTTCATCCTCGTCTTTTCTCTGTGGTTCCTTCCCGTTGTGTTCGGCATTGAGCTTGTCGGCCTCCTTGAAGACCCAACAGTTACGGTTGGTATGGTTGGCAGGTTTTTCTGGGGTGCCATGGATTTGGCAGGGCCTATCTAATATTTTTTCTATACTAGATGGACCATCTCTGTTGCCTTTAAATGGCTTCTTCCGTTGACCGGGTCTGTAGCCACTGAATCCGGCGTTTACCGTTGTATCATCTGGGCTTCCAGAATTGTTTCGATGTTTGTTTTTGTTACATTGTGGCTTTCCATTGCCATCCCTGACTTCAGATGTTCCAGGGTCACTGGTACTGCTACGAGCTAACCATCTATCCTCACCGGCGCAAAAGCGAGTCATAAGTGTAGTTAGGCTTGCATTGTCCTCGACTTTTCCTGTCCAAGGTGTCTGGCTAGCCATTCTTCCCGGATAATGTGCTTGAATGCTGCTAAGGCTTTAGCGTTCGGACAGTCGACGGTTTGGTTCTTCTTAGTGAGAAACCGATTCCAAAGCTTGTGAGCTAACTCCACGGGTTGTTCGATGATGTGACTTAGATCGTCAGCGTCCGGAGGACGGACGTAAGTCCCTTGAAAATTGGCCCGAAAAGCATCCTCAAGTTCTTCCCAACTCCCAATGGAGTTCTCTCGAAGGTTGTTTAGCCAGTGCCGAGTTGGTCCTTTCAGCTTGAGGGTTAAATATCTAATGGCATGGAGATCATCTCCTCGAGCCATGTGGATGTGAAGAACAAAGTCTTCTATCCAGAAGGCATGATCCGGTGTTCCATTGTACGCTTCGATATTCATGGGTTTAAACCCTTTTGGAAAGTCATGATCCAGCACCTCATCGGTGTAGCACAGACGGTGTCTAGCTCCTCTGCATTTTGCTATATCGTGGTGTATGTCCGATGGTTGTGATGTTCGGTATTGACCCCGAACTGGTATGTTACCGGCGCGATTGGCATGATAGCCGCCGTCCCGTGTGGGAGCCCAGTTCCTAGGTCCGTAGATAGACCTGGTTTTCCTAGATTTTTTGTTTAGGTCCTCACGCAGATCGTGTTTTCAGACTTGAGCCGCATCCCCCTTTCCTTTACAGGGTGGTGGTGCAGGCTTGTGTACGCCATTGCTAGCAACTTTGTCCCGTTCGTGAGGTGGTCGGTCCGACTTATCGGCCGTGTTATTCTTCGGCGGTATGGGTGCAGCGGCCTCATCGTTGAATTCGGGCAGCAGTTTACGCTTAGGATAGCCTTTGGTTTGGTCGTTTTGGCCATGTTTCTGTTCGGCGTCTAGCACCTCATTCCATCTATCATTGAGCGTGTCCTGTGCGGCTCGAAGCCGTCTCTGCTGCTTTTTCAGGCTCCTTGCGGTGGCAATAAGCCGCCAATGGAAGCGCTTTTGTTCAGAGGGTTCTTTTGGGACGATATATCAGTCGTCGTCCAGGATAACCTCTTCTTTGGAGACAGGTTCGTAGTTACCGTCTTCGGCATCGATGTCATCAGACGGCGTTTTCGGACTCTGTTCGCCGTCCTCTCGCTCTTCCTGCTCCATCATTGGGTCTGCGGGGTCTTCGGCTAGTTCCGGAGTGTCACCGTCGTTAGTGACAGTGTTGCTATTTCTTCCTTTACGAGATTTAGTTCAGCGCTTTGGACGCTAACGTTTGGGAGGTTCTTCGACGGTCTTGTCCTCTACGGGTTTGTTTTCACCGACGCCCTCCGCCTCTTTAGGTGTATCCACCATGTACACGCCATATGAAGACGTAGTTGTCCACCGCCCGGTCACGGGCCGGTTTTGATCTGGATCCGCTTCAGCTTCGAGGTTCATCCCTTCGAAGTCTTCGGAAGCATAGTCAAGTAGATCGGTTAGATCTTTAACCGTGGCTACCAAGTGGGTGGTGGGTGGGGTGGAAAATTCTCCATCAGCCTCCAGTTCGAACCGGATACAATGCGGCTATGTGTCTCCATCTAAGGAGAGGGATCTTAACGACATTAGCATGTCGCCAAAGGGTGAGTGCTGGAAGATATCCGCAACACTAAATTCGGCAATTGACGCCCGATCTGGCTTGAAGGGTGCAGATGCGAGTGATTCGGAATCTAAAGCCGGAGTTAGGTTCGGGGTTCCGATAACATAGACCCTGCTCATAGTTGGGTCTGTATGCGGATCCAACACCGTGGAGTCTGTGGCTTCAGTGGCGGGGTTGAGCTACCCATCCTCGGGCGAAGTGATCTATTCCGGATCTAGGGCCGGAACCATTGCAGGTGTTATTTCCTTATCCGATGACAGAGCTAGCTCGTGTCCATCGTGATGGCAGAGAGAGGTTGCCGCGGGCTCGAATCCGTCGAAGATCAAGTCTCCGCGGATATCAGCAACGTAATTTAAGCTTTCGAATCTGACTTGATGGCTAGGGGCGTAGCTCTCGATCTGCTCGAGGTGAACTTCAGTGTTAGCGCGAAGCGCAAAGCCGCCGAACACGAAAAGTTGTCCAGGGGGGAGATTCCCTCGGTGTTGTCGTCGTTGTTGATGATGTGATCCATTAGTCCTTCGGTCGATGACATAGTGGAACTCTCAATGAAAGCACCAATGTCGGTGTCAAAACCGGCGGATCTCGGGTAGGGGGTCCCGAACTATGCGTCTGAGGATCGATGGTAACAGGAGGCTGGGGACACGATGTTTACCCAGGTTCAGGCCCTCTCGATTGAGGTAAAACCCTACTTTCTGTTATATTAATATGGATGAATATGAATACAAGAGTTGATCTACCTCGAGATCGTAATGGCTGAACCCTAAGTCTGGCCTATGAGGATTTGAGATTCTCTGTTAGCCTGTACGGACTAAACCCTCCAGTTTATATACTCACTGGAGGGGCCTAGGGTTTGTACATACAATCTTGCAGAGGAAGGAAAGATTACACCCGAACCTAAAACTTGCCATTATACGAATACATGTGTCCTATCCGGATACGAGAGTTGATATTCGACTATGATCTTCACAGCCCACCAGTCCGGCCCACCAAGAGTTATCTGGCCTCCTGAGGACCCCTCGTTCTAGGACTCCCTCAAGTACTACTACTAGGAGTATCACGGGCCAGATCTTTTAGGCTTCTAGATTACTAATCCCATAACTACCACCTCCATCCTGGTTTATTGTTCCCCATTGTAACATGTGTCAAATTTTGACCATAAATTTAACTAATGAAATGTTTATGCATGTCACCAAAGATTATATAACTTTTGTTGACATGCACTAACATTTTATCAGTTAAATCTTTGGTCAAACTTTAACATAAATTATAATGGTGACTAATAAACCATGATGGAGCTAGTAGTTTAGAAGTCCAAATGAATGAGTGAGGCGCCTTATGTTACTCTCCACTGTGACTAGTCTTATGGGAAAAGCTGGGGAAGAGACAGCTTATTTTTTAAGCCGCCAAAAGAACTGTCCCTAGAAGGAGTAGCTAGGGATATTAGGAGTAGTAGCTAGGGATCGAGTGTGCGAGATGAACTGGACAAAGTAAATGCAGAGAGATGAAATGCAAAAAAGACAGAGGGATGTGATGGTTGCTTGTCTGTTTATTTTACCAGGCCACTTATTATTGGGAGTGGTGGGGTTTTGTGATATGACGGGTTTACTGCCGCGCTACGAGCGGGGTGAGACTCCCGTGTAGCGTCGCCCACTACACTAGTACTACCTCCGTCGTGGTTTATTAGTCCCCCATGTAATTTTACTGAATATTTAACTGGCAACATGTTAGTTCATATCAACAAAAACTATATCGTTGGATTCGTATTTGAACATAGTTTTCAATGATATAATTTTTGGTGACATGCATGAGCATTTATCGTACTATATATAATGTTAGTTAAGTTTATGGTCGTACTATATATAGTAAGGTGCCCGTGCATTGCACATAACAGTGAAATGCATTGATCGGGGAGTTATTTATTTTGACAAAGTATGTGGGGGTCATCTCATGTGTAACGAGTATCGATATGTTTCTTTGGATATTATTTCTTCTCTAGAGCTCACAAACATCTGGGTGAATAGTAAATGTAGGCTAAATAGATTAAAAAGGTATCTTTTGCAAAAAATAAAGCGTTCAACTGTTCAACCTGCATCCAAAACTTGTGAAGAAATAACACTTATTGTGCTTTGCAAGAAATGATCTTTAAGAATTAGTTTTTGAGTATTTATTTTGTTTATTTTTTTTATACCACCATGAATGTAAATCGGGATGACTTGGAAGGGGGCAGAGGAGATGTAAGAAATGGTTCATCATAAGTCTTTCACCATTATTGTAGTAAAAATTCTCAATTAATCTCATAAATGGCAAGCAAGAACTCTAATGGAGCAAAAGCATACATGGAAGATTCTAGACTAAACCATAAATGGATACACTTTTATTCAAGCGTGATACTCTAATAGAGCAAGATCATGCATGGAAGGTTCTATACTATTTAAATAAGAAGTCTCCACATGCTTAGACAGCGGCTTACATTGAGCAAAGACTAATGATGAATAGTTAACTTGGTAATGCATATGACCAGGTGAACCTCCTAGGAGTTCATGTGCATCATCTTGGGGTGAAAATCATACCAGGCGTTTTCCATGTCCACATTGCCGAGAACGGAGCAGCTCGGCACAGTCTCAGTCAGCATGAGGGAGGCGGCGTGGTCACCCTCGTACTTCTAGTGAGGGAGGGAGGCCTTCGCGGGCCTTGCTAGTGCCCACGGCCAAGAGGAAGACATTGTCGTCCTCCTCCGTGACTAGCAGGCGGCGGTGATCCTCCAGCGACTCCAGCACAGTGAACGGGTAGCATGTCTCGTATTGATGTTCACCGCCGTGGGCCAGTAGTGATTGACGGACGGTGCCATGGGGTGATGCATGAGGCTCGCTGGCGAGCCCTCAAACGGCGACGTGCACTCAAAGCAGTTGCAGGGCACGTGCGCGCATCTGGAACTATGCTCCTCCAGCGAGTGTTGGTCGACGTACCTCTCGTAGTCGAAAATCTTGTAGACGCAGGGAACCTTGCAGAATCGACCAGGTCGTCCATGAAACGGGAGTGGCTGTAGGGGACGTTGCACCCGCCGAATTGAGCGCGGGAGGGAGTGGCTGTAGGGGACATTGCGCCCGCCGAATGGAGCGCAGGAGGGAGTGGTTGTAGGTGACATTGCGCCCGCCTAATGGAGCGCAAGAGTAGCACACGAAGCAGTAGATGGTGTCCTCACTAGTACTCCCTCCGTTTCTCTACACTCTACTTTCTCTACTTCTCTACTGCTTTTTTTCCTCTACTCTTATAAAAACAGAGTTGGTGATGATGGTGTGCCTGCCATCCTACAATATAGGTCGTTCGATCTATATCTGACAGATAGGAAGGAAACTACGACAACTATGCAAAAAGACACCCGCACTCCTACCCACATTTGCAGATAAGTCCTTCTCTCTTTCATCCTTATCTCCCACAAGATAAACTACTCATATAAATGCATCATGATGTTTCGTGCAATGCACGGGCATCTTGCTAATTTTTTCGTGATAATATTATAAAAAGGGTGTGGCTAGGTCTCAGTCGACTGAGACTTCGCGAAATCTCGGTCAAGTGACATAGTGTATAAAAAGAAAAAAAGAAAAAAGAAAATCGTACTTTCCATGAATCTCTATGCAAATCAAAGGAATATATCATCGACTGAGACTTCACGAAGTCTCAGTCGACTGAGATTTAGCAGCACCGTTATAAAAAAACTGAGTTGGTGATGATGGTGTGCTTGCCATCCTGCAATATAGGCCGTCCGAGCTATACCTAACGGATAGGAACTAAGTTGTGACAATTTTGCAAAAAGATACCCGCACCTCTCTCCACACTTGCAGATAAGGCCTTCCCTCGTTCATCTTTGTCCCACAAGATAAACTACTCATATAAATGCATCTTGATGTTCCGTACAATGCACGGGCCTCTTGCTAGTTATTTTTTTATTTTATCTCTACTCATATAAAAAACAGAGTTGGTGATGATGGTGTGTCTGCCATCCTACATTATAGGCCACCTGATTTATATGTGATGGATAGGAAAGAAACCATGTCAATTTTGCAAAAAGATACCCACACCCCTCTCCACATTTGCAAATAATGCCTTCCCTAGTTCATCCTTTTCTCTCACAAGATAAACTACTCATACAAATGCATCTTGATGTTCCGTGCAATGCACGTTCATCTTGCTAGTTCGAGAGAAAAAAACAGAGTTGGTGATGATGGTGTGACTGCCATCCTGCAATATAGGTCGTCCGATCTATATCTCACGGATAGGAAGGAAACTATGGAAATTTTGCAAAAAAGATACCCACACCCTCTCCACATTTGCAAATAAGGTCTTGCCTCGTTCATCCTTATCTCCCACAACCTCATTGTTGAGCAATTAAAAAAGGAAGTCTATGGAACAATCTGGCATGGTGGCCGCTGCTGGCGCCATCCATCCCCAAGCCTCCACCCAGTCCGACCACCAGTCACCACCACGCCCCACTCCTCCTCACCTTATCTCTCATCTTTCTCGAGATATCATTTGTTTCAATGAAATTCTCGAGATACCATTTTTCTGATGAAATTCTCCACATATCATTAGTTTTCACACATGGGATTACTCCTGCATGGGTCAACCACAATAGGTGTTTTGTAAAAAAAATGCATCTTTATGTTATGTGCAATGCACGGGCATCTTCCTAGTTTGCATATAATTCCAAACACCACGTAGACACGTTCTTTGACCATTTTACAACTATGTTAGTATCATTCTTAATGGTCAGCCAATGCAAGTTATAGCCCCGGGTGTTTTAACCTTTTTTTTAGTAATGATATATGGAGATTGTTCGCCACGAGCCCAATCCTGCCGAATCCCACCTAACCGTCAGATTTCCATCCGATGGTGGCCTGTTTTTAATCCATAGTATTTGACAAAACCACCACCCTTACACACTTATTGTAACTGCATCGTGCGCGTTTGCAACTGACATGTCTCCCCGCGAACGTTTGCTGGGGATTGGAGTTAGCACCGATGGCGGTTTGTAGTCGTTCCATGCTCGGGCATTGAAGTTTGTAACTATTTTAGAATATACTATTCCTCCGGTGCTAGTAGTAGAGCGGGGCCCTACTCCACTATATGCAAACTGGGGCATAGTAGTAGGTATTGTAGTTTATTGTACTAGTACTGTGATCACTCAAGCAAGTTGTCTGGCATCGATATGACCCTATGCTGCTGGGATGTGTCTCGTGAGTCAAGCGGCATGTTGTTGTCATCATCACATGTCCACTTCCCGTAGCACATATTCGCTTCTCCATCCTCGTCCACGCGTAATCATCCAATCTTCCATCCCCGCTAGGCGCCTCCCCCCTCTTCTGAAACCCAAGCACTAACAATGGTAGAACCGAGCAGCGTTCGCCGAAAGAGTGGCTGGAATTCGCTCCCCATAGAGGTAATCAAGCTCATTGTTTCGCATGTGGACAACCTCAGTACCATGCCGCTCACCGCATGCTCATCAGGGTTGTACCGTTTACTCAAAGCCCTCAGGCTGGAGATTTTTAAGCCAGCTCCCTACTTGCTGATGTAGCCTAATCTTCAGAAACGGAATGTCATGCAGCATAACGATCGTAGGGTGGCGAGCATCAACCCCCTCGACTGTGATCCGATCCCCGATCCCCGTCACCCTCAACTACATTAACGGTATGTACTGGGTCGGCATGAACACGTCTTGGATGGTGCCCGGCGATGGTCGCGGCAGCTGGATGTTCGTGGAGGTCTACACCCGGCGATTGATCCCCCTTCCTTCGATTAACACTGCACTGCTTTGGCACCGCGGCCCAGAATACTCAGAATCTTATACATGATACCAAGTTTGATTTGCTCAAGGTTGTAATCTTCCAAGTGCCCACAAGATCTGCGAATTATAAAGACTTCGGGCTAATTGCGTTCTTCAACCGCGGTCTCTCCTATCTGACAGGTCACTGCGGTAAGTGGATAAATCTACACGTCCGTCGCAGGATCATACATCCTCCATGGTTCCCTGATGCCATTGAACACAAGGGCTTCATTTACGATGTGGACTTCTTCTATGGTTGGACATATTGCTGGCCTACTCCAAATATCGCATGAACGGTCGTTACAGTAGTATGTTACTTTCCTATGATATCATGATGGCTTGCTTACATTATTGTCAACATTTACTAAAAAATATCCATGCTCATAACCTGCTATTCTTAAGATTGACTATAGTACGAGACCTTTTTTATTTGACTCCAACTTGATATGATGTTGTAGGCCGCCTGGTGACCCTACCCTTCCTAATCCCAGAACCTTTCAAAGAAAAGCGGCATGGTAGTTGCAGGTGGTTCTTAGCTCGATCAGACGACAGAGAACGATTGATGATCATTCGCACGTACCAGACATGTTGTTTCGCGGAATACAATCACAATCACTGCAAGGTCTTTGAGCAGGATCCCAGCTTCTTTGGGCCTTCGGGAATTTTTTACTAGAGGCTGGTAAGTAGCCCTGGTACACGCTCTCTGTTTCTCGGACTGAATTATCCGATTAACCAAGAGATAACTGACAGCAAGGATCATGATGGCAGCACAGTTTTGTTCATCAGGCAAAACTGTGTGTACACAACATACCATGCGTCTCTCCATGCACTATACCCTGATTTGTGTCGCCATGCTCTGCAGCCCAAAGTAGGAGAGAGGGTCGCAAGTATCAGACTTTGACCTGCTGGCTCGAGTATTCCCCGTTAGGCACCCATTTGGTTCAAGCCGTCAGCCAATCTCCACAGCTTAATAAATAGTAATGTCTAACTGAGCCAGTTAGTTAGATGCGTACACTTGGTGTGGTAGGATCTTTATTTAGTTTGATGCATACATGATACGTCTCCAATGTATCTATATTTTTTATTGTTCCATGCTATTATTTATGATGTTTTGGATGTTTAATGGGCTTTGTTATACACTTTTATATTATTTTTTGGACTAACCTACTAACCCAAAGGCCCAGTCCAGATTGTTGTTTTTGCCTGTTTTAGGGTTTTACAGAAAAGGACTATCAAACGGAGTCCAAACGGAATGAAACCTTCGGGAGAGATATTTTTGGAGCAAAATACGCATGGGAGACTTGAGAACCACGGAGTAGGGCTGATGTGGCGTCCACGAGATTGGGGGCGCGCCCCCCTATAGGTGGCGCCCCCCTGCCTCGTGGGCACCCCGTCTGGCCCCCGGTGCCCTCCTTCCTCCTATATATACCTACGTACCCCGAAACCATCATAACAACAGTGAAAATCCTAGTTCCACCGCTGCAACCTTCTGTTACCGTGAGATCCTATCTTAGGGCCTGTTCCGGAGCTCCGCTGGAGTGGGGATCTTCCACGGAGTGCTTCTACATCATCATCATCGCCTCACCATGAGTTGTGAGTACTTTACCACAAACCTTCGGGTCCATAGCTAGTATCTAGATGGCTTCTTCTCTCTCTTTGGATCTCAATACCAAGTTCTCCTTAGTCTTCGAGGAGATCTATTCGATGTAATCTCTTTTTGCGGTGTGTTTGTCGAGATCCGATGAATTGTGGGTTTATGATCAAGATTATCTATGAGAAATATTTGGTTCTTTTCTGAACTCTTTATGTATGATTATAATATCCTTGCAAGTCTCTTCGAATTATTGGTTTGGTTTGTCCTACTAGATCTATAGTTCTTGCAATGGGAGAAATGCTTGGCTTTGGGTTCAATCTTGCGGTGTCCTTTCCCAGTGACAGTAGGGGCAGCAAGGCACGTATTGTATTGTTGCCATCGAGGATAAAAAGATGGGTCTTATATCACTATGTTTGAGTTTATCCCTCTACATCATGTCATCTTGCTTAAGGCGTTACTCTGTTCTTATGAACTTAATACTCTAGATGCATGCTGGATAGCAGTCGATGTGTGGAGTAATAGTAGTAGATGCAGAAGCGTTTCGGTCTACTTGTCTCGGGCGTGATGCCTATATATAATGATCATGCCTATATAGTCTCATAAGTATTCGCTTTTCTATCAATTGCTCGACAATAACTTGTTTACCCGCCGTAGAATATCGCTATCATGAGAGAAGCCACTAGAGAATACTATGGCCCCCGGGTCTATTCTCAACATATCAATCTACAACCTACTTTACTTTTCCGCTTTTACTTTCTGTTCTTATATCCAAAAATACCAAAAATATCAAACTATCATCTCTATCAGATCTCACTTTCGTAAGTGACCGTAAAGGGATTGATAACCCCTTATCGCGTTGGCTGCGAAGTTCTTATTTGTTTGTGCAGGTGCGAGGGACTCGCGCGTGGTCTCCTACTAGATTGATACCTTAGTTCTCAAAAACTGAGGGAGATACTTATGCTACTATGCTGCATCACCCTTTCCTCTTCGAGGGAATACAACGCAAGCTCGAGAAGTAGCAAGAAGAATTTCTGGCGCCGTTGCTGGGGAGGCTTATGCAAAAGTCATATACCAAGTACCTATCACAAACCCTTATCCTTCGCATTAAATTTATTTGCCTCCCGTTTTCCTCTCCCCCACTTCACCCTTGCCGTTTCATTTGCCTTTCTTCTGCCGTGTGTTTATCGTTCGCTTGATTCTTGTTTGCTTGTGTGTTGGATTGCTTGCTTGTGACTATGGCTCATAACAATACCAAATTGTGTGACTTCTCCAATACCAACAATAATGATTTTATTAGCACTCCGATTGCTCCTATTACCGATGCTGAATCTTGTGAGATCAATGCTGCTCTGTTGAATCTTGTCATGAAAGATCAATTTTCCGGCCTTCCTAGTGAAGATGCTGCTACCCATCTAAACAACTTTGTTGATTTGTGTGATATGCAAAAGAAAAGGGATACGGATAACGATATTGTTAAAGTGAAGTTATCTCCGTTTTCACTTAGAGATCGTGCTAAAACTTGGTTTTCCTCTTTGCCTAGAAATAATATTGATTCGTGGAATAAGTGCAAAGATGCTTTTATCTCTAAGTATTTTCCTCCTACTAAGATCATCTCTCTTAGAAACGATATTATGAATTTTAAGCAACTAGATCATGAGCATGTTGCACAAGCTTGGGAGAGAATGAAATTAATGATACGTAATTGCCCTACACATGGTTTGAACTTATGGATGATTATTCAAAACTTTTATGCTGGCTTGAATTTTCCTTCTAGAAATCTTTTAGATTCGGCCGCAGGAGGCACTTTCATGGAAACTACCTTAGGAGAAGCTACCAAACTCCTAGATAATATTATGGTTAATTATTCTCGATGGCACACTGAAAGATCTACTAGTAAAAATGTACATGATATTGAAGAGATTAGTGTTTTGAGTGGAAAGATGGATGAACTTATGAAATTATTTGCTGCTAAGAGTGTTTCTTCTAATCCGAATGATATCCCTTTATCCACGTTGATTGAAAATAATAATGAATCTTTGGATGTGAATTTTGTTGATAGGAATAATTTTGGTAACAATGCTTATAGAGGAAACTTTAATCCTAGGCCTTTTCCTAGTAATTCCTCTAATAATTATGGTAATTCCTACAACAACTCTTATGGAAAGATGCCTTCTTAATTTGAAACTAGTGTTAAGGAGTTTATGAATTCACAAAAGAATTTTAATGCTTTGCTTGAAGAAAAATTGCTTAAGATTGATGAATTGGTTAGGAATGTGGATAGAATTACTCTTGATGTTGATTCTTTGAAACTTAGATCTATCCCACCTAAGCATGATATCAATGAGTCTCTCAAAGCCATGAGAATTTCCATTGGTGAATGCAAAGAAAGAACCGCTAGGATGCGTGCTAAAAGAGAGAATTATATAAAAGCATGTTCTTCTAGTTATCATGAAAATAAAGATGAAGATCTGAAAGTTATTGATGTGTCTCCTGTTAGATCCTTATTTTCTAGTATGAATCTTGTTAAAGATGGGATTGGAGATGAGTCTACTTTAAGGTGTCCCAGTGATTCGGAGTTTTTAGATGTTGATGCTAAAATTGTTAAAAGTGGGAGTGAAGAGATTAAAACTTTGCATAGTGATGAACCCACTACCTTGGATTTCAAGGGATTCAATTATGATAATTGCTCTTTGATTGATTGTATTTCCTTGTTGCAATCCGTACTAAACTCTCCACATGCTTATAGTCAAAATAAAGCCTTTACCAAACACATAGTTGATGCTTTGATGCAATCTTATGAAGAAAAACTTGAATTAGAAGTTTCTATCCCTAGAAAGATTTATGATGAGTGGGAATCTACTATTAAAATAAAAATTAAAGATCATTAATTCTATGTTTTGTGTGATTTGGGTGCAAGTGTTTCCACTATCCCAAAAACTATGTGTGATTTGCTAGGTTTCCATGAGATTGATGATTGTTCTTTAAATTTGCATCTTGCGGATTCCACTATTAAGAAACCTATGGGAAGGATTAATGATATTATTATTGTTGCCAATAGGAATTATGTGCCCGTAGATTTCATTGTTCTTGATATAGATTTCAATCCTTCATGTCATATTATTCTTGGTAGACCTTTCCATAGAACGATTGGCGCAATTATTGATATGAAGGAAGGAAATATTAGATTCCAATTTCCGTTAAGGAAAGGCATGGAACACTTTCCTAGAAAGAAAATCAAATTACCATATGAATCTATTATGAGATCCACTTATGGATTGCCTTCCAAAGATGGCAATACCTAGATCTATCCATGTATCGTGCCTAGCTAGGGGCGTAAAACGATAGCGCTTGTTGGGAGGCAACCCAATTTTACAAAAAAAAAATTTGTTTTTGCTTCTGTTTAGGACTAAATATTGCATCTAGCTTCTGTTTAGATGTGTTTTTGTGTTTTAATTAGTGTTTGTGCCAAGTAGAATCTTTGGGAAGACTTGTGTAAAGTTTATGTGATCTTGCTGTGAAAAACAGAATCGTTAGTGTTGCCTAGAATAGTCACCAGATTTTACTGGATCGTGCTATTTAGTTGATTCTTTTTGCAGATGATTAATAGACAAATTCCTCACGTTTACCAATTTAATTCAATTTTTGTGGAGTTACAGAAGTATGTGAAAGTTACAGATTACTGCAGACTGTTCTGTTTTTGACAGATTCTGTTTTCCGTGTGTTGTTTGCTTATTTTGATGAATCTATGAGTAGTATTGGGAAGTATGGATCATAGATAAGTTGTAATACAGTAGGTTTAACACCAATATAAACAAAGAATGAGTTCATTGCAGTACCTTTGAGAAGTGTTTTTTTTCTTATACTAACGGAGCTCACGAGATTTTTGTCTAAGTTTTGTGTTGTGAAGTTTTCAAGTTTTGAGTATTGCTTTGATGGACTATGGAACAAAGAGTGGCAAGAGCCTAATCTTGGGGATGCCCCAGGCACCCCAAGGTAAAATTCAAGGATAACCAAAAGCATAAGCTTGGGGATGCCCCGAGAAGGCATCCCCTAGTTCGTCTTCATCCATCGGTAACTATACTCGGAGCTATATTTTTATTCACCACATGATATGTGTTTTACTTGGAGCGTCATGTATCATTTGAGTCTTTGCTTGATAGTTTGCCACAATTATCCTTGCTAGACACACCTTTTAGAGAGAGTTAAATATGGCCTAGGAATTGATAGAACACTCTATGTGCTTCACTTATATCTTTTGAGTTGAATAGTTTTTGCTCTAGTGCTTCACTTATATCTTTTAGAGCATGGTGGTGATTATATTTTGTAGAAATTGTTGATATCTCCTGCTTCACTTATATCTTTTTGAGAGTCTATTAAAACAGCATGGTAATGTGCTTTGGCTATAAAACTAGCCTTCACATGATAGACATCCAATATCAATGTAGTAAAAACTTTCACACTAGGTGCATTGAATATGATGAGAAGTTGGATGCTTGATAATTGTTTTGAGATATGAGGATAGTGATATTAGAGTCATGCTAGTGGAGTTATTATGAAACTGAGAAATGCTTGGGTTAAAGTTAGTGATTCCCGTAGCATGCACGTATGGTGAACCGCTATGTGACGAAGTTAGAGCATGAGGTATTTGTAAAGTGTCAACCTTTGTGTGGAGGTCGGGGGCGCGCGATGGTTAACTCCTACCAACCTCCCCCCTAGAAGCATGCGTTGATTGATTTGTTTTGATGACTCATAAATTTTTGCAATAAGTATATGAGTTCTTATGACTAATGTTGAGTCCATGGATATTACGCACTCTCACCCTTCCACCATTGCTAGCCTCTCTTGTACCGCACAACTTTCGCCGGTACCATACACCCACTATATATCCTTACTCAAAACAGCCACCATATATCTTCCTCAAAACAGCCACCATATCTACCTATCATGGCATTTCCATAGCCATTCTGAGATATATTGCTATGCAAGTTTCCACCATTCCGTTCATATGACACGCTTCATATTGTCATATTGCCATGCATGATCATGTAGTTGACATCTTATTTGTGGCAAAGCCGCCATGCATAATTTTTCATACATGTCACTCTTGATTCATTGCACATCCCGGTACACCATCGGAGGCATTCATATAGGTCATACTTTGTTCTAGTATCGAGTTGTAATCCAATGAAATTGTGATGATCACCATTATTAGAGCATTGTCCCATGTGAGGAAAGGCTAAATCAAGAAAGCCCCTCTAAAAAAGGGACAATTGCTACTATCTTTTTCCACACTTGTGCTTCAAAGTAGCACCATGTTCTTCATGATAGAGAGTCTCATGTTTAGTCACTTTTATATACTAGTGGGCATTTTCATTATAGAACTTGGCTTGTATATTCCAACGATGGGCTTCCTCAAATGCCCTAGGTCTTCGTGAGCAAGCAAGTTGGATGCACACCCACTTAGTTTCTTTTGCTGAGCTTTCATACATTTTTAGCTCTAGTGCATCCGTTGCATGGCAATCCCTGCTCACTCACATTGATGTCTATTGATGGGCATCTCCATAGCCCGTTGATACGCCTAGTCGATGTGAGACTATCTCCCTCCTTTTTGTCTTCTCCATGACCACCCCTCTATTCCACATAGTGCTATGTCCATGGCTCCCGCTCATGTATTGCGTGAAAGTTGAAGGGTTTGAATGAATAGAGTATGAAAACAAGTGCTTGGCCAAAACCGGGGTTGTGCATGATATGGATATTTTGTGTGATAAAGAGGGAGCATAGCCAGACTATATGATTTTGTAGGGATAACTTTCTTTAGCCATAGTATTTTGAGAAGACATGATTGCTTTGTTAGTATGCTTGAAGTATTATTATTTCTTATGTCAATATAGACTTTTCTCTTGGATCTTTCAGATCTGAACATTCATGCCACAATTAAGATAATTACATTGAAAAACTATGTTGGTTAGCATTCCACATCAAAAATTCTGTTTTTATCATTTACCTACTCGAGGACGAGCAGGAATTAAGCTTGGGGATGCTTGATACGTCTCCAACGTATCTATAATTTTTTATTGTTCGATGCTATTATTTATGATGTTTTGGATGTTTAATGGGCTTTGTTATAAACTTTTATATTATCTTTGGGACTAACCTACTAACCTAAAGGCCCAGTCCAGATTGTTGTTTTTTGCCTGTTTTAGGGTTTTACACAAAAGGAATATCAAACGAAATCCAAACGGAATGAAACATCGGGAGAGATATTTTTGGAGCAAAATACGCACGGGAGACTTGAGAACCATGGAGTAGGGATCACGTGGCATCCACGGGGGTGGGGGCGCCCCCCCCCCCCCTCACTATAGGGCGCGCCCCCTGCCTCGTGGGCACCCCATCTGGCCCCCGGTGCCCTCCTTCCTCCTATATATACCTACGTACCCCGAAACCATGAGAGAAATAGAGAAAACCCTAGTTCCACCGCCGCAACCTTCTGTTCCCGTGAGATCCCATCTTGGGGCTTGTTCCGGAGCTCCGCCGGAGGGGGGATCTTCCATGGAGTGCTTCTACATCATCATCATCGCCTCAGCATGAGTTGTGAGTACTTTAGCACAGACCTTCGGGTCCATAGCTAGTATTTAGATGGCTTCTTCTCTCTCTTTGGATCTCAATACCAAGTTCTCCTCGGTCTTCAAGGAGATCTATTCGATGTAATCTCCTTTTGCGGTGTGTTTGTCGAGATCCGATGAATTGTGGGTTTATGATCAAGATTATCTATGAGAAATATTTGGTTCTTTTTTGAACTCTTTATGTATGATTATAATATCCTTGCAAGTCTCTTCGAATTATTGGTTTGGTTTGGCCTACTAGATTTATAGTTCTTGCAATGGGAGAAGTGTTTGGCTTTGGGTTCAATCTTGCGGTGTCCTTTGCTAGTGACAGTAGGGGCAGCAAGGCACGTATTGTATTGTTGCCATCGAGGATAAAAAGATGGGGTTTATATCATATTGCTTGAGTTTATCCCTCTACATCATGTCATCTTGCTTAAAGCGTTACTCTGTTCTTATTAACTTAATACTCTAGATGCATGCTGGATAGCGGTCGATGTGTGGAGTAATAGTAGTAGATGCAGAATCATTTCAGTCTACTTGTTACGGACATGATGCCTATATATAATGATCATGCCTAGATATTCTCATAACTATGCGCTTTTCTATCAATTGCTCGACAGTAATTTGTTCACCCGCTGTAGAATATCGCTATCATGAGAGAAGCCACTAGAGAACACTATGGCCCCCGAGTCTATTCTCAACATATCAATCTAACATCTACTTTACTTTTCCGCTTTTACTTTCTGTTCTTATATCCAAAAATACCAAAAATATCAAACTATCATCTCTATCAGATCTCACTTTCGTAAGTGACCGTAAAGGGATTGACAACCTCTTATCGCGTTGGCTGCAAAGTTCTTATTTGTTTGTGCAGGTGCGAGGGACTCGCCCGTGGTCTCCTACTGGATTGATACCTTGGTTCTCAAAAACTGAGGGAAATACTTACGCTACTGTGATGCATCACCCATTCCTCTTCGAGGGAATACAACGCAAGCTCGAGAAGTAGCAATACACTTGTTATTTTTTTTGTAGCCATTTTCTAATGATGGCTAAAGTTTGGTTTGAAAGAGAGAGATGTATCTTTACTCTTCTGGCCTGCTTACAGCTTCTGTTGCACCCCCAGCCCTGGTTGCTGATGCTGATGTTTTCAATGTACAATCAGTAGTATATTTCATCTGTTGGTTGAATAAATATGTTGTTAGAACGACAAACGCAATGTTTTGGAAGTCGTTACACCGTCCGATCCTTTAATGCCCCGTACGTAGCGCATACTATTTTTCGTACGAAACACATTTTCCACTTGTCGATAACATGCAGCCCACTGATGAAGGCCCAATAGAGGAGCCCATAATTAACTGGAAGGGAGGTCTCACATGAATCCGGCCGAGGTACATGCTCATGGTCCCCTAAACATAAATAAGTAAATAAATAAATAATAAAGCTAAATGCTCATGCACCAATTCTTTAAAAATTTATGATTTGAAAAGTGAAATTTTAACAGGAGGATATTGTTTCCTAAGAGAGTGTCGTTACATTCAGTTGATATTATTCTTAGGCAAGGTCACAAAGAGAGCGGCCAGTCTTTTTTCTCCCACCATTTTCTTCCTGCAACCACCGGACCCATGCAAATCATAGTCAATGTCATAAATTGTTCCGGTCCATTATTATTTTTCGATAAGAATGCCCAACCCAGCCTAACACATTCGCGGCACCACCTTATCCCAGGGCTTCTGAATGTGCTCGGCTTCACACCTCAAGAAGAAAATTGTTTCAAAAAATCCTCAAGAAGAAAAAGGTGCTCCGCAGCATTTTATAATAAGGTTTAGCCCTATAAAATTAATTCTTATAATCCAGCATAATGAGTTTTTGGGTCTGACCGGTCCTTCCGCCAAAACCAAACCTACGTTGGCAGGAGTACCTGTTCCCGCCTTCTACGGTTGGTTGCACTGCCGTGCCCGCATCGCCGCCCGGTCATACCCTGAAATGCTGACCAGGCCATCCCTTTACTCCCCCTGACATCCTATTCTTCTCCGGTGATGGTAGCCTACCCCGCACCAGAACCAGTGAACCCTCGTACTCCCCTCCGCCTACGGCCATACTGCCGCATGGATCTTGTTCATTCCCGTCCGAGCACTCACCGTCGTCCTTCGCCTTGGAGCGCTCGCCGCTGTCTAGCCCTGTCAACATAGTGAATCGGGAGAGGACTGTAGTTGTGAGTATGACAGTACGGACCCACCAGGAACACAAGCAAGCGCCTCTTTTACTACTCAGATGCACCCTTCATTTTTTACTCTAATCCACCCTACTGATATCTGGGACCCACATCATTGTCAATGTATAGTCAATTAACGACAAAATTGCACTTTTTTTAAGGATTTGTTCAGAGGAGCAGGCTATAAACTGGGTTGTGCGGTCTCTGTGGCCTGTCTAACAACATGACCAGCCCAGCAGTTTTTTCTTTGGGAAAATAGGTAGCCCACTATTTCTTTTTGAAGAATACCCAAGCTAGGCCTATTTGTTTTCTCTGACTTACTGGGTTGTAAATCATTCAAGCCGAGGAGGGATGAATTTCGGCCTGACAAAAGAGTATGGGTGATATATCTTAAAAGTAATATGAAAAGGGTTGCAAATTCCAAAACAAATAGCAAATGGGCAATTAGTTTCGTTTTTTGTTTTTTTCTTTACTGCTATTTTATATTTCATTGGATTTTAACATGACATAGTACTAATTTATTTTTAGCTTTGTTTTAGTATGGCTACTAATTTTTCGATTAAGAATATTTTGTTCCACAGCAAAAATATGCGAATTGTAAAAATTTCGCATATTTTTTAGTTCAAGTTTTTAACCCTGGCAGTGACCAAAAAATGGGAAGCAATTCTAAAAATGGAAAATGGGCTGCAATAAATTCCATATGAATTAGCAAATGGGCTGCAATAAATTCATAGATTTCGAGGCTAACTTGTTTACGCAAGGCTTTGTCGATCAATACACGATTCTAGCATCAATGACTGTTGGATTTCCATCCAACGGCCAACGTGCTTCTTCAATCTCTGATCTTCCTCCTCCAGCTGCCTAAACTAGCACTGGCGGGACTGCTTGCTCCTCCTCTTGTGGCCGGCTGTGATGTCGTGCAGGCTTCACCGGCCCACCCTACTCCCTCCGCTGGCCTGGCCATCCCACTACCCACCTGCACCTCATGTTGTTCTCCGGTGATGGCAGCCTCACGCCGTAGCCGAACCAGTCAACCGTCATACTCTCCTCAGCGTGGGCATCCACTGTTGTTTCTTCGTCGGCTCCGGGTCGTTCCATTCCTAGGCCTCACCGTCGTCCACCGCGTTGGTGCTCTACGCGCGGTGTGCGCAACATTCAACAAACGACAGCCATCGGAATAGGTATGTACGTGGAGAGGCTGACAGTAGGGACCCCCATGTTCCATGGCCGCACGCAAGCAACTGCCTCCTTATTACGCTGAGAAAAATGATTCCTCCCACTGACATCTAGGGCGCACGGGTTCGTAGGCTGACCTGTGGGCCTACACAGTTGACGCGTATGCCGGGCTTTGTCAACTTAGTCAACAAACGATTCTAGCAGCAGCGACCGCTGGATTTTAATCGAACGGTCATGTTGCGTCATCAATCGCACTCTTCTTGCACCAGCCGCCCAAACCAGCGTCGGCGAGACCGCCTCCTCCTGCCTCCGGTGGACGGGTGTGCTGCCGCGCAAACCTCACCGCCCCACCCTACTCCCACGTTGGTCAGGCCATCCCTCTACTCACCCACAACCTGTGTTATTCTACAGCGACGGCGTCCTCACACCGCAGCCGAACCAGTCAACCCTCATACTCCTCTCCGTGTGGGCATCCACTGACGGGTCTTCCCCAGCTCTGCATCGTCCCCCTCCTAGGCCTCGCCGTCGTCCACCACCTTGGTGCTCTCGGCGCGACGTGGTCAACATGGTCAAGGAATGACTTCCATCGGAAGAGGATTGTACGTGGAGAGGCTGACAGCTGGGTCCACGGCCGCAGCAAGGAAGTGCCTCCTTATTATGCGTAAAATAATTATTCCTCCACCTGACAGCGGGGACCCACCAGAAGGGACTCTGTATTTTGTGAAAAAACCATTTGCCCCCTAACAGCTGGGACCTACCAGCTACATCTTTGCATGCAAGGAACTGTGTCCATATTACAGGCAAAAAATGATTCTCCCCCCTAACCACTGGGACCCACCATCAATAACTTCGCACGAAAGGAAGTGCTTCCTTATCCTCCTTGACAGTCGGGACCCACCTGTTCAAAGCGTACATAGCGTTGTCATTCTGGTCGCTGTACGTACATACTAGTTGATCAGTCTCTCTGCAATGCTGAACCGTGGCCGAGCAAGCGCGACACATGTAGTAGTAGAGCCCCCGACATAGCAGTTCAGGCAGTCCGGTCAAAACCGTGTACACGTACGTATAGCCAGATGCCAAAAAATATGGCCACGTACATACATATGGGTGGGGTCTCAAAAACCTACTCGCACATTTGTACGACCAGGGCTCGTGTACATGGAGAGGCAACGGACGGCAATGACGTTGTCATGTTCATTGGCAGCTAATCGGCTGGGTCAGAACGGAGGAAACAACATCATGTTCACCGGGAGCGATGCCACTAAGTCGGAACGCGTCCTGTTCATCGGGATCCAAGCCACTGGGTCAGAACACATCATGTTCATCGGGGGCCAACCAGCTTGGACGGAACAGCCGGAACATGGTCTGGCGTATCGCAGAACGGAGGAAAACGGCCTTCTGTTCGACCGCCTACTGTTAAAACGGGGTCATGTTCATCGGGAAGGGTCTCGCGTACCCTGGGATGGAGGAAACGGCCTTTTGTTCGAGTGCCCACGGTCGAAACGGGGTGTTGTTTATCGGTGATGGAAATATGCCCTAGAGGCAATAATAAAGTTGTTATTATTTTATATTTCTTTATTCATGATAAAGGTTTATTATTCATGCTAAATTTTATTGATTGGAAACCTAAATACATGTGTGAATACTTAAACAAATACCGTGTCCCTAGTAAGCCTCTACTAGACTAGCTCGTTAATCAAAGATGGTTAAGGTTTCCTAACCGTGGACCTGAGTTGTCCTTCGATAATGGGATCACATCATTATGAGAATGATGTGATGGACAAGACCCATCCGTTAGCATAGCATTTGATCGTATAGTTTATTGCTACTGCTTTCAAGTATGTCAAATACATATTCCTTTGACTATGAGAACATGCAACTCCCGGATACCGAAGGAATACCTTGTATGCTATCAAACATCACAACGTAACTAGGTTCTTATAAAGATGCTCTACATGTATCTCAAAAGGTGTTTTGTTGGGTTGGCATGAATCGAGATTAGGATTTTTCACTCCGAGTATCGGAGAGGTATCTCTGGGCCCTCTCGGTAATATATATCATAATAAGCCTTGCAAGCAAATGACTAATGAGTTAGTCATGGGATGATGTATTATGGAATGAGTAAATAGACTTACGATTAACAAGATTGAACTAGGTATAGAGATACCGACGATCGAATCTCGGGCAAGGAATATACTGACAGACAAATGGAATTGTGTAAGTTGTCATAACGGTTCGACCGATAAAGATCTTCGTAGAATTTGTAGGAGCCAATATGGGCATCCAGGTTCCGCTATTGGTTATTGACTGGAGAGGTGTCTCGGTCATGTCTACATAGTTCTCGAACCCATAGGGTCCGCATGCTTAACGCTTGATGTTGATTTGGTATTATATGAGTTATGTGGTTTGGTGACCGAATGTTGTTCAGAGTCCCGAATGAGATCACGAACATGACTAGGAGTTTCGGAATGGTCCGGAGGTAAATATTGATATATAGGACGATGCTATTTGGTCTCCGGAATGGTTTCGGGATGCACCAGAAAGTTATCGGAATACCGGAAGGGGTTCCAGAGACAGCGAGAGTGTATTGGGCCTTGTTGGGCCATGTAGAGGGGAACACACCAGCCCACATGGGCTGGCGCGCCCCCTTTAGGGCTTCCACACCTAATACATGGTAAAGGGGGCGCCGGCCCCTCTTACCATATTCCGGAGAAGGGGGGAAAGAAAGGGGCGCCTCCCCCCTTTCCTTCCCCCTTGTGCCATTATTTGGTAGGGGGCACACCACTAGGAAAACCCTAGGGTGTCCGTCGGCCCAATTGGAGGCGCCCTAGGGTTGCCTCCTCCCTCCCCACACCTATATATATATGTGGAGGGGTGCGACACAAGTACACAGAATAATTCCATGCCGTGTGTCGGCACCCCTCCGCCTCTAGATTACTCCTCCGTTCTAGATCATCACGGTGCTTGGGTGAAGCCCTGCAGGATTGCTTAACCACCACCATCACTACGCCATTGTGCTGATGGAACTCATCACCACCTTGCTACACTTGCTGGATCAAGATGGCGAGGACGACACCAAGCCGAACGTGTACAGAACGCGGAGTTGGCATACGTTCAGCACTTGATCGGTCGAAGCGTGAAGAAGTTCCACTAGATCAACCGCGTTGTGAAACGCTTCCGCTTACAGTCTACAAGGGTATGTAGACACACTATCCCCCTCGTTGCTATGCATCTCCATGGATAGATCATTGCGTCTGCGTAGAATTGTTTTTGTTTTCCATGCAACATTTCCCTACAGTGGTATTAGAGTCGGGTTTATGCGTCGATGATATGCACGAGTAGAACACAAAGAGTTGTGGGCGGTGATCATCATACTGCTTACCACCAATCCCTTATTTTGATTCTGCGGCATTGTAAGATGAAGTGGCCCGGACCAACCTTACATGTCCACGTACATGAGAATAGTTCCACCGATAGACATGCAACTTGTTTTGCAAAAAGGTTGCTGGCGGGTGTCTGTTTCTCCTACTTTAGTTGAATCAAATTTGACTGGGTCGGTCCTTGTTGAAGGTTAAAACAGCAAACTTGATAAATCACCATTGTGGTTTTATGCCGTAGGTAAGAACGGTACTTGCTAGAAGCCCGTAGCAGCCATGTAAAACTTGCAACAACAAAGTAGAGGATGCCTAACTTGTTTTTGCAGGGCATGTTGTGATGTGATATGGTCAAGACGTGATGAGTTATACGTTATTGTATGAGATGATCATGTTTTGTAAATTATCGGCAACCGGCAGGAGCCTTATGGTTGTCTCTTTATTGTATGAATTGCAGGCGCCATGTAATTGCTTTACTTTATTGCTATTAGTTAGCAATAGTCGTAGAACTAATAGTTGGCAAGACGACCACGATGCAACGATGGTGATCAAGGTGTCGAGCCGGTGACAATGGAGATCATGAGGATGCTTTGGAGATGGAGATCAAAAGCACAAGATGATGTTGGCCATATAATGTCACATATTTTTGATTGCATGTGCTGTTTATCCTTTATTCATCTTATTTTGCTTATATCAACGGTAGAATTATAAGATAATACATTTACGTAATTTCAAGATAATAGTGTTCTCCCCGAGTATGCATCGTTGCTACAGTTCGTCGTTTTGAGACACCATGTGATGATCGGGTGTGATAGACTCTACGTTCACATACAATGGGTGTAAGACAATTTTACACATGCGGAATACTTGGGTTAAACTTGACGAGCCTAGCATGTACAGACATGGCCTCGGAACACTAGAGACCGAAAGGTCGAACATGAGTCATATAGTAGATATGATCAACATAGAGATGTTCACCATTGATGACTACTCCATCTCACGTGATGATCAGACATGGTTTAGTTTATTTGGATCATGTATCACTTAGATAACCCGAGGGATGTTGATTTAAGTGGGAGTTCCTTAGTAATTTTATTAATTGAACTTAATTTATCATGAACTTAGTCCTGATAGTATTTTCATATCTATGTTGTAGATAAATAGCTCGCGATTTAGCTCGCCTGTTTTTTATATGGTCCTAGAGAAAACTAAGTTGAAAGATGTTAGTAGCAATGATGCGGACTGGGTCCGTGATCTGAGGATTATCCTCATTGGTGCACATAAGAATTATGTCTGTTGTGCACCGCTAGGTGACAGACCTATTGCAGGAACAGATGCAAACGTTATGAACATTTAGCAAGCTGGATATGATGACTATTTGATAGTTTAGTGCACCATGCTTTACGGCTTAGAACCGGGACTTCAAAAACATTTTTAATGCCACAGAGCATATGAGATGTTTCAAGAGCTAAAATTAGTATTTCAGACTCATGCACATGTTGAGAGGTATGAGACCTCTGACAAGTACTTTGCCTACAAGATGGAGGAGAATAGCTCAGCTAGTGAGCACGTGCTCAGAATGTGTGGGTTCTACAATCACTTTAATCAAGTGGGAGTTAATCTTCCAGATAACATAGTGATTGACAAAGTTCTCTAGTCACTATCACTGAGCTACTAGAACTTCATGATGAACTATAATATGCAAGAGATGACGAAAACAATTCCTGAGCTCTTCGTGATGCTGAAATCGGTGAAGGTAGAAGTCAAGAAAGAGCATCAAGTGTTGATAGTTAACAAGACCACTAGTTTCAAGAAAAAGGGCACGGGAAAGAAAAGGGAACTTCAAAAAGAATGGCAATAAAGTTGTCACTCCCGTGAAGAAGCCCAAAGCTAGACCTAAGCCTGAAACTAAGTGCTTCTACTTCAAAGAGAATGGTCACTAGAAGCGGAATTGCCCCAAAAATACTTGGCGGATAAGAATGATGGCAAAGTGAACAAAGTTATATTTGATATACATGTTATTGATGTGTTCCTTACTAGTGCTCGTAACAACGCCTTGGTATTTGATACTGGTTCGGTTTCTCATATTTGTAACTCAAAACAGGAGTTGCAGAATAAACAGACACTAGTTAAGGGTGAGGTGATGATGTGTGTTGGAAGTGGTTCCAAGATTGATATGATCATCATCGCACACTTCATATACTTTTGGGGTTAGTGTTGAACCTAAATAAATGTTATTTGGTGTTTGCGTTGAGCATGAACAAGATAGGATCGTGTTTATTGCAATATGTTTGTTCATTTAAGTCAGAGAATAATTGTTATTCTGTTTACATGAATAAAACCTTCTATGGTCATACACCCAATGTTAGTGGTTTATTGAATCTCGATCGTAGTGATACACATATTCATAATATTGATACCAAAAGATGCAAAGTAAATAATGATAGTGCAACATACTTGTGACACTACCGTTTAGGTCATATTGGTGTAAAGCGCAACTAGAAACTCCATGCTGATCGACCTTTGGAATCACTTGATTATGAATCATTTGATACTTGCGAACCATGCCTCGTGGGCAAGATGACTAAAAACTCCATTCTTCGGAACAATGGAGCGAGTTAGTGACATATTGGAAATAATACATACCACTGTATGCGGTTCGATGAGTGTTGAAGCACGTGGTGGGGATCGTTATTTTCTCACCTTCACAGATGATTTGAGTAGGTATGGGTATATCTACTTGATGAAACACAAGTCTGAAATATTTGATAAGTTCAAAGAATTTCAGAGTGAAGTAGAGAATCATCATAACAAGAAAATAAAGTTTCCACGATCTAATCACGTAGGAGAATATTTGAGTTACGACTTTGGTCTTCATTTGAAACAATGTGGAATAGTTTCACAGCTCACGCACGTGGAACACCACAGTGTAATGGTGTGTCCGAACGTCGTAATCGTACTCTATTGGATATGGTGTGTTCTATGATGTCTCTTACCAATTTTCCTTTATCGTTTTGGGGTTATGCATTAGAGACAGTTGCATTCACATTAAATAGGGCACCATCTAAATCCGTTGAGATGGCACCATATGAACTATGGTTTGGCAAGAAACCAAAGCTGTCGTTTCTTAAAGTTTGGGTTTGCGATGCTTATGTGAAGAAGCTTCAGCCCAATATGCGTGAACCCAAATCGGACAAGTGTGTCTTCATAGGATACCCAAAAGAAACTGCTGGGTACACCTTCTACGACAGATCCGAAGCCAAGATTTTTATTGCTAAAATGGGTCCTTTCTAGAGAAGGAGTTTCTCTCGAAAGAAGTGAGTGGGAGGAAAGTAGAACTTGATGAGGTATTTGTACTTTCGCTCGAATTGGACAGTAGATCATCAGAGAAAACCGTTCTCGTGATGCCCACACCAACTAGAGAACAAGCTAATGATAATGATCATGAAACTTCGGATCAAGTTACTACTGAACCTCGAAGGTTGATCAGAACATGTACTGCACCAGAGTGGTACAGTAACCCTGTCCTAGATGTCATGTTGTTAGACAACGGCTGATGTTTGCTAGAACTACGTCGGTATTTCCCCAAAGAGGAAGGGATGACGCAGTATAGCAGCGGTAGGTATTTCCCTCAGTGATGAGACCAAGGTTATAAAACCAGTAGGAGAACCAAGCAACACAACGTAAACGGCACATGCACACAAATAACAAATACTCGCAACCAGACGTGTAAAAGGGGTTGTTAATCCCTTTCGGGTAACGGACGTGATAGAGTTGTATATATTTATAGATCGAATGCCAAATAAGATAAATTTCAGCAAGGTATTTTTGGGTTTTTTGTTTAATAGATCTCAAAATAAAAGCAAAGGAAAATAGATCGCAAAGGCAAATAATATAAAGAAGAGACCCGGGGGCCGTAGATTTCACTAGTGGCTTCTCTCGAGAAAAATAACAAATGGTGGATGAACAATTACTGTTGGTAAATTGATAGAACTTCTAATAATCATGACGATATCCAGGGAATGATCATTATATAGGCATCACGTCCAAGATTACTAGACCGAGTCCTGCCTGCATCTACTACTATTACTCCACACATCGACCGCTATCCAGCATGCATCTAGTGTATTAAGTTCATGGAAAAATAGAGTAATGCAATAAGAACGATGACATGATGTAGACAAGATCTATTTATGTAGAAATAGACCCCCATCGTTTTATCCGTAGCAGCAACGATACATACGTGTTGGTTCCCCTTCTGTCACTCGGATCAAGCACCATAAGATCCAACCCACTACAAAACACCTCTTCCCATTGCAAGATAAAAGATCAAGTTGGCCAAAAAAACAAATATCGGAGAAGAAATACGCGGATATAAGAAATCATGCATATAAGAGATCAAAGAAGACTCAAATAACTTTCATGGATAAAAAGATAGATCTGATCATAAACTCAAAGTTCATCGGATCCCAACAAACACACCGCAAAAAGAGTTACATCATATGGATCTCCAAGAGACCATTGTATTGATAATCAAAAGGGAGAGAGGAAGCCATCTAGCTACTAACTACGGACCCGTAGGACTACAAGGAACTACTCACGCACCATCAGAGAGGCAGCAATGGACACTACAAAAAAAGACACATCCGTGACATTTTTGGCCGAACGAAACTTTTTACTGTCATACTTATGACACTTCTATGACAATAATTGTGACAAAACACGGTATCATCATAGATGTGGTGGGGTCGTACTTCTATGACAGAAAATGGGCTTTTTGTCCTGGGCGGGCCGGAGACGCAGCTGCATGACATTCTTTGGGCCGTCCATGACGAAAAAAACATGGTAGAAGCGAGGGCGAGGAAACTATCGGGGTGTTCCCGGTTACGGTGGGTGGTCGGGGCCGAGTGATGCATGTTTCTCTCGTACACGCACATGCGTGGGTGCGAGGCGTTGGGCTCTAACTGAACCCGAGTGAGGCGTTGGGCTCTAACTGAACCCGAGCGATTGCACTGCAGGCTATGCGTTACTGAACCCGAGCGATCGATCGATGGCTGTTAACTAAACTCGGTCGAGCGATTCCTTCGCTACTGCTGCTAACTGACGCCGATCGATGCTGCCTCTGCATGAACAGTGAGCGTTGCTGGGGGGTTTGGATGAACAGTTCCCGGTGGGGGTGGCTGAACAGGACCCCGTGGTGTTGCCTCTGCATGAACATGACCCCGTTCGATCGAGCCGGTTGGGGCTGCATGAACAGGACAACCCCGTGGAGGGCTGCATGAATAGGGCAACCCCGTGGAGGGTTGCATGAACAGTAGACGGTGGAGGGCTGGATGAACAGTAGCCCGTGGAGGGTGGTTGAACAGGAACCGGTGGAGAGGGTTGGTTGAACAGTAGCCGGTGGAGTAGAGCACGGTGGAGGCTGAACAGTTGCAGGTGGAGGCTGGAGGAGGTTGACGGTGGATGAACATTAGCCCGTGGAGGCTGGAGGGGGTCGACGGTGGTGATGAACAGTATCCCGTGGAGTCCCATTTTGCGGTACGCCACACCCCTCTCGATGAACAGGACCCCTGTTTCGACCGTAGCGCTCCAACACAAGTATGTTTCCTCCGTTTTGCGGTACGCCACACCCCTCCCGATCAACAGGACCCCCGTTTCGACCGTAGGAGGTCTGTTTCCTCTATTTTGCGGTATGCCAGACCCCTCCCGATGAACAGGATCCCGTTTCGAACGTGGCCAGTCGAACACAAGGCCGTTTCCTCTGTTCTGCGGTATGCCAGGCCTCGTTTCCATCGACTGTTCTGTCCAGGCCCTCCCGATGAACACGACGACGCATTCTGTTCCGACCCAGACGGTTGGCTCCCCATGAACACGACGACAAAGATGTTTCTCCGTTCCGACCCAGCCATGTACATGAGCACTGGCCGTACGTATGCACGAGTAGGTGTTCGAGACCCTGCCCGTATGTACGTACATGGCCGTATTTTCTTTCTTGCACACTTGCCGTTGTACGTACGTGTACATGCTACGTGTGCGCCTCTACTATGACACGTGCGCGCCTCTACATCGACCAGCATGTACGTACACATTCACGACCAGAATGACAACGCTACGTATGCTTCGACCAGGTGGGTCCCGACTGTCAGGCACTTCCTTGCGTGTGAAGATGTAGCTGGTGGGTCCCAGCAGTCAAGGGGGCGAATCATTTGTTTTTGCCCGGACGCACTTCCTTGCATGCGAAGATGTAGCTGCTGGGTCCCAGCAGTCAGGGGGAAACGTTTTTTTTTTGCAAAATACGGTGGCCCGTCCGGTGGGTCCATGCTGTCAGGTGGAAGAATAATTATTTTGCGCGTAATAAGGAGGCACTTCCTTGCTACGGCCATGGACCCAGCTGTCAGCCTCTCCACGTACAGTACTCTTCTGATGGAAGTCATTCTTGACCACGTTGACCACGCCGCGCCGAGAGCACCAGGGCGGTGGACGACGGCGAGGCCTAGGAAGGGGACGACGCGGAGCCGGGGAAAACGCGGCAGTGGGTGCCCACGCGTAGAGGAGTACGAGGGTTCACTGGTTCGCTTCGGTGTGAGGCTGCCGTCTCCGCAGAATAACCGGGGGTGTGGGTGAGTGGACGGATGGTCTGGCCAGCGGTGGGAATAGTAGGGGGCGGTGAGGCCTCCGCAGCTGCACAACCGGCCATGGGAGGCAGGAGCAAGCGGCACGACCGGCGCTGCTTTGGGCGGCTGGAGCAACAAGACCAGAGGCTGAAGAAGCACTATGGTTGTTGGATGGACATCGTACGGTTAGTGGAGCTAGAATGGTTCATATTAACTAAGTTGACAAAGCACACCATCCCCGTCAACTTAGTAGGCCCACAAGTCAGCCTGCCACCAAGGTGGGTCCCAACCGGCAGAGGGAGTATTCTTTTTTTTTGCGTAATAAGGAGGCACTTCTGGTGGGTCCGAGGTGAAAGCGGGGGGGGGGGGCGTTTTTTTCGCGCAATACGGTGGCCTGTCCGGTGGGTCCCAGCAGTCAGGGGGAATTTTTTTTTGCGAAACACGGTGGCCTGTCTGATGGGTCCCTGCTGTCAGGTGGAGGAATCATTATTTTCCGCGTAATAAGGAGGCACTTCCTTGCTGCCGTCGTGGACCTAGCTGTCAGCCTCTCCACGTACAGTCCACGTCCGATGGAAGCCGTTCTTTGACCATGTTGACCATACCGCGCCGAGAGCACCAGGGCAGTGGATGACGGCGAGGCCTAGGAAGGGGACGACGCAGAGCCGGGGAAGACGCGGTAGTGGATGCCCACGAGTAGAGGAGTACGTGGGTTCATTGGTTCGCAGCGGTGTGAGGCTGCCATCGCCGCAGAATAACAGGGGGTGTCGGTGAGTAGAGGGATGGCCTGGCCAGCGGTGGGACTAGTAGGGGGCGGTGAGGCCTCTGCGGCAGCACAGTCGGCCACGGGAGGTAGGAGCATGCAGCACGACCGGCGCTGCTTTGGGCGGCTGGAGCAACAAGACCAGAGGTTGAAGAAGCACTATGGCCATTGGATGGACATCGTACGGTCACTGGAGCTAGAATCGTTCATATTGACTAAGTTGACAAAGCACACCGTCCCCGTCAACTTAGTAGGCCCACAAGTCAACCTCCCACCAAGGTGGGTACCAACCAGCAAGGGGAGTATTCATTTTTTTGTGCGTAATAAGGAGGCACTTCTGGTGGGTCCGAGCTGACAGCGGGGGGAACGTTTTTTTCGCAATACGGTGGCCTGTCCGTTGGGTCCCAACAGTCAGGGGGGAAACATTTTTTCGCGAAATACGGTGGCCCGTCCGGTGGGTCCCTGCTGTCAGGTGGAGGAATCATTATTTTCCGCGTAATAAGGAGGCACTTCCTTGCTGTCGTCGTGGACCCAGCTGTCAGCCTCTCCACGTATAGTCCACGTCCGATGGAAGCCGTTCCTTGATCACGTTGACCACGCCGCGCCAAGAGCACCAGGGTGGTGGACGCCGGCGAGGCCTAGGAAGGGGACGATGCGGAGCTGGAGAAGACGCGGCAGTGGATGCCCACGCGTAGAGGAGTACAATGGTTCACTGGTTCGCTGCGGTGTGAGGCTGTCGTCGCCGCAGAATAATAGGGGGTGTGGGTGAGTAGAGGGATGGCCTGGCCAGCGATGGGAATGGTAGGGGCAGTGAGGCCTCCGCGGCAGCACAGCCGGCCACGGGAGGCAGGAGCATGCGGCACGAACGGTGCTGCTTTGGGCGGCTCGAGCAACAAGACCAGAGGTTGAAGAAGCACTATGGCCGTTGGATGGACATCGTACGGTCACTGGAGCTAGAATCATTCATATTGACTAAGTTGACAAAGCACACCATCCCCGTCAACTTAGTAGGCCCACAAGTCAGCCTCCCACCAAGGTGGGTCCCAACCAGCAGGGGGAGTATTCATTTTTTGTGCGTAATAAGGAGGCACTTCCGGTGGGTCCGAGCTGACAGCGGGGGGACGTTTTTTTCACGCAATACGGTGGCCCGTCCGGTGGGTCCCAGCAGTCAGGGGGGAAGGTTTTTTCGCAAAATACGGTGGCTCGTCCGGTGGGTCCCTGCTGTCAGGTGGAGGAATCATTATTTTCCGCGTAATATGGAGGCACTTCCTTGCTGCCGTGGTGGACCCAGCTGTCAGCCTCTCCGTGTACAGTCCACGTCCGATGGAAGCCGTTCCTTGACCATGTTGACCACGCCGCGCCGAGAGCACCAGGGCGGTGGACGATGGCGAGGCCTAGGAAGGGGACGACGCGGAGCCGGGGAAGATGCGGCAGTGGAAGCCCACGCGGAGAGGAGTACGAGGGTTCACTGGTTTGGCTGCGGTGTGGCTGCCGTCGCCGAGGAATAACAAGGGGTGTGGGTGAGTAGAGGGATGGCCTGGCCAGCGGTAGGAGTAGTAGGGGCGGTGAGGCCGGCAGCACAGCCGGCCACCGGAGGCAGGAGCAGGCGGCATGACCGGCGCTGCTTTGGGCGGCTGGAGTAAGAAGACTAGAGGTTGAAGAAGCACGACGGCCGTTGGATGGACATCGTACTGTGACTGCAGCTAGAATCGTTTATATTGACTAAGTTGGCAAAGCCCTTGGTACGCATCAACTTAGTAGGCCCACAGGTCAGCTTCCGAAACGGTGCGCCCTAGATGTCAGGGGGGAGGAATCATTTTTTGGGCGGGTGAAGCTAGAATATCCGAGATTGAAGAAGAAGCACGACATACGTTGGATGGACATCCAACGGCTACTGTTGCTAGAACCGTGTGTTGACTGTAAGTTGACAAAGCCTTGCATACGCGTCAACTCTCTTTTTTTAGGGGACGCGTCAACTTAGTAAGGCCACAAGTGTGTTGCAGAGAACTTATAGCCCAATTGAGATTTGTAAGAATGTGCAGCCAATTTTTGAATTCTGATGGAATTTACTACAGCCCATTTACAGTTTGTTAAAAGTACAGCCCATTTCAACCAACAGTTCAAAACAGAATTCAATAAAATTTCCCACATTTTGATGGGATCCGAAATATTTCTATCCCAAAATTTCTAGTCAGATTAAATATAATTTCAATATAAATTTATATTACATAAAAATCGAACGTAACATTGCGCTCGCAACAATTAATGAAATTAAAATTTTCAATATCCAAAAAATATATTTTATAAAGTAATTACGTGTTTGGTGCATTTTTTATAGTTACTGCCTAGTTTTTAGAGTTACATCCCATTTATTATTTTTAAAACTCATTTTCTTGTTAAGCCTAATGCGTCCCTCTTAGGAAAGATTTGCAGCCCAGCGGGGCGGAGAATAACAACTTGACCTTGCCTGGGTATTCCTAAAAACAATTATAGCTGGGCTAGCCATTATCAGCTTGAAAAATAATAATATCTGGGCTGGATATCTGGCCTGGGCTAAACGGGCCACAACCCGCCCAGTTAATAGTTGCAGCGATGTTTTCGTTGTTGTTCAGAGGAGACAAATTATATCTGGGCTAAACATCGCTCAAGAAAGCCTCTGCAGTGCTCACACCTCAAAAACACAAATATTGCTCGAGCTGCTTGGTCCCAGCTGTCGGCCGCTTCTTGTGCAATTCTCTCATTTATTGACTACATAGGTTGACAATGGTGTGGGACCGTGATGTCTGGAAACCAGGAGGAAGCAAAAAAATGGTTTATATACTAATAAGGAGGCACTTGCGTACGTGCGGCTATGGCCCTGGTGGGTCCCCACTGCCATCCTCTCCAAGTAAAGTCATCTCCTCATCCTCATGTCCGTTGACCATGTTGACAATGCGAGACGGCGGTGCCATGGTGAGTGCAACAACTCGAAGGACGACGGAGAGGGCCTAGACGGCCCTACGGATGGTCTGATAGAGCGCCCGCTGCTCATTCGGGAAGCCAGGATCATAGGGCCACATGTCCGTGACGGCATTGTCGTTCGCTTGTTGTTCACCGGTGCTCGTTGAGGAGACGGAGGTTGCAGCACAGGTCCTCCTGCGCTGGTAGCTCTTCCGCCATTAGGGCGTCGAAGTGCGGCCGCACCTGCTCTATGGTGAACACGGCATGAACCGGCTTGGATAGTGGCGCCGGCTCCTGGTTGGAAGCTACGTCCATCGTCTGATTGTCGTCGCTCAGCTCGGCGAGGTAGCTGGCGAGCCAGCATGTCCGGCTGCTGGACCGACCCACTGCCAAGCATGAGTCTAACTGCCCTGGCCCACCCATACCGCCTCCCTCGCCCGCGCGCACTTTCCGCCTGAAACGGTCAGCGCCGCCCGCCCCGTTTCTCGGTGCATGCGATTGCTCCGCCTTCAAATGACACAAGTGTCGTCCGTCCGTCCTTCTGCCGCCCACATTAATGATACGCGATTGCCGAGGCGGCTACTCCGATGCCACACGTCCATCCCTCCGCCGCCCACCATTGCTATATATAAATTGCTACGCCGGCCATAGCCGCAGTCATCCGCATCCGTTCCTATTCTCCTTTCCACACCACTACTGCCCACCCTGGCTTCCTCGCGCTCCAGCGCTCTTCGGGATGGGCGGACGACGGACCACAAGGAGATGGCAGCCATTGCTACCGACTGGCTGGCCGGCAGGCAGTCGGAGGACGACTACGTCCCAATGGATAACATGGTAGTCGACGATCCGGCGCCAACCCCTCCTCCGCGCCATCCTCGCCCGTGCATTGCACCATGACCATCGGCGAGGCATGTGCCCAATATATGGACACGGTGAGGCAGAAGCGTGAGGAGCAGTTCCGGGAGGCGCAGGACGATGCCGCCTACAACCACCATCTCCTCCAGGAGCACCTGCAGGCGGAGGAGCATATCGCCGTGGAGCAGGCGGAGCAGGAGGGGCTGCTCGACTCGTACCGCTCTGCCCGCGAGGCCTGCCTCGAGCGCTAGCGGTACCGCATGCGCGTGGCGGAGGCTGCGGCCGCCTACAAAGAGGGCGATGAAGCGGGCGAGGCGCTGTTTGGCGAGACCGAGGATGAGGCAGAGGACAATGCCAGCTCCGACGAGTCCCCGCTCCGCTGGCGTCGACGAGGCCCTGCTCCATCGAGGCCCCGCGGCGCCAACAACGAGGCAGAGGACACCGCCGGCTCCACCGAGGCCCCACCCTGCCGGCAACGAGGGGGAGGATTTCCTCCGCTCCGCCAAGGCGCCGCCCGCCGGCAACTAGACAAAGGACATCACCGGCTCCGCCTAGGCCCCGCCCCGCTGCCAATGAGGTCGCGCCACACAGAAAACAAGGAAGAGTAGAAAACGGTATGTCGCCACCACTCGGGTACAAGTAAGGCCACCGCTGCCCTAATCGCTATGACAAGCTAGGCGGGTTGACCACTGACGGCCAGTTAGCTTCTTGGCGGCGACGTGGAGTCGGAGAGCTATGTTGGAGAAGGACGCTGCTTCTACTTAACTGCTGGTGCAGTTGGCTGACTGACACGTGGGCGCAACAGGCATCTGGGCCACATGTCAGTTACACAACTGCACCTGCAGTTAAGTCACTGAAGCTTTTGTTCAGCTCAGCCGGACACAGGTGGGTAGCTTCGGTTAATTAATTATACCTCCAGTGCACCCCTTTTTAGTTGAAGAATGTATGAAATGTAATGAAATCCGGCATGTTTATATGAAATCCGACCATGTATGAATGAATTTATTTCGATTAGTTCGAATTCTTGTATCACTGGCATTGGATGAACATGCAAAACAATACGTACAAGTTTCACATGTACTCCCAGGGTGATCACCTCGTTTGCAGCAGTTTCACATGTACTCCCTCCGGTCCTTTCTAGTCTGCATACAAGTTTTGTCTGCAGTCAAAGTATCTCTACTTTGACCAATCTTATAGAAAAAAGTATGCACTTTCACAATGTGTGAAGTAAAAAGGAACAGCAGGAGTACAAAGAGTTTGAGCAGCTTTTTAGCGTTCCTCTACATTGCAATCAAACACACAGGCCTGGCAATTCATAGAGAACATTCAAAACAATCGATGATTATGCACCTCAGCGATTCACATGCCAGAGCCAATATTTACTTCACAACTAAAAAATAAAGAAAAAATGGATCGACGCTGCTGACAGCGAAGGGCGTCCCATTCGAAAATATCAAACGCATGTCTTCTTGCTAAAATCAATGAGCAAAATTTGACAAGGTTTTCCCATTCCAAAATATCAAATGCCTGGGATTTGTGGAATGGCCAGTGTTTGCCATCAGTTTGGACATTGACATGGCACCTAGTGCTAAATAAACCAGCTGACCAGTTGTTCTTTTTGTGCAGTTCCACCAAAATCAACCAAATTCGCGCGTAGCTTGTATGATTTCGCCTTTATATGTTGCAACGCCTTGAACTTATCGGCACCTCATTTCTAGTGGTGGAATCAAGCTGAGCACCCTTGTTTGCACAAATACAAAAAAAGTGATTAGTATAAAGCAAACTGTACTATGAATTGACAGTTTAAATAGGCACCTACATGGTCGATGTAGAGCACACTTTTAGAAAAATGGAACTCATCGAAAAGAATCCTAGAACAACATTGTACTCGCGCATCACAGTAAGAAAATGGAGATTTGTCAGTCCTTCTGAGCTGAAGTTAGTTTGGTCTTGTGGGGGGTAATGTAACCATCCTTCAACTGCCCTGATGAGAAGATAGACAGGGCTTCTTCATCCTGGCATAATCGGAACTAGTCACTTCACGTACTCCATATTCTTCTTAAGGTCTTGTTCGTTTAATCCTCCTCCCAAGGGGATTGGAGTGGATTGGAGAGGATTTTGGCTTGTAGGGGATCTAATCCCCCTCAAACCCTGTCATTCCCCTTCAAAAACCACCTCAACCGAACAAGGCCTTAGAGGAGGATGATCCTGTTGTGCAAAGACAAGAGGATAATTAAATGCTAGCATCCCTGTTTGCTTGAAAAAAAAGGAAAGGAAATATTTAAAACAACACAGATGAAGCACTTCTCAAGGATAATACCACTTTTTTATGACAGTATCTAAACAGTAGCACAACACGAATAGAGATGACAAAGCTCAATCATATGAATGAAATCAGTGGGCGAGTACCAACCTTTCTCAGGAGGCTTATTGTATAGAGCATACAGATGAAGCACTTCTCCGGAACCATCTATTGCTATCTACTGTGGTGGCCATGCTTACTATATACTCCTCGATTAGATTAATGTTTCCAACATCTTCTTGTGCAGTTCCACTAAAATATATGGTATCTTCAAAGAAGATCCCTCTTTGCACAAGTAGAGATAATTAAGTATTACATTAAGAGTGGCATCAAATCAATGGAAAACAATTGCTCGTTCCAGCCATAGCAATAAATTAAGATGCAAAACTATATGATTACTTGTGTCATCACAATTCCAGTGCTTCTTTACAGCACCAGGAGTTGATTTTTGTTTTTCTTCCGCTCGTTCTTCCCCTTCATCACTTGGTTCAATAACAGACAAGGTTCGCCTTCAATGTGAAAGGAGGCTAGTACTGACCTCTCATGACACGGAATTCAAACAACTCACAAGAAGAAGATCTGAACCAAATTTGCCAACACGGATAGGAAGTAAGATCTCCACTTGTGCAGTTCCACTAAGATCAAGCAATCAAGCAACATTGTCGGTGTGACATTTTGGTTAAACTGCACAAAACACTCTTAAAACAAAAGTGTTTTGTGCAGTGCAACAAAAGTTCACAATGGCAACGAGGTGAAGTAGATAACCCTGTTTACACAGAGGTGCAAAGGAAACAACTAGTGGTCAATAACGGTGGATGACACATAAGCCAACAAAAAGAAGCATCTACCTTATCTAAATGGGAAAGAAAGCAAGACGGTAGCATTTCTCAAACAGTGGCATTGATTAATATTAACAGAGAGATTATATTAACAATAAAATTCGTTAAACATGTAATTTGCTTTTAACTGTGGCATTGCATCAATTTTCCAGCGGCATTATTAGAGGGTGCTTGTTTACAGGGACATTTTGGTGGAGGGACTAAAAAAACTCCGTGTCAGTCCCATCTAAACCAACAGGAGGGACTTTTAGGGACTAAAAGTGGGCATTTGGGACTAAATAAAGAAGACCCCGAGGGAGAGTCTTTTGGGGAATTTTTCCAACTGTTGTCGCTGCCACGCATGGCACCTTGTCTCTGTTAGTTCATTATTAGGGGTAACATGGTCTTTTAGCATGTCATTTAATAACCTCTACTCCATGTTTAGTCCCTGGAACCAAGCAAGTAGGGACTAGGGAGTTTTTAACCAAACAAGGCCTTAGGTTAACAACAGCTAAAGAGTTGCACGGGACAGTGGAGGCACCAGCACCATGTGCATCTATAGATGTACTAGGGTGATGCACAGTCTGTTGCAACAAAGAACAAACAACCAAGGAGCATATTTGTGTTGGTCCGGGTTTTGTTATCTTTAGACACCTTTCCCTATGTGAGCACAGAAAATCTAGTCCTGCTCAAACTCTATAGCCTTGTCCCCCAAAACAAAAGATCAGTTTGTTACAGATGTGCGTACTGCGTTTGTCATTGTTTTCCCTTTTCGACCAACATAGGTGTTGGATAGCCAGTTTGTACTAGTACTTTTCCCACTTCCTTTCCTCTGTGAACCACGTCCTAGATTTATGCTATACAACTTTCCCCACTACTTTCCCCCATTCGTGTCCTCTTTGAACCACGTCTTAGATTCATGTGTTACAACTTTCCCCACTACTTTCCCCCTTCCTTTCCTTTTTGAACCACGTCCTAGATTCATGCTATACAACTTTTCCCACTACTTTCCCCCAATCCTTTCCTCTTTGAACCACATCCTAGATTCATGGTATACAACTTTCCCCACTACTTTCATGTTTGATCCAACACCTATATTCGAGTGCGGAAGCAGAAAAAGCCCACATCCAGCTAGAGCAATGCATGTGGAATAAGTAAATTATACCTTAAGGTTCTTGGGGTGTGGTTTGGTGGGCAACCGGAGGCCGTTCGACCCACACTATGTACGGCGGAGAAGAAGAAGGGGTCGGAGGCCCTCCTGCACCACCGCTGGGTGAAAGTGAACAGCTGCGCCGGTAGTGGACTCCCTCCCTCGCCGACGGCGACAACGTTAAGCATCCTTCCCTTCCCGGCGAACGCATCCAGCCGGCTGAAAGAGTGTGAAGAGAGCAACTACAAGCAGACCAGCAGTGAGGGGAGAGAGAGAGGCCAAGAAGTCTTGTTTAGATCTGATGAGGGTGAGAGAGTGTGAAGAGTGCAAACCCTAGAAAACAAGCGCCCAGGCTGCAGCTTATACGTGATGAGGTGATTATACGGTCACTACAAGATCGTATAGCTCCGTATCCATCCATTTTGACCAGTCAAAGAATCCTCCTGGCACGAATTATGCTCAAGTGTAGTTATCGAACCCGAGACCTCAAGTTTGATGAGCGAATAGGCTAACCAACTACACAACCCTCCCGTTATGTTCAACAAGAGGAAAATAACCTTTTATACATTTTTTGTGTGTGTGGGACTCATTGGGATTTAAATCATAATCGTGTCATGTGGCTTTGGTGGTAAGACTATCCACAGTGGTGCAAAAATAATGCAGCCTTAGTCACCTTACCTCTCTCCATGTAGTACGTTGGGTCCCACCAGTCAGAGGGTGAAACAAAAAATTAATAAGAACAATTAAAAGCAACAGCGGTGTATCTTTCTTACCTCACACATCTCGCTACTGCTCGGGAACACTGTCCAATTGATCCCTCTGTTCGCTCACGTACTAGTTTAAGTGAATCCTTATTATAACATGCACACAATTTTGGGCACTTGTATTCGACCTAAGTCAGTGTGCCACCGTATCTTGTATGACTCCCTCCGTCTAGGTGTAATAAGTCACGTTAGAAGGTGCAGCAGGACCAAGGTGCAAGCAGATTGGAGGAGAAAGAGAAACTTGACTGGTCATTCCTCCAATCAAAGCCCTGATTTCTGTCTCTAGATGCGACAATTGATCCAAACAACTAAGGTTGGTTGTAATGGGGAGTATCATACACTAGTATCATGCATATGATACTAGTGTATGATACTATATCCGTAGTTTATAGTATCATATGTTAGTATCATATGATAGTTAATTTATTGCTATGCATGACATGTAGTAGCACATCATTTAATATGATACGGTATCATGATATGATACTCAACTCTCTCTTTCTTCATTTAATTCCATGACACCTCATCAAAATTGCCTAGTTGGCATGCATGATACTACCTATGATACTCCCATTACGGGCAGCCTAAGAGATGTCATTTTAGCTACCATGCAGGGCCACGTATTAACTCGCATGCAAGCCGACTTTGATTTCTTGACTGATCAACGCGTAGTTGCGCTCCATGCATTGGGTTTCCGGGGGAGATAACAAGGCAGAGTAAGGAGCGTTTGGTTACATTGCTTAGGCTGGTCATAGTTTGTACGTACTCCATTTGTGTCTCACTTCCTGTGGCTTCGCACTCGCACGATTTTCCTATTCAATGAACCTGTGTGTGCGTGTGCATGTGTGTGTGTGTGTGTTTAACAGCATGTGTGTGTGTTAGAGAGAGCGACAGATCGACCTACTCCTATAGAGATATGGTGTTTAGTGTATAATTTTAGCCACGAGAGTCGGTGCATCCTCTCATTTCCGGGCGTCCGGTAGGGATAGGCGGACAGCTGCCACGCCCGCTCCTGACCAGCCTGGCCCACCCATAGCCCCTCCATCGCCCGCGCACGCTTCCCGCCCGAAACGGTCAGCGCCGCTCCAAAGAATCGGTGCCGCATTCATGCCCGGGCAGAGCGAACGCGACCTCTCACTGGCGCCTGCGTTGAAGGGAGAAGCGGATTCAAGAGTGATGGTTGCTTCGTCCATCCAACTTACTGTTGGGTCTATGTGATTTGACGGCTCATTGGTCATTATTACTGAGGTGGTAGGACTGCTGGATGTCCCACGCTTTCGGCGAAACGAGGTACTACTATATTACAATTTTCTCCATTCTTACGGCGGAGGAGTGCAAGAGCAGTGAAAACACGCAGGCTCAGTGATTACATGGCCCACCTCACACTATCACCATATTTTCTGGACACCGTGCGAGACCTAACTCTTTACATAGTACAATCGCAAAAAAACTCTTTACATAGTAATAGTACTTCCTCCGTTCCTAAATATAAGTCTTTGTAGAGATTTCACCATGAACCACATACGTATGTATATAGATGCATTTTAAGTGTAGATTCATTCATTTTGTTCTGTATGTAGTCCACCTAGTGGAATCTCTACAAAGACTTATATTTAGGAACTGAGGGAGTACGTACTGTAATTTATCAGCAAGATAGTACAATGCTATGAAGCTTCTAGCTTCTGTTACATGTATCTTGCATCCAAGGTTGCCCGTTGCAACATTTCATCAAATACAAAGGAGACTAACATGCATGCTATTGCATCTCAATGATTGTCAGATCATAGCAAATATGTACTCCCTCCGTTCCAAAATAAGTGTCTCAACTTTATGCTACATACGGAGCAAAATGAGTGAATCTACACTCTAAAATGCGTCTATATACATCAGTGTTTGGAGTATGTACTAGTAGTTCATATTGAAATCTACTAAAGGACATATATATTCCAAACAATATGATAATCTCTCTAACCAAGGTAGTAGGGACGAGGAGTAAACGGAGGGAGTAGTAAAATTTTATCCTCATCCCGCGAGCCACCACGCGCGTGGGCGAGGGAGCGGGCGTAAGGCGTAGTAAGCAAGATTCACCTCGTCTTGCGAGCCACCGCGCCCGTGGGCGGGGGAGACGGCATACTAAGCAAGCTTCTGCTCATTCCGAGTTGACGGGACACATCAAAAGTACACCAGTGTATAGAGCCTTGCCTCTAAGGTAAGCCCCACATGGTTTGCCTCTTTTGTAACATAATGCGTCAAGTCACAATTTGTTTGTTCACCTGTGGTAGAGCAAGTATAATAGGCTGATGTAAGCGGGCTATAAGGGTTGCCACCTCAGATTTATGATGATGTGGAGGAGAGAGGAGAGGAGAGAGAAGAGGAGTGGATTGTAAACTTGTAGCCAGCTGCAGCACAAGCTCCAATGCATTTTGTGAGAGAAGAAAGTGGGGTCAAGCATTAACAACATGGTGTATAGAGCCAGCAACTATTATATGAATGGGCTCTTAGGTTGGCTATAAGTGAGGTGGCACAAAGATAGAGCTAGCAGCCGGCTATGTTATTAACCTTGCTCGTAGACGATCCTCCCTCCATCTAGTGGACAACTAGTACATGTGTCAAGTTACCACGTGGGCTGCCTTTTCGTACAGAAATGAACTCCACCGTGTACCCGCACGGGTGTGGTTGGGAAAGAGACGGGAGTACGTGCACCGTGCGTGCACCTCTTCTCTTCGTGCACGTCCCCCACCTACGTGGGAGTGTGTGAGAGATACAACCCTAGAAAAATGGCTTGTGTGCGTTCGTGAGTGTTTTTTGTTTTGGGGGGAGGTTGATTTCGTGAATGTAGTTGTGGGAATATGTGTCGATGACATCTCAAACAAAATTTTGCATGCAATGTGTGTGAAATGGAGGCCTATCCATATCATATATAGAGGGTCGGGTGATCCACGAGAAGAGAGGGAGGGGTCATAGATATCGATAGAGTCGAAGAGAGGATCAAGTGGGTGGGTGCGAGATCGATGAAGAGAGCCATCGAAATTTTGTGTGTGTGCAAGTCAAAGATATAGGGCGATTAACCTAGCTACCGGAATGTCAGAGGGCACAGGTCAAGTTTGTGTGTGGCAGGGAGACATGACTAGAGTGCTCGAAGTATCGGTGTGTGTGGGGGGGGTTTGGGGAGGGGTAGACAGAGGCCTAACTATAGAGGTAGAACGACTCGTATATGTGTTGAGAAGGAGAGACCCAGCTATGTCTTGACGGAGAACGGTCGACATCCATACATAACTGAAGGACGGGAAATAGGATGGGACAGAGAGAGAGAGGAGAGAGAGAGGGAGGAGAGGGGTAGAGTGTTCGATGGGTGATGGAGTTTCTTCTCGAAGATGGTGGGAGATGCCTACTAGACAAACTAAGGGTGGAACTGCAATATTATACATAAGAGTGGGGATGTGTTTCTCTGTGTGTCTGTGCGTGATAGATCTGTCGGGACACATCCATGGATGATGAAGGGGAACCATGTGTTTGGTAAGCAAACCTAACTAGATCGGTAGATCAATTATTGTTTGTCGGAGGAAGGGAGAGACATAACTAATGAGGTAGATCGATCGACGCGTGGGGAAAAACAAGTTATAAGGACCTAGCTAGCTATATGTATAGCGGGAGATCGGTCGATGTACATCCATTTGTTAGAGGCAAATAAGGCCCGGCGAGACGGATATACAGAGAGAATGGAGCTAGGAGGTGGTGCGAGAGGCCCAACTACTAGCTAGATAGGGGGAGGAGTGTGCGGTTGTGAGATCAATGAAAATAGGGGCGAGAGTTTACACATGTGTGGGACCGTATGAGAGACACGAGGCAAGGACACATAAAGGAGGAGATTGAAGGTGCGTGTGTATGTTGTAGGCAAACATCGCCGGAGAGGTTTATCGATCGGTGTGTGTCGGAAAGGAGTTGTGGAGACTGTGGGAGAATGACCTAAAGAAAACAAAATGAATGTGCGCGATGGATAGAATGCTGAGGGAGGGTGGCGAGGAGGGCGTGTGCATGCACGAGAGAAAGTTAGTGGTAGCTACAAAGGTTAGAGGATTGTGTGGGTGTAAGAGACTAACAAAGATCATAATGTGATATGAAAGTGGATTCATATATCTGAATAGGAGATCATAGTGTTTTAAACATATGCAAATCAACATAAAGTGGATTCAAAAAATCGAGTTCGAGTTCATATAGTACACAAAGTTCATATGTAACTCGAGACTAATCATGTGGTGTGCTGTGAAGATAATACACAAACGATGGTTTAACTTGACAATAATGACGATTGTGGATCTTATTAAAACAGAGAAACCAATTCAAATGCTTTGACTTAACAACAATCATTATTGTAGATCTTATTGAAATGGAGAAACGAATTCAAATTTAGTTCATATTGAAGCGGTAGTATATACGTTTGGAATGCACTAAAACGTTCATTTGAGTACTAGGTTGCATGCATTATACGCGTAGCGAAATATTTTAATTGAACATAACATGAATTCAAAGTTTTGAATGACATTTGTAGTGCAAATTGATTTGGTACAGTACATGTTAGGCTTGTCCGAAAATTTCAACCCGTGCCTTGTTAGCCCGAAATATTTAAGATATATCTTTGTCTCGTTGTGCTCCGACAACTCCCTCCATCTTAACTCGCGCCTTGCTATTCCAAAATTTCAAGACGCGCGAAGACTCCCACCTCCTTTGAAATCCTGACACGCGAAATGCCCGTGATACCCCTGAACCGAAGGAACCGCCTCAAATCTGTGGGGGTACTTTCGTAACTTACCCCACATTTCGGACAAGCGCGTCCCTAAGCCATGGTTCCCCACTCCCGTCCCATCCGCCCACCCCTTCGTACACCGAGGCCGGCAAAACCCGCGAAGCCCCACACCCTCCTCCGTCCGCCACCCAGTCGGAGCCTCTTCCCCGACAACGTCGTCCCCAGCAACACCTCGACGTCCCTCATCCATCGTACCGGATGAGGATCCGTCGTCGATCTGGTCGTCCCGCCGGTTCAGCCACCCCGTCCTCCACCTCCAAGGAGCTGCCCCGACGTTCCCCTCGTCTTTCGCGCCACCTCCATTCCCACACCGCTGTCTTCACCTGCACCACTGGAAGAGTATCATCATCACCGTTTCCTCGGATGAAGCTGCGGCCTAATCGGCGCCACCAAAGAGGTTGTACATTAATCGCCGCATTTTCTTCTTGATTCGATCTCACGGTGCTGCCGGCGCTCGGTCCCGAGCCGACATGGCGCGGCTCCATCCATGGCGGCGTCGCCGGCCACTTCCTCCATGGCGTCACTCCCTCGGCGGCGACGTCCACATCAGTAGGAGTTGCTGCTGCTTTAGCTCTCGCTCGCGCTGCTGCTCTGCTCTTACTCTCGGTCCCCTGCCTGGACTGCTCTTGCTCTTGCTCTTGCTCTCGTTGTTGCTCTTGCTTGCGATGCTGCTCTGATTTAGCTAAACTTGAGTCAACTGAATCGACTTTTGGGTCAATCGATTTTCAGGGGGTGGTGGGGCTCGCCGGAGTTAAGGAAGAACCAGCCGCAGTGGGGAGGGGGCTCGCCGGAGAGGTACCCCACTATCTATCTTAGGGTTCAGGGTGGGGGCGGTGGTCACCGGCGGTGGTGGGGCGGTGGCGTGGTGATCACCGGAGAAAAAGCTTGGCACGGGGGG
>LR738713.1:406696995-406757488 GCA_902687465.1 Secale cereale
GAGGTGCATGCTCTAACTTGGAAAGGTTATGTTTCTCATATCGTGCGTATGGTATCTTGCATTGTTATGTCATTTTCTTAGTTTAGCCATGATTTGTGTGAATGCCACCTGTTTAGTGTCTAATTACCATATATATGAATTATGAAATGCCATCTTTTTGCAAGACATTATATATGTGAATTATGCAATGCTATCTTGTTGCAAGGCATTATATATGTGAATTGTGCAATGCCATGTTGTTTAGCCAAGCGTCATATATGTGAATTATATCATGTTATCCTTTTTTTGTATTTCTCATTGCTTTTGTCGACAATGTTTGTATATTCATCTTCTCTTCCTGTGCATCAGCAATTTGAATTGGTGATGAAGAAATCTGCAGTGAAAACAAGGTCTTCAGAGCAGACAATGCTACCTAGTGAAGCAGATATCTTACTAGTTATAGATAGCTCTTCAGAGGAGGATTCAGAGGCAGATGACCAGTCCTATTATCCCCCTGAGCTGTATGCTCAAACTTGGCAGGGTTATATTACTCATATCATGCATATGTTGTATTGCAATGCTTAGTTTTTACATCATATACACGATATTGAATGCCATCTCCTTAGTTGACACAGCATATATGCGATTGCCCTCTGCTCACTTCCTTAGTATATAAATCATATATTTGAATTATATCATGCCATGATGTTTACATAGACAGCATGTATCTGAATTATGGCATGCCAACCCATTTTCTAAAGACATAATATAGTTATGTCATCTCATCCCATTCACATAGTCATCATATTTTGAATTATGTCATTCTATCCGTGAATTATATCATGCCATCATGTTTCCATCGATGGCATGTTTGTGATTTATGGCATGCCAACCACTTTAATAGACACGTCGTATAGTTATATCATGTCATCTTGTTTACATAGTCATCATATTTTGAAGTATGTCATTCTATCATGTTTAGTTAGCCATCATACACGTGAAATTGTGTCATGCTATCCTGTTTAATTAGCCATCATATATGTGAAATTATGTCCTGCTATTCTGTTTGGTTAGACAACATAAATGTGAATTATTTCATGCCCTGTTTTCTTCCCTACTATCCATTGCACATGTCTATCTTACAACGTCTATACATTCAATTACTTTTCTTGTTTATCAGCCATTTCAATTGGAGGGGGTGATGGCAGTATCTGTGGGAGTAAAAACACGGTCTTCAGAAAATATTGTGCTACCTGTCGATGGAGATAGAACCACGGTTGTACTTGCCCAAGAACCAGCCCCACCACACATAACCCAGACTCACGCAGATTGTACCCCTACCTAGTTGGACAGAGAACTAGCTACACCCCTTCTAACCCCAACCCCAGCAGATAGTAACCCAGTTCCCGTTGACACAGCACCGTCTCCACCACAAAGCACCCAAACACGAGCAGTTAGTAAGGCCACTGCAGTGCCCAAAGCACGAGGACCACCACTCCGAACCCCAAGTCAACGCTTAAAGCAGAAGAAGAATTGTTCTCAGGTCAGGTTCAGTAGCTATGGTTCATACTATTTTGCTCTTGAAACACTGTATTTACTCATACCAACTAATTTCAAATTTGAAGGATGCAATTGAAACTCCAATGGCGCAACAGGTATGTTTTAAACCTATTTCTTTAACGTGTTTGCTGTTGTAACTTGCTCTATGTTGATTTCAGTTTCAATTGAATAAACAGTTATATTCTCATGACATGCACCTTACAAGTGTTGTTATTGTTGTGTAGTTTCCCACACTTATATTCTGTCTAAGCTACTTTGTCTTAAATAGATATGATTCGAACTATATCTATCTTGATTTGGCAACATAAACTAGAATGATATAGACCATACAGTGACCATACTTAATAGATACTCCCTCCATCCCAAATAAGTGACTCAAAAGTGACTCAACTTTGTACTAAAGTTAGTACAAACTTGAGTCATTTTTTAGTCACTTATTTTGAGGCGGAGGGAGTATATGTTTGTTTCATGCTGTTATCATGTCCACCTTACTACTGAACTGGTATACCAAAATGAGTTTCATATACTATATTGTAAACCTGTGATGTGTTTGTTTGTTTCTCTTTTGGAATGTGGATAAAATATTGGAGAAGAGTACCCCGTTATGCAATGGTACAGGAAGTAATGCAGATAAGGTTCAAGATAGTGAGACATCCATGTTAGTCTCCAAGAAAACTGATAAAAACTATATTGAAGACACTGATACAACCCCAAAGTCATGTCTTGATGTAGTGTTTGAGTTACTGGCTACTACTGCTGGCACCAGTTCTTCGAACTCGCTGCCTGAATCAGTTCGGCTTGTTGAGTCTCAACTTCAAGTTGAAAGACATCGATCAGATGTTATGCGACAGGAAGCCGAAGGACTGAGGAAGTCCCTGCGGAATTCAGATGCATACTTTCTGGTGCAACAGCAAGTGCTGGAGGCTTTAAGCACCAAACAAGAGAAAGTTAATAAGCTTGCTAAGCATCTTGCCAGCATTATGGGTACCCAGGATATTGTTTCTTGAGCTCTTCTGAAGTGGTTTTAGTTCTGGACTTGTTTTGCTGTGGCCTTTATATGCTGCTTTGTTCCCTATATTTGCACTGGTGGCGAACTTTGATGCCCAGTGGATGTAATATGTGTAATAGCCGTGATAGCCTAGCGTAAGTTGCTTGCATATTTATTTCCTTATTGTCTTGTTTATTTGTTTTCTTGTAGTCAGTGCAGTTCTTTTTCCGCGGTTTGCTAGTGGCCGCAATAGCCTATTTTTTAAAACTAGGCCACATTAACCATCGACTACATATTTACTTTAGTTAACATGGGCCTCTTATGGGCCGTAGAAACAATGGGCCTTCTAAGGGTCGTAGAAACAATGGGCCTTATACGGGTCGTAGACACAATGGGCCTTCTACGGGCCGTATGATCGGTTGGCCAAACATGGGCCAATAACAGACCACATTAGGGCCGTAAATGAGCTAGAGTTAAAATCGTTCGATCATGGGCCGACCATAACGGGCCGTCGTCAATCGGCCGTATTTGATGACGCTATGAAAATGGCCCAACGTATTAACGGGCCACAAACGGGCTGACTGTAACCATAGGTTGAATTTGGCCCACAAGCAAAAAATGACAGTAATGGGCCGAAAGTAAACGAATGCTGGAAATGAGCCCAAGAATAAATGGGCCCTGAGAAGGCCGAAAGATAACATGGGCTGGAAATGGCCCGACGGAATAATGGGCCATTAATGGGTATAAAGTAAAACAATGTTCAATACGGGCCAGTTTTACCACGGGCTGTTAATGGGCCGAGGGTTACTAAGGACCTGATATGGGCCGAAAGACGTCATGGGCCATACATGGGCCGGAAGTTAAAACGGGCTGGAATTATATTAGACGCCCCAAATGACGCTACTGGGCCTAATTCGGATAGGCCGTAAATGGGCCCTGGGTTAGCGGGCTGTAAATGGGCTATATGCGAACAGGCCGTTAACACGCTTGCCGTGGGCCGACCCGTCACCTTTTGACCAAGTCAAACGGGTCGGCCTTTTCACAGGAATGGGACTCTGTTGGGCACTATTCATTACGGGCCAGTTTTACCATGGGCCGTTAATGGTCCGAGGGTTACTAAGGGCCTCATATGGGCCGAAAGACGTCATGGGCCATACATGGGACGGAAGTTAAAACGGGCTAGAATTATATTGGACGGCCCAGATGACGCTACTGGGCCTAATTCGGATAGGCCGTAAACGTGCCCTGGGTTAGCCGGCTGTAAATGGGCTATATGCGAACAAGCCGTTAACAGGCTTGCCGTGGGCCGGCCCGCCACCTTTCGACCAAGTCGGACGGGCCGACCTTTTCACAGGAATGGGCCTCTGTTGGGTCATGCCACGTGTCGACGTATCATAGGCGCTATGGGTCCAATGAGTGGATGACATCTGTTCCAACGGCGAGCCGACACGTGTTCCCTCCAGCCAATGATGATTTTACATGTGGAAAATCCCCACTGGTCGGGGCTGTTAACGGGTTATCGGATCCAAAACCGGACCCGATAGCTTAACGGTGTTCCGTTACGGTGGATGCCACGTGTCGGTCACCCTTGACGAAAGCACTTCTGTGACGCGCGATTTAGCGTCATGGAAGTGGACACTTCCGTGATGATAATTTTGGTAATGTCATGGAACACTTCTACGACAGCACAGGTATGACTATCTTGATTCTGTCATAAAATCGTCATGGATGAACATGCATGACAGAAAACGTGACCTACTGTGACAAACACATATCATCACGGAAGTCTATTTTTTTGTAGTGGGAAGTGGTGAACCCCTCTATGATGGTGTCTAGATTGGATCTGGTGGTTCTGGACTCTACGGTGGCTGGAATTGATTTTTGTCGAATCCTCTAGGGTTTCTGGAATATTGGGGTATTTATAGAGCAAAGAGGCGATATGGGGGGCACCCGAGGTGGGCACAACCCACCAGGGCACGCCAGGCCCCCTATGTGCTTCCCGGCCCAATGGATGTCTTCTGGTCCAAAAAAGTCCACAAAAAGTTTCGCTGCGTTTGGACTCCGTTTGGTATTGATTTCTTGCGATAACATGCAGAAAACAACAACTCGCACTTGGCACTATGTCAATAGGTTACTGCCAAAAATGATATTAAATTACTATAAAATGATTGTAGAACATCCAAAAATGATAATATAACAACATGGAACAATCAAAAATTATAGAAACGTTGGAGACGTATCAGCATCCCCAAGCTTAATTCATGCTCGTCCTCGAGTAGGTAAACGATAAAAATAGAATTTTTGATGTGGAATGCTGCCTATCATGTCATATCATATTCTTTTTTTATAGCATGGGCATTTGGACTTTTATATGGTTCAAAGCAATAGTCTAGTTTTGAAATGAGATTTAAATACTCAAGCATATCAACAAGCAAACATGTCTTTCAAAATATCAATGCTAAAATAAGTTATCCCTAGCCCATCATGCTCGGCCATTGATCCATTCATGAAACATACTCACATATTAGTTACACACAATGCTCAAGTAAGATCATAGTGCTTCCTAGTTGGTGCTTTATAAGAGAAGATGGAGGCGCAAATTCAAAATAAAAATTGCATAAAGTAAAAGAAAGGTCCTTTGCAGAGGGAAGTAGGGATTTATAGAGGTGCTAGAGCTCAAAGCTTAAATTGAGAGATAAAATTATTTTGGGAGGCACACTTTTCCCACCAATGAAAATGACTTAGAGTTCCCAACACTTTCCATGCTAGATATATCATAGGCGGTTCCCAAACATAAAATAAAGTTTATTCCTTTTTCCACCAAACTTTCACAAGCCATGGCTAGCCGAATCCACAGTTGCCTGCCATACCAACACTTTCCAAGAAATTTATTATTTGACAACATAAAGTAAATTTATTTTTCATTTCGGGACTGGGCATCCCTAATACCTTTGCCTTACTCTTGTGCAATGACAAGTGAATAAACACTCATCGTGAGAATAACACATCTAGCATGGAAAATATTAGCCACCCCTCACCGCCTCGCGAGCGGTACGAGCACACAAAAGGGAAATTTATTTTCAAAATTAGAGATGGCACATACAAATTTGCTTAGAACGGCAAGGGAACACCGCATATAGGTAGGTATGGTGGACACACGTGGCAAAACTGGGTTAAAGGATTTTTTTATGCACAAGTAGTGATCATACTTAGTGCAAAATGAAGGCTAGCAAAAGATTGGGAAGCGACCAACCATGAAGCAACTAATCTCATAAGCGAGCATTAAGCATAATTAACACCAAATAATGCACCACAAGTAGGATGTAATTTCATTGCATGACTATTGGCTTTCGTGCTTGCATAAGGAATCACAAACCTTAAAATCAATATTCTTACTAAAGCATAATTACTCATCAACATGACTCATATATCACATCATCATATCTCAAAACTATTTCAAGGAATCAAGTTTATTTTGTCCAATGATCTTCATGAAAGTTTTTATTATATCCTTCTTGGATATCTATCACTTTGGGACTAATTTTCATGTGTTGCTTTTGATAAACTCAAACAAATATAAGTGAAGATCATGAGCATAATTTTTCTTTCTCTTTCTCTCAAAATAATTTAAGTGAAGCAAGAGAGAATTTCTTAAAAAATTACTAACTCTCAAATAAATCTAAGTGAAGCAAGAGAGTATTTCTTCAAAAATGTTAAAGCACACCGTGCTCAAAAACATATAAGTGAAGCACTAGAGCAAATCCATAGTTCATAAAAAAATAAGTGAAGCATAAAGAGCTATTCTAACAAGTCATGGAATAATTTTGGCTCTCTCTAATAGGTGTGTACAGCAAGGATTCAAGACTTAAAAGGTAAATCAAAGCAAGCAAAGACTCATATCATACAAGACGCTCCAAGCAAAACACATAATATGTGACGAATAAAAATATAGCTTCGAGTAAAATACCGATGTTTGTTAGAAGAAAGAGGGCATGCCACTCGGGGGCATCCCCAAGCTTAGTTGCTTGCTTCTCTTTGGATAATATCTTGGGATGCCATGGGAATCCCCAAGCTTAGGCTCTTCTTACTCCTTATTCCTTCATCCATCGTAAGATAACTTAAAACATGAAAACTTCAATCACATAAAACTCAACAAAACTTTCATGAGATCCGTTAGTATAAAAAACAAATCACTCCTATAAGTACTGTAGCAAACCAATTCATATTTTATTCTTGCATTATATCTATTGTATTCCAACTTTTCTATGGCAAAAACTCATCATAGAATCATCAAAACAAGCACACAATGCAAAGAAAACAAAATCTGTCAAAAACAGAATAGTCTGAAGGAATCTGGAAATTTCGAATACTTCTGCAACTCTAAAAATCTTGAAAAAAATATGACCACGTGGGAAATTTGTATATTAATCTTCTACAAAAGGAATCAAGTCAAAAGCACTCTTCTGTAAAATATGAGAATTTTTCCCGTGAGTGCAAAATTTTATGTTTTTCAGCAAGATCAAATCTACTATGACTCAACATGATCCTAAGGCTTTGCTTGGCACAAACCTTTATTCAAACCACAAAAACACATCTAAATTGAGGTATTAAAGGGTATTTTATTGAAAACATCAAGGAAATCAAAAATCAAAAAGATACAAGTTGGGTTGCCTCCCAACGAGCGCTATTGTTTTACGCCCTTAGCTAGACATAAAGCAAAGATCTCAAGGGTTGTCATCTTTGTTTGCCCATTCCTTAGGGGTGTTCTCGTCATGAGATTTTGTAAAGACAACATAGAACATATTATCCATAGACACCTTAGCATTTCTAAGTTGGTTTTCATCATATCCCCTTTTATTTCCAGCAACAATCCAAGAGTGATGTTGCTTAACATTATTGAAAACTTGTTGGATTATATCTAAAACGGGGACTTCCTTCTTAAGATTATCATGGAAGATTCTATTATCCCCAAGAAAATTCCTTAACGCGTAATCATTATTGTAAAGAATTTCATTTATCACGGGTTTTTCACAATTCATACCATAAAATCAAAGATTTCTCTAGCTTCCCATATTATGTAGTCAAATTCATTCATAAGGACAAGAGTGGCCAACTTTCTAGCCCTAGGATTTTTTGTATCGGGAAGCTCCAAAAAACAATCTTTGCAAAGTGGGATGAGTATGGATAAATTTACTTTCAAGTTTTTGAACTAGTGCTGAAATAGCATCCGCATAAGATCTAGTAGTTCTAAGTATATGAGCATCATCAAGACCTAGATTCCCAACACAATAGAAAAACTCTTGGATGCGTTCTTTTCCCATAACATTCCCTTTCCCCAAGATAAAAGTTTTAGCATCCAGATTGCACGTACGTCCAATCTTAGGAGTTAGGCCATCATCTGTTGGTGCCATACCGAAATCACTCATGATTGCAAGCAAAGAGTAGATCTACATGAAAATGGCGAATGAAAAAGAGGGCGAATAAAACGGCAAATTTTTGTGAAGTGGGGGAGATGAAAATGAGAGGCAAATGGCAAATAAGGTAAATTGCGAGGAGATGAGATTTGTGATTAGGAACCTGGTATACCCGGCAACGGCGCCAGAAATTCCTTTTGATGTCTGCTAGAACTACGTCGGTATTTCCCCAAAGAGGAAGGGATGATGTAGTATAGCAGCGGTAGGTATTTCCCTCGGTGAAGAGACCAAGGTTATCGAACCAGTAAGAGAACCAAGCAACACAACGTAAAAGGCACCTGCACACAAATAACAAATACTCGCAACCCGACGTGTAAAAGGGGTTGTCAATCCCTTTCGGGTAACGGACGTGATAGAGTTGTAAATATTGATAGATCGAACGCTAAATAAGATAAATTGCAGCAAGGTATTTTGGGATTTTTGGTTTAATAGATCTGAAAATAAAAGCAAAGGAAGTCCTTCTCTAGGGGTTCTTCGAGCAAGAGTTCCCCGGGCCTGCATATTGCGAACCAGACCTCGATCCACCTCGAGATGCCGTTGTGAAAGCTTGTGAATGGTCGTCTAATGCCTTCATGTTCAATGTAGGCATCAAGGAAGAATTTGACATGTATGTACAAAATTTCGAGATGGCGGACTTCCTGTCAGATAAGTGTCTGCAGTGTCGTGATCTTACTAATTGCTTTGTGCGTAAATTCAAGTATGTATCTCACCGCTTTCCTCATGATGTTATCTTCAATCTTTATGGAAAATCTTACCGTATGAGTGTTCTAGAATTTTGCAATACTTGTGGAACTCCCTTTTGGGGGACTTTCCTTGAACCTCATAAATCCGACTATAATGAATTTCTCATAAGTATTACCCAAGGGGAAACTAGAGTCCTAATACAAGCTAGAATTGGAAGCATTCTTTTTTCGGCCATTCACTATTTTGCTCTGTTCGTAGGAAGATGCATAAGTGGTAAACATGACCTCAGCACTACTTGTGCTCCTGGCTTAAGTATTCTAAAAAGTGGTGTACTAGGTGATAGGGATTTAATTTTTGGTCCATCACTGCATGTCGCATAAATAAAAACTCCTTTGATGGTGATCTTTATGGGGGGTTTACGCTACCCTATTAGTTGCTTACCTTGATATACCTATTAAAGATAATGACCCCTAGTTGTCCACCAGTTACCTTGATTATGATGCCATGGTTCGCCATCAATTCCTCGAAAGGGAAAATCCACCATTTGAATACAGACTAATCTTTAATAAGAACCATGTTATCCAAGTTACTTTGACTGCTCCTTCCTTCTTTAACTTTCAGGAAAAACAAAGATATTGTATACATGAGGAGGAGGTTGAGGCATACAAGGCAGCAAAGAAGGCCGCTCGTTGGAGTGAGGTCGTCCACCAGGCGGTAGTAGCTCTTGAGTACAGCACGAACTACGGCTACGAGTTCTACCTAGGCCAACAGTGGTCGGAGACCAAGTTAGGCCAAAACCTAAGTTTGGAGGAGTATGTATTATCACCGACATTACATTCATATACCACACATTCGTTTCAATTGTCAGTGCGTTTTCATTGTATATCCATTTTAGGTTTTTATTTTGCTTTCCTTTTGTGTGTTTCAAAAACTTCTAATATCCAAAAATATTTCTCACTTATTTTTGTTTTTTCTTTCTTGTTCATTTAGTTTGTGGTGTTAAAAGAAAACCCAAAAAGATTTCTTGTTTCTTATTTTATTATTTGTTGGGGGTTCTTCGGTGTAAATAGTTTTTTCTCGCTTTTCATTGTTTCTTCTTTCATTTGCTTCCTTCAGAAAAAACTAAAAACTCCAAAAACATTTCAGTGTGTTTCTTTGAAATTCTTTCTTTTTCTTTGAGTCATCGTATGGAGAAGAGTTCGTAAGAATTGTTGAGTGGCTCTCATATGTTTTACCTTTGATCTAATGGAAGAGCCAATATTTCCCGTCTTCTCCTTTGAATAAATGTTTGCAGATTCCAGCTTAGTCCATGGCACTCTTTCACTATTATTATTTTCACATCATTCGATCGTGCAAGTGAAAGGCAATAATGACGATGATTTGATGAAGTGACTGTGGTGAAGAAAAGTTGGTATGAACTCTTCTTGTTTTTTTGTTTGTTGTAAATATGTTTAACACAGTAGTCCTCATTCAGCATATTATGAGTAAACATGTTTGTGATGACAATTAGAGATTATAGTTGCTCATTCCATTATTAAGTAGCTAGGAGTGGATAATGATTTATCTAGAGTGTCAACATGCATTAAAATGATTAGCATAGTATCCTCCTCTAAAGCATTCAAGTGGCTTGACTTGTCACATGTTCACACATGTAGTTAATTTAAACCAAATGCAGCCTTTATGATATTTATATTCAGAGTGTCTATATCCTACGCATGCTAACGTTCAATGTTAAATATTCGCAATGCATGATTATGACCATTGTTGATCTCTAGTTGGTCGCTTCGAAATCTATTTGCTAGCCTTCACGTGCACTAAGCGCGAATACTGCTTGTGCATCCAAAATCCTGAAACCCAAATTTATGCCAAAAGAGTCCACCATACCTACCTATAGACGGTATTACCGTGTCATTCCAAGTAAATTTGCATGTGCCACCTCTAATCATTCAAATAAACATCTTTTTGTGTGCATTTTGACATGTTAATCTCTGTTGCAAAAGTGCTAAGTGTTGTAAACTCCTGAAAACTAATATAACTTGCTGATTTGTCTTTTTCATAGCATTTTGTGTGATTTTATTTTGAGCTTCATGTCAACATGTTTTAGGAGCACAATCATGTCATCTTTGCAATGGTGTAATCAGTTTTTCATGATATGCCTTGTGGTGAGTGTAACAAGCTTGCAAAGTGACCTACTTGATGTTTGCTATTTTCTGAGACTTAGTAAAAACTGCCAAGTCTGAAACTGTTATATTGTGATGCCATGTTTGTTTGATGCTACAGTCAAACCCATGCATGTTTTAGAATGTCCAGTGGGCATGTTTTGAAGACCATGTTATGTTATATCTATCCATGCCCTTGGATGCAATTATAAGTTGCTGTAGTATGTCTCTTTCTTGTTCTCAACTTGTCATCATGATAAATTTGTCAGCATGTCAACAGCATGTTCCATTTAGCAAAGCTCATTGTTATTAATCTATGCATCTTGTGGAGTTGCGCAACTGGAGTTATTTGGAGTATGCCATGCCTACTACATCAGTGGCGGATCCGGGAATTGAACTTAGCCGGGGCGGAACATTTGAGTATAATTTTTTTGATTGGCAAATGCAAATCCGCTGAACCAAATCTCATAAAACTCAGAATTTCCGACGACGCGCAATCAGTGGGAGAAGACGTTCTCATCGACGACAAGGTTCCTACGGTGATTTTGTAAATTTTCAGATGATATACGGGCTCAGTCTTTCGGAGGTGCTCACAGGTGTAAGGTGTGTGTGTGCGTTTATAGAGGTGAGTGTATGCGTGTGTGTATATGAGCGTTTGCATCTGTACTGTGCTAAAAATAAACTTTAATACAACTTTGTACTAGGGAGTATTTAAGAATTAAATGGGACTACATGTACGTGTTCGCTGGATTTCATGTCTGCCGGGCTAACTACTGGAGCTATGGGCTGCTACCGGGCTTGTGTGTGACCCAATCCCATGCAAATCCTCACATGTATCAGCCTATCTATACAGAACGAATCGTATTTTCGTATATGGGATTTGGCTACCAGGGGCGGCCGACCATGGTCGCCCCTACCGTGGCGCCTGATACGTCCAAAACGTATCTATAATTTCTGCTTGCTCCATGCCACTTTTGGGTGATATTGCTATGATATTCATACACTTCCATATACTTTTGATCATATTTGGACTAACTTACTAATCCAGTGCACCCCAGTGCCAGTTTCTGTTTTCGGCTGTTTTTGTATTTCAGGTTTTCACGTTTCGAGAACTGCCCAGAAAAATCCAGAAAAATTATATAAAAAATCAGCGAACCGGAAACAACACTGCGTCCGAAGGGCAGCCTGGGGGGCCACAGGGGCTCCAGGCGCCCTGTGGGCGCCCCCCCCCCCCCCTGGGCCGCGCCGGGGGGGCGCCTGGGCCCCCCGAGGCTCCCCCGGTGCCCTACTTTGGCATATATTTAAAGGGTCCTCCATAACCCTCAGAACAGGACTTCTTTTCGCGATCCCATCTCTGTTCCGCCGCCGCCGCCGCTTCCAAGATCGGGAGCACCAGGAGAACTCTTCCCGGCACCCTGCCGGAGGGGAGGATCACCACCGGGAGCTTCTCCACCACCATGGACGCCTCCCGGATGACTCGTGAGTAGTCTCCCTTGGACCATGAGTCCATGACCAGTAGCTATGTGATGTTCTCCTCCCGTTCTTGTGCTTCACTAATTAGTCCTCGTGAGCTGCCCTACATGATCGAGGCACCTATGTAATCCTTATGTTGTTGCTATGTTGAGTTTGCTGGGATCCGATGGATTATGAGATTATGTTCAGATTGATCTTGAGTAATATATTTGATTCACCTCTTTTATATTTTAGTTCATAAGTAATTCTTGCATGTTCTCCGTTGTTATTTATTGCTTTGGCCGAGTAATAGGTAGTGACTCCAAGAGGGAACTTTATGCTCGATTGTGGGTTCATGCCCCTCGATGACTAGCTTGAGTGACAGAAACATGAGTCTAGGGGATGTGCTGTTGCCACAAGGGGGAAAACAACGGTGCTTGTGCTCGCGGGTGCAAGGATTGTTTACTTTACGCAAAGTTCTTTTAATGCAGTTGTCTGTTGCATTGAGTTTACACTATGGGTGGGACTCGCAACTTAATACCAGCGAGATGTTCTGGATAGATATCTCAAGGTGGATAATTAGTAGTAGATATTGATGGATTTCGGTCTACTTACTTTGGCGTACCGCCCATGCTTTGAACCTCAACCTTTCTTGCAATGTAATCAGCATTGGTTTGCGTTCGTGGTCCTGTCAATTGCCCGGCTGTAATTTGTTTACCTCACATAGTTGTTTTATCGTCTTTTGGGAGAGAGACATCACTAGTGAACATCATGAGACTCCGGTCCATATTACCATTATTGATCACATCCACTATTTACTTTTCGCTATTTACTTACTATTGCAAAACACTATCTATCACTACTATCATATTGCTTTTAACCCTTTGTGAACTACAAGGCCGGAGAGATTGACAACCTCTCTGTACTCGTTGGGAGCAAAGTTATTTGTATCTGTGTGCAGGTCCACATTGATTGCTAATTGCGCCGTTAGCAATTGACACCTACTTGTTGAACCTAGGAGTCTCTGGGGATTCGATCCTTGGCATCTTTGCTAGGGGAAAACACTTCTACTTACTGCATCTTACACCTTCCACTTGGGGTAACCAACGAGGGGTTCGAGGCCCATCAAGGAGTATTTTCTGGCGCCCTTGCCGGGGACTCCACTCTTCAGGATAGGGGAGTTGCATGCTATCTTTTACCTTTGCTTTTTAGTCTTGTTAGTTTACCTTTTATTTTTGCTTTAGTTCCTTTTATCGAAAATCACAAAAATAGTTATCTTGCTTGCTTGCTACTATGGGTTCTACCAAAAACACTAAATGGGAGGAGTACACCCCTACTTCCATTGCCCCACTTATCTCTGACGGGATTTACAAAAAAAATAAACCTTGTGATTACTCTAGTTATGACGGAGAATTATGCCCATGGCATGGTCTTCCAGGAAAAAAGTATGAGCCTCAGTTTAAAATTGCTCCTAAGCTTCCCGAAACTTGGGAAGATGTTCAAACTCTTATAATAGAGAGCGAATTAAACAAAGAGGATGACACTACAATTCTGCCGACTAATGATAAAATTGATTTTGATAATTGTAGTATTTCAGAAGTTGTCGCCTTTCTGCAAGGAATGGCTAAGGATCCCAACACTAGCACGCTTAATCTTGCCTTCACAGAGCATATCACTAATGCTCTTATCAAAGCTAGGGAGGAGAAACTTAGAGTAGAAGCCTCCATACCTAGAAATCTAGGAGATGGTTGGGATTCTATGATTAAAATTAAGATAAACAACTTCTCATGCTATGCTTTATGTGATATTGTAGCTAGTACTTCCATTATGCCCAAAAGACTATATGATATGCTTAAATTAAAATCTTTCGATTCGTGTTCTTTTGGTAATGCTCTCGTTGATTCTTCCATAAAGAAACCTTTGGGGAGGATCGACGATGTTCTTATTGTTGTCAATGATAATTGTGTGCCCGTTGATTTCACTATTATGGATATTGAATGTGATCCTTCATGTCCAATTATTTTGGGACGTCCCTTTTTGCACACCGTTGGTGCTGTCATTGACATGAAAGAGGGTAATATAAAATTTCAGTTTCCTCTCAAGAAGGGGATGGAACACTTCCCTCGTAAGAAGGTCAAGTTACCTTTTGAGTCCGTTGTACGGGCTAGTTATTCTTTTACTCTTGATAAAACTTGATCTATGCATTATGCCTAGCTTAAAGGCATAAAAGAAAGCGCTTTTGGGAGGCAGCCCACATGAATAAAAATTTTGCTTTTGTTGTGTCTTGATGTTGTTTAATGCTGTAGCATCATCATTGTATCTTTGCTTTTCATATTTGTGCCAAGTATAGCCTCTAATTGCTAGAAAGTTCAAAAGTTGTGAGGTGCTGTCCAGGAAACAGATTCTGTCCTTGGATAGAAAAATTCGTATAAAATCACCAGATCATCTTTTTGGTCTGAATTTTTTCGACAGCGTTCTCTATATAATTGTCTTTCGTGCGTCAGTTCTGAGTTTTTTTATTTGAGTTTCATAAGTATCCCGAACAGGTCAATTACTGCCTGCTGTTCTGTTTTTCACAGATTCTGTCCTGTTTTGCCTTACCTTCACTTTGCAAATTAAGAATTTGCTTTTTCTTTGCAAAAACCTTTTGGCAATCTTGAGAAACAGTAGAACTTCAAGAATATCCTTATTTCCAGCAAGGTATAATTATTTTATTAAGGGTACTAACCTCGCTAATCAGATTATGATGAGTTGTGTATGAAGGGAGTTTTCAAGTGTGCGAGGGAAGATGATAAAAAGATTCAGGAGTGTCAAGCGCTCAAGCTTGGGGATGCCCCCGTGCACCCCCAAGAAATATTCAAGGAGACTCAAGCGTCTAAGCTTGGGGATGCCCCCGTGAATCCCCTTCTCCATCAACATTATCAGTTCGTCTTTCGTTTCGCTATATTTTTATCACTTCATATGTTATGTGCTATGCTTGGAGCGTCTTGCTTTTAGTTTTCTTTTTAGTTTTTCATAACGAGTCGGAACCCAGCATTCCTTTATGTGGGAGAGAAACACTCTCCACCTCTACCTAGAACATTACATAGAATTTTCATGTCTATCTATGCTGTGTGTGTTCTTTGTCTTTTAATAGCTACTATCGTGCTCTGCTCTTAGTATTCATGCTTATCTTTTCAAGAGCTTTTATTTAGTTGGTTGCTTGAACTCTTTTTAATTACCATGCTCACCTTATTAAGAGAGTTTGCTTCCGTTGCATTGGTTAATGTGTCTATGATAAAGATGCTACTTTCATGATGGTGCTTAGTAGTTCAGGTTTTCTTTTGGTTAATCTCAAATAGCTGGGAGGTTCCTAATGTGTTATTGGAGTATCAACTTGGTTTGTTTGCCTATGATGTGGTATGGTTTAGTAATATCTTCCTTCGAGAATTTATTTTGATTGACTTGGCGTATGCTCACGCATATTCAAGACTGTAAAGAAAGTCTGTCAAGCCTTGATGATCTTTTGTTTCTAAGTAGCGATATAACTACCATGCCTGATTCAATGTTGCTTTGTTGCTCTGCATGATTATGACCGTCATTGCTCTCTTAGTTGGTCGCTCCCAGTCTTTTGCTAACCTCCACCTGCACTAAGCAAACTAACCATGCAATACATAGCTCATGGGAAAGTAGCCTTAAAACAATTGTGGTAAAGAATATGTTGCTTATGTATCTTATTTCTTATAAGTTGCTTGCTGAGCGGTAACCATGTTTCTGGGGACGCCATCAACTGTCACACTTTTGTTGAATATCATGTGAGTTGCTATGCATGTTCGTCTTGTCTGAAGTAAGGGTGATTTACCGTGGGTTGAATAACTATGCATATTGTTAGAGAAGAACATTGGGCCGCCAACCAAAGCCATGCATCATGGTGGAAGTTTTAGCTTGGACCTTAATCCTCAATCTCTCATGAGAATATGCTTATGCATTAAAGAGGAGTCCATCATCTATTTTCTATGTTGTCCCGGTATGGATGTCCTCAAGTTGAGATCTATCAAAAACTAGAAATCAAATGTGATTTATCTCCTTGGACCTTTGTACAGGTGGCATAGAGGTACCCCTTTGTGACACTTGGTTAAAACATATGCAATGCAATGATAACCCATGGGGATCCGAGCTAATTAGGACAAGGAGCGAGCACTATTAGTATTCGATGCATGAGGCTTGAAACTTATAAGATGTTTTATACATGACGCATATGAAGTACTACTACCGTTGACACAATTGCTTCCATGTTTTCAAAATAAAAAGCTCTAGCACTTAACCTTTCTTTTACCTTTATGTTGAAGCACCAACTACTGAGAGCATGATTGTCATTCTGAGTGTAATCTGCATTGTCCCAAAGTAGCATTGTCTTTTGCATGATTGTGATATCGTTTATTCTGAAATGATTGTATCTAGTCATCACTTAAACCTTGAAGGTGCCCCTGCATTTATGTTTTGCATCACTAAAGGGGGCAAGCTAGATATCACTTTATCATATTTGCACATCATGTTCATTGCAAATCTTTTTGATGTTTCAGTTTCATGTTGTAGAACTTTCAGTCATTTGTGATTTTCTCTTGAGGCAACTTAATTACTTTAGAATCATTGTCTCAGTAAGCTTTTGTCATATGACTATGAGAAAGTCCTATATGGTTAATAGCATGTCACCACAGAAATTATTCTTGTTATCATTTACCTACTCGAGGACGAGCAGGAATTAAGCTTGGGGATGTTGATACGTCCAAAACGTATCTATAATTTTTGCTTGCTCCATGCCACTTTTGGGTGATATTGCTATGATATTCATACACTTCCATACACTTTTGATCATATTTGGACTAACTTACTAATCCAGTGCACCCCAGTGCCAGTTTCTGTTTTCGGCTGTTTTTGTATTTCAGGTTTTCACGTTTCGAGAACTGCCCAGAAAAATCCAGAAAAATTATATAAAAAATCAGCGATCCGGAAACAACACTGCGTCCGAAGGGCAGCCTGGGGGGGGGGGGCACAGGGGCTCCAGGCACCCTGTGGGCGCCCCCCCTGGGCCGGGCCGGGGGGGCGCCTGGGCCCCCTGAGGCTCCCCCGGTGCCCTACTTTGGCATATATTTAAAGGGTCCTCCGTAACCCTCAGAACAGGACTTCTTTTCGCGATCCCATCTCTGTTCCGCCGCCGCCGCCGCTTCCAAGATCGGGAGCACCAGGAGAACTCTTCCCGGCACCCTGCCGGAGGGGAGGATCACCACCGGGAGCTTCTCCACCACCATGGACGCCTCCCGGATGACTCGTGAGTAGTCTCCCTTGGACCATGAGTCCATGACCAGTAGCTATGTGATGTTCTCCTCCCGTTCTTGTGCTTCACTAATTAGTCCTCGTGAGCTGCCCTACATGATCGAGGCACCTATGTAATCCTTATGCTGTTGCTATGTTGAGTTTGCTGGGATCTGATGGATTATGAGATTATGTTCAGATTGATCTTGAGTAATATATTTGATTCACCTCTTTTATATTTTAGTTCATAAGTAATTCTTGCATGTTCTCCGTTGTTATTTATTGCTTTGGCCGAGTAATAGGTAGTGACTCCAAGAGGGAACGTTATGCTCGATTGTGGGTTCATGCCCCTCGATGACTAGCTTGAGTGACAGAAACATGAGTCTAGGGGATGTGTTGTTGCCACAAGGGGGAAAACAACGGTGCTTGTGCCCGCGGGTGTAAGGATTGTTTACTTTACGCAAAGTTCTTTTAATGCAGTTGTATGTTGCATTGAGTTTACACTATGGGTGGGACTCGCAACTTAATACCAGCGAGATGTTCTGGATAGATATCTCAAGGTGGATAATTAGTAGTAGATATTGATGGATTTCGGTCTACTTACTTTGGCGTACCGCCCATGCTTTGAACCTCAACCTTTCTTGCAATGTAATCAGCATTGGTTTGCGTTCGTGGTCCTGTCAATTGCCCAGCTGTAATTTGTTTACCTCACATAGCTGTTTTATCGTCTTTTGGAGAGAGACATCACTAGTGAACATCATGAGACTCCGGTCCATATTACCATCATTGATCACATCCACTATTTACTTTTCGCTATTTACTTACTGTTGCAAAACACTATCTATCACTACTATCATATTGCTTTTAACCCTTTGTGAACTACAAGGACGGAGAGATTGACAACCTCTCTGTACTCGTTGGGAGCAAAGTTATTTTTATCTGTGTGCAGGTCCACGTTGATTGCTAATTGCGCCATTAGCAATTGACACCTACTTGTTGAACCTAGGAGTCTCTGGGGATTCGATCCTTGGCATATTTGCTAGGGGAAAACACTTCTACTTACTGCATCTTACACCTTCCATTTGGGGTAACCAACGAGGGGTTCGAGGCCCATCAGCGCCGCCACTGTACTACATGTTCATGACCTTCTCATGCTTACTAGACCATGAAGGCGCGTGTTGATGCGCCCGTTCATCTTGATGTAAGTTATGATAAATATCTGCAAGAACTTGAATGGAAAATCATTTTATAATTTGTGTTGTTCTAATTACTTAAATTATAGTGCAACGATGTTGGTGGGTGGGCATATAGTTTCAAGTTATAGCTAATCCACATAGAAAAAACTTTTCCTGTTACATCTTTATAACACATTTTTTGGCATCCTTTATAGCATGTTTAGGAGGAAAAAATATCAAAAGATAAGCAGAACAAAAATTATTGGCAAATATGTAGTCACTAAAACAACTAAACAAACTCAAGGAGATTGATCCTCGCATGTCACATTAACTATAAACAAAAATATATGGAAACACTCACTTGTTTTAGAACAGACAAATATAATGGGTATGATTGCAGAAAAAATAGCACTTCCCACTCAGAAAAAAGTCCTTGTGCGGAAGCTCCAAGGAAAAACTTCTGTCTGTTGATAGGAGCATAGAATTAATAGACCAATTAACCTGGAAAGAAGATGGATATAGACTTATAAGGAAAAGTCTAATTATTATCGGAAGCAGACACACACAATAACCATGTTATCTATGTACAAGAAGATATGTTGGGAATAAGCCGTGACGGAGCACGGTGCGACCGGTGTCGTTGCGCGAGGTCGGGTCCGTGGCGGTGCGACCGGCGATGTTGCGCCAGGTCAGGTCCGCGGGCTGGGTCACGGCCGTGTGTGTACATATGTGTGTATCGTGTGTAGTGTGTGCTTGTAGCAGTAGTGTGTGCGTGCGTGTAGTGGTAGTAGTCAGGATGTTAACAGCGGCTGGCCGCGTCGTGTGCGTAGCACGCGTCATGTGTTTGGCCTGGCGGTTTTCTTGCTCACAGTGAAGCCAGCTAGGGACGTGTTTGGTTGCCTGCATGAGGCCCGGCCTGGCTCACGCGCGACGCTAGCGGGCCGATTGGTTGCCTGCTTTTACTGTTCAGCCCCGCATGGCATGAACCTTAAAGCACTCCTAGGCCTGGCTCCCTAGGAACGCAAGAATTGGCAGTTTCTCCAGGGCCGGGCCCAAGCGGTGCACGTGGGTGGCGGCGGGTGGACGCACGCGGCCACGCTTGAGAAGCCGTGTTGCTTCCCAAAGTGCCGGCAGTTATTAGCCTCACCGCCCCTCACTGCTCCCTCTGCCCACTCTCCCCCACTCTCCCAACTCTCACCGGCGGTGGCGGTGGATCGGAGGAGAGCAAGAAGACCACCAGAATCCATCACCGGCGAGTGGATCATCACCTGGCCCGCAGCAATGGCGGTAAGCACTTCTCTGTCCGTGCTGCACTACTTTTTCCCGTTCGATCCGGCGATAGATTCGATCCACGGCGGAGAGGGGAATGGGGAATAGAGGTAGATAAACATGGCAGTTCATACTAGTTCATACAACTTTATCCTAGTTCATACTACTACTTCATACTAGTTCATGCAAGATAGGAATAGAGGTAGATGTGAATGGAGTAGAAGGGAGATTGGGGGTACAAAACAAAAACCGACTAACCGCGGCGGCCGTCGCCGGCGTGCGGAGTGGCGGGTCGAGTGGCTGGCCTTCATCTTCTTGTCCATCACGGCGCGGGGCGGCAGGTGGTCGTCGCTGTCGGAGGACTCGAGGTCGATCTGCCACATTTGATGGCCTGGCTCTGGTGCCCTCACTGGCATCTGCACCGGTTCTTCCTCCTCCTTAGGCTCCCCACCGATGACCGTCGGAGGCACGATTCCCGTCTCCCAGTACACTGCGGCACAGCGGTCATTAGGAGCCCAGTGGTTCTTGTACTTGGACCACTTCTTCCTCTGTTTACCGTCGTTGGAGACGGCCGGGTTCATGGCCCAGCGAATGATGTCTACTGCCATCGGCCCCTTCGCTGGGTCAGGAATCAGCGTCTTCAGCTCTTGTGTAGTGGCCCTAATGAGCACTGCCTCAGATTCCTTCTGCATGTCAGGCATGGAGCCGAAGTTCGAGCACACCTCCATTGTGTTCTCGAACTTGGTGCGGTCACCAGCCGACCACCCGAGGAGGAAGGCCCTCCAGCCAATACCCCAAGGAAAGGGGTTGGCGTTGGAGCTAGAGCTAGAGCTCATGGCAATGGAGAGGAGGAAGGATGATAGTGAGATAAGAGAGGGGGCGGGTAAGTAGTGGTGGGCAGGGTTAGTGAATATAGGCGCAATTGAGAGGAGGAAGAGTGACAGTCATGCTGTTTTAACTACATGCTCTTCAATACGCCATGAACTATGTGTTGTGCCTGACTCCATGAATTGTGTGTAGATCGAGGAGAGCAATGAGATGGGAACGGAGGCGCTCCCTGCCGTTGGCAACAAGGTCAAGATGCCCATTCATCAAATGCACGAGGTTGTGGTGCTGTCCACCGCCGAGGAGGAACAAAAGACGCCTGAGGCTGGCGACGACGAGCGCATGGTGGAGCCCCCCAGTAGCAAGCGCCGCAACTACGGCCACTACCATGAGGACGATGGCCCAACTCACTTCTTCAAGGTCATCCTTGCACCGAAGCTTGAGTGCATCCCCATGCCCCTGGACTTCACCAAGCACTTTGTCATGGTGCCGACGGAGTTCAGGCTCAGGAACAACATCGGCTGCTCCTGGAAGGTCACGGTGAAGCTGATGAACAGAAGGATGACCCTAGATCAGGGTTGGGCCACCTACGCAGCCGTTCATCAGATCAAGATCGGCTATATGGTGACGTTCAAGCTCCTCACTCCCGACACCCTCAAGGTCATCATCTTCGATGATGATGGCATTGAGGTCGTCAAAAAGTGCGGGAAGCACGACGAAGCCTTCGCCGCCAAGGACTAGGGTCGGGGCACCTCCTTCCTAAGTACTGTCGAGTTAGCTTTGAACTATTTATGGTTCATGCGTTGAACTGTTATGAAGTGTGGTACTGCTTATCTGAACTAAGTTGTTAAGTAGTTGATCCTGTGTTTATACTCTGCTCTGCTTATGATGTGTGGTACATGGTTGTACCGAAGTGTGCTGGTAACCTCATCAACTAGCCAAAGAGGTTACCACACACTAGGCCTTGCATACAACCAAACATCATGCCTTGGGTTTGTCCACTAACATGCAGGCAACCAAACACCAGGCAGTGTGGTTCAGCCCATGCAGGCAACCAAACAACTTGCAAATTATGAATTTGAGGTTGCATTTGCATAGCCAGGCTGAATTGAGAAGGTTGTGCAATGCAGCCACTGTAGACTACGACAACCAAACACGCCCTAGGTGTTCGTGGGTACGTGTGCATGCAAACTTGGGCATTGTGCTGCTGTGGGAGTACAAAACCACAGCCATGAGTGTATTTGTGCGTGAGTTAGTGATCTGGAAGGAAAAAGGTTGTGTGTGCGGCCGAGCGTCTGTAGCCAGAAAACTTCAGTGTGCCTTGCTCCTTCTTCGATGCTCCTCCTTCTTCTACCTTCGGTCCGGTGAGAGAGAAAGAGGGAGTTTAGGTTAGACCCAACAAGATAACCCACCGAAATTAGCAATAACCATAACATACCTCCATGGAAATTTCTCAAGGCTTACGAGATTTCTGTCAAACTAACGATGAGAGTGATATAGGTACCTAGTTTTTGTCAATGGAAAGCTCATTGAGCTGCTGAATTGTCCGCAGATTGCTGACCCTGTCAAACTAACTGTCATTCTTCAACAGATTTTCATATTGACATTTTCAATGTCAGAAAGATATACAACCACTGCCAACTAATAAGCACCATAGTCTACTGGACAACATCTCATTTCCTATATGTTCTCAGTGTCAATCAAAATTGTGCCAATCATGAAATATATTCATGCTCACGTAACCAAGCATCATGGATCTGGTACTAACATCAAACTGAGCATATGTCCAATGTGCGGGTCATCTATCCTATGGCCCGATTATGGGCATAAACGATAGCTCGTTCCATGGAGCAGCGGCCCACGAGATGGCGTGTCCAATGTGCGGTAGTTAATCAGGGTGCTGACCTGGATGACCAAGTGAATCTTGCGCGTTCATATGCACGATCGTACGGTTGAGGGCTCCAAATCACTGTGGAGGCTCGTTGGTGGCTCGCGTTGCTGCGCCCGTCCATGAGAGAAACACTACTCTCATGCAATCAAACTACCTGATTATCAAATTAATTAAGAGGCGCATGTTCAACGTAAAACCAATCTAGAGTTTTAATAGCGGCATCCACAATAACTTGCGATACTTTTACTCCCTTCGATTCAAAATAAGCTGTAGCATCCCAAATTTTTAATTTGGAATGTTATACATAGATCATACTGCATTGCATATTTTATTGCATTTTGTGCGTGGCGATCCTCGAAAATTCTAAGCAACTCAGGGACCTACGGAGAGAGTTAGGAATTCTACCGTTTCCGTATTTGAGTTTCTCGAATACCGGTACGGGGATCACTTTGGTTTTAATTATTTTTTCTTCACTAAAAAAATTTCTTAATAAAATATATGAGCGGAGATAATACGACTTCTCCAAAATAAAAGAAATATTGGAGGAAAAATATTAAAATCACTTTTGGATTTTTTATTTGGATTTATTTGCGATTTTATTTGCATAGGAAAAATGCGCGTTTTTCAAAATTGCATTTAGGTCCGGGATAAATGTTCACCTTGTCCTAAATATTGTTAGAGGACGGTGAAAATTTATTTTGGAATTTTTGGAGTCCGTTTAGTATTTTTTTTCGCATGTTTTAGTGCGTTAGGACTGATTATAAAAAAAGGGGGGAACCGACCTTTGGGCCGTGTCCGACTAAGTCTCTCCTAGTCGGCCCCCTTTAAAAGGCCAGCCAACCCACCCCACCCCCTCCCCCCCCCGCCAGCCCACCCGCCGCCAACCCTAGCGCCACCCGAGCCCCGCGCCACCGCCGCCCCGCCGCCGTCGCCGGAGCCGCCGCCGCCCTGCCGCCCTTCGCCAGAGCCGCCACCGCCGTTCTCGCCGCTGCCTCCGGTTTTCTCAAAAACCGAGCAGTTTTCCATTAGAAACCCTAGATCTGTTTTTTTATAGATCGGTTCGGTTTTTTCGGTTTAGTTAGTGAGCGGACGTTCGTCCGTACGTTCGTTTCTAACGAACGCGGTTCGCCCGTTAGTCACAGACATCGAACGTTCGTTCGTTAGCCTATTCATCAATTTTCTTTTTTGGGGCTTTTTCCGCGATTATTTTTTATCGCGATTTCTGCCCTGATCTTGTTTTTAGTTTTTCTTATCGCTCGAGAGTCGGAATCGGGCGATTCAAAAGCGCAGACCTTCGTCTCGAAGCCCTCTTTCCGCTTAACCAACTTGAACACGGTTTTTCTACTGTAAAATTTGACCTTAGACCAATCTAGTAAATGGATCTTGTTTCTTTCGCAGTTTGAGTTTCGTTGCTCCATTTGATTTGATTCTTTTTGCACACCGGAGTTCTTAAGTTGAACTTTCTGGTTAGATCTTCTTATTTGGAGTTATGTTTGTGCATCTTTGCTTGATTGCTTATGTATGCTATTGTTTGCTTGCGATAGAATTCCCGGAGTGTGAAGCGTGCTGCTACGAGTCTCTAGGTTTTGCGAATCATCAGCAAGGCAAGTAACACTTAGATCATGCCCTTTATTACCTAGTTTTTATGCATTAGATCAAACCCTCACACATTGCATGAGTAGGACCTCTTAACTTGTGGGTCTGGGGAGTAGATTGAGGTAGAACATATTACCTGCATTATTTTCAAACCCTTGGGAGTTACTTCTACGTTATGCTTAGGTTGCCATGCTATGCTCGTAGACGTGGTTTGGGTTTGAGAGAAATCCATGACAGATGTAAGTTGTTAATTAATGGTTCAACTTAAGGTGGCTACTTGAATACACATCTGGGTGGGTTGCTTGCAGGGCACCTGGAGAATCCAGTGCTGTCCTAGGAAATCCCGGGGGTACCGTGTGATTATCCTATGGATTGCCACACACGCTCAAAGGGATCATAAAACTATTCATGCTAGAAACTTCTGTGTGCAGCCACAATGCCATTATGGGCTCTGGCATAGTATGAGTAAGTTGTGTGAGCTCTTTCAGTGGTGGACTAGCAGATGTAGGGGAGAGTAGGTGTACCGGTCCACCCGGGGTAAAGAGTGAATGCTTCTAAAATACTGTGTCTCGGTCATCCATTTCTCAAACACCATGCAGTGCAAGAAATCCAACGGAGGAGATCAAGTCTTGTGAGGAAAAGTGCGCAAACCTGTGCAGCGTGTACAAACTAATCATGATTAGACGTGTCCCCGGTTATGGACAATCTTGAGTATCTGGTACTTGATTATTGGTTGATCTCATCACTCTAAAATTAATTTGTTGGGTTAATGATGACTACTTTAATTGGGATTGAGTTGGAGGTAGCTTCTCAATGATGTTTCAACTACCATGATAGTTAAAATAAAAGATATTCCTTTGTTGTAGGGAAAAATTGGCTTTACGCAAAAACTTTAACCTTAGAGCCTCCACCAGCCAAATATGCATATAGTGTTAGCCTTTATTTCTGTTACTTGCTCTACTGTGTTATCTTGCCAGCATATTCCATGTGCTGACCCGTTTCGGGCTGCAACATGTTACGTTGCATACTTTTCAGACGAGGAGTAAGACGTGCTAGGTCGTTTGTCATGCACTCAGCTATGCCGTTGGAGTTGATGGACTCACTTATCTTCCAAGCCTTCCATTGTTATTTTGTTAGATGGCCTTATGCCATAGACTTTTGTAATAAGTTCTCTTTGGAGACATTCGATGTAATAAGTGTGTGATTGCCACTCTGTTATAAATCCTTCAAAGTACTGTGTGTTTGTGTGTGTCAGCATTACCGATCCAGGGATGACACAGAACACAGAGACTTCGGTCCATTCGGATCGTGGTCGCTACATAAGCGTCATGGTTCAGAGGGAATAGTTAACAAACACATAGCACGCCAAAGATGCGAAAGCAAGCCAAAATGTGAACATGCCATGTGGAACAACACAAGAGTAGTTCTGTACTTTATGTACCTTTTCTAATGATGCACTCAGCCTTATCAGCCATGCATGCTTGTTCCATAAACCTCTCGATCATCAGGTCCGGCCAAACCTTGTTGCATAACCTGCTAAACATGTCAATGCTGAACATCAAGCCCAGCACATAAAAACATACATGTGGCAAGAACCAAAAACATCTACATATATCTGGGAGGAAATAATATAATTGATAAATAGAAGATTAATCAAGTAAAAGACCTCCCAGAAGAAGATACAACCGAGGGAGTAGATCAATATAAAGCATATGACAGTTAAAGATTTCTGCAAACTGACAATTTGCATGATTTAATCTAAGGGTAATTATCTTAGAACTGACATAGAGAAGAACTCGGAATTTAAATCTCGTGACAAGTTCAAAGACAACACCATGTTTACCGTTTTGAGAACCGTCCATTCATCATATTTGTCATAAGGAGCTGAAGTACATACTACTCCCTCCGTCCGGAAATACTTGTCATCAAAATGAATAAAAGGGGATGTATCTAGATGTATTTTAGTTTTAGATACATCCTTTTTTGTCCACTTTGATGACAAGTATTTTTGAACGGAGGGAGTACAAAATTGAATTCCAATCTGCTCACATTGGGTCAGCTATGTCGATTGAGGAAGAATAATAAAGCGGAGGATGCACGGTGACAACTCTAGGGCCTCAACTTCCATATGGTCCACCCCAACTTGAGCGAGCCCTAGGTCGCTGGCTCGCCGCTAGTCCAGAAGCCTAGGCCCCTCATAGACACGGCGTGGATCCTCCATCAGTCGTCGTCACTGAGTCGAGATGGAAGCTGTCGCATGGTCGCAGATCGTGCAGAGAATCGGGATCGAGAGAATTTCTTTTTTTTACTAGTGACTGAGAGAGATCGAGAGAAGCAGGGAATGGGAGCGAGAATCTCGTCGATGGACCTACGTGGGCTTTCAGCCTCTAATCGGCCTGACGAACAAGATGATCCCTCGCTCGAGCTGTGGAGCAGCGGCCCGATTAAGTGGCCAACCAGGTGGCGACGTGGTGCAAACGTGCTACAGAGCAAGGTCGAAAGAAGGAGCAGTGTGGACCGTTCCTATGCTCGATCGGACGGTGGACGAAACCAAAATGCTAAGAGGGCTAGTAGGTCGCTCTGTTATACTATTTTTTAAATTAAGATTGATATGCTTGTTGCTATGTGCCTCCAAAGGCACAATCATGATGTTGTTGTTTGCATTCCCAGATTTTCACTAAGTCTGAGAATCTGCTATATCATGTTTGCATCTTGTTTGGATGAATTCTATGAACCTGTTGCTCCCATGTATATGTCATGTTGTATTATTTGAGCTCCATGGTATGGACTAGCAAGCCATGCTTTGGGTTGCATGTTCTTGCACTGTAGCTTAATTGTTTCTTACCTCAACATGTCATCATATTAACCCTGCTTGTGTATATGCCATGTTTTCCACTAAGTCTTAATCTGTGATATAAAGTTGCTTGTTGCTTGGATCATGTTGGATTACTCTTGATGCCTATGAACCTGATCCTTGTTGATATTGGAAGCATGTAATCTGTACTTTCAGTGCATGCCATGTTTGTGCATATCTTGTACTTGTAGCATGTTGTTTTGGTGCCAACTATATGCTTAGTTGCTGTTGTGGATAGCTTGTCCTTTAAACTTGTTTCATGTGTATGTGTTGAACCGTTGCTCCGTTTTGAGCATGCTCTATATGAAACTTGCTTGGTTTTGCATGTAAATGCGTCATGTCATGTTGCATCCATGTTTTGAGTGTGTTTGCTTGATGTTTGAATGCATTTTGCATCAATGCCATGCTTAACTTATTTTGCTCATATCTTCTAGGTCGTAGCTCCGAATTGAATGAACTTTATATGTAACCTGACTAGAAAAGTGTGTAGATCATCATGGTGCATCTTAACTTGCTGTTTAACAACTTTAACATAATGTGTTGTTCAGATCTAGACCAACTTTGAAATTTGCATATGAGGACTTACCAGAATTGTTATATGTTGTTTCCGGCCACATTTAAACTTGCTTGTTGTGATGTTCTTGTTTGCATCATCACTTGCCACGAGTAGCATCATGTAGCCTTGTCATGCAGCATACTTGGTTGACCATCATGTCTTGTTTATGTGCTGTGTGTTTACCATGTTGTTTGCTTCTTCTCGTTAGTTCCTGTTTCGTTGCGATCGTGAGGATTCGTTCGACTACGCTTGATCGTCTTCGTGGCTTCGTCTACTTCATGGACTCGTTCTTATTCCTTGCGGGATCTCAGGCAAGATGACCGTCACCTTGGATCTCATTACTATTATTGCTATGCTAGTTGTCTCGTTGCTATAGCTACATGTCACGCTACCCACCACTTGTTTATCAAGCCTCCTAATATGCCATGAAACAACCTCTAATTTTTTCACAATCCCAGCAAACAGTTGTTTGTCTATGTTACCACTTGCTCAGCCCCTCCTATAGTGTTTTTAGTTGTAGGTGAAGATGAAGTTTGCTCCATGTCGGAACATGGATATGTTGGAATATCACAATATCTCTTAATTAATGCACATATATGCTTGGTAATGGGTGGAAGGCTTGGCTTTTTGCTTGGTGTTTTGTTCCACTCATGCCACCTTAGGATCCGATAAACCAGTGTTATGTTCCTTGATTTTGCATTCCTCGCACGGTTGGGGTTTATGGGACCCCCTTGCTTCTTCGCTTAAAGTAAAGCTTTCCCGATGAGATCCAACTTTGGTTTTACAATTTGCCTAATAACTAAAACTTGCATAGGAAGTAATTAACCTGAGTTTTTAATCAACCCCCGGGCCAGTGCTCCTCATGGGTGTTGGTCCACCTACCTAGCAGTCGGCGGTGCCACCTCGGGGCAACTCGAGGCATTTTCGGCTATCGTCCACTTCGCATAGATGGATGAGTCCGTAGATGGAGATTCCGAGAGAGCTCTGGACACGGATCTGACTCACCGGGAGATCTCCTTGGGATAGTTTTCCTTTCTTCAAAGAACTTGTGCACGGGATTCCGAGAATACTTGGGTCTTCCCAACATGGAGTTGTTACTCCGCTGATTGTGAGAGCTTGTGATGGGCTAAGTTGGGAGACCCCTGCACGGTTATGATCTTTCGAAAGTCGTGCCCGTGGTTATGTGGCAGATTGGAATTTGTTAATGTCCGGTTGTAGAGAACTTGACACTAAACCCAAAATAAAATACACCAACCGCGTGAGTAACCGTGATCGTCTCCTTTCATTTCGAGAAGAGAACACGGTGGGGTTATGTCTGACTCGTAGGTAGTTTAGGATCACTTAGTGATCATTACTAGTTTGCAGCCGTTTGCGTAGATGCTCTTCTTAATCTTGTACTCATAAGTTAGCCACCATACAAATGCTTAGCCGCAGCTGCAACCCACCACTTATCCTTCTCCCTACCCATTAAGCTTTGCTAGTCTTGATACCCAAGGTTATGGGATTGCTGAGTCCTCGTGGCTCACAGATACTACAAAAACAGTTGAAGGTACAGGTTTCTGATGACTTGACGTGAGAGCGATGTTTACTTGTGTTGGAGTTATTTCTTCTTCTTTGTCGTCGATCTTGGATAGGTTCCTAGTCGGTAGCCTGGGATAGCAGGATGGATGTCGTTGTGCTTTTCATGCTTTTTATCCATAGTCGTATGCCTCGTGTATGATGTTGATGTATCCATGTGGCTACTGTATGACTTGTAGTATCCCAATCTATTTATGTAATGGTATGATGTAATGATATGCATCTTGCTAAGCGCCCGAGGTTGTGCCCCAGTCACGAAGTTATCACGTGATCGGGATAGAATCGCATCTTGGGCGTGATAAGTTGGTATCAGAGCCTCGACCGACCATAGGAGCCCCCTTGATTGATCGTAGTTTGGTCGTTGTCAAGTCTAGAAGAAAACTGATTTTGGAGTCTAATTATATCGAAGAGTAGGAGTTCTTGTTACTCCTCAGCCCCTTCGTTGCTCTGGTGAGGAATCTTGACGCGGGTGTTTTGAACTACTCCTCTTCCCCATCAATTTTTTTAGGATCATGCAGTTAGTTTTTCGGTCATTGTGAGGTCAGCTCTTGTCATCCGGTGCATTTCTCTTCAAGTCGATTTGATCCTCTTCATCTTTTGCAAGTTCAATCCTCAGCTCTTTCCAACCGTCATCGTTTTCCCCATCCGAAGTGGTCTTTCTTTTCCCACCCACCCACCCTTTTTCTTCTTTGAGCCGGAGTCCCGAATCATGTATCCATTTTATCCGTGTGAAGCCTTTGATTTCTTTCCTCAATTATTTCAACTAGTGAATTCTCGTCTCGTTTGACATTCTTCATCTCTTTTCTTCTCCGGTGGATTCAATTCAAGTATTCGGTGTTCATCATATTCTTTTTCCTTGGCTCAATTGTTTCCCCTTGCTCGTTCGCCTCTCGCCATTTAATCGTTCCAGAGTGCCAAAGACATCTCAGGATATTCGTCTGTGTTCCAATTAATTCGAGGTTGTAACCTCATTCAAGTCTTTCAATCATTCTGGTGCATTATTTTCTTTTTCGAATAATCATTTCCAATGGTGGTTTTCTTCAGTGGGCTCATAACCCACAGGTCTTTTCCCAGGATATTTCCTGACTCTTCTAATTTTCTGGAGCTATTCTCCAATTCTTGTCAAAGTGTGACGTAAGAATGGATTCCATCAGTCGTATGCCTTGTTTCCTCTTGTTACCGGAGCTTCTCAATCTCATTTATCTCTGTTGTATTCTTCCTTTCAAGTGGCTCAACCTCTCAAGATTCTTTTGTTTCACTCTTTTCTCCAAAAAGAACTTGTTCTTCCTATCCCTCTCCCGTCTCGTTCCTAAGATCTCGGGACGAGGTCTCTTGTTAGTAGGGGAGTGTTGTGACACCCCGAAACCGATGCGCCAGATGTCTTCTAGTTATTCGCTGTCTTTGCCATGTCATATGTTTGCGTGTTGCACTTTGCCATGTCATCATGTGCATTTCATCTGCATAGTTTTCAAAACTTGCATCCGTTCGTAGTTGCCCGTCTCCCAGTTATCTCTGTTGTCCGTTCTGAGTCCAGACACACTCACAGGTGCCCGTGGCACCTCTGAAACCTTATTTTGTAAGTGGTCTAAAAAGGTTCTCGGAATGGGATGAAACTTGGCGTGCAGTCTTATTATAGTGTAGGTAGACCGCCTGTCAAATTTCATTCCATTTGGAGGTCGTTTGATGCCCCAACGGTTAACCGCGTTAACCGCCGGAACCCCTTTCTCTTTGTGCTAAGCATCCCTCCACAACTGCCCACTAGCCCATCCAAACCCCATCCATGTTCTCGGCCGTTGGATCACGATCGCGTGGGTGAAAATCGCTCTGAAAAATACCTCTCCTAGCTCCCTCTAGCTATAAAACGGTTCCATCCCCCGAAATCTGAGGAAACCCTAGCTTCGCCTCGATATCCGTGACACTCCCTCTCTCCTCCCACCTCCAGTCGCCAGGGCCCGCGGGGCCCGATTCGGGCCAACACGTGCCCATCCGCCGCCGCCGCCGCCCGCGATGTGCCCGTCGCCGCCCGACCAGCCCGAGCTCCACCGCACCGCCCCGACGCCCGATCTCCTCCAACGCCGCCTCCTCGTGCGCCACCGCTGTCATGCCCAACGCCACCATGCTCCGCGCCTTCCCGACGCCCGACCTCCGCCCGCCACCGCCTGAGCTCTGCCGCCCCGCGCCCCGATCTCCTCCACCGTCGGCCACCCGCACTTCGCCGCCCGGCCCCGCCTCGCTGGATCCAGGGGTCCTGCGCCCGGATCCACCCGTCCCCGACCTCCTCCGCCCGGCACCGACCCCGCTGCCTCACCGGAGACCGCCTCCGCCGCCAGCCCTGCCTCCTCTCGTCGGGAGGAGGACGAGCGCCCGCTCGAGGGGTGCCTTACTCCCGTCGTGGGCCGCAGCCCGGCTCCTCCGGCCCAGCCCAACCCCGAGCCGGCCCTTTCAGCCCAGGGTGAGCGAGACCGTCTATCCCTCGCCCCATGCGCTCTATAGCTATATGTCGCTCGTGTTGTTTTTTTCTTTTTTGAAAACGGCTAAGTCCCTAAAATTCATCAGCATGTTGCATTATTGTGATGATCATATATTTATGCATGATTATTCATTTATGGTGTATGATATGTCAAAATGTTCATCCCAGAGTGCTCTTCATGATGATTGCATTTGCATGCATGTTAGGGTGCATTTTGACATGTTAATCTCTGTTGCAAAAGTGCTAAGTGTTGTAAACTACTGAAAACTAATATAACTTGCTGATTTGTCTTTTTCATAGCATTTTGTGTGATTTTTTGTTGAGCTTCATGTCAACATGTTTTAGGAGCACAATCATGTCATCTTTGCAATGGTGTAATTATTTTTTCATTATATGCCTTGTGGTGAGTGGAACAAGCTTGCAAAGTGACCTACACGTTGTTTGTTATTTTCTGGGACTTGTAAAAACTACTAAGTTTGAAACTGGTATATTGTGATGTCATGTTTGCTTGATGCTATAGTCAAATCCATGCATGTTTTGGAATTTCCAGTGGGCATGTTTTGAAGACCATGTTATGCTCCATCTATCCATGCCCTTAGTTGCAATTATAAGTTGTCGTAGCATGTCTCTTTCTTGCTCTCAAGTTGTCATCATGATAAATCTGTCGGCCTGTCAACATCATGTTTCATTTGGCAAAGCTCATTGTTATTAATCTATGCATCTTATGGAGTTGCGCCGCTGAAGTTATTTGGAGTGTGACATGCCTACTACATGTTCATGACCTTTTCATGCTTATTAAGATTGATATACTTGATGTTATGTGCCTCCAAAGGCAGCATCATGATGTTGTTATTTGCATTCCCAGATTTTCAACAAGTCTGAGAATCTGCTATATCATGTTTACATCTTGTTTTGATGAATTCCATGAACCTGTTGCTCCCATGTATATGCCATGTTGTATTCTTTGAGCTCCATGTTATGGACTAGCATGCCATGCTTTGGGTTGCCATGTTCTTGCACTGTAGCTTAATTATTTCTTGCCACAACATGTCATCATATTACCTCTGCTCATGTATATGCCCTGTTTTCCACTAAGTCTTAATCTATGATATAAAGTTGCTTGTTTCTTGGATCATGTTGGATTGCTCTTGATGCCTATGAACCTGATCCTCGTTTATATTGGAAGCATGTAATATGTACTTTGAGTGCATTCCATGTTTGTGCATATCTTGTACTTGTAGCATGTTGTTTTGGTGCCAACTATATGCCTAGTTGTTGTTGTGGACAGCTTGTCCTTTAAACTTGTTTCATGTGTATGTGTTGAACCGTTGCTCCGTTTTGAGCATTCTCTATATGAAACTTGCTTGGTTTTGCATGTAGATGCATCATGTCATGTTGCATTCATGTTTTGAGTGTGTTTGCTTGATGTTTGAATGCATTTTGCATCAATGCCATGAATAACTTGTTTTGCTCATATCTTCTTGGTCGTAGCTCCGAATTGAAGGAACTTTATATGTAACTTGACTAGAAAAGCATGTAGATCATTATGGTGCATCTTAACTTGCTGTTTAACAACTTTAACATAATGTATTGTTCAGATCTGGACCAATTTTGAAATTTGCATATGAGGACTTACCAGAATTGTTATATGTTGTTTCCGGCCTCATTTAAAGTTGCTTGTTGTGATGTTCTTGTTTGCATCATCACTTGCCATGAGTAGCATCATGTAGCCTTGTCATGCATCATACTTGGTTGGTCATCATGTCTTGTTTATGTGTTGTGTGTTTACCATGTTGTTTGATTCTTCTTGTTAGTTCCCGTTTCGTTGCGGTCGTGAGGATTCGTTCGACTACGCTTGTTCGTCTTCGTCGCTTCGTCTACTTCATGGACTCGTTCTTCTTCCTTGCGGGATCTTAGGCAAGATGACCGTCACCTTGGATCTCATTACTATCATTGCTATCGCTATATGTCGTGCTACCCACCACTTGCTTATCAAGCCTCCCAATATGCCATGAAACAACCTCTAACCTTTTCACCATCCCAGCAAACCGTTGGTTGGCTATATTACCGCTTGCTCAGCCCCTCTTATAGCGTTGTTAGTTGTAGGTGAAGATGAAGTTTGCTCCATGTCGGAACATGGATATGTTGGAATATCACAATATCTCTTACTTAATTAATGCACATATATACTTGGTAATGGGTGGAAGGCTTGGCCTTTTGCTTGGTGTTTTGTTCCACTCATGCTGCCTTAGGATCCGATAGACCGGTGTCATGTTCCTTGATTTTGCATTCCTCACTTAGTTGGGGTTTATGGGATCCCCTTGCTTCTTTGCTTAAAGTAAACCTTTCCTGATGAGATCCAACTTTGGTTTTAACATTTGCCTAATAACTAAAACTTGCATAGGGAGTAATTAACCCAAGTTCTTAATCAACCCCCGGGCCAGTGCTCCTCATGGGTGTTGGTCCACCTACCTAGCAGTTGGCAGTGCCACCCTGGGGCAACTCGAGGCATTTTCGGCTATCGTACACTTCGCATAGACGGATGAGTCCGTAGATGGAGAGTGTGTGGCTCTGGACACGGATCTGACTCACCGGGAGATCTCCTTGAGATAGTTTTCCTTTCTTCGAAGAACTTGTGCACGGGATTCCGAGAATACTCGGGTCTTCCCAACATGGAGTTGTTACTCCGCTGATCATGAGAGCTTGTGATGGGCTAAGTTGGGACACCCCTGCAGGGTTATGATCTTTTGAAAGCCGTGCCCGCAGTTATGTGGCAGATTGGAATTTGTTAATATCCGATTGTAGAGAACTTGACACTAAACCCGAAATAAAATACACCAACCGTGTGAGTAACCTTGATCGTCTCCTTGCATTTCTAGAAGAGAACACGGTGGGGTTATGCCTGACTCGTAGGTAGTTCAGGATCACTTAGTGATCATTACTAGTTTGCGACCATTTGCGTAGATGCTCTTCTTAATCTTGTACTCGTAAGTTAGCCATCATACAAATGCTTAGCCCCTGCTGCAACCTCACCACTTACCCTTCTCCCTACCCATTAAGCTTTGCTAGTCTTGATACCCATGGTTATGGGATTGTTGAGTCCTCGTGGCTCACAGATACTATAACAACAGTTGCAGGTACATGTTTCCAATGACTTGACGTGAGAGCGATGTTTACTTGTGTTGGAGTTCTTTCTTCTTCTTCGTCGTCGATCTTGGGATAGGTTCCTGGTCGGCAGCGTGGGATAGCAGGATGGATGTCGTTGTGCTTTTCATGTTTTTCATCCGTAGTCGGATGCCTCGTGTATGATGTTGATATATCCATGTGGCTACTATATGACTTATATGTATCCCCATGTATTTATGTAATGGTACGATGCAATGATATCTATCTTGCTAAGTGCCCGAAATGCGGTTGTGCCCCAGTCACGAAGTTATCACGTGATCAAGGTAGAATCGAATCTTGGACATGACAGGTAGATATGTATGAAACACCTATAAAGGCATGACCAACGGTATGCTTAAATGGAGCTCGAGTAGTAGCCTCGCGGTGTGTCAAAGTAGCGTGCAGAGGAGGCCGCTGCTCCATGGAAGAAAGAAGAAAAGGAGGCAAGAGATGGCGCTGAGCGTTCAGGTGGGGAGGTAAAAAGATGACACGGGTGAGTCCATTGTAATGATAGCCTCAATTTAGAGCATTGGGTAATCAAACCAATGCCTCATTATTTTTCTACCTAACTAGATGGGCAGGGATAGCACCAAGTGTTGCCTACTTATACATGCCCTAAGAGCATTTCTAGCCGATCCCGCAAACTTGGTCATCCGGCAAAATAACCATTAGTTTGCGAGACGGAGCTCGTAAACCCGGCCCGAATAGATCCCTCAAATTCAGCCGTCCTGAAATATTTTTTGTGGGATTCCAAATCCATGAGGCCACTTTCTTCATATCTATAGTATTAGGGGCATTTTTTGCAGGGACCTAAAAAATAATAAACGGTTGGCGGGAGAGAACTTTCAGGTCCCACAACAGTCTTCACCGTGCGCAACCCGGCGACCACCGTACCCTAGCCAACGCCACTCGAGGTGCGGCCGTGAACTACACCGGTTAGTTAGCTACTGATGTTGCCGCCGCCACCGCGAGCTAGCTACCAGCATTCGTCGCCGCCGCGAGCTAGCTAGCTGGTGTCGCCACCGCGAGCCTGCTACTGCTGCCTGCTCCTCGCGTCCACCCTCGTGGTTCTCTACTTCTCTTGTTGCTCCAAGACGGCGACGTCCCCGGCAAGATGCGCGCTCCTCCCCTCTCCCTGACGAGATCCTTGTGGTGGAAGGCTGGGAGCGGTCGAGACGAATTCAATTATAATTTAATGAACATTTTAGGGGGTTGTGCAATTTTGCTGAGACAATGAAATATTTTACGGGGTATATTCTGCCGTAACAAAACTCATATTGTAAAAATGCAAAAAGGCGTTTTACAGTATCTTTAAACCGATTTTTTTATACGGATCTATAGCCGGACTCCTCAAATTGACCAGGCGGGCGTGGGGACCATTGACCGGACAGGAGAGAGAAGTAAAAAGTAGCAAAAATTTGACCCAACCGAACCCCTCATATCATCTCTATACGCCCGGGTTGTTCGCGAACACTCGTATCCATCTCAAATATGGGGAGGATATGAGGGCGCGCCAGGCAGTCCGCCACGTAGAACGCGTCCCCATCCCATACCACCTTTTCTCCTTTTCTATTTATTTTTTTCTTTCTCTCTTTTCATCTTCACCAATCACATGGAGGTGATCGGGCATATGAGGAAGAAAATAAAAAGCATGGTTGCACGAACAGATAATTAGGGGTTCAAAATAAACATGATCGGTCACTGACTAGACGTGTTCGGGGACATTTAAGGGATCATATTTGCTATGTCCGGCTGTAGATGCTCTAAAATTGTGGCAAGAAATATTTCCTTACCCATCCCTCCTCGACGCACGCGTGCTTGTTAGGGCATCTCCAGCCACGCCCCCAGGAAGGCCTCCCCAGGCGATTTTTTCGCGCCGACGCCAGAAAAACGGCCCAGTCGCGCCTCCAGGAGCCCGATTTTCGCTGGCCTGGACCGAAAACAGCGCCGGCAGACCCAGGCCGAACCCGGCGCGCTGGGGGCGCACGGGGCGCCGGGGCGAACTGTTTTGGCGCGAAAAAGCCGCGGGCTAGCCGCGTCAGCGACACGGCGGCTCGTCTTCCCCCAACTGCCTTGGTTCCCGCGGGGAATCAATGGCAAGGCTGCCGCCGGTCAGCCTTGCCATTGATTCCTCATGGGCGGCGCGTCACGGGACGGCGCGCCGATGCCTTCCCTCCCTCGCACGCGTACACACGGGCACGGAGCGGCTATAAAGCCGGCGGTCTCACTCGCCTGTGCCCACACCAGACTCGCCCCTCGCCGCCGCCCAGCCCCTCTCTCTCCGTCTCCGTCTTCCTCTCCCGAGCGCCGCCGCCAGCCCTCTCTCTCTCCCTCTCTACCTCCGCCGAGCCCGTCGCCATGGCAGAGCGCTTCCCCGGAGATGAGGCGGCGGCCAACGGCTTCGGCCGTCGTTCGCTCCGCGAACAGGAGTCCTGGCTCCTATTCCAGGCGAACATCCCGGCGCCGCCGGACATGCGCGTCGGGCCGACGGGGGTGGCGGCTCAGCGACGGGGGAGTGCCCGTTCCCCCGTTGCCCGACTCCGTGACGAAGCCCAAGTACTTCGCCGAGGAGGTCGAGGTCGTGCGCGCCTCCCTGACCGACGCCGAGCGCTCCCTCCCCCAGTACGTCGCCGACAACCACGCGGCTTGGGCGGCGTACTTCCAGCGTCGCCAGCAGCAGCGCCTGGCGTCCACCAACGGCGCGCCGGTGGTCGGCGGCGTGAAGAACAGCGAGGGGCGCCACCCGTGGTGGGGCGTCCCCGGCCGCACGTTGGAGGGCGTGCTGACGTACCTCGACGGCGGCAACAACCCTCCGTTGACGTATCCGGCGACGGGGGCCACCCCGTCGCAACACTGACGCGCATGGGCGCCAAGGAGGTTCGGCTCCTCCTCGTCTTCCTCCTCTCGCTCTTCTTCTCACTCCTCCGGCACTCCGACGCTTCTCGGCATCAAGGCCGAGCCCGCGGCGGAGACGCCACTCGGTCGGCGCACTCGCAGCGTCGGCATCGTCATCAACGAGGGAGGTCGGCGCGCCTCCTCGTCGGCTCCTCCGTGCTTCGTCAAGCCAAAGACGGAGGCGGGGCTGACGCCGGTGAAGACGGAGTTCGACGACGACGATGCGGCCCTGGAATGGGCGCGCCAGGACTCCATTGCGATGGAGAAGGCGCGCCGGGAGAAGGAGAAGGAACGCCAGCGCGCCGCCCTGCGCCGCTTCGAGGAGCGCCGACGCGGCCGCGATGAAGGCGGGGTCGTCGTCATATGCGACAGCGACGGCGACAACGACGACGCGCCGCCACCAGTCCGCCATGGCGACGCCGGGCAGGGGTCCAGCAGGGGCGCCCGAGTCAAGGAGGAGAAGGCCGGCGACGACGATGGCGGCGACGGCGGCGACAACTTCGGCCAGTTTTTTTTTTAGATTAGGTTAATGTAATGAAAATCCACGAATTTCACCGAAATTTGTCATATTTGACCGAAATTGAACGTGTTTTTAGCATAACTTCGCCGAACGATGCTATATTTTTTTAATACACGCCTTGGGGCTGCTCTGAAGCCGACGGCTAGGGATCAACTCACCTCCAGATTCAATTTTTGCGCCGGGTCACCCCAAGCGACGCTTTTAGGCGCCCTGGGGGCCAACGGCCGGAGATGCTCTTATAAGTTGAAGAGAAGAGAAACACGCTGCAAATCAGATACCACCACCCTCCTGCTAATCGTACGGCCCAGCGGCGCCATGTCGTCGTCTTCGTTCAAGCCCAACCCCCTCTCGCTGAGCGTACCGGACCCCGCTCTCGACCGCTGGCTCCGCGACTCCGGCTACCTCGACCTCCTCGACTCCTCCGCCCCCGCACCCGCCGCCGCCGCCCCAACACGCGCCAACCCCGCACCCACCTCCTCAGGGGCCGGCGCCGCCGCCGACGTCCTCGCCTTCGCGCGCACCCTAGCCTCTCTCTTCGCGCTCAACCCCTTTGCGTGCCTCTCCGCCGCCGACCTCGCCGCGCCCACCCCCTCCTGGTCCCTCGCCTTCATCGGCGCCCCAGGCGCGGCCTCCTACTCCTGGCCCCCGACCCCCACCCAGGCCCGACTCCGCGTCCAGGAGAACGTCCGCCGCTACGCCCGCAACTATGCCGCGCTATCCATCCTCGTCTTCGCCTGCTGCCTGTATGCCACTGCTATCTGCCCTCTTTCCTTCATCCTGCCTTCGTTTCGTTATCTTTCCTGTCTTTGCATGTCCGTGTGTGCGGATGGGGTATTAAAGCAGCTGCTGCTGCTGTCTGTGGCGGCATGTGTGCAGGTACCGGATGCCTATGTCGCTACTGGGGTTGTTGGCCAGCCTCGCCGTGTGGGAGGCTGTACGGTACTGCCGGGACCGGTGGAGGCTGGCCGCACGAGCGCCCGGAATTGGGCAGGCTCTTCTGCACTGTGCCCAGATTGGTGAGTGTTGGGTCACAAATGATGTTTCTGCTCAAGCATTGCTAGTGCTAGCTGGATTTCATTTGCAGCAGCATTACCGACAGTGTAGAGACATGGGTGCTTTGTTTTCTAGATAAGATTGGTAGTTAATATATACGGAATTAATTTCTTGATAGTCTTGTGGGATAGAAACGATATCTTAACAGACCAATGTAGTACATGTTCTGGAAGCCTTTTTTCTCTTTATGATGATTCTGACTCGTTTGTTTTGTTAATTGTTCAGCAACTTTGTAAATACTTCGAGCAAGAAAAATGTCACAAACTTCTTCTTTTTTCAAGAGATTATTGATATGCTTGAATATGACAAAACACAAACCTTAAGGCCTACATTCTTAGGACAGTGCCAAGTTACCAATTTCCTTTCACACCTTCATCCCACCTGCCAAATGATCATCTTAAGACACATGGTCATGTTCATCTTTCTTTTCATTTCGAATATCACACCTGTGGTTCGGTGCTATCCTGTTAAACTTTCTTTTATTTTGAATGGTATACCTGTAGTCTGATGCTCTCGTCTCTAACTATCCGTCGGTTTTGGTCCTGAACAGCCACTGCTATACTACTATATGTATGCAACCTGCAGTTTGCTCTTGTGTATGCCATTGGGTTGAGTTATGCAGGTGAATGACCCTTACCTCTCTCCTTCCTTTTCGTTTCTTCTGATTATTCTTGTCACTCACTGTGCTATGTTCTGCAGTCATGATGCTGCATGCTTCTCTTCGGAAGTTGACTCCCTCAAGCCTATCTATTCAAGCGAATAAGAATAGGAGGGCACAGCCAAGACGAAGCTAGTTGCCATTGGGGGTTGGCTGCAGATGGCAGGTACATTGCCATGTCGTATTCGTATACGGTGGAGCCACTGCCCTGAAAGCAATTCTACATCTAAGATCGTGTGCTCCGACTATCTACGCCATTCAATCCTTCGACAGGGCTATGTCAAAAGATATTGGCTGCACGAGTTCGTAGACGGGGAAGACGATTGCAAGAGTGAAATTGTAAGCACAGCGGAATGTGGGAACAATGTGTGCTTACAATCCTAGGACTGTAAAATCCAGTTTTGGCACCGACCTGATTAAAGAATTTTTCGAAGGAATTTCGGAGTTCGGAGTTCTTAATACAGTTTTGCTAAAACACATCTAGATGTGCCATAAGTATTGCACATCTAAGTCCTATGTCCTTAATCTTGCACAGAGGTTTGTGCGAGTATTATCTTTTTTTTTCTTCTTTTCTTAATAAGGATATTGGAAGCCAGTGACTTGCCTCCGCGGTTTTGTCCCTACATTTCTCTGCTTCGGCTTTTCTCCTCCACGTTTTTTCGACTCCACGCTCTCTTGTCTTAAAATAATCTAAACCGAATCGATATTTTTCCTTTCTTATCCTACCGGAAACCACATGTCCTACAGTAACTTAATTAAAGCTTACCGATATTATTAAACTTAACTAAATCTTGCCAATATTATGTTCTACATTGAAATCAAATCAAATTTTACCAAAACCTCAATTAAATTAAAATGTTTCTTGCCTTCTTCTACCTATACTCCAATATGATGATGGGTGTAAGGTACTCCCTCCGTTCCTAAATATAAGTCTTTGGAGAGATTTCACTATGAACCACATACGGATGTATATAGATGCATTTTAGAGTGTAGATTCATTCATTTTGCTCCGTATGTGGTCTATAGTGAAATCTCTCCAAAGACTTATATTTAGGAACGGAGGGAGTACATGTTTGAGTGTTTAACACTGAAATATATATGCCTCATTGACAAAAAAAGTTAACACAGTAGACGCAAAAAAAAAAAAAGTTAACACAGTAGACACAAGCACTTATACATACGCATATATACTTATCCCTATGAACGAATGCCCTACCCATGAGCACCTTCGAGAGACTGAACTGGCATATAATCTTGAGATTGACGAGGTTGTCATAAACATCTTCGTCGTCGACGGAATGCTTCCCACTTAACACACCTTGCCGAAAGGCTGAAATAAATCGAGGAGCATGTGACCATCAATGCCGAGTCACAAGCAATTAACTAGTGTGTTTAATGTTGTAGTGTGTTTAATGTTGAAGTAACGAGGCGCCTCTTCCTTTCTAAATAATTACTCCCTCGGCTCCAAAATGTAAAAATGATCTTACATTTTGAGACGGAGGAAGTACATCTCAATAGCTCGGATGATGATTTCATAACTAAACCTGTGCGTTGATGCTCTTTTGTTGCCGCGATGCATGTTCCATAGTTGACTATCTATAGTGAGGAGTAATATGCTACTACATCTACAGCAAGGAGTAACATACATACAGTGTTATGCAACACTTTATTTATTAGATTATGGACTCATCTTGTCATATGTGATGTTACTCATATAGTGAGTAACTAGCTATGTTACTCAATTTGTCTCATTAATTAACTGTCACGCCATCATTTTTGCTTAGGTGCCATCTATGTTCCTCTCACTATTCTATGAGTAGTCTCATGTGTGCTAGTCGTGATGCATGTTACCATCCTTCATTTGTGTTAATTCATGATGTATGTGCCATCAGCCGTTCATTTGGTTTACGGCCACCTGCGGATGTGCTTTTTTAGGCAAACGTTACACAAGACCTTGAAAAGCGAGTTCAAACACCGAAACCAAGCAGCAGCCAACAAATCAGTAACAGCATGTTCGTTTCGACAGGCACGTTAGCAAAAGAAAATAAACACTAAGACAGGCACATGGTTTACAACGGTTAACAATTAGCATTAGCAAGCCTTTCAGTCACCACTTAACATCATGACTTCTTAAACATCAAATGGGCTGTGCCTATGGCAGGGCACACTGGAAACAGTGAATGGCCGAATTACATGTAAACTCTGAATATTTTTGATGCCCTACATGATCATCAATTTCAGTTATGGTTGGCAATCATGCATGTTGGATTGCCCAACCTACTTCTGAGTATCTATACACTACACTGGCATTCCATCTAAAACAATGTGAGAATGAATCGTTAGCATTCCTAGAATCATAAAGCCGGTCAATTTGAGAATATCACAGCAAGCACTGGCAGCACCGCAGTTCTCAGGCAGCACCGCAGTTCCTCAATTCAGTAAATCCAGGCCTTGGGCATTTCCAGATACTCACTCTGTTCCTCAATTCAGTAAATCCAGGCCTTGGGCATTTCCAGATGCTCACTCTGCGAAAATTGAAGTGTCAGAATGGCTGCAATCACGTAATCACAATAACAATTTTGTGAAAATATATTTGCTAGAGCCTCGATTGGTAGGGCTACACATAGCATTGACTCCAGTGGAATACCAATGCTTCAGATAATATCCGGCTGAGCATCTCCAAGGGCAAGTAGCAAATTTGAGCCCCATATGTCCGCGGACAGCAGGGATCGGGCTCCTCCATTTTCCGCCCCTACAACAGTGGGGTCCATTTCACCCCTCCCCAATTGTTGGCCCCATTTTTTTGCCCTTCTCATTTTTTTCTCAAACAAACTTGTTGAATACTAGAAAGGTTTAGATTGAACATAGAAATAAACAGTTCAAATTTAAAAATACATAATTCAAACATAAATATTATCCGGAGTACGTAGTTCAAATTTAAAGATATCAATTTGGTCGGTTTGGGGTGGGGCCGGATTGTCGGGTCTGACGTGGTGGGCATGTCCAGATAGCCCATTTCTGACCAACATTTGGGCTGGGTTTAGGGCGGTTCGAACTGTATGGACAATGTGGCCGGTTTGGGGAGGACCGTAGGACCGGTATTTTTATTTTTTTGGACTGCCCGTTGGGGCGTAACCCACTTAGGGGCGCACCATATCTAAACCCAGGTGTGGTATTAAATGGGCAATGGTCAGGCCCTCACCCCCTTGGTGAGTCGTATGATGATATGGATACGGGGATAAGTGGCAAGGATAAGGTCATCGCATCCTTAGTGGCACGCTAAATCGATGCCCAGGTGTAATGAAATATGAGCAAGGGTCTTTGCATTTGACTTGACAAATGCGAAGAGTAAGGAAGCTAGCCGAGCCAAGTAGGATCCGCTTAGGTAGCTCGAACGTAGGGTCCCTGGTGGGTGTAAATTACAGGAGTTAGTTGATACAACGGTGGGAAAGGTGTTGATATCCTATGCATCCAAGAAGCCAAATGGAAGGGACGGAAGGCGAAGGAAGTGGAGTGTACCAGCGTCAAGCTGGTGGGTTAAGCGGCAAGAGGACCAAATTATCCTGGTCAAGCTGGTCGGTGGGGACTTAATTCTCGATGTAATCAGAGTGTATGCCCCTCAAAGTAGGCCATGATGTGAGCACCAAGAGGGAGTTCTAGGTAGGCCTGGAGGACCTGGTTAGGAGTGTACCTATTGGCTAGAAGCCCTTCATAGGAGGATAGGATGGGTACATCAAACACAGGTTTCAAAGGGGAGCATGGGGCTTTGGTTATGGCAGCATAAATCAAGAAGGATAGGATGTCTTAAGCTTCGCTTTAGCCTACGCCATGATCATAGCTAACACCCTCTTTAGAAAGAGAGAATCCCATCTAGTGACTTGTAGTGGTGGTCAACGCTCTAGCCAGATTGATTTCATCCTTTCGAGAAGAGAAGACAGACATGTTTGTCTAGATTGTAAGGTGATACCTAAAGAGAGTGTTGTCCCTCGACATAAGCTTGTGTTGGCTGACTTCCGCTTTCAGATATCTGTCATGCGGAATAAGTGCGCCAAAGTCGCTAGAACGAAGTGGTGGAAGCTCAAGGGGAGGCAACTCAGGCTTTCGAGGGGGTTATTAAGGAGGGCTCTTGGGAGGAAGGAGGCCATGCAAACAATAGGTGGATGAAGATGGCAACTTGAGTTCGAAAGGTGGCTTCAAAGGAGTTTGAGGTGAAGAGGGGGAGTAGAAGTAAAGCGAAGGTTACATAGTGGTGGAACAATGATGTCCAGAAGGCTATTAAGGAGAAGAAAGAATGTTCGCCTACACCTGGATAGGAGTGCGGACAACATATAGAAGTACAAGGTGACAAAGAGACCACAAAGTGAGCTGTGAGTGAAGCAATGGGTCGGGTCTCTTTCAGCGTTTAAACATGAGGGAAGCGAGAGGGACAACTACAAGGAAGATGGGGAATGTCACCAAGTCAAATGCATCAAGGATGGAACAGATCAACTTCTGGTGAAGGACAAGGAGATCAAGAATAGATGGCGAGAGTACTTCAACAAACTGTTCAATGGAGAGAATGAGAGCTCAGCCATTGAGCTGGACGACTCCTTTGATGATACCAACAAATATTTTGTGCAACCAATCCGTCTGGGATCAAGGAGACTTTAAAAAGGAAGAAAGCACGCAAGGTGACGAGCCCTGATTGTATCTCAATTTAAGTGTGGAGATGCCTTGGAGTGTGGCTAAATTGTTCAACCTCATTTTTAGGTCAAACAAGATGCCCAAAGAATGTACCAATTTCAAAAATAAGGGGGATATTAAAAGCTCTACTAATTACCATGGATTAAGTTGATCAGCCATGAAATGAAGTATGGGATTCATTGAGCACCGCGTAAGTAGAATGACAAGCGTGATCAAAAAATCAGTTTGGTTTCATGCCTGGGAGGTCGACCATGGAAGTTATTTTTTTGGTACGACAACTTATGGAGAGATACGGGGCACAGAAAAAGACCTCCATATGGTGTTCATTGACTTGGAGAAGGCCTACGACAAGAGAGCACAGAATGTCATATGGTGGGCCTTGGAGAAACACAAAGTCCCAACAAAGTACATTACCCTCATCAAGACATGTGCGATAATGTCATGACTTTCCAATTTTAAAATAGGACTGCATCAACGCGGATCACCAAAACAAACATCATCAAATGTCTGTAGACACATCCGGACGTGTCCACGAACAGCGATGGGGGCAGAGGCCATCCAATCCTACTCACCAAATGTCCGCCCCATTTCAAACGGATCTTTCAAAAAAGGATGACATTTGTTAAATTTTGATATATTATAATGAAATTTAACAAAGTTCCAACTAAATTGAACAACATTTTAACTAAGCCTAAACTAAACTAAGTGAGGTGCCGGACGGTGACCTTGTAGGACGTCGACACCTTGTCGTCGTCACCATCGCCGTCCTACCAGTGGCGGAAGGCCCGCCAATGGTCGCGGCAGCCCTGGTCGGCCGCCGTAGCGGCTCGTGATGCAGCTGCTCCACTGCCTCCACCTAGCACCGCCTGCCATTGCCTTTGAACCGGGCCAAGCCCTCGGACTCCTCCAGCCCCTCTTTGATCCGGCAGCGGCGAGCGAAGGTCTCCATTGTGGTCCTGGACCGACCAATGTCCCAAGCCTCGGAAGCCACCAGGGAGGCCGACATTACTTTGCAGGACGAGTTGTCGTCGCCACCACAGAATAATTAGGCGAGTCGGCCGCACGCTTTGGAGATCGCCAGATACGGCGGCTCCTCCTTCACGGCGACCTGGTGGGCCCCCAGACTGTCGCCAAGGCGGTGAAGGTAGCTCCTCCTTCACGGCGACAACCAAGCGCCACTGGCTCTCGGACTGTCGACAACCAGGGACAGCGGTGCCACCTCCTTGCTACGCAGGGGACTACGACTCCTTCATGCGGCGTTTGAATTGGATACTGTTGTTCAGCGGGAGCAGCGTGGACGGCGGCACCGGACCACGATCGTACCGCGACTCCTTGTCCGTCCCGACGACCTCAGCAAGGAGGGGCGGTTGTTGCTACTCCACGACGTTCGAGGAGATGGGCTCCGACTTCACCTACGACGGAGCGGTCGATGCTGACCGGCCCAAAGAACGTGATCATCGGCACCAGGAGCTCCCGCCAGGACCGGTGGGGGTCGCGAAGGACCACTTCGAGCCGTCCGACTTGCACATCGCGACGGCCGGAGCTGGAGTTCCACGGATTTGGGGAGAGGAGAGGCGGGGGTGTAAGGTTTGCGTCTATGGTCGGCCAGCTTAAATACCAAGGTAAACAAACCGGCTCTGCTTCAACGCGGGCAGCAAACCAAGTAGGCTTCTCAAACAACATGCCGATGTGAATGCCAGACAGACGACTGGCAGGTCAACACGCATAAATGCATGTAGCGAAACGTCTCATCATCGCATCCGATCATGTCCTCTTTGACCGGCATGAATGCGGCGTGAAAAGCGGAATGAGGGTTCTAAGCGGAGCGGAAAGGGGGTTATTGACGTGGGTTCGCGTTGTCAGAGGCCTACGTGGCGGATCTCCGGACGCCCGCAAACCTCCACTACGTTTGGTTCCGCTTTGTGGGATTCCGGATGCCCAGACAAATTTGGTGATCAATGTTAGATGGCAAAACATGTATGGGATGTCTGGTCCAGACATTTAAGGACTATTTGGTGATCCATGTTGGAATTGCCCTTATCTTTTTTGCTTTGGTGATGGATGAGGTCGCAAGGGATATACATATCACATGGCATATGCTCTTTGCAAATGATGTGGTGCTAGTCAAACAGGGGTTAATAGAAAGTTAGTTGTGGAGACAGACTTCGGAATCAAAAAGTTTTAGGCTTAGTAGGATTAAAACCAAGTACAAGAGGTGTGTTTTCATTACTATTAGGCATGAGGAGGTTAGCCTTGATGAGCAGGCGGTACCTCAGAACGACACCTTTTGATGTTTGGGGTGCATGTTTGCACAAAGATGTTGATATTGATGCAGATGCGATCAATCGAATCAAAGCAAATGGATGACGTGGCACCAAGCTTTTGGGGTCCTCTGTGACAAGAGTGCCACAAAACCTAAGAGCCAGGTTCTATAGGACAGCGATTCGACATACAGACCTAAAGGATCATCAAAGAACTGGTCATGGAAAGGTGTGGAAGTTGGCTATCCACGTGCCAGAACCATGACTAGGTTACAAGATCTTATGGGTTTCTACTCTAGCCTACCCTAATTTGTTTGAGACTAAAAGCTTTGTTGTTGTGTCCAGACTGTCTGTCCGAACAATTGGGGCTGCTATGGGGAGTCCCCTCTGAGATGCGCTGAAGCTGATCAAACTTTCCATGACCAGTATAGCCAGCTCCTAACAGCAAGCTGATAACCACCTCATTCCTGATAACGATTCACTATTCTATAGGTATGACCCGCGCTAAGTCAAAGCGACTGGCTCATGCTTATACAATGATATACCAATCCAGATGTCAAGCAGCAAGCTGCTCGATTTTGCACCAGTCTTCACAATTATTGAGACATGGTACATGTCCAGGGACATCCATTATTTTCTGCCCGATCAAGTCTTTGCAGCAGTAACCAGAGGGGATATACAAGTATTAGCGCTGAGATGCACTGACTTTATCGATGCTTTTAGCCAATCCTAACTGATACAATTTAGAGAACCAACACAAGTCAAGAGTGTGTTATGAAAATTTTAACCAACTCACTAATAAAAACCATTCAACATTATATATTCATACGCTAAACTAAACCATGTTCAGAAATAATTAACATCAATCCATGTTCATACAACCCTGGTGGTGGGGGACGCAACTCCTGTGCATCGATCATGAGACCTATGACAAATACGGAGTAATTGCTAACCCCCTTTAACATTGCAATACAGGCCTTAGTTAGGGTTGACGAGTTGTAATTGTCATACACATAACATGTAAATTCCATAATTTTTGGAGGACTTCCTCCACATCATGTGTATTTATTAGAGCTTGCACCCAAAGAAACGTCGATAGGGCATCAGACACCATAAGCAATGTGCCGCCATTTATTATTGAATTGGAGAAATAGATAAAATGATAAAGATTGTCGGTAGTTTGACTTCCCACTAACACTTGCATAGGAAGGACTGACCATTAGTCTTTTTGCTGAAATAATTCACTTCTGGTGACTCTTATTTTGGTTGATTGGACCTCTGCTTCAACATCATTAACAACTCCCCGGCATTTTGGAAATCCACAATAACAAGGAAGCCGTTGTTCATTCGAAACAAACCTGAATAAAGCATACAAATTATTGGTAAAACTACAACGTGACAGAGACCAGAAGCAATATGATATTCAGATCTGACCTATAATCATATGTCAACTCTTCCCATGGGTCTATATCCCGCTTTGCAAAAATGATGATATGCTCATCCCCAAGAACACTTATGACACGCGAATAACAATTAGGCTGCAATAATGAAGAGATGTCATGAAAATTGCCTACCAAAATACCATAAAAGCAAATATAACATCAAAAACTAAAAATGGTAAAGATTAGACTGTAGAGTATGCCAGCAGACAGATATATGACGAAACCATTCCCATCAACCTGATCACTCATGTATGCACTATGCAGTAACGCAATACATCAGTATGTGATCATTAATAGTAGTGCCTCTGAACTGTTAGAACAAACAATTTGATCTTTAATAAGCTGACACAACATAAGGCCAACATACAAAGTATATTGGTAAAGCTGATTATTCCCTTATCTTCAAACAAGTATAAATTTTTCATAACTCGTTGTGAAAAATTATTTGCTTCAAAAGAGACAGACATCCTCGTACCAATTGTACTATATTCTTTTTTCCTGCTGATTTCTTATTTTGGTAAGAAATATATGGCCAGAATAGGCACAGGTAATGTTCAACATGAATTTCCTCAAAATATACCCCATTGTCCAACTACCCATATGTACAGTATGTAGTGGCCCAGAATTCGAAGAAATACCATGCCAAGGTTATACAGCAATTAATGAGAATATAATCCATACTCCTCAGCACATAAAAGATATGAAGGGATCTGAGCTGCTAACAAAGTGGAAGGCACATGCATAGTAGACCAAGATTTTTCTTACCTCGCATGAGTGATTGATCAAATGGGCTATGCTTCCTGCTCGTGTAGCGTCAATAACACGCTCATCATCTATCCTGAACATGTATGTCCCAGCACCCTGCATGGAGTTACTTTGAGTAGTTAACAGATTGTAATTAATATCCAAGTAGAGCATAATTAGATAACAGGTGTTTTCTACCAGTATCATGGAGGCATGTGTACTGAGCTAACGTTTTGAGACAGTGGGTACCAAATATAAAGGTTAATTCTAACATATATTGATTAGTGTTATAGTGACGAGCATGCAAGCAGAAGCTATTAGATAAAAGAGATGTCCATTTATGACTGGCAGTGAGAAAATATATGTATGGTCTATATAATCTTCTAATTTATGTACAGTACTGTCGGAATTTTTAGTCCTCTAACGGCCATTCATTCAATCCCTTTCATTTTCTTTGTTTAACCAAATCGGGTACATGGTTCTCTCCTGACATTTACGTCCCTCAAATTCTTTTCACCAATACTTCAATTGAAAAGCTACTCCCTCTGTCGCTATTTACATGGCGCACACGTTATTCGAGGTTCAACTTTGACCAACAAAATGTGGGTTGTGTCACAAAACGTGCACCATTTAATTTGTACGTATTAAAATGCAGTTTGTACATTTTTATTACATATAATTAATATATTGTCGGTGAAATTAATGGTCGAAATTTTATCACAAACAACGAGGGCAACATGTAAATAGGGACAGAGGAAGTATCAGTTGTGAGTTTGGAGGGGAGGGGGGGGGGTGAATTTCATATATTTATTAAAATCAACAGTTGGTTTTATCAGTTGAAGATCTGTTAATTCCAGATGTCATGAATATATTAAAATGGACAGTTGGTACCAGTTGAAAACTGGAAGTGCTCCGCTTAAATGCTTACTTTTGTAGTGTTGAAAGTTACTATTCAACAACCTAAAGGTAGGAATGGGTTTTCTGTTCATTCTTGTCTCCACTGTGCCGCTGGCCAGCAACAAAACCATCGCTAGACGAAGGAGAGGCAGAGCGGAAGGCAGCAAGAGGGAAAGGGGCATAACGTGGATGCTAGCGGCGTCATGGATAATGGTCAGAGCACACAGGGACAGAGGACGTGTGGGAAGGTCTCCACACCCATGCTCATGTAATAATAGCTGACACCCATTCAACATAAGATCGTCGTACAAGCAACCACATTAGAAGCTGCAAAATTTTGTTGTGCATATTGACGTATCAACAATTCTGAACACCCAAAAGATGTAAATTCCAAACAGAACTTACCACCAAAGAATTGTATATACGCCGCTCTCTAAGGTCTGATATCGGTGGCCTAACAAGCTCCCCTATGTATTCGATCATCTGAACAAGTAGATACAAAATAGAGAATTACAGAACATTAGCACAAATAGCATCAGTCATCTTCAAATAATCGACATATTTTACTGTTTGCAGTGCTATCAGGCAGTTACAAAATCTTCCCTAAAAGAAACCATCTCCTTTCCAGAAGCGACCACAATCTATAAGGGGAAGTTACAGAAACATACCATGTCTCCTGCCTTGTGCGCAACCTTTGCAAAAACACCAAACCCATGAATTCTTGATTTTCCTGCCAGGAAAAATCATAACATAAAGCACAATTCATAGAAAGCATAAATCAGAATCCCGAACTAATACTAAGTTTCAGTTATAATCCACCCACTGGCATGTCTCTTTATAGAGCTCATGCTAATATATGCACATGTTTTCACCGGACAGATTTATACCAAGATCGTATACACTTCCTGTAGATTTGACTGTTATTGCAGAAAATGATTCATCTAGCATCCATAAAAGAGTTAACAGAACAGCATAAATGATGAAGCAGCAGTTGATAAATACCTATATGATACAAGTATGTGTAGTAACCAACTAGGGTATTCAAGTTAAAGCAAAAAAAAAAAAATGCTTTGCAAATAAATAAGACCACAGAACAATGATGTCTTATATTTTCAAAACACACTTCTTTTTCTTCAACGAGATAATAAAAAAGAAACTAATCATCTTCAGAAATCATGGTATGGAGATGCCATTGGTTCTAAGATTAGTGAAACTCACCAAAAGCTAGTCTCTTCCTGAATGTGGCCTTCATGCTTTTATATTTTTCAGCCATAGAGGACACATTGACAGAAGCTTCTTGTGATGCAGCATCCAACAAGGCGACTGATTGAATTGGTTCACAGCTAGTATCGCAGCCTACTTTATTTTGGCAGTAGCCACTAACAATATAAGGCATGTTCTCCACATACAAACGCTTTACAGAAGCAGTAGCTGTAACTTGAGGTTGTTGTTGGCCTCTTCTCCGGTGAAAATTATAGGGCTCTGAACAAAGGAATGAGTAAACAGAGATGTCACCGACGAGCGAGAACAGAATAGATAGGTAATCATAAGGATAGGAGATCGTCTACTAATAAACAAATATAGCCTTTCAAGAACTAGGTAACCCCATCCCATAAGACTTCGAGATTCACTTTCAAACCAAAACAATAATAATATCTGAGCGACAAATCTATATACAAAAGCTGAACAGGAGAGCAAAATTCAACAGGGCATATTGTTTAAGGTGTTTCTTTTGTGAGGATAGTTAAAAGTGACTATCTTAATACAAAACCAAAATGAATATATGCAGAACTTTTGGAAAGATGCTAGTTAAATAAACATTGCTATTACCAGTCCTTGCACAACCAGATGATGAAGCCGCGTCTGTCTGAACTAACTGAGCAGGGTTACCAAGATTACTTTCAAGAGATGGACGTTCAGTAGATGGTTGTCTGTGCTTCTTGCAATACGAGAGTAGACGAATACATGGGTCCTCATCCTCCTCAAGTAACATGAGATGGATTTTGTCATCATCTTCAAGCTAAAATTAACATAATACTAATTAAGGTATAAAATTAGTCCCCAAGAGAGTAGGGTCACTTACATAGAAGTAATTTACCTCAACACATAGATCAGCAGCACGTGCACAGAGCGGGTGATATGCAACTCGACAAGTAGGATGTGAGCACTACATTGATGCATGGAGAAGGGTCATATAATAATATTATAGGTGTCACAACATAAGCTTAAACAGTTCCTGAAGTACCTGTATGCAAGCTCCATAAGCAACTGTACAAATGCTGCATAGAAGTTTCCAGCGGTCCTGGAGATAACTTAAAACTGAAAACGTTTCTACAAAAATGCTCCAAAAACCGTCACCGAAGTCAAGAGAGGAAGGGGTGAAAACCTTGTTGATTTTGCTCAATCCATCAATGGGTTCCATTCTCTTTACATCTTTTAAGCAAGTTTCTGCAACCAATTTAAGATTAAGAGAACTAAAGTATGTCATGATATGATACCACTAAGAAAAAAATATGGAGTGGTTAAGTTATTATACCAGGAATCCATATTGCACATGCTAGATGAGCCCAACGGCCATCTGTTGTAGGTTTCATTGCACCCCCTACAAATAGAGATTGCATCTTGTAAGTACATAGCCTCGCTTTGCAAGAAGTCCAACACAATTGTATACCTGTGACAGGACATAGGCAGCATCGTGGGGACACGCGAGGTGCCCCAGGTCGGCACAGGTTGCATAACCAAAGTACTCCATTCAATGGTTCTAGTTCGCCATAGCACCGAGCATGAACCTGAATCATGTTAAGGTGTCAGGATTATAATTGACAATGTTCATGGAGTTGAATGATCCTGTAAGTGTATACCATCATACGGCACTTGTCACATTGCAAGAACAAATTGTCTTCATACTCCTGGAAGGCAAAAGAGAATTTAAGTAACGTTTCAGTTTGATTACTTGCATTTTGAACAAGCATGAGAACAGGGTTGGGATCATTTACCTCATCCATATCACAAACACTGCAAAAGTCTAGATCTTTCCAATTAACATGAACAGCTCTGTAACCACGGAGGGTATCCCCACCATTTTCAAAATACTTCAAACACGACCTTGCATTTGGCAACTCCTAACAAATACACAAGTAACTTTGAAGTTAACAAAGATAAAGAATGGTATGCATTATCTAAAGCATACCAATATGAAGTCAATACAAAGAAGAAGGCAAAAGCCCTGACAGAGAATGACATCACTACATGGCAACAATGATTTCCATTTTTCAATGAAACTTGTAAACATGCATCTACAATATGTACATCAATGTTTTCACCAAAGACAACTCTTTTTTGTGGAAAATGGTAGGAAATGCTGGTAAGGCGAGCACGGTAGTATCAAAGCATAAAAGTAAATTCACCAACATAAATGATTTATTCAATCTAACCTCAGGGTGAACAAGATAAACAAAAATATATTCTCCTTTTTGTCCATGAGGAAGAATTCAGGCATGAAAGAACGTACAAATAACAAAAGGCCATAGACAAAACTTAGACTTACAGAAATGATTATCAAAACAAATGTGCATTTCTAATCTAAAAGAAACAAAAGACCTTTCTTAAAGATGAATTAATTGTCTAGCACCAATGCACTGCCTAACAAAAGTAATACTGATAAAATGAAGCATGAAAACCATGAAAGCTATTTGTTTAAAAACCTGAATAAGCTGCCTAATTTGTGGGTTTGAAAAGCCAAACATGTCGGAACCAGATCTCTGACAAACATTTCCTTCCAATTCCGAGGCAACATTGCACTGTTTTTCTTTTATCCTGCAGTATATCTCCTTCCAGCATGCATTAGGCGTAGAGCCATCAATCTGGTCAACAGAAGGCATCATGTTAGTAAATGTACAGATTTCGAACTGCTGAATTTGTCAAGATGCTGCTATATCCAAGGCATATCAAGAGGGTTTCACAGATAATCCTAAAATACACTCTTTTTAATGAACTGTGCAATGATCATTCAGAGCAGTAAATAAATTGGCTGATTTGAGAAGAGACTCAGTTTGTGGTTACTGCGCTGTGTTGCACTTAACTTATTTTATAATCTGCTGCAGAAACTTAGCCAGCAGAAGTAGGAAATACCAAAATAATCTAATGAGAAGATGATGCAACACAACCAGGAATATATAAAGGCAGCTATTTACTGCAGTTCAAGGTACATTTAATCACAATGCTACCTAAGCAAGCTTGGTAGACGTATTATTAGAGCATCATCTACAATTATACTAAAGCAAACATTCCTTCACAGCATCATGCAACATGCACAATGAGACGAGGACACTAGCTTATATATGTGGATTTCTTCATAATAGTTAACTAAACTTTAGCAAGTGATACGGACAGCAATATTCATTGTGGCAACACAATGATATTGCTAAGAAACTATCATCTGCATTGGTCCTTAGGATATCCCTTCCATACATGGCAATGCAACACAACATCATGATATGCTTTACGCTTATGCTTAACACTAAAGATTCAGAAAAATGGAGCATCAACGGAAACAGGATCGGTACTAGTACAAAATTTTCAATCTGCTTACCTGCAATCCATCTTCAGAGATCACCCTAAACAACGGTCGTGCTTTTATATCTGAATTCCTCAGTACTTCCATTTTGTAAGATGTTACTAGGTGTGGATCTGTGAAAGTATTACAATGTACTCATAAAACATACTCTCATGAGAGTAAACTGTTCCAAAATGGAACACCAAATTTCATGCAAGCTTGATGACAGTCTGGAGCTGAACAAATACCTTTTACTGATGCGAACTTCCTGAAAGCAGTATACCCTTCAGGCCATATGTGCATTTTGTTATGGAAATGGTCTGAATCAGATACTATCCTGCCTGGAAAGGAACTCACACAATCAGGTTTGTTATACACTAAGAAGAGCAAACAAAGGAGGAAATGCAGACGCATATAAACATAAACATGCAAAGCTCAGTCAGCACCAAGAAAAGGGGTCAGCAGAATAAACAGAAGATGTATATGATAAATAAGAGCTCCATATATGCTCGAAGGCAATAGAGTGTCATCTTAAGTAATGTTCAGAACAATTTCTTTGATCGAAACCTTCTATGCCTACATTAAACACAATCAAAATGGAGTTTCAATGGTATAATTTTTATGGCATACAAAGTGAAATGACAAAATATGAAGACGCAGCATAAATTGGGATGGTGGGAGTAAATGGAAATCAATTATTTCTTTTGAAGGGTTATGGGTAGGAAGAACAAACTAAAACAGATCAGTGTTTTGGATTACTGGTGCTAGTGCAATCTGAACTGCATCATCCTTGAACATATGACATATGTCCATATCTCTGGAACAGATATAATTCCACTATCCAGCAAGGTTTTTGAGTCGACGAGTCGTTCTGGGGTAGCGACTCTTGACTAGTCGTGACTAATCAAGACTCATGGTCGGTGAGTCGACATGCGACAAGAGTTAAGCAATAGGTACAATAAAATTACCATAGTATATGTATACCTGGACATCAATAAATTACCATAGTATATGTATATACTTATTAATAGTTTGTATATACTTATTAATAGTCTGTAATAAAAAAATGAGTCGTCCGACTCAAAAACCACGACTAGTCGCTTGACTCATCCAACTAGTTGAGTCGACCTGCCAGTTGCGACTCGTCGATTAGTCAACGACTAGTCGCTCGACTCGAAAACAGTGCTATCCAGAAGTGCCAAGTCTGTTTATGTCTCCCACCAAGGAAAACTTGCATAAAGTGGCAGCATCGTAGCTCAAAAAGGCAGTCCAAGATTCAAGTGAGAAACAGGGCATCCTTGAAATGGGTAGGACGGACATGCTTACATACCTAGGTTGCTCACACGAAGATTTCCTAGTTCTATTTGAGTCATTTCAGCATCCTCTCCATTTTCTTCTGCTCTTTCTTCTGATAAATTATCACAAGAGCCTATCACATCATCTTGGCCATTAACATCAGAACCATCATTTTCAATGGATTTCCGAAGTTGCAACATATTTTCTGGAAGCTGTTGTGTGAGGAGAAACCTACACAATTGCTGTTTTTCAATATCATACCAATAGGGCATCATGCAAGATAACAGAAAATCTTTCAAGTCTATGATGTGTATTCAGGAAAAAAAACAATTATTGCTTAAAAATATAAAAGAGGTTCTGGACTCATACTCCTTGGCTTCTTCTAAGCCTCGGGAGAAGCGCGTTTGCTTGCATTTGAGATGCAAGGAAGAAAGAAGGCCATTCAGAAAGGGCACCGCCTGCTTCAACTTAATCCTGAGGTAGAAACACAACTTTAGTGTACTGCTTCGAAAGAAAAAGGAAAAATATGCTATAATCTTTTCACAGAACCAAACCTTGCAAAATCATGGGTGCCAAAGAATTGAACAAGTATTGATTGATCTAACCGAATTGGCTTCAGGGCCCGGCTAGCATGAACATTTGACTCGTCCACTATAACAGCTGGCCACATTGCATGACCTGTTGAGGCACACCAGGCCCATTACATGAGAACAAATTTCAAGTCACTGAGAAAAATGAGGAGCCTACACGTAAAAGGGAGCACTGAAAGATGGCAAATCAACCACATAACTGAATGAAACAATTGAACAGAAAGGGAAATCAATGTCATGTCTCATGTGTTTACTTAAGGAATGTAGGAATGTGGAGGAAAATAGGACTCAATTATCAAATAACAAGTATGACAGGTAATTGAGGAGATAAATAATGAAAATGTCAAATAATAAATCAATACTGGGCTTAACATTAGAAAGCATTTTTCTGTAAAAAGAGACAGTTAACCATCTAACACATGTGATGTGCATGAGAAATCAAATAAAGTTGTAAGTTGATGCAAAACTACCATAAACACTAGAATAAATAAAGTATCACACGGTGAAAGCTCAAAGTAATCTGGACAATGACTACAAACAATGGAATAAAACTTGTGATGACTGACAGAATAAACAGAAAGGACCATTGGCATCTAATCGCGGTTAACAGCTGGAAGCATCGGCACTCATAAGAAAAAGACATAGGAGTACCTGTTATTTTAGCCCACACTAAATCATCTGGATCAAGACCTTGGTAGTCATGAAAGCTGACAGCAAGTGCAAGCAGCTCATCGTATCCCTTCTTATCCAGGTTAGATGTTCCAAATTTCAGGTTCAGGGACTTCATTTCCTCGGATGAAATAGAAAATTGTATCCTTTCATTAGCTAGGGTAAGGTCTTCTGCTTCACCGTCATCATACTTCACCTGCAATTTGTTTAGCTTTAGATATCAACTACATGACATTTCACATGGCACTCTTCATAGTGCAGACATTACATGGAAAACAGAGTGGTACATAACAAGCCTTTTAGTAAGGAAAATGCAGAAAAGATTATCAAATTCAACTGTGGATAATCCACTGAGCCACAGCAATTTTTCATGAATAAGAAAAATAAGAACCAGGGATATATAAAGCATACAGAATGCTTCTTGGTTAGTTCCGTGTAGGCCGTGATGGAACCCTTGTACCAATCATCATCTAGGGGCCAGAAAACCTGCATTCACCATCAAAATTCAGGCCCCAGTTTGGCCAACCACATGCTCAGAACAGACGTCGTCAAGAACTTACCTTGCACACTAAACCGACAAACGCCTGCGGATCGGCACCCTGAATTTCCAACCTGCGACAAAGCCAGCGTCAAAATTACAGAGAACAAGTATTCTAGTTGGTCGTTCCTTGTTGCTGAAGCCTTGAGGAGAGTTTCATTGCGAAGCAAGCACAGATCCAACTTACTCTACCCATCTCTTCTCAGATGGAGAGGCAGCCTCCAGCTGGGTGCTGCGGCGCCGTCGCCTCCGGGGCGCCGAAGTGCTCTCCTTCTGCAGTCCCCCTCTGCGCCTCGGCTGCCGTCGCCCCAGCAGCTCCTCCCCGTCTCTATCCGCGCCCAATGCAGGCGGGGCAGACCCCAGGCTGAGCAGCTCGTGCTTGAGCGGGCGCTTCCGCCGCGAGCCCCTGCCCAGCGCCTCCTCCTCCTCCCCCAGCTGCCGCGGCGCCGTCGCGGGCGAGGACGGCCGTGGCTCCTCGAGCCGCGGCTTCTTGCGGCGACGGCGGTAGTAGACGATCACGGGAGGCTTGCCGCCCGCGGCGGCGGAGGCGGAGCTGCGGGGCTTCTTGGGGGGCGGGCAGGGAGCGGTGGAGGAGTAGACGCGGCCGAGGGGGAGGTAGCGCATGGGGTGGTCCCCGTCCTCCCCCTCGTCCTGGTGCACGAAGCTCCCCTCCACGGCGATCACCATGGCCGGCGGGTAGGGTTTCGGGTGCCGCTCCTCCAGCGCTGCAGGGCCTAGGGCTTTCGGGGATTTGGGGATTGCAGGGGGGTTCAGTGAGGGAGGGAGGCTCCCGTTTGGGGGGGGCGTCGCGTCGCGAAATCTTTTGGGGGGGCTCAGCGCGGGAGCTAGCATCGCCTCCGCGCCTCTCTCCCTCTCGCTCTCTCTCTCTCTCTCTCTCTCACCGCGGAGCTGGATGGGGGATTTCCCGATTTCTTTTCTCCGCGGCCTCCCTCCTCCGCTCTGCTGGCTGCTGCCCTGCTGTCTCTCGTTGCCAGTGCCAGTGTGCATTGCCCGTTTGCTGGTCTTCTCGCCATCATCCATACCACGGGGTCCCTGCGGTCTTCTTTTCTTCTCCGTCACTGTTCCAATTCGGCTTCGAGTTATTAGATGTAAGAAGAATATGAATCCCGATGCAATTATAGTATTTCTAGACGGATTTTATACTTGCATTGGGGTCTATCAAAGTGCATGGTATCCGGCTTAAGCATTCATATATGGAAAGAAAAAAATGCAAACCAATCAATTTGAAACGGACCGTTCAATCTAAAACGAGCGGCCAGATCATCGTCTTCTTCCTCGGACCGTTTTTCTTCCTGCGCTCTTCATCTTCATCCTCTCCTCTCCGACGAGACGAAGATTTCTCCCCCTCCCCAGCCCGCCCTTTGCCTCGTCTCCGGGGAGTTCCCATCCGAGCCGGCTCAGACTTCATACAATCCGGGCGGTGGTCGGAACCAAAAGGCCCCCACATGCACATGTCTAACCTCCGACTCACCTCCGCTTGCAATGTCGCGGCCATCCGCGCTGGCGGCGGCTCCGGCTCGCTCAGAAGGAGGCCTCACATGGGACAGCGTGGTCGGTCGCGTCATGCCCGACTCGGCCTCGGGTGTTGCATCTCCTTCCCGCAAGAACCGACTAACTCATGTTAGGGTTTTTCATGCAATAGCGGAATAGCAAAACCGTTAAGTTTTTAGTGTTAATAACATCTAAACTGAGAAATAAATATGTCAAATTGGCACGAGTACTTGAGTTGAAGTCAAGGAAAAATAGCTCGTTTCTGTGCTTGCATGTCAAAGGTCAACGGAGAGATAAAATCAATTTTCATTGTTGTTTGACTCTAAGCGCATGTGTATCACTCCTTTGATTGTTCGTTGTATTCACATCCATCCAGATTTGTTCTTACGTCATAATGAAGATAGAATCGCAGATGCCAACTCCTCACCCCTATCACCAGAAACCGAAGATCTGCGGGGTCGTTGCTCGGTCAAGAACATTGTTGATCCTTATTGTTGCCTCCAAGAGAAGAGAATGACGGTGGTGTCGAAAGCACGCGGTGGAAACATACAATTCTGGATTTGTTGGCGAGAAAGGAAATAGTGTGAGAAAGACGAACAAGGCAATGAAAAGGGGCATGGAGAGATGTAATTTGGGGATGCATGGTTACCACCACATAAAACCTTCTATTTCAAGTTAACACATGCCTTGCAAGACATATCTTCGTGCATACATGGATTCTATCCATTATACACGCCAATATCAAGTTAACCTTCTACTTGAACTCAAAAAAGAGTTAACCTTCTAGTTTATGTTGGGGAACGTAGCAGAATTCAAAAAAATTCCTACGCTTCACCAAGATCAATCTAAGGAGTCATCTAGCAACGAGCATACTAGAGTGCATCTACATACCCTTTTGTAGATCGCGTGCGGAAGCGTTCGAAGAAGCGTGGATGAAGTAGTCGTACTCTTCGCGTTCTTCGTCACCGATGATCCTAGCGCCGAACGGACGGCACCTCCGCGTTCAACACACGTACGGTACAGCAACGTCTCCTCCTTCTTGATCCAGCAAGGGTGGAGGAGAGGTCGTCGGAGATCCAGCAGCACGACGGCGTGGTGGTGGATGCAACAGGAAAACCTGCAGGGCTTCGCCGGCGCCCTACGGAGGAGTAGGAAGTGTGACGAGGGGGGAGAGGCGCTAGAGGCTTGGGGTGCGGCTGCCCTCTCCCCCCCC